>CM019068.1:89308424-89908424 GCA_009667805.1 Leptobrachium leishanense | reverse complement strand
GCCAGCCCCGGCGAAGTGTCACAATGCTGCAACAGACGCTGGGACGCTGCTTACTGTAAATTAGAGGCTCCTATACTTTATATAGGATCTGATCATTTACAGCTCCTTAGAGAATGAGCTATTCCAACCAGGCTTTTTTCCCTCTAAAGTGTGTGTGTGTGTGTCCCCAGTGTTAAAGGAACACTTCCTAAACTTAGCCCGCCCCTTCCTTTTGGCCTTAAATAATTGGGCAGATGCTGCTAACAGCACCTTCCTAATTTATTTTAATTTCTGTACGAGGTATTACTTATTTTCTCCCTTGACGTGCGCTGCTCTTCCCGATGAGCTCGGGGGCTTCCGAATACGGAAGTCCCTGCATCTTTTCTACACAATTTGTGTTCCAAAATAGGAACTGCAAGCTGGGCATTGCGACAGACGTGCACACTTTTTTTCATATGAAAATTTAAACAATAACATATCAAACCCCAGAAATTTTTGGAAAATCATAAGTAACATACAAGCACTCCTCAGCCACTCCCAACCAGCTGCTTTAAAAGTAAACAACCAAACTGTAAAACACCCCCTAGATGTAGCAAATGCTTTTAATAATTATTTTGTTGGATGCGCCACCGCCCTGATTGCTAAGCTAGGAAATGACACGCAATCAGAAAGGCCGCACGCAGGTCAGGATCCACCAACAGTGCAAAGACCCCATAACGCAGAGAAATTCAGTTTTAGGCCAGTTCCTGTCAGTGCCATCACTAAACTTCTCCGTAACCAAAAAATGAAATACCAGTCTGGACCTGATCAAATCCCAGCAATGCTGCTGAAAATCAGTGCACCAGCAATTGCAAAACCTGTCGCAACCCTGATTAATGAATCACTGGCGACTGGATACATACCCAAACTCTGGAAGACTGCAAGGGTGGTACCTATCCATAAAAGTGGAGACAATACTTTGGTATCCAACTACCGGCCAATATCACTGCTCCCTGTAATGTCAAAAATTCTGGAAAAATGTGTCTACACTCAATTACGTGATTATTATCAGTATCAGAACTATTTAACCCCAGATCAATCAGGCTTTCGTCCAAACCATTCAACAACTGCCCTTTTAAAAGTTTGTAATGATATCCAAGCTGGCATGGAACAAGGAAATCTAACTGGAGCCATCTTCCTTGATTTTGCCAAGGCTTTTGACACAGTAGACCATGGCATCCTATTACAAAAACTTAAGAACTCTGGTATTGGTGATAGTACATTAACCTGGTTCCAATCATATGTGTCTGATAGGTCTCAATTTGTGTCCATTTCTGACAGCACTTCCCTCCCAGTCACGTGCGGTGTACCCCAAGGCTCGATACTTGGCCCCCTGCTATTCACAATATTCATAAACGATCTGCCCAATGTCTGCAAAGCTTCTACTGTACACATGTACGCAGACGACACTGTAATCTATACCAGCAAACCAAATCTCCCACAGCTGGAGGCAGTGCTGCAAGAACAATTCACAGGGGTAGAAAAGTGGATCGCAAATAACAAACTTTTTCTAAATACTGACAAAACTGTTACAATGCTCTTTGGAACCGCACCTAAACTACACAAATTGCAAACACCCCATCTATATTGTTGGGACAAAATCAAATGGCACGCTGACCACAGTCACTTCTCTCAAATATCTAGGTATGTGGTTAGACCCAAATCTATCTTTTGGCCCCACATCGAAAAACTCTCATCTAAACTCTACCCAAACTAGGTGCCCTGTACAGAAACAAATCCTGCCTGAGCCCCGCGGTAAGCAAGCAGATTGTACAACAAATGCTTATGCCAGCCATTGAATACGGAGATGTAGTGTATGCAGCCGCCCCGCAAACACACCTCCAGAAACTTACTACATTGTATAACTCATTCTGTCGCTTTGCTACAATGTAACTACATGACCCACCATTGTGACATGTTAAAAGAACTAAACTGGCCATCACTGGAATCTAGACGCACCCTTCACCTTTCCAACCTGGTGTTTAAGAGCTTTTCTGGGAAGCTACCACCCTATCTTAATATGCTGCTTCCCCCAGCAGCTCCCTCATCCTATAACCTCAGATCCAGGACCAGCACCTTACTTGCAATACCGCAATACAAAAAGAAAATGGCTCGATCCTCATTTTCCTACAGAGCACCGCAAATATGGAATAACCTCCCAGACGCCATCAAAGTCCCTTAAGACTTCCCTATTAACATACCTCAATATGAAATGCACCTGTAAACATGTAACATAATGACTTTATTTGCTCCATATTTATTTTTCTGTTAATCTGTATATTTGGTCTTGTGTTAATATCTTGCATTTTTTTTTTTTTTTTGTATTTCTGTAACCACTCAATGTTCTCGAACCCAGGACATACTTGAAAACGAGAGAAATCTCAATGTATCCTTCCTGGTAAAATCCTTTTATAAATAAAAATATGCAAGTTTTGTAGCACATGCGCAGATCGGTGGATTGGAACTGTTAACGCGTACGCAGAGGCAATCAATCAGCTCCCTCTCAGACGCTCGCTATCGCAGGTGGTCTGAGAGGAGAGGGTGACATATCTGGTGACCAGCAGCCGTGAAACTAAAAATTCCGGCTACTGGTGACACTGGGTGGGTGGAGGACACTCCTACACATCACCCGGCATTTTAACAAGATCGGGGCAGGGGGAATTGGGAGCACTCCTCACATCCTGACCACTTTAAAAAGATAAGAGGCTAGGATGTGTGGAGTGTTCCCTTTTTTTTTTTTTTTTGCTTTTGCATTTTCACTTAACACCTCAATAAGACTCCAGACCCCATCAATAAACTCGCTCCTTACCTTGGGTTCCGCGGTGCACAGGGCAGTGCAACACCACTACCTCTGGCCGCAAGCCGTAGAAGATTTGGAACAAATAGGTTTCCGGTGTTCTGCTGGGAATCCTGCGAGCTCTTCCATGGCCACTCTGGACTCTAGGAGCCGATGCCCACGGCAGCACTGCCAGGGTAGGCATGGGGCTCTCAGTTATTTTGACCTGAGCCGCTAGTACATGAGATGGGTTGCAATAAGCTCAACGGGGAGTTGGCAAGGAAAGATTTCTCCCGTGCCTCCTCCCTGTTACTGGTTAGGTTGGAATTGGGCCCTGGATGTTTGTCAGTGGTAGAAAATACAGTTTTTTGCTCCGCTGTTTCCCCTGAGTACTTCAGTGCATAAACATAGGTTACCAATATGTCTCTGGCATTGCAGGGTGAGATTTGGGCATGCATGTAGCAAAGTTCAAAGTGCTAAATTTGATTTAGGAATTTGTAAATCTTCGGTTCTGGTTAGGTGGTTCAGGTGAGTGTTAAATTGTAGGTTTTGGGATGGTTTGAGTTTAGGAGACCTTTTTAGATAGGGATGGTAATGGTTAATAATAGGGATGCACCGATACCACTTTTTTAAGACCGAGTACGAGTACCGATACTTTTTAAAAGTACTCACCGATACCGAGTACCGATACTTTTATTTAATATCATGTGACGCTTTCCAATAGGAACAGACCTCATATAAAAATTTATGAGATTGACCGCAGCTCACATGGATTTGCCCCCAGGTCTCATGGATTTGCCCCCAGGTCTCATGGATTTGCCCCCAGGTCTCATGGGTTTGCCCCCAGCTCACATGGGTTTGCCCCCAGCTCACATGGATGTCCCCCAGGTCTCATGGATTTGCCCCCAGCTCACATGGATTTGTCCCCCAGGTCTCATGGATTTGCCCCCGGGTCTCATGGATTTGTCATGGATTTGCCCCCAGGTCTCATGGATTTCCCCCAGGTCTCATGGATTTCCCCCAGGTCTCATGGATTTGCCCCCAGGTCTCATGGATTTGTCATGGATTTGCCCCCAGGTCTCATGGATTTGTCCCCCAGGTCTCATGGATTTGTCCCCCAGGTCTCATGGATTTGCCCCCAGGTCTCATGGATTGGCCCCCAGGTCTCATGGATTTGCCCCCAGGTCTCATGGATTTGCCCCCAGGTCTCATGGATTTGCCCCCAGGTCTCATGGATTTGCCCCCCAGGTCTCATGGATTTGCCCCCCAGGTCTCATGGATTTGGCCCCCAGGTCTCATGGATTTGGCCCCCAGGTCTCATGGATTTGGCCCCCAGGTCTCATGGATTTGGCCCCCAGGTCTCATGGATTTACCCCCCGCTCGAACGCTGGGGAAGCTGGCCGCGTGCATGTAAAGCACGCGGCCAGCGTTCCCCTCCGGCGCGCCAAATACTCATCCTTCCTGAAGTTCCGGTCTCTGGGCAGTGATGCGGTCACGTGGCCGCCGGGCGCATCTGTGACGCTGCCTCCAGCCGAGAGGCCGCGTCACAGGAGCGCCCGGCGGCCACGTGACCGCATCACTGCCCAGAGACCGGAACTTCAGGAAGGGTGAGTATTTGGCGCGCCGGAGGGGAACGCTGGCCGCGTGCTTTTCATGCACGCGGCCAGCTTCCCCAGCCCCGCGGATACCGGCAAGCCGGCCCAGCGCCGGCTTCCGGTATCGGCGGGATGTATCGGGCCGTTTGCACGAGTAACAAGTACTCGTGCAAACGGCAATATCGGCCCCGATACCGATACTAGTATCGGTATCGGTGCATCCCTAGTTAATAAGATGCAGGTTCTTAGTGCTAGGGTAAAGAGGAATGAAAACCAAGATAAGTGAAGAAATGTTTAGGGTGAGGGTTTTGGAGGAGATCTGGCACTGAGATGTGTGATGACCACCCGCTATCTGTCCAGTCGTCACGTGCTGAGGGTAGGTGTACAATGGATTAACGGCTCCTAGTGCCTGGATTTAGGCCCAGTTCACACCTCAGTATTTTACAGTGCTTTCCTGCGCGCTGTAAAACGCTCAACCCCAGAAATCCCATGATTTCCTATGGGGCTGGTTCACACCTGGACATTTTACAGCGCGCAGGAATGCGCTGTAAAACGTCCGACGCCCATAGAAGGGCGTATAGCAGCGCGTTCGCGGCCATAGAAATAGCCGCGAACGCGCTGCAATGCGCGTGATTCGTATACGCGCACGTTTGAAATGCTGATGTGTGAACCCAGCCTTACTCCACCACAGACTTGGGCCCCAAGTTATGCCAACCTAACACTCCCAAAACTGTACACACCCTCCCAAAAATACACTGCCACCACGTAAGTAAAAGGGCACTTTCAAACCCCTTAACTATATACCGCCCCATTCCAGGAGACTAACCATATACAGCTAAAATATTCAAAGTGGTAAATTCCTACGGTAACTCCGAAACTTAAGCTATTTGGGAGAAACCTGAATCCTCTAGAGCAAAGACAGGACTGGGTTACAAAGTTTTAATGGCAGGAGACAAAAATAAAACTTTACACAGTGCCAGGAACACATAAAACAATACATACAAGATATAACAAAATAGGCAAATACAGTTCTTGAAATAAAATGGGACTTAAACCAAAAACAGAAACCTAACTTGCGTAGATGGTGCTTCCATGGGTATTTCAGATTTTAAGTCCTTGGAATTTTTCTTCGCTGTTCCTTCAACAAAAGTCCTTACAAAATACCAAGAGGTTCTGGTGGGTACTGGCCCTTTTTTTCCCAACACCCACCCCACCTCCACTCAATCTGGTTCAGGGAGGACATTCCCCAGATCAAGTTTCCATCCATCTAAGAGAGCAGATTATCTGATAAGGGGTCGTAAATGCCAGCAGAGGAACATTAAAGCATCTGGCCTTCTCTAGTGGGATATTTAATATTTTCTAAATTAACCAGGCCTGTGCATGACGGTAAGATTTTGGGAGTAAATCAAAGTGTCAAGATTTTATTTTTAAAATTTTGTTTGCTTGTACTGAGGACATAATTTCTTTTCCCCTACCTTTACTCTCATTCCCTAAAGCTAATCTAAACTGTTGTCCTTCCCTGTACTCCTATCCCCCAAATCTAGACCTAGTCCTAATGTTAATCCATTGAGTTGGTCTTTGTGGTGTGGGGTTAAGTATTAAGTACAGGGAGCAATACGTCTGATGAAAGACCGAGAACAAGTACTGGGATGCAAGGAATGGTCCTTTACAGACTCACTGATCAGGTGCAGGGACTAGACTCTGAGTGCCTCCATATTGCACGGGGCAGTGTGGATCTGTGGAGCTGTACAGCCTGCACAGGGGCAATTTGTTGAGCACTGCCATGTAGCTAATGCCCCCCATATGCAGAAAACGCAGTCCAGCATTACTGTAATAACAAGCAGGGATGGTACACCCTGTACTGTGTACATCCTGGTTTTAAAGTGCACATGTCATGGGCAAAACAAGTTGCCCATATGACGTAGTATCACTCCCCTTTTATATAGATCAGCGTTTTGGGTCTTTTCTTACCTATATGGTAGGAAAAAGGAGATACTGGCGTTCAGATTCCTGGCCTCCCACATGAGCTGCTGTCATGGGGGGGGGGGGGGGGTTGAGCAGACAGCCATCCTAATATCAGTGTTTTTTCTAATCTATATAAAGGGAGGGATGCCAGTCAAATGGCAAAGCTTGACAGGTGCACTTGAAATTGGAGGTGGTGTTGTTGGGGAAGCTTTTCCCCAGCAACCACAATTCCAGGGCTCCGATCTGATTTTGCTCGTTATTGAAATAATAATGGAACCTAGTGGTGCAGGGTCCAGATCTACTAAATTGTTGCTGCAAGGTTCCTCTGAACCCTATCAGAGATCGTGGAAAGGGGGGGGGGGTTCAGCAGAGTAGGCTGAATGCTTCTTTATACTGTAACACCAGAGGCCCGTTCAATACCTCAGCAGCTGCTGAATTGCTGCAGCGCAGAATTTTTTTTTTTTGCATTCAAAGTTTTTATTTAGGTTTGTAACAGATAACAGTTCAGTGTGCAAGAATAACAGCTTTCAACAGATATAGTAAGAAAAAGCATACAGTAGTTGTAATAACAAGTGACACGGTTCAATACATATCATAATGTGTAAGTCTAATGAGCGGCGAATAACGTTATTTTCATTTTGAATACGCTCTATAAAGGGTGGTTGTGTCAAGTAGTTCTCCGCATAGGTTCGGTAAGTTACTTCCGTTATAAGGGGGGGGGGGAGGGAGTGTGTAGAGCATTGGAGTAAAGGAGGTCAAGAAAAGGTGGGAAGTAGGAGACAACTGAGGTCAGCAGAGGGAGAAAACAGAGAGCAAGAAGAGAGAAAGTGCAAGGAGAAGAAAGAGGGGGAAGAGGGGTGGGGAGGAGAGAGAGAAGAGAGAAAGAAAAAAAAAAAAAGGGGGGGGGGAGATGGTTCTAGGTACCTTAAGCACCCACGAGGGGAGGCGGTGTCACGCCACCAGCAGCGCAGAAATTTAGTTTGCTGCAGCAGTGTCGTTGAACCCTTTGGATGCGAATTTTGTATCCAAAATGGCCGATTTTCTTAATGAAAAATTCAGATTGTTTTTCGGATCACTTGGACAAAATATGATAAATGCAGTCAGCACAATTCCGTTTTGTACACACACACCACAAATGATAGTTTTTAATGAATAAACGTTATGTTTACTTCTGAAACCATATATAAATTGAACTGTAATATATGTCTATGTGCAGGGGGAAATAATAAATAAATATTTTGTGCTTTGGTGAACAAAAACCTCAAAATTAACATTGCTGTACGGAATTATTACTTGCTTCGAGGCGGCGGCCATCTTGCTGTACGGCATTGTTACTTGCTTCATGGCGGCGGCCATCTTTAAAACGTCACACTCAGCTACACGCAGCATCTCCTCGGGTCGCTGCAAGTGCTAGGTTAGCACTGCTGAGCGGTTGAACGGCGTTCAATGGCAAGTTGCTAACTTAGCACTTGCAGCGGCTGAGGTATGGAACGCGGCTCTGTATTACCCCAGCAGCTGTCTGAAATGCATACTACAGTCTTTATGTGGTTGGCCTCCTGAGCCCACTTTGTCGATTTATGTGGCCATGGGCCACAGCCATTGATTTCTTGTTGTTCATTCAGTCTACGGCCTGCAATCCTCTCGCAAACAAATGGTGTGAGTGGTTCTCCCAGCAATCTCCTGGAGTCGGATTGTTATGTAGCATTAGACTGTGTGTCTGTGAGGTTTAATGGAAAGTTTTATTGCCTCTGTAAAACAAGTGACTCTGTTAATGTTGGCCTCTTCTTCTTTCCCTAAGCGACGCTCCCTTGTCTCAGTGAGGGCTGTGTGGATTTCATGATCCTCACCACCCTTTTATCTGTAAAAAACCAAGAGCTCCCTAACAAATACTGCACGTCACACACGGAGACTGGCGGAAACTTTCCTTTTTTTTTTTTTTAAGGTTTTAAGTAGGGCTGAAACAACCATAGTTGACAACTATTTTCATTATCGATTTAATCGGCTGTCGATTATTTATTTAAAATAAAAAAATAATCGGTCTGTGTACAACACACACTGTTTAGAATCAGACTCTACATCGGAGTTGATTGGAGAAGACGTGCTGCTGCTTTACTCTGAAAGATTTTATGCCGGTTGCACATGAGCGCTCTCAGAGTGGAAGGAACGTGAGTGAGAGGTGACGTTCCTTCCACTCGACGCCCGCCTGCCCCACCCCTCGATGGGCTGCAAAGCGCGATCCTCCAAAGGAGGATCGCGCTTTGCAGCGCTGATCGGGAGGCTTTCTAGTCGGACGCTTGCTGCACGCGCACAAGCTTTTGACCGGCCCGTCGCAGCATCACATGGCTGTGACGGCGCCGGTAAGTACGGGTGCGCTCGAGTGCACCCGGCTTTAGTTCTATAGTTAGCCAAACGTAATCAGTTTGGGTGGTTGGAGCTGTACCGCCAGTGTTTTATCCTTAATTGGAGCAGGATCTCTCTCTCTCCTCATTCTCCTTCTTCTACTAATCTACAGGTCAGTGGGCAACCCAGTGCTGACAATAATGTGGGTATTCATTGGAGATAAACGAACAACAAAACCAGCAACGTTTCAGCCTCACATGGTTTATCAGCAGGGTTAGGGCCTGTGAGGCCAAAACGTTGTTTTTGTCTCCAATAAAGACCCATGTTATTGTTGGCGTGTGTGTGTGACGAGTCTAAAGACCTTCTTAATAAATCCAATATCCTATATCTAAGCATTTTTAACAGTTGAAAGAATGTAGTTATTTTCTGCCTACGAGGAGTTAACTCGCTTTATTCTGCAGCCTTCAGGATCCTGCAGACTGCGCTTCCTGCTCTTTTTTTCTTCCTTGTTTCCAGTAGGGGGTGAGAGTTTATCGGTTTAAAGAGTGAAGCATCCAGAAGGCAGAAAGATCAGCTGCTAAACACACAAGATGATTTTGCTGCTTTTAATTTTAACATGAAAATGTAAATAATTTGATTTTGAAGAAGACCCTGATACAGTTGGATAGTATATGGAATTATGGCTGACACAACTAATGAATAATGAGAATGGTTGACAACTATTCTCATTATCAATTACTCAGTAGTTCGATTTAATTGGTCTGTGTATAGCACACACTATTTAGCGTCAGACTGAGTTAACCTCACTGCACGAGTTGTGCCCGACGTGGGGCCGTTGTTGCCGGCGGGGCATACTAGTACACCCCACTTCTCCGCTGCTGTGGCGGGTCCCTCCTGTGGCCCACTGATGCATATTGCACGTCATTGGCTGTAGAGGTACGGCCTGAGTTTGAGGCCATCCCGCAGCAGAAAATGACGGGCACCAACTAGTGGGTGGGCTTGTTGCAGCCTATAGACATCAGCAGGGCGTACTATGACACCCTGCGGTGTTCAGTCCCACCAGCCATGAGGACAGCCTAGTATGCCCTGCAGCGGTAAAGGATTAAGAACCTCAGACGCTACTTTGGAGGTGACTAGAGAAGTGGCACCGCTGCTTTACTCTGATTTAGTTCTAGGGTTAGATAAGTCAGGCAGGGTGATAGATCACCAGTTTGTAAGCCGGTGGATGGAAAAGACCTTTTCCCATTGGTTTAGAGATCATTCCCAGCTGCCTACTGATTGAGACTGCCCAGCCTTTACAGGGTGCTGTGGTCCTCCCTGGGAAGGTAGCCTTTTGGCTTTGACCAGCAGAGGAGGAGCATGCCCCTAATTTCTGAGGGAAATAAAAACTATTTATTTTCTGTTAAGTGTTTTAACTGGTAAGTAGCTTAGCTCCCCAGTTTTGTTAAGAATGTAAGATCTGTTGTTTAGATCCCGCATGGAGGAGTAGAGTTTGATTTATGCTTGTTTTCATCTCCTTTGGACACTCTGCTAGCAACCATTGCTAGAAAAATAAAGCCTTCAAACGTTAAATGGTCTCTGCAATGGCTGTATCCCATCATACAAAAGCAAATTGTTTTATTTATAAGAGTAGCAGAACTGTAGCACAGACTCTGATGTACTGCCACTGGGTGGAGGAGCTGTACCACCGGTATGTTATCCTTACTTGGGATTTGTGTCCAGTGCCACCACCCCACACTCCCTGCCTCCATCTCTCCTTGTGGTCTGGTTTCTTCCCCCAAACATCCTCCCACGTTTGGGTCTGGTTTCTTACCGAAACTCACTACCTCCCACACTTGGGCTAGTTCCCTCCCTTGACCCAACTCACTCCTTCCCACCTCCAGCCCCCCATCCCACTCTGTTCATGAAATCCTTTTAAAGGGACACATTCTACTCACCCTGATCTCTTTTAGCTTCTTAACATGGTCAGGCTGTGTGGACTGCCCCCCCCCCTCCCACTTCTCACCACGCTTTGCATGCTGACATTATCATGTCTGAGCGCTCTAGCAGTGTTCGTTCAGGTAGAAGGCAGACATGGGCTTGAGCTGCGCACACGGCATCAATCCATCACCCTGACAAGGCGCTCGCGTAACAGGTGTGTGTGAAAAGTGAGCAAGTTATGCAAGATACTTATAATTTGTGTGTGTACGTAAAAAAATTACATATACTATGCGCATTGCAAAACAAAAAAAATTAGGGGAGGAGGGACAGGTTGATTTTTTTTACTAACAGGGTTATCCAAAGAGCGTGAAAAGTAGGAGAATGACTGGAGAATTATTGGAGAATGAAAAATTCTAGGTCAAAATAGCCAAACCAGAAAAATTCTCCCTTTCATCTCACTTTCCAAATCGGCTATTTTGACCTAGAATTTTTCATTCTCCAATAATTCTCCAGTCATTCTACTTTTCACGCTCTCTGAATAACCCTGATAGTGTTCTTTTCAGTAAACAATTAAAAAAATTTTTTTTTTATTTTTTTTGTCCTTTCCCAGATTTTGGCATGCTGCTTGAAACCAAATAAAAACATCCAGACCCTTAGGCTAGGGTCAAACGAAAGCATTTTTACACGCGAACGTAAAAAAGTGCGTCCGAACGCATTGATGTATTTTTTCACGGAATATGCGAAAATGGTCATACGATGCGCATGTTGGTGCGTGATGTTTTACGAATCCAAACCAGGAAACTTTTTGCGTCTGGACGTTATGTTGGCCGGACACGAGCAGGGTCTGACGTCTCCAAATCACACACACACACCGCTAGCGGACGCAGCGCACTCTGTACGACAGTACTAGAGGTTCTGCGTTCTCGAAAAAATGCGTTCATTTTCCACTTGCGTTTCGCGGCCGGACTTTCGTGCGACCGTACTTCGTATATTGGCCGTCATTGCCCGTCATTTGCTGCTAGTGCGGCCGTAATTATGTGCGCCAGAACACACATTAAAAGTGCGCTGGTCTGACCCCAGCCTTATTAGGCCTTTTCTCACCCCCTCCCCCACTGGGACTGAACTATATTCTCCTGACAATCTATCATCTACTCTAGTGTCATAAACTTTGTTCTACACGGTCACAGTATATTTTTGTGTACCGAGCATGTTTTGAAGGTGCCAACATAACCATAGGCCGTAATATTTAGTCCATTTTCACCACCTTCTATGTCCGGGATGAAACTTTGCTCTCCCACATATTTCTGAACTACAACTCCCATGAAACTCTAGCCATCTATTCCATTCTGGTGATTGTAAGTCCTCAACATCTGAGAGAGAGGTCCAACATTTGGGATCCCTGCTCTTTGTAGTATTGGTTGCTATCCCCTATTCTTCATCTACATTTCCATAATTAGTCCTAGATTCTTGGTTTTGTTCTTTTTTTTTCCTTGTGGGTTTCTGAAGATCAGTCCTAAAAAGGTTACTAAAACAAAAACTACAAATACCGTGAGGCCCAGCTCGTGTGTCTTGCTGTCATTCATTAGTGGTTTTCTTTGATGGTCACTGTAATGTCTGTTTCTTCTTTTCTTTCCTAAAGGTTTTTATGGCATTGGTTTACTATATTGCAGCTGTTACGTTTGATGTGGATTTTCTGCTTTGAAGATGGATGCTCATGAACCATTGCCGGATAGACCCTAGGATACACATGGGTTCAGGGTGGATGCTTACGGTGGTGCACGGATGACCTCTATGGGCAGCACTTGGATCTCGGATACAGTTTTTCAACCATGGTAAAACTTGCAAACCCTCTATACACGGAGTGGATTTTGGAAGCAATACAAAAAGTCAAAAGACAAAAACAGCGGCCTTCGGCGGAACGGATCTGTCATGCTGTGTGCGTCTCCCATGGGCTCGATAAAAAGCTTGTGCACGAGCAGCTCGAACTGAGCGTAAAGGATGGCTCAGTGCTCAAGGTCATCAACAAAGGAGTGGCATCGTACAAGGACCCAGAAAACCCCGGGCGTCTTACAATGGCTATTCCAGGTCCTCCGCCGAGACCAGGAAAGGGGCTGAAGACAGGCACCACAGACCTGCGCACTGTCGATTGGAATAAAATCCTCCGGCGGGCACTCGAGGGACTCCAGGAGCCCAACGGATCTTCATTAAAGAATATAGAGAAATACCTTAGGAACCAGAATGACCTGTCTGGTGTTGTGGCCAACCCTATTTTTCAGCGGAGGTTGCGCCTGGCAGCTAAAAGGGCCGTCAACAGTGGAAGGCTGATAAAGCATGGGCCGCAATATCGGATTAATTATGGTGGCTTGGAGAGCAAAGGATCTTCGAAGTATTGTGCTTCTTCCATGACATCACTACCTGTGGTCAGTCTTCTCCCTCATGAAAAGGACCAGGTGAGTGTCGGCTCCTTGACGCCAATAATTGTGATATCTTTAATGTTTCTCTTAATTGAGATTATGGGAAGCTGGTGATTAACGCTTTAATGCTCAGTGTGCCGTTGCTCTATCTCCAGCAGGGAAGCTTTTGGAATCCTTTTGATAGTTGTTGCAAATCCCTGCAGTTTTTCATATCTTTTACACTGACTTCAAGCAGATCTGCTTTCCACTCTGTGCCATGTCCCTAAAGACTGTTTGTCTCTTGATTCTAGTGGGTAAAAACTATTTGCGATAATGATCAAACAATGTTAGTTTTAGATTAGGGCTGTTGGAGATTACAGGAAAATACTCCTTTTTTGAAGATGATCGGCTGATGGCCTTATGCTTAGGCTAAAATATGTGTGGGGGGGGTACTAGAGTGAGTTTTCTAGAATCTAAAGAGGTGCTGAATTGCTGGCAATTAAAATGTTTTGGAATGTGTTTTCCCATGATGATCAGCCAGGTTGAAGTGTGGCTGAGCATCACGGGAGATGTGGAGTGCTGGGGATGGGAGTGCGGAGGCTGCTGACAGCTCATTTATAGTAACGATGAACTAATTGCTTCTTATTATAACCTGATTTGTCATCTATTTTGAACGTCCTTCATGTGTAACTCTAATTTAAATAACATCTGCTGGTAACATGGGTTGTGATGATTAAACTGACTACTCCTACAGAAAAAAAACGTGTTCCTCCTCCTTGGGGAAACACTGTTACCTTTCCAACATGCCCTTGACTAAAATAGCATGATATTCGTGAATGAATGGGAGGAAGCCAAGCTGAATGAATTGACTTCAGGTGGTTAATATTGTATATTTTCTTAGTTCTGGCTTTCTATAACCCACTAACTGTTCCACCTTATGTAATGGATTTGTCAGCCAAATTCTCCCTCCTGCCATGTGAGGTGCTTTTTTCTTGTTGGGGCTGTATTTGTCTGTTATTGCTCCTAAATTTATGGCTTTTTCAACACAAATCGTGTATTAAAAATTAGCTTAAATCCTAAAATGTGCATATGGCTTATAAATTTGAGCCAAAATAAAAAAAATGATGGGGGAAAAATTGTGGTTTTATATTGCATTTCATCCTGGGTAATAGTGGCATTGTTGACCTAGGACAGTGGTGACTAGCCTTGCACCCCAGTTTTCTAGAGTTGCGTGTCTCTTGATAACCAGAGGAGTGTTCAGTTCCTCAGCCGCTGCAAGTGCTAAATTAGCAACTTGGCATTGACCACTGTGCTTCAGTTCAGCGCTGCTGAGTGTGACATGGGAAAGATGGCCGCCTCCATTGAACAAATAATCCAATAAGGAAATGTTCAGTTTGAAGTTTTGGTGGACCAAAACATCAGATATTTATTGGAACATGGTAAATATTAACACTAAAGTGGTAATAAAATGAACAGTGGATATTGCAGAAACGGCACTTTTCATTAAGCAATCCTCTGCCCTTTTGCTTCAATATTCACAGCCAAAGCGTTCAGCGAAACTGTAGCAATTCAGCAGCTGCCGAGGAACTTAACAGGCCTCAGCAAACCGAAGCGGAACTGCTGAGGATGTCTGTATCACGGATCTGTGGCACATTTGGTTTGGCAGTCTTGGCGTGAAATGCATTGGATATAGGTACAATGACCATGTATTGCTATTCTTTCTCCGTGGTTCATTACCTGCTTGGCTTGGCTGGTTGAGCACCACGTGACATGTTCCGGCATCAGGGATCACCTTGTTAGCCATTCTTGATCTAGTGTGTACATTTTTCTTGACAAAATATGCGTGTTTGACTTCTTTTAAGAGTCCTTGTCAGACATTGTATTACTGTGTTTTCAAAACTCATGCAAAAGAAATTGATATCATTTCCTATACTTATTTTTATTATGTCTCCTGGGGCACTGTAGGTCCAGGCTGGACCAATTTACAATGCTTGTCCCTAAGAGCGTCTTCTTCTAATCCCATAAAGATGTCCTTAGTGTAGTCACTCCTTGATCTATACCCTATACAAGCTCTTCTAGTGAATCAAGTGCTTCCTTAGGCCAGGTGCACACTAGCGTTTTTCTTCTGCGCTTTTACGTGCGTTATGATGCAGTATTTAACGTCCGTTGTAGCATAGAATTTAGGCCGTGTGCACACTAGCGTTTTCTTCTTCTGCGCACAGTATGTGCGTTATGACGCACTTACCAGCGTCCGTCGCAGCGTTGTGATGCTGCGACAGGGCTGGTCACATGCTTGTGCACACACTTAGGCTGGGTTCACACCTGAGCGTATCTCATTTGCGCTTTTACGCGTGTTTTTTGTCAGGCGTTTTATGAGCGTTTTTGACAATTAGAAACGCGCGTCGTACGAGCGTTTTTTTTGAAGTCTATGGCTGCAAACGCGTTGTAATACGCCCAAAAAAAGCGCCTGTACTTCTTTGGGCGTAGGGTGTTTTACAGCGCATTCCTACGCTCTGTAAAACGCCCAGGTGTGAACCATGCCCATAGGAAATAATGGGATTTCAGTGTTTGAGCGTTTTTTACAGCGCATAGGAACACGCTGTAAAACGCCCAGGTGTGAACCAGGCCTTAGTGCGCGCGTAGCATGCGTCCACCTAGAGCTCTTCACCGTTGATGCGCGTCGACAGGGCTGCTTTGCAGCGCTGAGTGGGGGGCAGGCGGGCGTCGCATGGATGCCGGAACGCCGGTAAGTGCGTTTTTTAACACACGTACTGTGTGCAGAAGCAAACGCTAGTGTGCACCCGGCCTAAGGACCATCAATACAGGTCTAGTCACTGAAAGGTGACACTCAGGAGAACTAGCAGAAGAGAACAATCTAGATCAAATGGCCTATTTGGAAACTGAGATAAATGGGAGATTTTTTTCTGCTTTGGCTATTTTATCCTGGATTTTTCACTTCTCCAGAGTTTCACCTTCATTGAATAGACCATTTAGTCTTCTAAATGATGCCCATATATTTCAGTGGAATTTTAAGGCTGGCCGTCCCCTGGAACCGTTTTCGTGCGATCATCCGATATTGTCTGTCGTCGCACGTCCGATCCTGTAACCTGAATGTGAATGGAATCATCGTCCATTGTGTCAGACTTCTGGCGACGGGTAAAGACCACAGCAGATGGGCGATCACACCTTGCAGGCTGGGAGTTCAGAACGCTTTCTGGGCAAACTGGATGTTGATAAACTCAGTCATTAGGGGAGTTTAAAAAACGCATTTATATTGGTTTTGCTGTTTTTTTTCTTTTTTTTTTTTTTTTTTTTTGAACTCCCATTGAAAATAAATGATGCAGACATGATGCAAGTTTACCAAAACACCTTTTTGCGTGTTGGGACAAGTGGTGCTGCTGCGCAAAGGGGTTTATTTACTAAGCACTGACATGCCTCCCGAAGGGCACTGAATGTTGAATTTTCCCCATACGGTGCAATTTTGTTGCTGTATTTACTGTAAAAATAATGGCAAAATATGGTGCAGTTTGCTGCACTTCGGCAATCTGCGGCGGCAGAGAAAATGAATATCAGCGCAGTACTGCACTGAAGTGTTGGCGTCATGCCTTGATTTAGGGGATAGTTTGACAGGTTTACAGACAAAGTGCATAGTAAAAATAATAGTAACAAAACAAAAAAGGACTGCACTGGTTCCTAAAGCGGAATAAACTTGTTTTTGTATGTAAAACCAGTGCATTCTGGTTTTGATAGCCTCTGCACTTCACCTCTGATTTTGATTTGGATCGTCTGTGGTCGCACGACCGATCGCACGTAGTGGACGACCCTAGTCTGACATGGTCTGACGAGCAATGTCGTCCATGGTCTGACGAAAAAGTCAGTCGTCCGACTACGGATCCAGTGGATGGCCAGCCTAAAGGGAGAAAATGTGAAATCTCTAACTTTGTACCCTTGACTGTTACACCTGCCATCCAAATGTTCGATGTGAAAGCTGCAGCCTATAGATTGGATTTTATTAGAATGCGATTCCAAGCATAAATGTTTTTATCTATGTTTTAGATGACTATGCAGAGTTGGGTAGAATTTCAAGTAGGCTTGGCCAAGTTAAAAATGCACACCTCTATGCAAAGCTTGAACACTCCCCAAGGACGTGTGTTAGCATCCCATTGGTTAGTTAAGTTTCATTTACTGGATTTTACCTTGGTTCTGGAAATTCTATGATATCCTTATGTATTTAGAAGTGCCTTGTATGTGATTTCCATTTTCCGCTTATAGAGATTCTTGGTTTCTTTTAGTGTCTATGATTTGCTTAAAAGTGCTGCAGTGAGACCTTTTGTTTTATATTGTATAACCATGTAAAATAACAGATCTGATTCCATACCTTGTGTTGTGGTTATTGAACTTTGTTCCCACAATATTATGACAATGGTGACTGGAAGTCTTTAAACCTTAAAGAGTGATCACTCTAAGGTAACACAGTGGACACACTCCAACAGTATTGACCTTTTGGCATATGCATGTGATAACTAGGGATGCACCGATACCACTTTTTTAAGACCGAGTACGAGTACCGATACTTTTTAAAAGTACTCACCGATACCGAGTACCGATACTTTTATTTAATGTCATGTGACGCTTTCCAATAGGAACAGACCTCATAAAAATTTATATGAGATTGACCGCAGCTCACATGGATTTGCCCCCAGCTCACATGGGTTTGCCCCCAGCTCACATGGGTTTGCCCCCAGGTCTCATGGATTTACCCCCAGGTCTCATGGATTGGCCCTCAGGTCTCATGGATTTGCCCCCAGGTCTCATGGATTTGCCCCCAGGTCTCATGGATTTGCCCCCAGGTCTCATGGATTTGCCCCCAGGTCTCATGGATTTGCCCCCAGGTCTCATGGATTTACCCCCAGGTCTCATGGATTTGCCCCCAGGTCTCATGGATTGGCCCCGCAGCTCTCATGGATTTACCCCCAGGTCTCATGGATTGGCCCCGCAGCTCTCATGGATTGGCCCCGCAGCTCTCATGGATTTGCCCCGCAGCTCTCATGGATTTGCCCCGCAGCTCTCATGGATTTGCCCCGCAGCTCTCATGGATTTGCCCCGCAGCTCTCATGGATTTGCCCCGCAGCTCTCATGGATTGGCCCCCAGCTCGAACGCTGGGGAAGCTGGCCGTGTGCATGTAAAGCACGCGGCCAGCGTTCCCCTCCGGCGCGCCAAATACTCACCCTTCCTGAAGTTCCGGTCTCTGGGCAGTGATGCGGTCACGTGGCCGCCGGGCGCATCTGTGACGCTGCCTCCAGCCGAGAGGCCGCGTCACAGGAGCGCCCGGCGGCCACGTGACCGCATCACTGCCCAGAGACCGGAACTTCAGGAAGGGTGAGTATTTGGCGCGCCGAAGGGGAACGCTGGCCGCGTGCTTTTCATGCACGCGGCCAGCTTCCCCAGCCCCGCGGATACCGGCAAGCCGGCCCAGCGCCGGCTTCCGGTATCGGCGGGATGTATCGGGCCGTTTGCACGAGTAACAAGTACTCGTGCAAACGGCAATATCGGCCCCGATACTGATACTAGTATCGGTGCATCCCTAGTGATAACCTTGTCAGACGTATAGCTCCCATATCGAAATCCCATAAATTCAGAAGTTCCAATAAATATATATTGGAAGCTGTTATCAGAAGTTTCCCAAGCAGGTCAGAACTATTCCTGCTGACTCCTCCTTCCAGTTGTCTTACTACCAACATCCTTGCGTAAGGAGTTGGTGGACCTGCATGTGATTATGTCCTCTTATCTTTGTGTAAAGCGGGACAACCTTTTTGTTCAGAATTAGGAGACCGACACCAATTTGTGTCTAGATTTACACAGAATAATCCTGAAATTTAGGAGTCCGTGACTACCTACTCCTATATTTGGCAAGTCCTGCACTGGTAAATTAACCGGGTTGATTAGTATAGCCAAGGTAATGATAGAATAGCTCGTTACCGAAGACTTTCAGGGTTATTCAGAGAGCATGAAAAGCAGGAGAATAACTGGAGAATGAAAAATTCTAGGTCAAAATAGCCGATTTGGAAAGTGAGATGAAAGGGAGAGTTTTTCTGGTTTGGCTATTTTGACCTAGAATTTTTCATTCTCCAGCCATTCTCCTGCTTTTCACGCTCTCTGAATAACCCTGATAGTGTCTCATTAAAGCTCCTGCATACCTGGCGTTCCTTCCATAATTCCGTTTCCATGTTCTGGTGATTGCTTTTATTTTTATTTGATAATGTTAATTCCCTCTTTTTTTTTATTTTATTTATAAAGGATTTTACCAGGAAGGATACATTGAGATTTCTCTCGTTTTCAAGTATGTCCTGGGTTCAAGAACATTGAAGTGTTAGTTACAGAAATACAAAGTAATACAATGCAAGATAGTAACAGAAAATAAATATGTAGGAAATATAGTCACTAGGTTACATGTTTACAGGTGCATTCTGTATTGAGGTATGTTAGTAAGGAGCTCTTGAGTGACTTTAAGACTGGGGGAAGATTTGATGGCGTTTGGGAGGTTATTCCATAATTGTGGTGCTCTGTAGGAAAATGAGGACCGAGCCACTGTCTTTTTGTATTGTGGTATTGCAAGTAAGGTGCTGGTCCTGGATCAGAGGTTATAGGATGAGGGAGCTGCTGGGGGAAGCAGTCTATTCAGGTAGGGTGACAGCTTCCCAGAAATGCTCTTAAACACCAGGCTGGAAAGGTGAAGGGTGCGTCTGGATTCCAGCGATGGCCAGTTTAGCTCTTTTAACATGTCACAATGGTGGGTCATGTAGTTACATTGTAGCGCAAAGCGGCAGAATGAGTTATACAATGTAGTAAGTTTATGAAGGTGTGTTTGCAGGGCGGCTGCATACACTAGATCTCCGTAATCAATAGCCGGCATAAGCATTTGCTGTACAATCTGCTTTCTTACCGCGGGACTCAGGCAGGATTTGTTTCTGTACAGGGCACCTAGTTTGGGGTAAAGTTTAGATGAGAGTTTTTCGATGTGGGGGCCAAAGCATAGATTAGGGTCCAACCACATACCTAGATATTTGAGAGAAGTGACTGGTCTGCATGCCATTTGATTTTGTCCCAACACATAGATGGGGATTTTGCAATTTGTGTAGTTTAGGTGCTGTTCCAAAGAGCATCGTTACAGTTTTGTCAGGATTTAAAAATGTTTGTTTTTTGATCCAATTTTCTACCTGTGAATTGTTCTTGCAGCACTGCCTCCAGCTGCGGGAGATTTGGTTTGCTGGTGTAGATTACAGTGTCGTCTGGGTACATATGTACAGTTGAGGCTTTGCAGACGTCATAGTTCTGGTTTATACACTCTCTACACATCAAACCCACTTGAGTTTTCATGTTTGGGGGTGGAATATGAACAGTATTTGAACAGCTTTCAGTTTATTTATTTTTCTTTCTTAGGCCGTTCCTCATATGAGCAGGATCTTTGGATTGTGCATACAGTTTCTATAGAAAAACAGAATTTGAGAAGGACTATTGCGACTTAGACCAACAGATTAAGAGTGGCATGGGTTGTCAGCAGCTTCCACTGTGTGACCCCCCCCCCCTTAAGACTCTTAATTCCCAATAAGTGTAATGGAATATCGTTGTGGCCCATTATCCTGTCGTACTTGTTTTAGATCAGTGATTGCTGGCTAGGCTCCTTTTTGTTCATATTAATCCCTGTACAGAGTTTTACTGTTGTCACACCATGGGGACTTTACCTATCCTGGCTCTCCAGGAAGTGATTAGTGGTTAGGTATCAACATCAATAAAACACTTTGTGGCGTGTGAATGGTTTCTATTTACTTGTTTTGTTGTTGGTGATATACTGCTGCCTGTGGTGTCACGCAGGACTAGGCAGCAAACGCTCTCTTACATACAGCAATTAAAGAGGTATTTTAGGCAAATCGAAATTCTCTCGTTTAATTGAGTTTTTCATTTTGATTTGCGTGCCCTTGGCCGTGGCGTCAGACGTTCAATGTGGCTGTGGAGGCTTGTCAATTGGTTACTGTTGCACACTTTTTTTTAAGCGGCAACAATCTCAAGATATCCTTATGCTAGGTGCCATCAAATACCAGGATAGGCCAGTACCTAGAGTCATCCGAGGAAAAAGGTACGGGCACCCCAGACTTCTAAATCAAGGCACCTTTTTTGGAATGGCATCTTACAGTGAGTCGAAACATTGCCTTGCAGTATGATACTGTTCCAATTAAGACTCAGGTCAGACGAGCGCATTCTGTGCGTCCGTGCACAACAGACGTACTTTCTGACTGACGACAAGGTAGTGGCCACACAGTCCGTTTTTGTGACTGACGTTTTTTTTGACTGATGTAGAAGGGAAATAAAATTTAATATGAAAAACATTTTGTCTGTCAAAATGCTGGACGTCAAAAATGCAGTCCGTCTGACGTTCCATCACTCACGCACAAAGCTATGTGGACGTTGCGGACGCAGCGCACTCTGTGCGTCCGTTCTAGCGGATTTACGTTGTTGCCTAAATTGCGTCCGTTGTGCGTCCACACTTCTGTGCGGATGTACTTCGTGTGTGGTCTCTATTGATCATAATTGTATGCTACCACGGACATTAAAATGTGCAGCAACACAGACGTCAACACTGCGCTCGTCTGACCCAAGCCTCGATTTAGAAGTCTGGAGTGCCCGTAGCTTCTTAAACTGGTTACTGTTGGCAGTTTTCGCAGGGTTGAACACATAGGGAATCAAAATTTACCCTGGTGCACGGTTCTACTTTTTAAGAAGGCTTATCTTGTTGAACCAAGGAACTCTACAATTCCCCTCAGTGCTTCTGCGTGGAATGGCATGTGATTGGCTGCGTGACTGATAACACTGCACTCCCCGTTCGTCAGTGTACTTTAGCCTATTTGTCTAATGTTGTTCAATGTATTGTAACCCTGTCTACTGTGCCTATTGTACAGCGCTGCGGAATATGCTGGCGCTTTATAAATAAAGAATAATAATAGCTGAGATGCTTGTCGGCCTGAAGTGAGCTGAAGGAAAACCCGCAGCATGGGAGAAAGTGGGAATATTACACTATAGATCCGTGTGCCTCCTGAGGTGGGTGTGACAATGCCAAGAAAGCGGCTAAATAGGGGAAAAAAAGTCTCCTTTACTTGCTTTTTATGTCTGCTGAATGAGACTACAGTCTTTCAAAAGGCGTAGCACGTTTTTAAAGGCACACTGACAAAGCATGCATGTCCCTTTTTAAGTAAATAGAAGTTTGCAAACAAGGCATTTTAGGTGCCACATAATTATATCCTAAATATACCTCGGTTGTGTAGAATGGGCGTATATACATGCTGCATAAAAGTCTGTCATGCCAGGAGACCTATTTTAATGTTGTAGAAAAGTTCTTTATATTACATCGGAATTATACTTGTAGATCATTTACTTGTCTGCTTATGTGAGGTTGCTGCTCTGGAATATTATGTTTCTTTCCCAAAGGTAATCGACATCCTCTTTGTGAAGGGGCCAGGGACTGCCAGACAAATTATCTTGTAGTACACGTCTTCTCATCCAATTGCCGGCTCTCCCGTTCATGTGTAAATACAGACGGCCACTTTGACTTGTTTATACGCTGTTGGATTGATCTCTTCACTGGGTCACATCGATATCCGTTTAATCTGGCAGAAACAGCAGCCGGTTATCCTATTAAAGTCAGGCTTAACGTCCCCAGGGCTCAACAGAGGAGAGCATTATCCCTATTGCACATACAGGGGTTTCCCTGTAATAATATCTCCCAGGCAAAAGTGTGTGTGTGTTGCCTTCCTTCCACCCGGTTAAAATCTTGGAGTTTTATTGTTCATTACTTGATTCGTGACCAAATAATGGAAATCAGCCTTTGCGTCACTGCCCAAGTGTAACACTGCACCTGTCTGCTGGCTGTGTTACACGCTGGGCCTCGGTCTCCCAGGTCAGGCTTCTCTCTTTGTTGGCTTTGTCGTGTACCCCCTGAGTCTCTAGGGGTGAGTGGCCATCTGCCTGGCAGGACCCAAAGCCAGCTGCCTCCATGATAACACCTCCTCTTTTATTGCTTGTGCTTCATGTTAATGGTGGATTTAAAGACTCTACGGTACCAATTGTGGAAGCTGACGTCACAGTACCCAATAAACCTTTCCTGGCAAGGTTTGTTTTGGGTATTTTTTTTTCTTTTCCAGGAGGGTGCATCTGCAGTATTATGGTGATTGCAAGCTCCTGGGATTGCTGAGCACTCATCTGATTTAGGCAATCCCTGTTTGGTTAATGTCCTGTTCAGCATGCTTGCACTTGCCCATATCACACAGAATGATGCATTTATGGGTCCAAATCCCTTTTTTCTTGAAAAAACACCCTCCCAGCAATGGTTCTACGAAGTACAGGGTGATTCCTTTAGGCCCAAACCCAATGGGTCTGTTTTAGCTCTGCAACAAATCAATGTAAATTAGAGTTTCAGGAAATGTACTTCCTTTTATGTTGAGCATGTTGCTTGGCAGCAAGTGCTGGAAGTGAACGCTGTTTTTTGTTGAGCACATATTGACACAGTTCTACATGTTGTTTTGTAACGCATCTCGATATTTCACAATCGATGGTTTTTGAGCTTGTTCCTAATGTTATCGTCTAACGCTAGAGCCACACATGTGTACAGGAGTGTGGAAAGCCCATCCGTGAGAAGTGTCTTTCTTTCCACTCGGACGCCATGTGGCCACCTTGTTGTGCTCACATTTGTGTCCATAGCTCTTCAAAGGAGGCTCGCGCTCTATAGACCTGTCTGACATATATTTTGTAGCAGTTCGACAGGTGAAATCTGCATCTGTTGTAACATGTTTAACTAGTATGCACACTACATCGTGTGGACCTCCCAGCTGTTCCATCAGAATGCAATGACAGACACTGGGGGGGGGGGTGTCACAATGCACTTGGGTTGGGGCCACACCGACGCACCAAGATGTCAATCGTGTGGTGGTACTCTCATTCTTTCAGACATCCTCACTTAATCTGTGGTGGCCCAGATTCTTGGAAATGACACAGTCCTCTACTTTGGATCTGACACACTTCCTTCCAGTAAGATGGTGCGACATGCCGCCCATCACGTGCGTTAATGGTAACAATCCAAAGACTAACCTTTTTATTCTGCTATTCTCATGGCTGTTCTGTAGTCATAGCTAAGCTGTCAGCTAGCAGTTGCTTCTAGCACATGCTATGCTAGGGTGTGCTCAACATAAGAGGAGGTAAATTTCCTGAAATGCTGATTAATTTCCTTTCATTCGGTTACAATCTGAGAATTTTGGGTTCGGGTCATTATGAATCACACTTTATAATACATGGGAATTGCTCGATTTATTTATTTTCTTGTTCTAAATTTATATTTCTCTTTACACAAATGGGCCCCAGTGGGTTGTGTTGGTGTCCTAGTCAGTATGTCATTGGTATTTCTTTTTAGATGTAAGGGAAACCGTTTTGAACTTTGCTGAAATTGGTGAACTTGCCAACCATTCTACTAGTTTTATCCTTTATGGCTGCCATGCCTATGTTTACTTGGATCTTCCTAGAAGTTTGCGAAGTCCTTACCTTACAGTGAGCTGAATTTTAAATGTCTGCCGCACTAAAGCTTTGTTCAAAATGATTCATCATTGGACCAGGTCACCAAAAATCCAGGGGCCAGGTAGCCCAAGGCTCCTAGAAATTTACCTCAGGCTCCTATGATTCTGTACAGTTCCGTTCAAAAAATTGTATGGCTCCTAAAAGTGTGTAGTTGGCTGGCAAGTTTTATTTCTGGCTCCTTGATCTGTTGTAAGTTGGTCAGGCTCTGCACCATTTACCAGGAGCGTTCTGTGGTCTTCTAGCAAGGTTCTGAATAACCGTGAGTAGATGTGTCAGAGCAGTGTAACTAATATGTTAATGTAATGTTTAACAGACCCAGTGCTACAGTCTATAAAGACGTAGCAGGAAATACACTGATTAGGACAAATTAAATACACACAGTTGGAGCATGTAAAGTGACATTTCTGCGCATTGCAACATAAAATTCTGCCATTTTTTTTTCTTGGTATTTAATAATGGGTTAAAATTTAGTTCTATAATTTATCATTGATTTTAGAGCTGTAATGTTACACTAGTTGAGTGACAAACAAGCCCATTTTTGCCTGCCAGTGCATCATGTGTTGCGCACCTCCCCATCACAACCATTTTTACCTTGTGAATCACTGGCCTCTCCAGAGGAACAAAGGGAGTTTTCATGTCTTGTTTTTTCAGAAGACCATGTTACTTGTAAACACCGGATTGAAGAGGGAGCAGCTGCAGAGTCGCCACACGAATAAGAGGGGACAAATGACAAAGATTTCACCATAATTCAGTCGCTATCCAGCTCTCCCCCTGCCATCTGCAAGGCGGCACAGCCAGCCTCCTGTATAACAACTGGCAGCCCGCGGACATGTGTTCATCCATCGCGCATCAGGGACGTGTATCCCTTAGCAACAGCCGGGAGGATGAAGGCAAAAAAAACCCCACATGCTAGAGGACTCCCTCCAGTATTCTCCAGCACAATACATTGATGTGGCAAATAACGATAATGGAGAAAAGATAAATATTACTTCACACTGTGCAGATTATGTATAATTTTAGATTTATACCTGAAAAGATGTGATTAGCTAGTCATGCAAGAAACTGTCCAATAAAATCATATTTAAGGATTATATACGTGGTGGCATATTTTAGACCATCTGATAATTGACCAAAAGTAACATTGAATCACTGCAATCAGAGATAAGCCCTTAATGAGACTCGGCTCCTATAACCTCTTAATAAAGCACATGCAACATCCACCGCCCTGGTGCTAGAAAAGAAGCTCCCAAGAATGGCAGATACATGCTTCTTTCCTTGTTTTATTGATGACCAGTCCAGAATGTTGATTGTTCTATTCAATATAGAACTTCTTTAACCCCTTCATGCTCTGTGATGTGCTGTGACCATCACAAAAAAAACTGTGCCAAGAGATCCAGGGACTGTCATGGTACATAATCGACTGGAGAGGTTACACGTGCCTCTGCATGCTGGGATCAATGCCTGTTTGTTTATTTTATCTCAAGGGTATCTTGTCAGTGCAACTGGCCATCTCTTGGCAGTTTGACACAAAGGATGTTTTTGTCCACAAGGCTCAGAACACACATTATCAGGAAGAGGTTAAAATCTTGAAATCATACTTTTTCATCACATTTTCTATGACGTATATAACCGAGCATGAAGATCTGCAGCTTGTCATTGATTTAAGGAGATGTTAAACCTGTATCTACCTCGGCTACAGCAATGTGACTGTCTTTATTATTATTCTTTATTTATAAAGCGCCAGCATATTCCGCAGCGCTGTACAATAGGCACAGTATAGACAGGGTTACAATACAATACAATGAACAACATTTGACAAACAGTACAGGAGGAGATGAGGGCCCTGTTCCAGTAGGAACTCACAATCTAGGAACTGTCTTCATGCTGTCAGGTCCTGTATTAACCTGTGCCCTTCTGACTCCAACTTTTTCTTATTTCGCTGACCTGACTTAAGTGTGTCTTCAAGAAAGTACTAGCGGAAATGCTGACTCTATTGCCAGCACTTCTTTGATTGGCTGACAGAGCCGCCTCGGAGGATCTCCCTGCACACACCTGTTTTCTTGATTTTATTTGACCAATAGGAAAATGCACATTTATTATTTACATTTGTAAGTTCCTCTTGGCACCTCTTTGTCTTTAGGAAAACCGACAAAGTATTCCATGCCCTTGTAATCTCCCTACTCGACTATTGTAATAATCTTCTAATTGGTCTCCCTCTCTCCTGGCTCACCCCTCCCCCCCCCCACTACAATCCATTCTTAACGCCTCTGCCAGGCTCATCCACCTCACCCGTCGCTCTGTCTCTGCCGCTCCCCTCTGCGAATCCCTTCACTGGCTCCCCATCCACTGCAGAATTAAATTCAAGGTTCTCACCCTGACCTGGTCAGACTTTCCCCTAAAGACATTCCTATTTAGGCTAATGTCAGACGAGGGCATTTTGTACAGACTGTGCGTCCGTGCTCAACGGACGTACTTTCTGACTGACGACAAGGTAGTGGCCACACAGTCAGTTTTTTTCACTGACGGTATTTTTGACTGATGTAGGAGGGAAAATAAACTAAAATGCAAAACCATTTTGTCCGTCAAAAATGCTGGACGTATAAATGCAGTCTGTCTGACCTCGTTCATCACTCACACACAAAGCTATGCGGACGTTGTGGACGTCGCGCACTCTGCACATCCGTTCTAGCGGTTATACGTTCTTGCTTAACCTGCGTCCGTTTGCCGCTTCTGCACTTCTGTGCGGACGTACTTCGTGTGTGGGTCTCTATTGATCATAATTGTATGCTACCACGGACGTTAGAATGTGCGGCAACACGGACCTGAACACTGCGCTCATCACCTGACTCACTGATACACCTCACTGCCCCAACCAGGAGCAGTCCATCACGCTCACCTTGCAGTCCTCTCCTCTTGTTTCTATCCCCAACCATTCTAGACTGTGAGTTCCCACGGGAATAGGGCCCTCGTTTCCTCCTGTACTGGTTTTAAATGTTGTTCAGTCTCAGTGTATTGTAACCCTGTCTATATTGTGCCCATTGTTCAGCGCTGCTGAATATGCTGGCGCTATATAAATAAAATATAATAATCGTAACACATTCTTTTATTGTAAAGCTCTACAGAAATCGTTGGCGCTGTATAAATGATGATGATGATGATAATATTTGCAAGCCATTTTAGTCTTTGAATCCCAGGGAAAGAAAGCCTTTACATAAAGGAGTCCTTTTAGGTATTGGATCAGGAGTTTGACTGCATTAGGTTTCCATCCTCTTTATTAACCCCTTAATGACCGCTGACGTAATATGTACATCCTGCCCACGGGTCTCCCTTAGACCCGTGGACATACATAGTATGTCAGTGGCTCCTAACCTCCCTCCCTGCCCAATACTTACCTCCCTCGCTGGATCCCTCGCAGATCTGGCAGGAAGCCTACCCCTGTGATTTAAAATGGGCCGGCGAGCTTGATGATGTCACCACGCAGGCGCCCCCATTGAAATCAATGGAGGGGAGGGGGGGCTCCATCTCCCCAACCATTGAAGCTAGAGTGCTGCAAGTTGCACCGCTGGAAAGGGGAGTCTCCCCTTTTCAGCGGTGTGCAGCATTAACAATTTGTGCCAAATCGTGATTCAAACATGGTGGGGGCTGACATCGTGGATGTCAGCCAAGCCTCCAGGTCACCCCCCACCCACTGACATCCCCACCATATGTGTGGGGATGTCAGTGGGCCAATCTCCCCTTATCTCCTTTCCAATGATACCAAACATGACTAGGTTCGTTTTAACAAAAAAAAAACCTCCCCAGACGACAATTTTTTAATTTTTATTTTTTTTTGATAAATAGGACCTAGGCTGACATCTAAAAATAATGAGCATAAAACAGTCAGAATGAGCTCAGCGCACATAGGTGAACTGGCTCAGCAATGAAGGGGTTAAAAAGCAAAAAACATGTAAAAATTTGGTATTTCTATTCTCGGGACAAAATTCTGAAACTATTTAGCCGGGGTATTTTTTGGGGATTAAATTATGAAAAAGTGTGTTTTACCATCATATTTCATATTTTTTTATTTTTTTTTTTATAGTAAATTATTTGATATGATGGAAATAATGGTATTTTTAGAAAGTCCATTTAATGTCGGGAAAAACAGTGTATAATAAGGTTGCACCGATACTAGTATCGGTGCCGATACCGGGTACTGCAGGAGTACTTGGTACTCCTGCAATTCCCCCAATATTTTCCCCGATACCGGAAGCCGGCATTGAGCTGGCTTGCCAGCATCCAAGGGACTGGGGCAGCTGTCCAAATGCTCTATTGGCATTCGGACAGGCCCTGCAGCTGCTCTCCTCGTTCATACTTACCTTCCTGAGCGACGCCGGGGAAGTCTTCACGCCCCCCCCCCCCAGCCGCGATCACGTGGGACCAACGAGCGCACGCGCGAAGACTTTCCCGGCGTCGCTCAGGAAGATAAGTATGATCGCTGAGAGTGCCGGGTGAGCTGGGGGGCAAATCCATTTGCTGAGGGGCAGTATTCCCGAGTGTGGCTCAGGGTTAAATTTCAATGCTGAAAACTGTAACCCCGAGCCACACTCTGGCCGATACATACTGCGTTCCCTCGATGTCCTCCGGCATTCACCTCCAGCCAATCGCGGCTTCCTGGTTTTAGTCTCACGAAGAAGCAGGACTCCGCAATCGGCGGAGGAGAATGCGATTGTGGAGGTCAGCGAGGGAATACCGCCAGGGGGCTGAATAAATGTACCGATTTTGACATCTAAAAATGTCAAAATTGGATCGCCAGGAAGGTTAAGTCGTGTTTAAAAAAATAACCCTTTTAGTGCAGAACTTTGAAAATGGCAAAATTTCCTATTTTTCTCAGTTTAGACTTTTTTTTTCTCCATATTAAAGTGTTTTTTTTTTTTTATTTTTTGCTGGAAAATAAAGCCCTGTTTCTCCTGAACAAAATGATATATAAGGGTGGGTGCATGTAATATGAAAGAGGTAAATTATGGTTGAATAGCTGAAATTCTACTTTTAGAAGTGTTCCGAACTTTGTAAAATTTCCCCTGTCCTAAGGGGTTAAGAAACCTAAACAACTAAACTCTGTGCAAACTCTTCATCCTCTAGATCCGAGTTCAACAACACTGTCCTCAGTACCTCTAACAAGCCAGATTTTAAGGATTACCATGGAAATGCAGACTGAATCCTGCAATCGCTGTACAGCAAATCCCGTCACCTGTGCTCTGCTTCAGATATCTGGAAAACCTCTCCTGTTAGGATTACTTGTGGACCAGGGTTGGGATCCTCTACTGTAGAAGATAAAGATAGTCACCTGCTCTTGTATATACATTGTTCACGCACAGTCTTGTTACCTTGCTTTGCATTGTAGTTGTTGCCAGTTTTTCCAGTGACTTCTTATTGAACCTGGAGTTTATAAAATTAGTGTATTTTCTATGTAAAGATCATCTGCAAGATTAAATATTTCAGACCGCTGATAATAGGGATGCACCAATACCACTTTTAAGACTGAGTACCGATACTTTTTAAAAGTACTCACTGATACTGAGTACCAATACTTTTATTTTATGTCATGTGACAGCTTTTCAATAAGAACAGACCTCATATAAAAATGCCCCCGGCTCACATGTGGGCAATCTATGTGAGCTGGGGGCAATCTAATCTACCCACATGTGAGCTGGGGGCAGATTAGTGCATTAAAATGCCTGGAAATACCGTAATTTATATAAGGTCCTATGAATAACAATAAAAGGCCATGGGGGAAAAAAAATCTAACTATTAAAAGTTTTGCCGAAAAATGCCCCAAAAAAATAAACTTTAAGTTTTTCTTAAATATTTATTAATTTTATTTTTTTATTTTACAAACCACTGAAAATCAGGGCATTTCACTGACCATATAGTGCTGTTCAGCGTTCTCTGAATAGATTAACCATAACATAAAGGTTAATTTTTATACAGTTTCTGTTCACATTGTAATGGTCCCCTTTTTATCCCTCGGATACCAGAGTGCTGGCAATCTTTCAGGGGGACCTCCTTATTCCGACATATTTTGTTTACTATTGGGCTTATCGCCTTTCTTGGTGACCTTAATCCTGTTACCTATATTAGATTGTCCTAACCTCGGTCCCTGAATGGGGGTAGAGTTAGTAAATCCAGAGGTTTGCAGCTGTTAACCCCTTGTACACCCTCCCTCCATATGTGACGACTGGACGGATAGCGGATGCTCGCCGCATGGCTACATGTGTTTATAAATATGTCTAACCATGTATGTTTCTCTTGGAGAAAGAAATGGTCTACTGTACTTGTAAATTTTTGGGGCTGAGAGAATGATATGGTAAGAATTCACCAAGCTTTCTGATTGTCAGACCAATTTAGTGGAAATATAGGAGCGTTTCTGCTGCAACATACATCTCACTTTCCATGTTATGGAGCCTGTAGCCAGAAGCAGCTGTTGGGATGTATGAGGGTCCCTCCATCATTTTAAATCCTACCCATTTGAGTGTTAATCATAATGTGTTTCAGTCAGTCCCTCACTTCTCTATAAACTCAAACATGATATAACCCTACATGTGTCAGTCGGATTCCACTCTCACGCATTCCAGTTGGTTTCTACACCGCAAAGATAATATAATATAATATAATAGTTATATATTTTGGAAACTGTTCTTTCTTGCAGTGCCAACTTGGCCGATGCCCTAAAACAAACACAGGAAATCTGTTTTCTAGGTTCAAATTGGAGCACAAAGGGAGACTTTGAAGTAGAATTTTTTTTTGTATTTTTATTTGTTTATGAATAGTGAGGGCATGCAGACATTTCCATAGAGCACACAACTATTCAATCAGGTCTATTCACTAAAAGGTGAAACTCTGGAGATCTTTTGGAAAAGTGAAAACTCTAGGTCAAAATAGCTGATTTGGAAAGTGAGATAAATGGGAGAAGTTTTCTGGTTTGGCTATTTGGAGAAGTGAAAATTCTAGGTCAAAATAGCCAAACAGAAAAATTCTCCCATTTATCTCACTCTCCAAATGGGCAATTTATTTTGTTTCTTTTTTTTTAAATTTTAAAGTTTTTTTTATTTTGGAAAGTAGTCATCTTACAGAGAGTAAGGGCCAGGCAGGGCCACATGTTAAGCCATCAACAAAAGCACTTCGTAAGTAAACAACATAAGGGGGGCGGGGGGGTCATATGAAAAATCAGCAGAATTTCGGAAAGTGGGGGGGGTTTTATAATGCAAGTCTTCAAAAATGCTTCCGAAGGATAAACTAAAAGTTGGGAATGTCAGCGGGGAAAAAAGAATTAAAGTAAGGTCCAAAGCGTCTCTAAACAACAAAAGTGTCATCTTGACGGGGATCACATAACAAAAATACTCGGCTGGAGAAGGGCACAAAAACAAAGTCTGTATGTGGGGGTCATCATAGAGCACTCCGCTTGGCAACGTAAAGGGGACCAAAGCTGACCCCCTCAGCCTGTGTCCAGCGGGAGGGCCACTCGCTCAGCTCCATCGCACTGAGGCAGCTCACGGGGAACACAGCAGAAGGACATCCGGTGAGCCAACTCCATCTCAGCTTGTGCCACACGAGGCCCGGGTATACGCAGCTCGCCGGCACCCATCCTCCAATGATCCGCCATGATCCCAACATAGACGGCGCAGTGGGAGCGACATCATGTCATCAAGAACAGGATCATCTGCTGCTCCTCCGTCTTCACCAGTCAGCCCCTCATCACCTCCTCCTTGTGGGAACACAGCCTCCGACCTGGAGACCTCCTCCTCAGCGCCAGCCGAGGGTTCAGCCTCCGACAGCGCCGCGTCCTGGTGGGGGAGGGGCAGACCAGCTGCCGCCGGTCCGCATCCACCCCGGTAACTCTGCTGCGGGTCCAACAGCAGCAGCTGTAGGATGGGGGCCCTCCATCCCCGTGGCTCACCTCAACCTGAATCCCAGTGAAGGAGGCACCAAACGTGCAGGCACCGAAGCCTAGGCCCCAAGATGGCCGCCAGCAGAACTTGCACTTAAGGCACGAAACGGGGTGTCTCTGGTCGGGAGGGGGGGTCTGAGCAGCCTCCGGACTGCACTACTCCGGTGGCCAGCCACCCCCGTACCTTTTTTTTTTTTTTTTTTTTTTTTACACTCAACTAAAAGGTCCTTAATGGTGCAGACATGCAGAGCTCCAGCAAAGCACGTCCACCTCTGTTGGTAGCCGGCCATGCCCCCCCAAACGGACAATTTTGACCTAGAATTTTCACTTCTCCAAAAGATCTCCAGAGTTGCACCTTTTAGTGAATAGACCCTTAAAATGTAAAGTGAGCTACAACAGGGCTTTTCAAATCAGTGGGTCAAATCCTTCCACCTTATGTGGAAGTGTATGACTTTCTTTTTGGGTTAGGTGGTCGACCAATTATCGGTAGTACCGATAATTAGGGACAATATTTTTCAATTTTCCCATTATCGGTATCGGCCTCCTACATTACCGATAACTAGGGTTATTCTTGACTAATTATTTTCATCAAACTCTTGAGTAACACTCCATTCCCTCATTCACGCCCTGCTTCCTCTCCTCTTCCACACTTACTCTCCTGCACCCATAAACTTCCTCTGTGTGTCCCTATATTATATTCTCTTCTCTCTTGCATTTTCCCTAAGCTTGCCCTTTCCTTCCATTTACCAATACCTCCTCACAATCGCTTTATTTCTCCCTCCTTCCTTCACCCCATTTCTCAACGCAAGTCCTGTCTTCATTTCCCAATCCTTGTTCTTCACGCTCCGGTCCCAGTCACGCCTTCCGCACCTCACCCCTTTGTCAATCTCTACACTGGCTCCCTTTTTTCCTTTTAGAATCGACTTCAAAATACTGGTGCTCACATACAAAGCTCTCCATAACTGCGCCCCCGACTACATTTCCTTCCTTTATTTGCAGGTACATCCCATCCCGTCCACTTCGCTCTACCAATGATCTGATGGTATCAGTTCCTCGGACCCGCAACCCCAACTCTCGCCTTCAAAACTTCTCCCAAGCTGCCCCCTTTCTATGGAACTTCCTCCCCCACAACATCACTCTCCCCGTCTCTCCAGTCATTCAAGAAGTCTCTGAAAACACATTACTTTAGAAAAGCCTATAGGCTCACTCCATGATTTCCCCCCCATTGCTCACATCTTGATCCATTCCCACATAGCTTACATGCACCCCCGGTATTTCATGTTCTCTATTCACCCTCCTCTAGTGTGTCACCCCTCTCCTCTCAGATTGTAAGCTCTTGAGCAGGGTCCTCTCTCCTACTGTTCTGTGTGTGTAATGTGTATGTATATTTGTTGTTCGGTCTTTCCCATTGTACAGTGCTACAGAACCCGTTGGTGCTTTATAAATGCTTGTAACTGTAACTACAAACTGATTGGTTAGCTCAAAGTGCCTCCTGAGGTGGGTGTGGTGCCAAGAAAGAAAAGCAGGTAAATATGAAGAGAATATCATATTTTCTTTCTTTTTATGCCTGCCGAATGACACCATTAACTCATTCTAAAGGCATTGCATATTTTTTAAAGTTATTTTTTTTTAAATTCTTTAGAGATTTTCACAATAACACAGACACATAAGTCAAGGATGTGTACATTATACCACAGGTTACAAATGCACTGTAACAGAGGCGAACGGTGCCGAAAAAGAAACCGCATCACCAAATGGGTGTCAGGGTCCATGCCTGTATCATTTCGTGCAAGTGACTGCTGCATGACAGGTGCTGCCCTTCTGCTCAGTATTCAGTTAATTTACCAAACATACATCACACCCTCCTCAATAAAGGTTCTCTCTGCCCTTCCCACCTTGCTCCATTATCGTTGCTCATTTCATGGTAAAGAGAAGTGTTACTCCCTGCACTGAAGCTGTGTTTATTCCTGATTCCGCTAACCCGGCCTACCCTGTACCCTTTTTTTGATACCTGTCCCTGTTCATCCACCTTACCTTCTGGATCCTACATCAAATCCAATCACCCTGCAATAATCCACCAGGTCTACTTCCACTTGTCCTCCATTCCTCAGACCCATCTACGCCAGATCAGCTACCTCTGCATACTGGGCTCAGGCCCCCCTGTACCTGCGCTGCCACCCCATTGGCATACCGTGACAATGGGTTAATGGACTAACCCAGTAGAATACGAAACGACAAAAAGATCCAAAACAGAAAAGGAAGAAAAAGCAAATCGGCATTGCATTTTTTTTTTTTTTTTTTTATATTTAAATGTTTTATTATTTCAATCAAAGAATGGGATACAGAAGAAAACAGGGGGAAAAACAATAACATACACAAAAGGGGAAAATTCGGTACATTTTACCATAGCGACAAAAATTAAACCGTGATATTGAGTTGCAAAAAAGAAGGAGGTACAATTGCTCTACAGAGTGGCAAGGATATGAAAGCATCACATCAGGTCAAATGACAACCAACCGAACCTGTCCCAGAAAAAGAGATTTATAGGGGACAGTAAGGAAGGAGAAAAAGAAAGAAAGAAAGAAAGAAAGAGAAAAAAAAAAAAAAAAAAAAAAGGGGAATATTTAAAGGGGGGGGAGAGGAACCAGTTAGGAGGGGACAATGGGAGCCTCCGTTCTTGAAGGTGTAGGGCCGGGAGAGTAAGTGTTAGTAGAACAAGATGAGACTTACGTGTCTCTGGGTCTAGTGGTTTGATATATTAGGTGAGCTTGCCACAGCGTCCAAGGGTCTTGTGCCGGAGAGGCGAGATTAAAGTGCGATCGAGCCAAGTCCTCAGAAAATGCCAAGTCAGAAATCATTTTAGTCAAGGAGGGTAGGGAAGGAATTATCGTTTTTTTCCAGAGTCTAGCGATAAGAAGGAAGCAGCAGGATATAATTATACAAAACATTTTACGTTGTCTCGACATTTTCCTCACATCATCTGGGAGGAGTCCAAGAAGATAATGCAGTGGAGAGAAAGGAACTTTGATACCCAGGACCTCCTCGACAAACAACGCCACTTGGGTCCAAAACGGTTGCAGTGTTGGGCAGGACCACCATACGTGTAACATCGACCCTCGTGCTGTTTGGCAGCGCCAACATGTGTCGGGAACATTTTTGTTAAAGTGACATTCCCTAACAGGAACTAAATACCATCTATATAGCACCTTGCGGCGCGTTTCAAAAATCGAAATACACCTAGATGCACTCTTATCCAATAAAAACACATGTGTCCACTGTTCTAGTGTGAGGTGCGTGTTTAACTCAGTTTCCCAAGCCTTTTGAAAAGTGCGCTTAGACAATCCCATACCGGACATCAATTGAGAATAACAAAGGGACAGGAGTTTTATGGACTGAGTAGGGCGTGTTACGAAAGACTCAAATGGTGTGAGTAGAGGTTCGTTTGTTAAAACAAAAGATATCGTTCCCAATGTTTTCATGTATGATAATATTTGAAGATGAGACAAAAACGCCTGAGAGGGTATGCCATGTGTAGTCTGCATATGTGCGAAGGCGAGAACGGAGGAGTTCCTGAAAAATTGGAACACATATCTGACTCCATGTTGAGTCCATGCTTTAGGATTGAAAAAGGGGATTACATAAGTCAGTGCATTTACTGGGGTGGCAAGGGATAAAGGGTGGAGAGAAGTGCAAGCATGAACATTTCTATCCCAAACCGTGAGGTACCATCTAGTGATCTGTAAAGCTGTTGGGAGAGCTGGCCTGGATTTAGAAGGAGTAAAAAGCAAACTGGAGAAAGAGTGGCCTGGTATTGCTATTGATTGAATATATGTCCATAACGGCTGGTGTAGCAGGAGGGATTCGCTCAGGGAAGCTATAATTGCTGCCTTGTGATATGTCAATATTTGCGGGAATTTAAGTCCTCCATCTACCAGTGAGGCTGATAAGACCTTAAACGGGGTGCGTGGTCGTTTACCGTTCCATATAAAAGAGGAAATGTCGCGTTGAACTGCACTAAGTAGGGGTTTTGGGACGAGAATAGGTAACATGCGAAATACGTATAACAGTTTAGGTAAAATCGTCATCTTAACAGCTGCCGCTCTGCCCAGCCAGGATAATCTCACTGACCTCCACCGCAACAGCAACGATCTAGTTTCAGCAAACACCTTCTTGTGATTTGCAGTAATTATGTCGTCAAACCTACTTGGAAGTGTTATACCTAGATATTTTATACCTTGGTCGTTCCACGCAAAGGAGTAGCGGGTTTTTATGGACCTCAGGTCCGTGGGATGAAGTCCCCACGCTAGTGCTTGCGTTTTCGGAAGGTTAAGGGAGTGGTATGAGACTAGGCCATACTCTGTTAGTGTTGTGTGTAAAGAGGGCAGAGAGTCCAGGGGTTCAGTGATCGTTATAAGAATGTCGTCCGCGAAAAGATTTAATTTAAACGTCTGGGGGCCTATTTGGACCCGCGGATGAGGTCGTTTTGTCTTATGGCCTGCGCCAGTGGTTCCAAAACTAAAGCGTAAAGCAGCGGGGAAAGGGGGCAGCCTTGGCGCGTGCCGTTAGTGATATTAAAAGTTTTCGGCATTGCATTTTTAAAGCACTAGCAAAGCATGCATATCCCTTTTAAATCATGCATATTGCACATTAAGCCCATTACATTTTAGGTAAATCTAATCTAGTCGACTAAAATCTTGCGACCTTTAGTCCCCTAGAACAATAGACTACTGAAATATGACAAACTAAATGAAATTAAAATATACTGTCAAATTTGCCATTTCCAATAACCAGGACTTCTTTTTTTTTTTCTCCCCTACCTGTACGTGCCAGTACTCAGTACTGGCAGTGTAGACGTTCTGATCATGGACTTCTCCTGCAGGGGGCTAACATCTTGGATGTCAGCTGCCTGCGGGACCATATCCCTGCTCACTGACGTCATCGTTCATAGGCATGATGAAGTCAGTAATGGGACTCTGGACAATTGTATCTCCAGGTTCATATGAGGTATCATTGGTAAGCCCAGAGCATGACCTTCCCACTGATGCCAAGCAGGGTTTGTGTAAAATACATTTTTCAAGTTTGTTTTCTTTTTCTATTGCAGTTCTATTGTTCACTTTTCAATTAAGTGAACAATGATGCTGCACTGTGGAGCTGTAACACAATAATGTGCACGCCGTCTATGAGCATATCACAGCGTACATCAGAGCTCCACAGCAATACAACTCACAGTAATGTGCAGTGTGTATGAGTGCGACTTGTATTGCTGTGGAGCTCTGTGAAACACTCATACACATCGCACATTACTGGGAGTTACCTGTCACACTGAGCACTGAGATTCTTTAACCCCAACTATTGTTTAGTTTTCTAGTGGTGACATTTATTGTGTGAGGTTTATAGGTTTATTTTTTGTCTTCTGGAAAGATATTTTCCGTCATGTTTACAATTTTTGATGCCAGATTTGTGCAGAAATGATTCCCCCCCCCCCCAAACAAATGAATTTCATTGTACAGAATATCGGCACCTATCATCGCCCTGAAAGATGGTCGATAATCGGTATTGGCTCTAGAAAAATGATATTGGTATATCCCTACTTTGGTTGACGAGGTGATCAACAAGCCAGACACATTGGCAGTCATGTGGATACCGGAGAGGCACAGAGTGGAGACGGGGTACACACAGCAGTCAAGTGAGCAGTGGGAATTATTGGAGCGCAAGGAGGACACTGGGAGACATTAGGTGGCAAATAAGGCAAAGGGACATGGGTGAGGTACCATAATGGGTGTGATGGGTTTTGGACATTGAAATGTGAGAAGAACCATAAAGGGGCATTGGCGTGTAGGAATGTCAAGTAATCCAGAAAAGAAAAACCCTTCTTTTCGTGTACATTTATTTGTTTGCACAAACTGGGATTACACCCTCATTTTGGTGAATATTTGGAAGTTCTCGTTGCTTTGTTTGTAATGATCTACGCCTCCAGTATTTTTGAAAATACTTTGGCACTCTAACTCCTCCTGAGGTTGTGAAAGCCGCTAAAAGGGGCAATAGTTTCCAGTAGACTGAAATACACCCATGGGGTATATATTCGTAATCTATACTATGCCAGGGGTGCTTTTGGAAGGGCAAAACGTCATGAAGCGACAGTCACTGCATCAAACCTTATTTTTCCTGTTTTATAGCAAAAACTCTGGTTCAGATACTCCATCCAGACACACGGAGAATCTTCAAGACCTGGAATATATGATTTTCCTGAAGAGAAAAATCAACAGACCAGCGCTAATAATTTTTATATAATTTTTTTCTATACTGATCACTGCGATGTAAGCACTTCCTAAACTGTTGGCAGGCTTTAGATTCCCTTCATTAAATCAATAATCTTATCCAGCACTAAGCGCTTTTATTATCCCTCCTACTTGGAGGTTAACTAAATATTCACTACAGCAGAAATCAATTGTATCTATCAACGCCAATGAAACTAGAAACCGTTTGAAAAGGGTTTTAAGGGCACATACTGCTTTTTATGCTATAACAATAGCTCTTGAGCCATCTAGAGGGACAGTCAAGCTGGTTTTCCTTCTGTGTATAAGTAGTTCATTGAACAAAAAGATTTACCAGTGCATTGTATGACTTTACCCGATGATTGTGCTGCTAATATCGCGAGCCAGTCCCTCTGATATTAATGTTTTTCCTATATAATAATCAGGCTGGTCTGGTGAGAGCTAACAAAGTTTCCAAAGCAAAATATTCTGTTGGTTCTTAACCCCTTACCGCCGGGCGGGATGTGCCCATTTTTTGGACGTACTAATATGCCCTGCTAGCCAGCTGCTGCAGCGGGCCCTACCTCTGGTCCACTGAAGTGCAGAGCGCGGCATAGGCTGCATGGGATGGCCTGAGTTGAGGCCCACCCACCACAGGGATGGAATAGTACCCCTCATGGCTGTAACAGGTTAAATTTCCTTCCTCTCTCATAGCTGCTGGTCGTCCTAAAACATAATCGCTCAAAGCCTCTGGCCTTACAACTTTACCCACAATCAGGCCAGCAAGTTATGCCACTCTAACCCCCCTCCAGACCTACACACGGCACCCCAAATCCTCTCCTTCCACCACAGAATTATTAGGGCACTTCCAATACCCCCTTAGCTATTTACAACCCCTATCCAGGGCCCCACTGTTAAAATATCCCAAAATGTTAAAATACTACAGTAACGTGTGCACGTGCTTGCTTTATTCTAGAAAGGCACGTGACTTGGTGAAGTGGGTTTAGGGTTAACGATCACTATTCGTCTGCACTAGACCCAAAATAATGACTAACCAACCGTCTTATCACGACCTACTTCCCTTAATTAAATGCCGCAGCTGCCACAGGTCTTCGGCTAATATATGAAAGGTAAGTGACCTGAAACACCCTGTTCAATTAGACCCAAAAGCCGTTTAGTAGACCGACTCCACCAAATCCAATTTAGTAGATCGTCCCGAAACGAAAGGCTATTATAACAAATGTCTCTTCAGGTAATGTGATTCTTAGATCAAAGGCAGAGCTTAGCCCCTTGCCATGTTGTACGTGCTATGCTGTCCTGCAGCAAGTGGGCTTTAACGCTGCGGGACGGCATTGCACGTCCCATGTGTTTTGATTTCTCCCACCCCCCCCCCCACCCCTGCCGTTACTCGCCTCTTTCTCTGGGGTCCCAAGCAGACTGACTTCCTTAAAGTCAGATATGCGTGTTTATACCCCTCCCAGTGTACTGGATGGGAGGGGGCCTTTGGACCCCTCTCTCCCATCGGTCGCAGTCTGACCTTTCCAGCAATGCATTTCATTAACCCCTTAGGCGCCGGGTCACAGTCTATTTCTGGTGGGGGCTGCCATCTTGGATGTCAGTCTCACCTCTGGGTCTCCCCTCGTCAACTGTTAGCGTGCATGGCGCTTTCTTCCGTTAGCCGAGTAACCCCTAGCTGCCCAGGAATTTCCTAGGGGGTTCCTGTTTTGCATAATTAGAAAGGCCAGAGCATGGCCTTTCCAATTATACCAAACCTAACCAGGTTACGTGTAAGCAAAAAATAAATGTATTTTATTAATGCAGCGCTTTTCAATTATTTTATAATGTGAACAATAGTGCTGTACGAACGAAAAATTTAGTAGTTTAGCTAAAATCGTGTGTTTGCTCTGAAAAATACAGTAACGTGTTCCCATTTCTGTAAAAAAATAATTAAATTTAAAAAGTGTACCCCATATAACCGTAAAGGCTGGGATGATAAAACGTGAAAAAATTACTTTATACTCTGTAGATGGTTGACATTTTAATGGAAATATGACTTCAAATGGCATTTAACCCCTTCGCTGTGGATGACGTATAGGGAACGTTCTCATTGACTCCCGTTATATGCGGAGGACGTTCCCCACACGTCATCTGCTCGGGAGCCCGGAGAGATACTCGCCTCTCTCCTCCCAGGGTCCCGCGGCAGTCTGACTTCGAAAGTCAGACGCGTCTTTTAAGGGTCGCCCCACGTAAATAACATCATCGCGCGATGACGTCATTTTTGTGCGATCCCCGGGACAAGGCATGGAAGAGAGGGGGGGGGGATCCTTTTGGATTCCGATCAGGAGGTCGCTGCCGCTCAAACCAGGCACCGCTTAAAAGGGAAGAGTCCCCCAGCTCACATGGATATATATATATTGCCCCCAGCTCTCACCTCCTGTCTGCGGCCGTTCTTCTCCCTACGAGCGCCCCCCCGGCATGCAGCTTGGCCGCTTGCTGGGAACCACCTGACCAGCGCAGCCACGGAATTCACGTGAACTCTGATCTCGCGCGCTGGTCAGGTGGTTCCCATCCCAGGTGAGCGGCCAAGCTGCAAGCTGGCGGCCACTTGTAGGGAGAGGAATGGCCGGCGGCGCTGCTCCCAGATTCCGGCGCCGATTGCCAGAATCTGGCAGCGAATTGAAGAGCCGTGTGCGGCTGCCTGGGCCCCCCTCCAGTGCCGGAATGCCAGGGCCCGGTCGCAAGTGCGTCCGCTGCGACCCTGGTACTTCCGCCACTGGGACCAAGCAGTCCACTTCAGCCCGTATCCAGCGGAAGGGCCACATGGGCAGCTCCGTCAGGTCGAGGCAACTCACGAAGGTTGTGTCGGACTGGCTTTCACAGCTTCAGTAGTCATGCACGGGGCCAGAGTTGGCACTCCAGCCCACCGGCAGACAACCCCCCCCCCATAGGGCTGCAGCACAGGTGGCACGGGGGGATTCACAGTGGCAAGCATGGGGTTCACTGCTAAACCCATCAGACGTCAACAGCTCCTCATCATGCTGCTCCTGAGCCACACCCTGAAGTGGAGGGTCGACCAGCGGCACGTCACACAAACCTCCAGCTGCACATTGTGCCCCCTCTCCAATGGCCTCCAGATCCCCAGCACAGTGTATAGTGAGACCTATTCTGACGCGCAAGGGCATTAAGTCTGTGGCTCTCTGCATTCTTGCAATGCGGCCATCAGCCGTCGACAGGTCCCCTTCAGGAGCAGACCCAGATCCTCCATCTCCAGCAACACCAAACAGGCCTCAAGGCCCTCGATCGCAGACCTTTTCCCTTCAGTGGAGGGAGGGGGATAACCAATGCCCGATCTCACAAGCCTTGTCCATCCTCACCGATCTGTCCCCAGCATTGAATGGGAGATGGGGGGGCCCTCCATCTCCACAGCTCCTGGCATGGGCCCAGTCAGGGAGAAATCCACAAGGAGTCGGCTAGAGACATGGGGTAGGCCTTAGATGGCCGCCGACGTCATCCTTCAACAGAAACGCCTGGCAATTATTTGTATCAAGTCCGTGGGGGGGCAGACCAGGCCCCGGACAACTCTTCTCCAATGGCCAGCTACTCTAGGTACTCTGTATACAAACAGTCCCACAGAGAAGGACCGGTCAGAGCTCCATAGACACAACGTCATCTCTCATCCGCAGCTGGCCATGCCCGTTATTTTAATGTATATAGATATTTTTTAGTGTGAAAAAATGTAACTTACTGCAATACCAATAAGTAAGCACTCAAAAAAAAAAAAAATGGGCAAACAACCAATTGTTGGAGCAGTTGAGATTGACTGACCCAGTTGTGTAATATTTTATTCAGGCTCTCAATAATAAAGTTAAAGAGTATGTTTGACTGCGCAAAAAGGATGCTCCCTGCACCATGGATGCTGCTATAAATTAGTTGTCGATTACACCGATGGTTCAGCTGCTCATTGCAGCTTTAATAGGAAATCTCTGAACAGCCAAGAGGCGGTCAGGTTTCCTTTTAGTTGATTATCTCGGTTTTGGCGATTGCTCTCTGTTGTTTATCTTTTATTACCTGCTGATTCGATTCAATTCAAGAGCAATGGCTGGGTGTGTTGAGCGTCCTCATGGAGGAAAGTGCTCTCCAAACCAGGGATTTTTTAAATCCAGGGACTGGGCAGCTGCAGGGTCCTAAACCTTTATCTAATAGCTAAAGGTAGTTCTACTACACCATTATATACATACATATACAAAGCTATCCCTGGGGACTTCAAATTACTAATAACTTTATCTTTTTATCTATCTATTTTTATATATATTTTTTTTTTACTTTTGCGTTACTCAACCAGCACTGTTGAAATATTTGACTACATCGGTGGCAATGTGGTTTGGTTGTGGTTTTTTTCCTCACCGTTATCTCCTCCGTTATTTAGCCATCCACCCTGCAAACATATTGTCTTGATTTTATATATCTCACCCCTCCTATGTGCATGTCCCATTGCCCCACCTTCTTCTATGGTGTCATTCATGGAACCTGCAGGAAAGGCAGATATTGATCTGAACTGCAGGGGATATCCTATTCCGGCCACCTGGTGGTCTTGGTGCAGGTGTTGGACCTCCTCACTGAGGCAAAATGCATTTGGTAAAACTAATCTACTCCTTAACTAACCTTCTAGAAACCAAGGTAGCAAAATGAACCTGGAATCCGAATTTCTATGCTATGCTGAGCTTCACGTACATCACTTGACTTAACTGGATTTATTTATAGGAAACATTTGAGAATGGAAAAATACTCCGTAGTCCGGTTGTAAGGATGCAGCCCACATTGATGTTTTTCAACAGCTCATTGGGGGTTTGTGCTGATTTATACACATATTAGAGATGATTGGTCTATAAAGGAAAGCCAGACATAGGATGCAGTTACAGCCAATACAGTATCTTACACCAAGGCCAGGGAAATCGGGGACGGTTAGATGTATCAGTTGCACTTTTTGTTTTTTCTTCAATTTCTATTCACTGCATCCCAGACAGCCATACAAAAGCATGGTGTGTATGTGCCTGTGACAGGGCATCCTTCTTGATATTGATCGTACTATTCAATGGAGTGAGGATCATTGATCCAGTCTGTAAAGCCGTGTTATGTGATAATCTGTACAGCGACGTGTGACTCTGGCCTCTCATGGCTGGGAGGAAGATCAAGACCTAACCGATATAACATGAGGAAAAATTGAAAACCGTGTAAGGGGGTAGCAGATTAAAAACCTAACCAGGAAACCATACCTGCCTGGGCACTGAAATATGTGTCTTTGTCTCCACAAATAATGAGGCTCTATGGGCCCGATCTAGCTCGGCTCTAGTTAAGGAGCCGCAAAGACTTAAATTCAAGGCAAATTGTTATCTCTTTGCAGTGTCATAGCTCTAGCACATTTGAGTCATACTCTAATAGCTATTGGACCCTTCTGGCGTGCAAAAAAAGATACCTGCAGCACTGCACAGCCTACTTGTGTTCTGTCCTGGAGCCCATATGCCTCTGTAGAGCAGGGATCTCCACCCCCCCCCCAGATGTTGGTAAACTAAAGCTTTGATGAAGCAAAACATGTTTCTGTCTATGTATCTATTGCAGTCAAAGATTTCTGGGCGACTTGAGTAACATGAATACATTCAAAGCAAATTAAAAAGTGGTTAGTGTCTCTATCACCTTGATGCCAATAGGAAAATGGTTGATATACAGGTTTTGCCACCCTACGTTTGCTTAGTGCTAGAGATGCACCAATAATAATATATATATCTTTTTAATAAAAAATAAAGAGTCCCAATACTTTTTTCAGGTATTCTACTGAGACACAATACTTTTAATGTCATGTGACCACTTTCCAATAAATACAGTATTTTCTGGTGTATAAGACTACTTTTTTTTACTTAAAAACATCCTCCAAAAATTGGGGGTTGTCTTATCCGCGGGATATACAATACAATATGACGAGTATAGCCCAAAACCTATTTTTTAACTGGAAAATTAAGGGGTCGTCTTAGACACCCGGTCGTCTTATACTCCGGAAAATATGGTAATTTAGGATTTTGATGAAAGCCTGTCCAATTTATGGCCAGACACCCCATTTACCCACTGCACAGGCTTCCACACCATGACCTCAGGTGTGTATCTCCCAAACCTCAGACACCAGGATGGCTGCCAGAATGCAGGAACAGCAGACACCAGAGCGGGTGGCTGCCGGCAAGGATGCTCCGCTGGGGACGTGCTCTTGCGAGAGTTTGCGAGCTATCGCCAGAACACAGCTGGAGGCCCCAGTGACTGGCCACGTTACAACCTTTGCCGGTAACCGCTCACCGGGACGCAGCCAGCAGGAGGGGCCTGGCAGAATGCTATTGGCACATTCTGCCAGCTGCCCCAGCCTTCACATACTGCCAGGCAAACCAGCCCAGTGCTGGCTTCCGGTATCTGTATAGGCATCAGGGACATTTTCCGGAGTACAAATGCCCGGTATTGGCACCAACTATCGGTATATCCCTACTTAGTGCCACCCTCAGGACCCTCACAAACCCCCCTTTCACTAGTGCCGCTAAAAAGCTTATTTTCAAACCATGCCAAATGGTAAAAGTGACACCAGAAACGTCTTTTAAGGACAAATATACAGTTGATGTTTGGAAAAAGAAAAAAACCATACAGGTCTATTCACTAAAAGGTGAAACTCTGGAGAATTGGCAAAAGTGAACAATCTAGACTAAATAGCCGATTTGAAAAGTGAGATAAATGGGAACATATTTCTGGTTTGAATATTTTAACCTAGAATTTTCTCTTCTCCTGCCGGTTCTCCTGAGTTTCGCCTTTAGTGAAAAGACCTGTTAGTGGCTTGTTGGACTTAAACGTGTTGAACTTAAAAGCGTTAAACATGAAGGGAATTCTTTAATAGATCTATTTAATGGGTTTTACGCTAGAATGTGTGCTTTGCCAACTAAAATCTTTAACTTGTTTTTGGAGCATCTAAAGGAAGTGGGGAAAGAGGTTGGTTAGAAAAAAGAGGTTTGTGAAGGTCCTGAGGACGAGCAGCTGCACTAGTGGCCTGCTCTAAGGTGGGGCCCGCTCAGGTCTCATAGGTTTTTTGCTCGATTGTGCCACGACGAATGCTCCATATGTTACAGGGTTATCCAGACGTGGACCCCTTGCTTGATGTGCCTAGAGGGGTATCAGCTATACCCTCCTGACGAGGCCCAATAAGGCCGACATGATCGTCGGGGGTTGCTGCACCTCTCGTGCAGGGATGACATCCTTGGCAATCGGCACTGGGCCACCCTTTCTGGGTGAGAGCAGGCTGATTTGCAAATGGAGCATTTGTCCCTGTAATGGCACAAGCAAGCTAAAACCCTTGTGAGACCTGAGCGGGAACCCAGCGTTGAGCAGGCCACTAGTGCTGTTGCTCGTTCTCAGGACCCTCACAAACCCCTCTATTTCCAAACTGAAAGAGGGAGTTAGTTGGGAATGGAAAGTCATAGAAACTAGTGGTGCGCTGAAACCAAAAATTTGGGATCGTTTCGACCGAAATCGGACATGAGAACCTGGGCCTGGAGGCCGAGCCGGGGACTCGCCTGATCCCGAAGGACTGCCAAGCAGGCTGCTTGGCCGGGCCTCCAGGCCCCATTTCTGAAAGGAAAATTTTCAGCCGATTTTATATTTTTTTTTTTTTCCAGCGGTTTTCAATTTCGGTGCATCCCTGCTCTATTAGAAACCACTCTGAACCCACTGGGTGGGAAGAGGATCTTGATGGTCTAATTAGAAATGCCAGAGTTAATGCAGAGTAACACCACTTGTGTGATCCTGCAAATTGCACTTATTGTGTAGAGCAATCTCAAAAAGCCCGAACCACTCTGCATCAACTTGGACATTTGTGTGCAGGCTTTTTATCCTGCTGGGGAATTTATAATGATCTGCCAAGCAGAACTAATTGCGGCCAAGGTAAAATGACAGTCTCCCATTTTAAATACACTGTGTGCTATAACATAAACGTTTTGATATTGTTGGAGTTCAAGGCTATTTTAAATTCCAATGGCAAATGTCTTCTGTCAATTGTGCTTTTTATTGACCTGAAATTGCAGTCATATTCTCCTTTTTTATTGAGCAGAATAAGCCGTAAAACGTCTGCATGCTGACACTGGCAACAAATGGCTCTTCAAAGTGCATATGTAATGCTTGTTTGCAGGGAGCCGCCATCTTGTTAATGGCATTGATACTTTTATCTGAGGTCCAATCAGCGCTGCTGTTGTTTACCTGTCGCATGAGATCAGAAGAGCTGGCCTATAGGAAACAACCAGTAGTGGCACCCAGCATCTAACGATTTCGTGAGCACTAAGACTGGGTATCTTCTGATGTTTGGTCATTGCTAGCAGACAGCTGATGGGAATACAAAGAATACTGACTCAGAAGCCCGGCTGTTAATGTATGTACGTACGTATGTTATGTTAAGGTCATTTTATACTTTCCCCTGGTCCCCCTCCATTTCTGTTTTGGGCTGCAACCAAAAATAATTTTCTTAATCCATTAGTTGGCAGATTATTTCATTTTGATATATTGAATAATTGATTCATTGTATAAAAAATGGTTTATGTAAATAACTTTCAAATAGGGGTGCACTGAAATTTCGGCCACCGAAAATTATCGGCCGAAAATGGTGGTTTCGGCCACTGAAAAAAATCGGCTGAAAAAGTTCCTTTCAAAATAGGGCCTGGAGGCCCAACCGAGCCAGGGGCTCGTCTGAGCCTGGAGGCCGGCCGAGTTGCCTGCTCGGCCGGCCTCCAGGATCAGGCGAGTCTCCAGCTTGACCTGGAGGCCCAGCTGAGCAGGGGGCTCGTCTGAGTCTGAAGGCTGGCTGAGCAGGGGGCTCGGGCAGGCCTCCAGGCCCAGGTGACAGATTTTATTGGAGGGTGGAGAGCGTTGCACATACAGTCATGGCCAACATTGTTGGCACCCCAGAAATTTTTCAAGAAAATCAAGTAACACATGTTTTGCTATACACGTTTATTCCCTTTGTGTGTATTGGAACAAAACAAAAAAAGGGAGGGGAAAAAAAGCAAATTGGACATAATGTCACACAACTCCAAAAATGGGCTGGACAAAATTCTTGGCACCCTTAACTTAATATTTGGTTGCACACCCTTTGGAAAAAATAACTGAAATCAGTCGCTTCCTAGAACCATCAATAAGCTTCTTACACCTCTCACCCAGAATTTTGGACCACTCTTCCTTTGCAAACTGCTCCAGGTCTCTCTTATTGGAAGGGCGCCTTTTCCCAACAGCAATTTTAAGATCTCTCCACAGGTGTTCAATGGGATTTAGATCTGGACTCATTGCTGGCCACTTCAGAACTCTCCAGTGCTTTGTTGCCATCCATTTCTGGGTGATTTTTGACGTATGTTTGGGGTCATTGCCCTGCTGGAAGACCCAAGATCTCGGACGCAAACCCAGCTTTCTGGCACTGGGCTCTACAGTGCGACCCAAAATCCTTTGGTAATCCTCAGATTTCATGTTGCCTTGCACACATTCAAGGCACCCAGTGCCAGAGGCCGCAAAACAACCCCAAAACATCATTGAACCTCCACCATATTTCACTGTAGGTACGGTGTTCTTTTCTTTGTAGGCCTCATTCCGTTTTCGGTAAACCGAATGATGTGCTTTACCAAAAAGTTCTATCTTGGTCTCCTCTGTCCAAAAGACGTTTTCCCAGAAGGATTTTGGCTTACTCAAGTACATTTTGGCAAACATTTAAATGTCGACGGATAGTTTGCGCTGACACTGATTGCTCCCTGAGCCTGCAGGACCGCTTGAATTTCTTTGGAACTTGTTTGGGGCTCCTTATCCACCATCCGGACTATCCTGCGTTGCAACCTTTCATCAATTTTTCTCTTCCGTCCACGCCCAGAGAGATTAGCTACAGTGCCATAGGTTGCAAACTTCTTGATGATGTTGCGCACTGTGGACAAAGGCAAATCTAGATCTCTGGAGATGGACTTGTAACCTTGAGATTGTTGATATTTTTCCAAAATTTTGGTTCTCAAGTCCTCAGACAGTTCTCTTCTCCTCTTTCTGTTGTCCATGCTTAGTGTGGCACACACAATGCAAAGACTAAGTGAACTTCTCTCCTTTTTTTTCTGCTTTCAGGTGATTTTTATATTGCCCACACCTGTTACTTGCCCCAGGTGAGTTTACAGGAGCATCACATGCTTGAAACTTATTTATCCACAATTTTGAAAGGGTGCCAAGAATTTTGTCCAGCCCATTTCTGGAGTTTTGTGTGACATTATGTCCAATTTGCTTTTTTTTTCCCTCCTTTTTGTTTTGTTCCAAAACCCACAAAGGGAATAAACCTGTGTATAGCAAAACATGTGTTACTGAAATACTTTTCTGTGAGAAATAATTGATTTTCTGGAAAAATGTCTCGGGTGCCAACAATTTCGGCCATGACTGTACCCACCTATATTGGCCCCGAGCGAATCCTCCAGCGGTGGCAGTCCTCCTGCATCCAGTGTCCTCTCTCCGTTGGTCACTGGTATGACCTCACGGAAGCGTTTGACCCTAGGCCAAAGGCTTTTGTGACGTTACACAGAGAGCGGAAACTGGATGCAGGAGGACTGCCACCACTGGAGGACTCGGGGCTGATGCAGGTGAGTATGTGTAGGCAACATACTCCCCTACATCCTCATACTTCGGCCCTGAGCTCCAGCAGTGACAGTCCTCCGGCTGTCGCAGGCTGCACAGCCGACCTCCAGACTCAGACGAGCCCCCGGTGAGTATGTAGGTGCAACCAGTCAGCCATGCGAACCTGGGCCTGGAGGCCCGGCCGAGCAAGCGGCTCAGCCGGCCTCCAGGCTCAGACGAGCCCCCAGCTTGGCTGGACCTTGAATGCCCAGCTGAGCCGGGGGCTCGCCTGAACCTGGAGGCGGGGCAGCTTGCTCGGCCGGCTTTCGGGATCAGAGTGCCCAGCCCAGCCTCCAGGCCCAGGTTCTCATGTCTGATTTTCGGTTTTAGTATCGGCCAGAAATTTCCATTTCTGTGCACCACTACTTTTCAAATGTAATATACGCAAATTGTATCTTGTGTAACTAGCTTACTTTTTGCACACAAGGTACCAAAGCACCCGGTCAGAGTTATGGATTGATTATGCATGTACAGCTCTAGCCCATGTCTGTTTTCCACCAAACGACCGCTGCTACAAGTGCTCAGATGAACAGGATGATGTCAACGCGCAAAGGGGGCACTCTTCGCTGCATGACCACTTTAATACGCTAATGTGGCCAGGGTGCGTAGAGTGTAGGGCTGCAACTAATGATTATTTTCATAATTTTATTTATTTTCAATGCAATAGATGGCCAAGGAATCATGAGAGTTCAGAAACAACTGGCTGGACTTTGATAACCCTGACTTGAAGGAACAATATGTAAATATAAAACACCACCCTCCTTTTTCCAACAGTTTTTTTTATGTAATTTGCATAGTGTACGTAACTTTCGTACATTTTACACTCAAGGTATGTGAAGGCCTGGCAAGAGTGACGAATTGATGCTGTGTGCGAGCCTCCAGGCTCAGACGAGCCCCCGGTGAGTATGTAGGTGCAACCAGTCAGCCATGCGAACCTGGGCCTGGAGGCCCGGCCGAGCAAGCTGCCTGGCCGGCCTCCAGGCTCAGACGAACCCCTCCCCACCCACCCCGGCTTTCACCCTGAACCAAGGTTGCTGCAAGCACTCTGATAAAAATTATGTCTGCACGAAAGTGGGGCGAGTACAGGGACACTCCATGCAGCCTGACCACTGTATTAAGTTAGTGGTCGGGGGGTCCCTTTTTAAAATAATTTCATGAACAAACTGGTGGGAGGGACTGGAGGTGGGATTTTTCAGTAGTGGTCCTTTTAATACATGTAACGTGGTGCTCTCTTCTATCTGTGCAGATCCTGTGAATGCATCGCTATTCTTGCTCACTGGTCTGTTGCCCATGTTGGCAATTCAAATGAAGAGCTCACAATCATAATGTGGCCGGGGAGAGCTGACGGCATAGCTCCACCAAACTGGGCTCTGAAACATGCTTTGGTTGATCATAATGCCACCTTGCGGCAAGGTTGGAGCAGTCAAGCTTCTTTGCTTTATTTTATTCATACTTAAAACCTATTATGGAGAAGTTAAATTGCTTAACTTTATTTCTCCTATCTTAATTTTACCCAGTGTCCCCTGCTTCTCCTCAAGGCTTATTAACTGTAAATGAAGAGTGATCTGAAGGTTACAGGGGAATAGCTGATTGAATGAACAGAAACGGGATAATGGCAGCAGATTGAGTATATTAAGCACGCATTCTCTTCGGGTATTAGTCTGGTTGAAAGGCCTTTTTCATATCGATTTCCCATCCAGTAATGTCTGCGAGCACCAGATCTCCACATTCTGAGTTGTACTCTATTCTAGTTGAACCCGTTCTTGCATTTATAATCAAATGTAACTGAACCAAGAGTAGAAATTGGTTCAGCTTTTGAGTTTTGATTCAGTAACTCGTGCTTTGTCAGAGAATCCTCATAATTTGTGCATTAACATAACCCTTCCCTGCTCGTGTGATTTTCTACTATTGTGTAATACTCGCCACCCAGGACATACTTGAAAACGAGAGAAATCTCAATGTATCCTTCCTGGTAAAAATCCTTTCTCAAAAAAAATATCGAAACTTGTTCTGCAGATTTAGGCTGGCATCAGACGAGCGCACAATGTGCGTCCGTACTGACATGCCTTCTGGCATCTATCGTAGCATTGAGACGCTGCGACGGGGCCAGCTGTGCAGCAGCCCTCTGTCAAAGCGGTAGGCTGTGCGTCGACAGAGCTACAAAGCGCGATTCTCCATAGGAGGATCGAGCCTTGCAGCGCTGAACACACAAAGTGCACTCAGCGATGTGGCCAGACAGGCATCGAGTGGAAGGAGCATCCACTCTCACGGACGTTCCTTCCGCTCCTCAATGACGCTCGTCTGACCCCAGCCTTAGTTATCCACTGTTATAGATCGTACATCCCCCAATTTTGGATTGATAAAACAATCATGGTGCAGAGAGTAGCAAATTTCTATATTAAAAGGCCCCCGCTATCATTGCACTCACAAAATTAAGAATAATTGTAGGCGTATAGTATTGCTTGTTACCGCTCCCAGAGGAAGATTTTCGTTTAGTTCGCCCGCCGCCACAGGAAAGAACCACGAGGAAATTTCCAAAAGAGGATTTATTGTAAACAGCATACATTCAAATAAAATAAAATCTCCAACGCGTTTCGTTCATCAAACTTCATCCGGGAGAAAGATGCCAAAAATTAAAGGAATATTCCTTCACCTCGGGATTCCAAAGCCTCTGATTTCTGCCCACTTTGCTCTCCTATACAACTTGTGTAGCGTAGGAACCGCAAAATACGCACCGCTATGGGACGAATGCACGTTCCAAAGCCTTTGCAGAACGATGGATCGGAGTAGATCTGACCCATCGCTCACTATCGCAGTTGGTCTTAGAGATCAAAAAAGGGGGTTTGTGAGGGTCCTGAGAATAAACAATGGCACCAGTGGCCTGCTCTACAGTGGGGTCCATTCAGGTTTCACAAGGTTTTAGCTTGCTTGTGCCATTACAGTGATGAATGCTCCATATGCAAATCGGCCTGCTCTCACCCAATGAGGGTGGCCAGTACTGATTGCCAAGGACGTTATCCCTGTACGAGAGGTGCAGCAACCCCCTTGCTCGAGGTGCCTAGAGGGGTGGCAGCTATACCCTCCTGACGAGGCTGAAACGATCGTCTGGGGTTGCTACACCTCTCATGCAGGGATGACGTCATTGGCATACCGTACAGGCCACCCTTTCTGGGTGTAGCAGTCTGATTTGCATATTGTAATGGCACAATTGAGCTAAAGCCTTGAGACCTGAGCAGGCCCCACTGTAGAGTAGGCCACTAGTGTTGTTGCTCGTCCTCCAGGACCCTCCCTAAACCCTTTTTGGTCTGAGTCAGCATTCTCTTTGCCCGTTTACACCACTCATTAGTGCCCGATTGTGGTGACCGACAGCCGGGAAATTAAAAATCCCCTGGCTGCCGGTGATGCTGGGTGGGGTGGAGGAAACTCTTCTACTTCATCCTGAGTCTTCACCGGGGGGGGGGTCATTCCTCACATCTTTGCGTTTTTTTTAAATAATAAAGTGGTCAGGATGAGTGTCCTTTTAACCTATAAGGGTATTTGTTATATATTTATTTTGTAATTGTTGTAACTGTACATGGCCGTGGCACATCTATTTATTTAAAGACAAATTTATTTAGGACAAAGTAACTGCTAATTGCAGAGATCCTGTGAGCTCATGTTTTGGTTCTAGCTGTACGCTGTATACTTGGTGTGACCAGTCTCTGCAGCAACAATCTAGTGAAGCGTCTGGAATTGGTGACCTCTCCCTTTGCAGTAATGTACCAGGTCATACTGAGGAAGCCTAAATGCAACAGTGTTTCCCAAACCTGTCCTCAGGACCCTCGAACAGGCCAGGTTTTAAGGATTACCTTGGGGAAATGCAAACTGAATCCTGCAATCACTGAGCAGCAAATCCTATCACCTGTGCTGTGCTTCAGATATCTGGCAAACCTGGTCTGTCAGCGGGTCCCGAGGTCAGGTTTGGGAAACACTGAAATACAAGGAAAAGATACTAAATCATATTCTAGAATGATCTTTAGTCCACTAGTTTTCTGCAAACTCCCAATACAGAGGTTACTATGATGTATTTTATATCCTTGATGACTAGCCTTGGCTCTGGTGCTGTTGTGATGGAGCTGCCTGAGTGTCATAGGAAACCCCATCCATGAGCATCACGTAGCTCAATGCAGCTGCATCTGTTCCAGTGAAGGTGAAGCATTCACGACTGCCAGACCTCCTCCTCCTGTCAGTGACCGCCTTGCCCACTTTACACAGGGAGCCAAGTAATGGCAATCGCTTAATGAGTTTTATAGATGGCAATTTATGGAACGCTTCCTGGAAGGCCGCTCAGAGCCCGCACGAATAAAAGCTTTTAGACGCTGCTTGTCGAGTCAACATAAAGAGATGTTTTGGATTAATTATATAATAGGCGAGCACAGCATTCCTGTTACCTGGAGGATACTCTAAGGCCTAATTACACTTAATCTGCCGCTCAGCGACTCACAACAATATTAACCCACATGCTTTACTGATTAACCCATGTGCTGTTTGAGTATGAATGAATCAGATACCCGATTTGAAGATTACTAAAACGGCAATATAAACGTGGACCTAATCAAACCTGCACCAAGGAGGAGCAGCTGGCCTAATGGCTGGTGCGGTCTAGGGGACACCTCAAATGTTTTTTCCTTAGCTGCAGTTAGTGCTTTAGAAATACTTGTAACTCTAACAACTTCTGTAGCGCTGTACAATGAGCATAACCAATATACATAGAATTAAATACACAGAACTGTAGGAGAGGACCCTGCGTGAGAGCTTACAATCGAAGAGCGGGGTGGCACATGAGGTAAGGGTGAATAGGCAACCTGAAGAAGCGGGGTGCACATGGGCTGTGTGGGAAGATGGCGCAAGAATGCACAGCGAGGGAATTATGGAGTGAGCCGATGGGCTTCTCCTAAAGCTATGTGTAAGTCTCTTCAAGAGACTTCTTGAAGAGACGGGGAGAGTCTGTTTGCGGGAGAGGGAACTCTGTGTTCACTCTGCAGTCTATGGCTGTAAACGCGCTGCAATGCGCGTTCGTGCGTTTTTATATTTGCACGATATGCTTGTTAAAAAACGCGCAGGTGTGAACCCATCCTTAGTGCTGTGCAATAATACATGAGTGTTCCCTGAGACCTGAAAATTCTTTCAAAGATTGCGTCAGGGTAGAAAGGTTGAGAAAACAAGCACTGTGTACAGTGAAATAAAGGCCTTTGACTCTTGTCCATTCAGGGGCTCACTTTAAGTAAGCAAATGGCTAAATTCTGGAGACACAATTTGGAATTACATTAGACCCAGAAAAAGTTCCTAATAAGATTGTTTATGATGAACAGGGGCAAACCACCCTAAGGGCACTGAGACATTGTATAACTATTTGAGTATCTATGGACAACAATACAAGCTGATCCTGGGCTGGTGGCCAGCGCACTTAACAGTTTTTTTTTTGTTTTTTACTTTACGTTTCTCTGAAAGCCAAAATATTTCCTGTTGCAATTGGGTTTGCGTTTCATCTCATTTAAAATTATAATTTTATTTTGGAAGCTGCACATATGTGTTCATATCAGCTTCCAGTCAGGCTTCTCTACTTTACAGGAAAAGAGCTGACATAACTTATTTCTATACAATAACATGTCAAAACACACTTGAGGTCACAGAATGTTTGATAAGTTATCAAAGTGCATTCTGCGCTGGTACTTAATTATTTTTTTATCAATTTATTGAAAAATATATACCTCAAACCTTCTAATGTTTGGAGCTAAAGATTAATATAATCTGTGCACGACTGTTAACAAGCTAAACTTCTCCAAAATGTGGTAACCTTGGCATACAAGTTTTAAGACATCTCTGGGCCCAAACCACAACAGCAAAGTGTTCTGTTTTGAAAAAAGTACACACCCAAAGAGGCATTCTATGTGACATTTGCTTGTTTGTTGTTCTTTATTTATATTCTGAATCTAAACACAAACCCTTCACTCCCTCCCTTCCCCTCCTACAACCCCATCAGCTGGTTATCTCACGTCTCCAGGCCTGTGTTCACAATGATTTTGTTTTCCTGTTGTGACTTTACTTATGCTGTGCTGTATATTTTCTATGACTTTGTACAATCCATACTTGCCGTACCTGCTCTTTTAAATTGTTTTCACGGGATATTAATATTTTTTTCTTTCTAATGGTATTCTGGTCCTGGTAGCTGTGACAGGCCTTAGCCCTGTAGCCTGTCAATCCACTCTCGCGGGGACATCCTTTTTGGGGGGTTTTCATCAGTTTAAGAAGAAATAATCCTGCAATGCTATTGAGTGGCATCTGATTGGCTGTGTCCCGTGCTACTGGCACAGGCAGCAATAAAGCAGAATAGCATTGAGGGAGATGACGTTACAGGAACTGAGGGTTGGTTTATACTAGGGCTGCAACTAACAATTCTTCTCATAATCTATTAGTTGGCCGATTCTTCTTTTGATCGATTCATCGGATAAAAAGAAATAGAAAAAAATTTGTTTACTTAAAAGGAATTTTATGTAAAAAATATAAATAACCACAACGCCTCCCCCTTTTTTCATAAGCAATTTGCGTAGAGTACGTAACTCAAATTGAGTATCTTGCGTACTTTTCACACCCCAGGTATGCGAGTGCTTGGTCAGTTGGATGGGTTGATGCTGCGAGTGCTTGGTCAGAGGGATGGGTTGATGCTGCATGCGCAGCTTAAGCCCATGTTTGCTTTTTCAAATGAACGTGGCTACAAGCACTTGGTCATAGATGATGATGTCGCATGAAATCGGCGTTAATTAGCTAAAGTGGTCAGGGTGCATAGTGTCCCTTTGAAATAATTTTGTGAACAAACTGAGTGGGAGTGTAATGTTGGGGGCTTTCAGCCTCTCCGGTATGCTTGAAGGCAGCATGTCTGCTGCTCGCTGACCAACGACCGGTTTAAATAGAGACAGGCAGGGAGGTGGCTGCATGAGGCGCGGCTTGAGAGGAGGGTGCGGTTTGGTGAAGGCCTTTTAAAAACCCACAGTTCCTTCCAAACAGTGCCAGATCGTGGTTATCCATACTTGAGCTCCTTGTACCTGAATTCTCTCGTGATTTAACCTGTTATTGACCTCTGCTTGTTTACTGACTATTCTGCCTTCCGTTGCCCTAGACTATTTTCTTGTACTACGCTTCTGAGCTGATATCGACCCGGCTATTCCATTTGACTATTCTATACTCTGTATTCCTGATTCTGGCTCGTCTGACTACCCCCGTGTTGCTAACCTGGTTTCGTATTACGACATTGTCTTTGATTAACCCTTTCTGTCTAGCTAGTATACCTGGCCAATTCTAAGGACCAGACAGTTAGGGATTCTTCTACGGCTACCCTGTTGTTAGCTTTTGGGCTCTGTGGAGTGTTGGGCTTTAAGGACTGCATGGTGGGATCCGGGAACCGTGACATCACGTTCTGGCCAAATGGATCCCGCAGACTTGGCACAGCATTTGAGTAACTTTGTATCCAGACAGGACGAGCAGGACCATAGGATGGATCAGTTTGCTCTCGCCTTACAAACTATCCTGACTCGTACTGCTCACCTGGAACCAGCTGGGGTTGCACCTCCGCCTGCTATACCTGTGTCCCCTGTCGTTCAGACATCCCAGGTACACATGACCGCTCCTAATGAGGTTTGACGGTACTCCCTCGGAGTGCCGGAGATTTTTGGTCCATGTGGATATTCATTTTAAGTTAAATCCACAAATGTTTATCACTGGCATAGCCAAAGTGGGGTTCATTATTAACCATCTGTCTGGCAGAGCGTTGACATGGGTGAATCCATTATGGGAGGCAGAGAAGCCTATCGTACGGAACTATAAAGAATTCATAACCGAGTTAAAACGTACATTTAATCCTACCAGAAAGGCCAAGGTAGCTGGCAAATCCTTGTTCCGCATACGTCAAGGGAACAGGACTGTGTCTGATTATGCCATAGAATTTAAAACGTTGGTTTCTGACGTGAACTGGACTGATGAGGCTCTGGTTCTGGCTTTTATGGAGGGGTTATCAGAGTCATAGATGCATGAATTGGCTCCTCTTAAATTACCTGAGGTATTGAGTGAACTCATTGATTTATTGTATAGATCTGGATGATCAGATAAGGGACAGAAGAACTCCAAGAGAGAAACCTAAGAGACCGTTACCAAGGTTGGCTCCTGTCTTTCAGGCACCACCCAGAGAGTAATCTCCTCCCTCTGAGCCTATGCAACTAGGCCATACTAGGCTTACAGAGGAAGAGAGAACAAGGCGTCTTCGTGAGGGATTGTGGTTTAAAATGACATTTACGACTTCAATGTCCCACTCGCCCTAGAATGCATAAGTTGGAAAACTACCGCACCTAAGGCAGCTGAGGAGACAGGCCTTGGGTGTGACGCGCATGTCTCCTGTCAAAGACCCTAAACTCTTGTTACCAGTATCCGTTGCTTGGGAGACCAAGACCACGCCACGCATACTACCGCTTTTGTTGATTCTGGGGCTGCTGGTAATTTTATTGATGTTGAATACGCTTCCTCCATTTCTCTCCCTCTGGTTGTAAGAGAGACACCCTTAGCCGTCGAAGCCATAGACGGTAGGCCGTTATTCTGCCCTAGGATTACTCACGATACGGTTACAGTGGTTCTTACCACTGGTCTCTTGCATAAAGAAGAGATCATATTTCAGGTTATCCATTCACCTTCCAATCCTGTTGTGCTTGGTTTCCCTTGGTTGGTGGAACATAATCCTGTTATGGATTGGGCTAAGGGAGAGATACTGTCTTGGAGTCCTGCTTGTTTTGGGACTTGTTTAATACCCATTCAGCATATTGGTGCCCTGAACACACCTACAGCTCCTCCATTGTCTACAGAGGTTCCTGACTGGTATGCCGACCTCAGGGCTGTATTTGATAAAAGAGAGGCAGAGAAACTACCTCCACATAGACCGTATGATTGCGCCATAGATATTCTTCCAGGTACCATGCCTCCTCGAGGCAAAGTGTATCCTTTATCCATAAGAGAACCAAATCATGGAGTACATAAAGGATAATTTGGAGAGAGGTTTTATCAGACGTTCCTCTTCTCCCAGCAGGGGCTGGGTTCTTTTTTGTGTCTAAAAAAGAGGGAGATTTACGCCGTGTATCGATTTTTATAGGGGGCTTAACAAGATCACCATCAAGAATGTGTACCCTATCCCTCTTATATCAGAACTGTTCGACAGGTTATACACAAAACTCGATTTTAGAGGGGCTTACAACCTGATACGTATAAAAGATGGGCATGAGTGGAAAACAGCATTTAACACCAGGAGTGGGCATTATGAATATCTAGTCATGCCTTTCGGTCTTTGTAATGCTCCAGCTGTATTCCAAGATTTTATTAATGATGTGCTCAGATTTTTTGCAATCCTTTGTTATAGTATACCTAGACGATATACTGATTTACTCTCCCGATCTGAAAACCCACCATGAACATGTCAGACAGGTATTAGCAAAATTACTAGACAATGGTCTTTATTGCAAACTGGAGAAGTGTTTATTCGACATTACGACCGTAAAATTTCTTGGGTACATTATCACTCCAGAAGGTTTTCAGATGGATCCTTCCAAACTCACGGCGATCTCAGAATGGCCTCTCCCTCCAAGGCCTCAAAGCCATACAGAGATTTCTGGGGTTTTCCAACTATTATAGGAGATTTATCAAGAATTATTCCACTGTAGCCTCTCCTATCATTAATATGACACGTAAAGGTCTGAAGAACCAGGTCTGGTCTTCACAATCCAAACAGGCATTCGAAGCTCTCAAACAGGCTTTCACTTCCGCTCCCGTGTTACGGCATCCTGATCCCAGGATTTCATTTGTTCTTAAGGTTGATGCTTCCGAGATAGGCATTGAGGCTGTCCTATCTCAAAGAGAGTCTCCAGGGAAACCTCTACATCCTTGTTGGTTCTTTTCAAGAACATTATCACCAGCAGAACGCAATTATGATATCGGTAACAGAGAATTGCTTGCTATTGTGTCTGCCCTGTCAGAGAGGAGACATTTGTTGGAAGGTACTCTTGACCCTTTGTTGATAATCACTGATCATAAGAACCTTGCGTACATCGGGGATGCTAAACATTTGAACTCGAGACAGGCCAGGTGGTCATTACTACATGTCTCGGTTTAATCTTGTGTTGACTTACAGACCAGGTGACCGCAATGTAAAGGCTGATGCCTTATCTCGTCCATATGACCCGTATGAATCAAATACACAAGACCACAATCCTATAGTTCCTCCTGAACGTATTGTGGCTTCCACGATCTTGTCAGTTTCCTCGCCTTTCCTGGAACGCCTCCAAGCAGCTCAAATGGGGGCTCCACCTAACAAGCCTCCAGATATGTTGTTTGTGCCTGAAAAGGAAAGACAAGAATTACTCATAATGTGTCATGATTCTAAACCAGCAGGTCATCCTGGTATTACTAAGACTCTTACCAGTATCTCCAGACAGTTCTGGTGGCCCACCATGCGACAGGACGTACGTCTGTTTGTTTTGGCTTGTCAAGTCTGCAAGAATCAAAACCAGTAAAACCTTGCCTGTCGGTCTATTGCAGCCTTTACCCACGCCTAAGAGGCCTTGGTCTCATCTATCTATGGATTTTATTGTGGACTTGCCGAAGTCTAAGGGTCATACTGTGGTTCTGACAGTTGTAGACCGCTTCTCCAAAATGGCTCATTTTGTTCCTTTACCTAAGCTTACTACAGCCAGAGAGATTGTACGAATACATGGGGTTCCGTCTGAAATAGTCTGACAGAGGAGCTCAGTTCGTCTCTCGTTTCTGGAGGGATTTCTGTGCGGAGATGGGGGTGCGATTGGCCTTCTCTTCAGCATATCATCCACAAACCAATGGGGCAGCAGAGAGGGCAAATCAGGGTCTCGAGCAGTACATACGTTGCTTTACCACACAACAAGACATTGGTCGGAGTTGTTGCCCTGGACTGAGTGTGCACGTAATAACGCTGTTAACGAGACCACTGGCCACTCTCCTTTTTCTGCTATCTATGGTTTTTTCCCTCCGGCTCTACCGCTTCAGTTTGCTGAACAGGCCATCCCGGCTCTCGATGAACATCTCACACAATTACAAGAGATTTGGAGACAGATTCGCAAAAACATGGAGCACAATGTTGCTGTCCAGAAACGAAAGGCTGACAGGCATAGGTTACAAGCTCCTTCCTACAACGTGGGGGGATAGAGTTTGGTTGTCCACTAGGAATGTGAAGCTGCGGGGGCCTTCTATGAAAATGGCACCTCGGTTTATAGGTCCATACAAGATCATTTGCCGTGTTAACCCTGTGGCTTATGCTCTTGCCCTTCCTAAACATCTTCGCTTGCACAACGTCTTCCACACCTCCCTACTGAAGCCTTTGTTGTGTAACAGGTACACACAGGTCGTTCCTCCTCCACCTGTTCAGGTTGATGGAGAGCCTGGAGTATGAGGTTAGGAAAGTTTTGGATTCTAGGCTGTTCAGGGGTGCTCTGCAGTACTTGGTCGATTGGGTGGGTTATTGTCCGGAGGACCGGTCCTGGGTTCCGGCGTCCAACATGTCTGCCTCTAGGTTGGTCAGGGCGTTCCATGCCTCGCACCCCGATCGTCCTGGTGGTCGTCCTGCCACTTGTCCTGTTGGTCGTCCGGTGGCCTCCCGTGGAGAGGGGGGTACTGTAACATTGGCTTCCAGCCTCTCCGGTATGCTTGAAGGCAGCATGTCTGATGCTGCGCGCTGACCAACACCCGGTTTAAATAGAGACAGGCAGGGAGGTGGCTGCATGAGGCGCTGTTTGAGAGGGGGGCGCGGTTTGGTGAAGGCCTTTTAAAAACTCGCAGTTCCTTCTAAGCAGTGCAAGATCGTGGTTATCCATACCTGAGCTCCTTGTACCTGAATTCTCTCGTGATTTAACCTGTTACTGACCTCTGCTTGTTTACGGACTATTCTGCCTTCCGTTGCCCTAGACTATTTTCTTGTACTACGCTTCTGCACTGATATCGACCCGGCTATTCCATTTGACTATTCTATACTCTGTATTCCTGATTCTGGCTCGTCTGACTACCGTGTTGCTAACCTGGTTTTATATTACGACATTGTCTTTGATTAACCCTTTCTAAGGACCACACAGTTAGGGATTCTACTACGGCTACCCTGTTGGTAGCTTTTGGGCTCTGTGGAGTGTTGGGCTTTAAGGACTGCATGGTGGGATCCGGGAACCGTGACAGGGAGGAGGGACTGACGGTGGAAGGGAGTGACTTTGCTCTAGTGACTTGACCTGAGTGTGGGGGAGTGGGTATATGCAAAAGACCAGATCTGAGTGTGGGATTGAGTTTGGGGAAAGAGACCAGACCATAGGGAGGGAATGGCAGTGCCCGACCAAAGATTGTGTGGCAGGGAGGGTGGGGTGGTGGCACAGGACTCCAGCTTCAAGTAAGGCTAAAACACAGCTCCTTCACCCTATTGTTTGTGTTCTAGTTCTGCTACTGTTGTAAACGGAATAAAAGCAAACTGGTTGTGTCTAACATAAACCTAGAACTAAATCATAACTAGTACAGCTGCGTCGCATCTTCCCCAATCAGCTCTGAAGCTGAGGTTATTTACATTTAACTCAGACGGACTCTAAGTCTGGGGTCAGACGAGTGCACTGACTGCGTACAGTAACGGACGTACTTTTTAACTGAGGAGATTGTGGTTACATTGTATCAGTTAATTTTGACTGTTGCAAAAAAGAAAAAAAACTGTATGCAGTTGTTTCTCTACGTCCGTCTAGCCTTTTCACATTGATGCCATTTTGGCATCCGTTGCAACATGCGTTGAGCGTGCGTGAAAAAGTGCATGTGCTTCGTGTGTTGTTCTCTATTGACTCCTTTGAAAAGCTACAACGGACAGCAAACAGTGCGGTCAGACAGACGCAAAAAGTGCGCTGGTCTGACACAGGCCTAAACAGTGTGTGCTGTACACAGGACGATTAATCAACACCGATTAATCGATAATGGAAATAGTTGACAACTATTTTAATCATCGATTAGTTGTCGATTAATCGATTTTGTTTCAGCCCTAGCTTATACAGACGTTAAAAATGGAGATGGGGACCAGGGTTTGGGTCAGGAAGGTCATTGGTCAATAACCAAACCCCCCTACCTGTTTAACCCATGCATGGCTATTCAAAGAGCACCGGAATTTCTGTGCTTTCATTCACTGCACTTCGGAGAATCGAATTCCGCGACCCTGTGTTGAATTCAGCATTCACTGCAGGGTCACTTAAGTGCAGGGAAAATCTGCCAAACGTATCCAAAAAACCACCATAATAATGGGAGAAAAAAAATCGTAGCGAGCCGAACGCACCCGACTATCTGCCCCAAAACTGGGGATCGCATCTGAAAAAAAAAACCTCCATCAAGCAGCTGCTAATAGATGCCGACAAGCCAACGAACGGGGTTTAAAAAAAATAACCGGAACTTTTTAAAACCTGTTTGCAGAAAAAACTACTGCGCGAAAATTAAATCTATGGTCTTATAAATAATAATAAAAAGGTCTGTTACAGAAAAAAAAAAGCTAGTTAGAAAAAATTGGGGCGAAAAATGCCTAAAAAATTTGTCTTTTTGCAGAAGATTAAAAGAATTCAATAAAAACGTGAATTTTTTTTACATTGAAATCTATGGGATTTGCCTGATTTAAACCTGCCGAATGAAACCACAGAAAATCAGGGCATTTCACTGACCTTTCTCTGCTGTTCGGTGTTCTCTGAATAGATTAACCATTGCTTCTCTATGGGGAGTTCACTGCTGTCGAACAGCAACATATTTTGCTGGCAATTCGCCAATATTTGGCAAACTTCCAGCTTTTTGAATAGCTGGCTCAGAAATTGCACCATACAGGGAAGTTCACCGTTCGGTGTAATTTCAGCACCAATTTTGCTCTTTGAATAACCCCTATAGTGTCCCTTTTTTTAATATTTGCTTGTGGACATGGTGCTTCATTCTAAGAGCCCTTATGGGATGTTTATAGTTGCATAACATCACGTAGCCGTAAAGAGCTAGCTCTTTCCTTTTAATCTAGGATTAAGGAGAAAAATATCATGTTTGCCATGAAAAGCAAAATAAACATTATTTATTCAGTAATCCCAGCTAATTAAGTTTTCCGTGAGGGCCGTTATTTGAGCCTTTGGTTGTCACAATGAATGAGTTTCTATATCTGCTATTAATGCGCTTCCAAGGTCAGTTCATTTAGATCCAACATATTTTAGAGAGGTAAAAATTGAATTAAAAAGAAAAGCAAGATATCACCTCTTCCTCCTATTTCGGAGAGCTGAGCGGAAGGTTTTGAAACGATTTTCTCTAATCTAATGGTACTAAAATGAATTTCATTAATGGCTTTATGCAAGCCAAAATAGAGTTCGTGTCAGAGAGTGATCTGTGTGTGTGTGTGTGTGTGTGTATGTATGTATGTATGTGTTAATACAGGGCTTGACAAAGCCTGGTAGCCACTGGCTCCTAGAATTTTACTCCTGGCTCCTAAATTTCCAGTTTATTTTACACCAATCTAAAAGCAGTCTTTGGCATCTAAAAACATCTATAGTTGGCTTCAATGTTTTCTTCCTGTCTCCTACATTTAATGTAAATATATGCAACCCTGGTGTATGAATTTTATATGAGGTCTGTTTGTGTGTGTGTGTGTGTGTGTGTGTGTGTGTCTGCAGTGGGTAAATAGGGTGTCCAATGACAACAGAGCAATCAGGGTTATTCAGAGAGCGTGAAAAGCAGGAGAATGACTGGAGAATGAAAAATTCTAGGTCAAAATTAGGGATGCACCGATACCACTTTTTTAAGACCGAGTACGAGTACCGATACATTTTAAAAGTACTCACCGATACCGAGTACCGATACTTTTATTTAATGTCATGTGACGCTTTCCAATAGGAACAGATCTCATATAAAAATTTATATGAGATTGACCGCAGCTCACATGGATTTGCCCCAGGTCTCATGGATTTGCCCCCAGCTCACATGGGTTTGACCCCAGCTCACATGGGTTTGCCCCCAGCTCACATGGGTTTGCCCCCGCTCACATGGATGTCCCCCAGCTCTGATGGATTTGTCCCCAGCTCTGATGGATTTGTCCCCAGCTCTGATGGATTTGTCCCCCAGGTCTCATGGATTTGCCCCAGGTCTCATGGATATGTCCCCCAGGTCTCATGGATATGTCCCCCAGGTCTCATGGATTGGCCCCCAGGTCTCATGGATTTACCCCCAGCTCGAACGCTGGGGAAGCTGGCCGTGTGCATGTAAAGCACGTGGCCAGCGTTCCCCTCCGGCGTGCCAAATACTCACCCTTCCTGAAGTTCCGGTCTCTGGGCAGTGATGCGGTCACGTGGCCGCCGGGCGCATCTGTGACGCTGCCTCCAGCCGAGAGGCAGCGTCACAGGACGCCCAGTGGCCGCGGGAATGCATCACTGCCCAGCGACCGGACCTTCAGGAAGGGTGAGTATTTGGCGCGCCGGAGGGGAACGCTGGCCGCGTGCTTTTCATGCACGCGGCCAGCTTCCCCAGCCCCGCGGATATCGGCGGGATGTATCGGGCCGTTTGCACGAGTAACAAGTACTCGTGCAAACGGCAATATCGGCCCCGATACTAGTATCGGTATCGGTGCATCCCTAGCCAAAATAGCCAAACTAGAAAAATTCTCCCTTTCATCTCACTTTCCAAATCGGCTATTTTGACCTAGAATTTTTAATTCTCCAGTCATTCTCCTGCTTTTCACGCTCTCTGAATAACCCTGATAATCACAATGTACAGATGTTAACACAAATAATATATCTATATCAGAGCAGCCAAACTGATAATAGAAGCAACAGTCTGCACTTCGAGGCTCAGAAAAGTAGCCAAAAGACTACATGCACAAAAAATACCTAACAGCAGGTAACAAAGTGATAAATAAATAGAAGCAGCTAAATCATAATTTTGGTCAGTACAAACCAGATGCAGAGGCAAGGATCCCAATATTTCGGCGAGGATTCGGCTTTATCAAGGTATGCCTTGATAAAGGCGAATCCTCCCCGAAACGTTGGCTCCTAACTTTTGTAGCTGGCTCCTAGATTCAAAGCAAATTTGTCAAACCCTGCTCTAATACCTTGGATTATGAGCATAATTCCTTCTGGGTGTTTGCTTGTAATCCAAAGCACTCTTGTATCACAGCGAATTTCTCCATAAGAGAACTAATGGAAACGCTGACGATTTGGTTCAACAACCATTTATTCATATGAAAATGATTATAGTAACACAAAATACTGTACAGTATAAAGTAAAAATAAAACAAATTAACCTGCACATTGCCTTTTGAGAAGAATTGTGGCTGGAGGGAGGGGAGGAGGGTTATGGTGTAGGAAGTTTATCACGAACGGGATCACTAGCTGTTGGGAGGGTTTCAGCACGTCCGGTGACATGAGCAATACTATTATGCATGTTACACTGTCGACCCTCCCCATCAAGCTGCCACAGACGCAGGGAGGAAAGGTGACCATGGCCTCAGTCGTGACATGATGCTCGGCAGACAAAGCGTACATACTTTGACATCGCTTGTGTATCAAGACATCGCTTGTATACCAAATCAAAATTTATAAAAAAAAATTGCTCTTCTTGCAAAACGCTCTCAATCCAAGGTTTTACTGTATATATAATCGCCAAGTGATTTCAGGCATATCATTTTGCACTTACTTCTTGGTGTGGGGTTTGTGTTTTGTTTATCCTATACAATAAATATCGCATTTGTTAATCTCTTGTCCGGTTTGGCTGTCGTGTGAGGAACATGAATAAAATATTGTTGGCTCTGCCTGTGGATGAGCATATTGGGGCTCCTCTTCTATTTATATCGTCCCTAAAACCTCTTGTAAATGACAATAGGAAGTTAGGGAACGGTGCTTTAGAATTTGACCTCACTTTTTTTTTTTTTTTTTGCGTTTCAGAGCTAGTGATTTGAAATTAAACTAGTAAATTAAAATATACCTGACAGTGACCCCTTAGTCATGGTCATGCATTTTATTCATGTGTACGTGTGTGTGCGCGCACCCCTCTTTACTATCCTCTGATACAAGTTGATGATTACCTTTGTCACCATAATGATATTCATGAATATTGTTTCATTTTCTCACAGCCCCGAGCGGATCCCATCCCCATCTGTAGCTTCTGCCTTGGGACAAAAGAATCGAATCGTGAGAAAAAGCCAGAAGAGCTGATCTCCTGTGCAGACTGTGGGAGCAGTGGTGAGTGAGACTGGTACCAACTTACTGTGTCCCATGACAATCTAATGGGCAATTTCAAGATCACAGCATTTCGGTTTGAGAATGGTTCATGGGGTTACCAAATTAAGTATATCCATGTACATCTCTGTTATTGACATCTGTTCCCTTTAATACATTTATAAAGGTTAGTATAAGTACTAGTTGTCAGACCTTTCTTGTCCTGGTCGACCATGTGAATATCCTTTCTAGATAACCTTTCTAGTTCTTTTTTTATATGGAACACTCACACTTTCACATTTGCAATACCAAACCAAAATAAAAACTTCTATTAAAGTTTGATAAAAATCTAGTGGATAGTTGCGTATGCCTGTCTTTCTGCTCAGGCTCTTTCATGGGGCCTCCTTTGTCAAATATGGGGTGTGAATGCCCATCCAGTGTCTCAGGCTCTCTCACAGAGCCCTGACAAGTAAATGGTTAGTTAATGGCTTAAGCCTGCTGGATAAGGACAAGTTTTTCCTGGCATTGACCAGCTAAAGAAGGAAGTGCAATCCTTCACCTTTAGGCTAGGGTCAGACGAATGTGATTTCTACGAAACTGTGCGTCCGTGCAGTACGGACGGACGTTGGTACGGAAGACGCAGTAGTGGCCACACAGTCAGTTTTTGTGACGGACGTATTTTTTGACGGATGTAGCAGGGAAAATAAATTAAAATGCAAATCCATTTTGTCTGTCAAAAATGCTGGACGTATAAATGCAGTCCGTCTGACCATGTTCCATTATTCCCACATAAATCTATGCGGACGTTGCGGACGCAGCGCACTTTGTGCAGCCGTTCTAGGGGTTTTACGTTCTTGCCTAAGTGCGGACGTACTTCGTGTGTGGGACTCCATTGGCCTTTATTTCATGCTGTCAAGGACGTACTTTTGTGCGCTATCACGGACGTGAACGCTGCGCTCGTCTGACCCTAGCCTTAAAGGGACACTACCACTTAACATAAGCTGTAACTAGATTACTTCTGCATTACAAACAAAACCACATTATAAAACATATGCTGCTGTTTTTTTTCCTTTAAGTTAGGTTTTTATCTCCAGTTTCCATTTTGTGGATTTTAGCTATTATGCAACATTTACCAAAAGTTTATGGTGAATTTTACGTTACAACTGTGGTTTAGCTTCTATAGTCAATCAATGGGGTGTAGGAGTGAATGTTTAGATAAGGCTGCAGGGGGCTATTGTGGGTGTGTTCTAGAGTTAAGAGATAGCAGCTGAATGAGATTAGACGTTTTTTAAGCTCCCTGTCTAATCTACCTTCTGATGATGTCTTTTGCATAAATCACACACAGAATAATGTGAGTCGGCTGCCTGACCCCTAGACTCCATTCTATGGCCAAAACCACAAAGTGAGGAGCTAATGAGGTAAAGATACTGTGGGGGGCAGTTTAAACCTAATCACAAAATAGATGCACCCAGTGACCCATATAAAGTAAAATATTTTCTTACCTAAAAAATATACAAGAGAAAAACAAAGCACATGTAAGATATCAGCAACATAAAATAATCAAAATAAGGACATTTCTTTAGTGGTAGTGGCCTTTTAATTTAAAGGAACACTCTAGGCTAAACCCCACCCCCTTTTTACATTAAAATATACTTATTCCCTACCTAGTTATTCTGTGTGTGTGTGTGTGTGTGTGTATATATATATATATATATTTTTTTTTTTAATGTAATACTTGCCCTAAAAAACACTTGTTTCCAACAGCGTCTTTTTTTAAAAAAAAATTATACTCCTCTTCCGCTCCAGTCCTGTTACAGTTTGAACTTGGCTTATGGTTTACGTGAAAAGCGCACCTCTCACGTAAGCCAGCCAATCAGCAGGCTTCCTTTTCTTCTTTGATTAGTGTTACACGCAAGAGGATGCGCGCAACCCTAATCAGCTGCCGCCAGTTACTGCGGAGAGTTGGAGACGTCATCGTGCTGAAAGCGCGATGACGTCTCCTACTCGGCAATAGTCGGCAGAAGCGGAAAATATGAATCCCGCTCTGCTGACTGACAGCTGGGAGGGCGGAGTAAAGTCCTCCGCGTCTCTCAGCTGTTTTAGCCGATTGGCTGACCGGAGGGAGGGGGGAAAGACGAGGGCATACTCAGGGCATCATGACCACCTAAAAAAGCTTAGGTATTTCAGGTGAAAATGGCTTAAAGGGATACTCTAGGCCACATGACCACCTATGTAAATTATACTTTTTTTTTATTTTTACAGCAGATCCTCCTTTTACTAGAAAGTAAAATCATGTCACCATATTCTACAAAATAAAAATTAAATATTTGGAGTGGACAGTGTGCACCATAGGATTCAATATTCACTAAATTTTATTTTGAATATACTGGTTATGGTTCTACATTACTATATAGTAATAGTAGAGAAAAATATAGGATTCATTGCCCATTTCTATTTGAAATACACCAATTGATGTGTCGGAGATGTAATTGTATAATATTTTATCCATTTGCAGTGTCTTACCTGTACAGAAAAAGAGACAGTATGAAATTCAAATAACCATTTGTGCTTTTAAACCACTACAAACAAAAATTTTATCTGGTTAGTACCGCTTTGCAGACCTCTCTTCTCTATCACTGCTGCGGTTACTTGCCGGTATTGAGAGGTTAGGGCAAACATTGAAACCCCCATTGTTGAATGGAGAGGCACAGGATTATGGGAGTTTAACTCCATTTCTTTGTCAGGTTAAGGGCCACTACCACCAAAAATGTTATGTGTTTATTTTATGTTGCTGATCTCTTACATGCGCATTGGTTTTCTCTTGTACGTTTTAGTTAAGAAAATATTTTACTCCGGGTGCAACCAGTTAGTGATCTTTTGTGTTGTAAACTTCCCCCTCCCCCCAATCATATCTTCACATCACTTGATCCTTAGTGTGGGCTTTGGCCATAGAATAGAGGCTGAGTCAGGCACCGTCTCCCATTTATTTATGATTTATTTATTTGCAAAGTATTTTAGGCTAGGGTCAGACGAGCGCAGTGCGAACGCGTGTGCAGGCGCACTTAATCACGGCCGTAGTAGCAGCAAGTGCCAGGCAATGACGGCCAATATACGAAGTACGGTCGCACAAAAGTCCGGCTGCGCAACGCAAGTGGAAAACGAACGCATTTTGTCGAACGTAAAACCGCTAGTACGGTTGTACAGAGTGCGCTGCGTCCGCTAGCGGCGTGTGTGCGTGAATTGGAGATGTCAGACACTGCTAATGTCCGGCCAACATAACGTCCAGATGCACAAAGTGTTTTATTGATGATCCGTACAAAATCACGGATGCAAATGCGCATCGTATGACCGCTATCGCGTACTCCGTGAAAAAATGCGTCCATTCGTTCGAACGCACTTTTTCACAGACAACGCGAAAATGCGTTCGTCTGACCCTAGCCTTACCAGGAAGGATAAATTGAGAATTCTCTCGTTTTCAAGTATGTCCTGGGTTCAAGAACATTGACATTTTATAGTCTCACATCATTGAGTTGTGTGGGATGTATTCAAATGACCTCATAGAGGGTAGGTTAGAAATATATATATTATTATTTATTATTTTCACATACATTCAAAGTGGTATGAAAATGGTGACGGCACTAGATATCGGGCAATAAACTTGTGCAAAAGACAGGCACCTCTAATTAGCTTGTAACAAGGGTAGATAGAATTCAAGAAGGGGGTGAAAAAAGTAAACAAGTGAGGGGAAAATAAGCTCGGGATGTCAGGAGTCCACGATTTTTCAGCAATAGTTTTTATTCAGATTTTTTTAAAATGGTGTTTGTGTGTTGTTTTTTCCATCTGTAACAGATCTTTTTATTGTTTTAAACACCTTCGCCTTTTAAAAATTGCGGGGGGGGGGTTGTTTTACCCCCAGTTTGATGGATTGTCGGCTGCGTTCGGCAGGTTGAAGAGAGCATTTGGCAGATCCCTTCAGGGACTCCGCTGTGAATGCTGAATTCACCACTGGGACAGCGAACTGAACGTGCCAAATGAGAGCGCACTGAAATTTCAGTGCTCTCTGAATAACCCCTTATATGTATGTTTTAACACTTGCTGGTCAAGATGACCAATAATTAACTTTCTTCTATTTTTGTCTTCCGATATGTTGGTGGGATTAATGCCGTATTCAGGACTGGTCTTCCCCTTTCTTTAGCATGGCATCTTGCCTCAAGGTTTTTTTTTTTTGGTTGGATCAGGTTACCAGAGTACATAGCATGGTTATGGTTAGGATGTGTCAAAGCAATGATAAGTTTACTTGGCTACATTCCATCACTTCAAAGGTTGCAGGAAGCGTTAAGTAAGGAATGTACAGGACGTCTCCCACACGTCCTTGCCAATGAAGAGGTAAAATTTTACATTTGTGTGTAATGATGCCTCGGGTTGGTGTACCATGAAATGTTACTGTTGGAGCAAGGGCAGTGCTGTTTGTGCAATGCAGGCAAAATATTAATGCAGGAAAGGATGCTCTTCACAAACGTTAACTGCTCAAAACATTTTCTTTTTCCAAAATGGCATCACTCTAACGAACGCATTGTTGTTTAAATAACGGCACCGCAGGAGGCTCTGGCAGCAGAGAATTTAGGATATTACACGGTGCTTGTACCTGCTTTTCTTCGTCTCTCTCCGCAAGATAAATCTCCACACGACTTTAATGGATCAGCTTCCGTCAGTACTAGCAGCTTATCCTCTCTCTGCCTCATTAAGATCAAATTATCTTTAATTAGCTCCTCCGTTGTCCCACATAATGCGCTGTGTTTAGAACCAGCCTCCGAATAAGTCACGGCACCTCCACTGATCGTGTGGGGGCGACGTGCTGATTACGTCCGCCTTATTGCTGATTTCGCTGGAGGCACTTAACAGTCTTGACCCGATGCAAGACTATTAAAACCCGTATGCACGTGACATTGAATAAAAGCCACCACGAACGAATGCTCAATCTCAGCCAGCTGTCACGTACACTCTGCAGAGGTTGTGAGCAGAAAATCCCAGTTGATCTTGCCAATTTCCTGCCGTGCTACATGGCATGTAAAATGAATCTACAACAGGCATGAATTCTGTTGGATCTTGCCTACCAGGCATTGCTGGCTAAGGGGATGCCAGTTCTGACCACATGATGATAGGGATCCAGAGTCATGAAGACTCAACTCCAGAGCTGAAACATTGTAACCCTTGTTTCTAACAGATTACCTCACTTGGATGATGGATCTTTTGGTTGTCACAAGCTTCTTGTTTTACCTTGGATTCCTTGGGATTGCTGACATCCACTTGCCCTCCCATAACACTTATCCACAAATGTTGGCTGAGCCTCATGATAAATTAAGTTATAAGAGGAGGACCAAGGTAGCTGAACCCTTCCCTAAGCGGTATCAAACCAAACTGTATTGCCAATGTTTTACCAAGTTTAACAATACTAGCAGCCCTGGAGCAGCAATCTTGGCCCTACAGATGCTTTGGAACTGCATCTCCCATAAAGCTTAGCCAACCGAATGAATGTATGAGCCTCATAGGTGATGTTCCAAAAGTATCTGGAGCGCCGAGGTTGTTGGCCCCTGCTTTTGAGCTTGTATACACTTATCCTGCAGTCTTATGCCCTGTATGTATTGATATGTATTTTAGGGTGTGTAGTTTCTATAGTAACAGATCACAAGGTGCAGTGATTTCCCCCACTCTAGTCTGTTATTTTCTGATCAGACTGTTTAGCTGCTAACGTTTAATTACATGTACCAATTTTATAAGGTATCCCATTGCGTGCTTCTATAATGCTCCCAGGAGAGGCCTGTCCCGTTTCTTATATCACAGCTTCCTTCTGTCCTGGAAGAGAGACGTCAATTACATCCTACTTTTAGTATAAAGTCCTCTTTCATAATCTCCTCAACAAATGGTGTGTGTGTGTGTGTGTGTGTGTGTGTGACTAGGTATGACCCACACACGAACATTTGTATCAATGCATGGTATCTTTGCTCATGACCTTCAGTTAGGATTCGTTTTAAGGTTGCCACTTGTGTTGATTGAATTAATTATCCTTAAATAATAGTAATCTAATGGGCTGCACTGATATAGCATTGTTGAAAGTTTAGAAACTACTAGTCTTTATATTTCCATCCTCATTGACTTCATAAGACGCATGGCATTGTCAGGTCTCTTCACTGAACTACACATGTACCTTTTTATGATTACAATGTTCAGCCCTAAAGCTACAGGTATACAGTTAGAAGTTTGAGCCCTAGACGTGAACAGCTATCAAACCATCAAGAATACCTTGGTTCTGGAGAGCGTGGAAGCCCAAGCAAAATGTCTTTATGTACCTTGGATAATTTTCCATTCAGTTTGTCTCTGACTTCTCTCTCACAGGTCACCCGTCATGTTTAAAGTTCTGTCCGGAGCTGACATCCAACGTAAAAGCGTTACGGTGGCAGTGCATAGAATGTAAGACTTGCAGTGCGTGTAGGATCCAAGGCAGAAATGCAGTGAGTGTCCAAGCCTTTCGTGGAGCGATGTACTGGTCCATGCAGAAGACAAGCGTGTCTCATTGTTGAATCTGGTTTATTGCAGGATAATATGCTGTTTTGTGACTCCTGCGACAGGGGATTTCACATGGAGTGCTGTGACCCACCACTCTCTCGCATGCCTAAAGGTAAGATTGCATGATGCCAGATCCATTACTTTTGGGAGTAAGCAAAAGACCGATAATTAAAAAAAAAAAAATCTTTGCTTTGTGAGAATTGATGGGCACATAAAGCTACCCTAAAGCTTGCTGTGATGGAATATTACAGGATCTTTTTGCACATGCGGATTACTTAATCATAGATGAATTCATTTTAAAAACTGAATCCACCAACTTCTACACGCCTTGTAGCATGAGCAGCTTCATTTATGTTCAGCTCTGATGCAAACTTTGCATTGTTCAATAATTAAACCCCTTATTCTATAAACCTTAAATTACTGAGCTTTCTGACCCTTGCAGATCCCGGGGGAGAAGGTGAAATTTTAATTTGTTTTTATGAACGCAATGTGCTCAAAACAACACTCCAGATACAAGCTCACATGTTTAAAATTATGGTCTTTTATTTACTATGGGTTAATGTACATTTAGCAGTGTGCCGGAATACCACTGCCTTCCTGTCAATATTCCTTTATTATGTGATATCGTGCAGAACAACTAAAGGGATATTACTGGATTAAAACAGAAGGATGGGTTAAACATTAACCCGCCTCACCATCTCTTCTCTCCCATTTTAAGGCTTTTAGTTTCCTTTAAAAAAAAAAAAAAACTACATCCATTGCTGGTCTCACTAGGAGCTCTATCGTATAAGACCGTGTTTCTCAAACCTATCCTCGGGACCCCCAACCAGGCCAGGTTTTGCAGATCACCTTGGGGAAATGCAGACTGAATCCAGCAATCACTGAGAAGCAAATGCTATCACCTGTGCTTCAGATATCTGACAAACCTGGCCTAGAAGGGGTACTTGAGGACCGCGGTTGGGAACCACTGGTATAAGAATTTGCTGACATGTTGCAGCGTGTAATTTGACCATAGGTAGGGATGGGCATTGTTGGGACCTAGTTCCCAAAGGTCCCAGAACCTGAGTGCAGCGCTCAAATTCTAGGCAGGACTAAGGCCGAACACTAGCTGTTCACCAGAAGTGGTAGAATGCCCTTCCTGCAAACGTTTGTTTGGATCTGCCCCCACATTACACTAGATTTACAGGTCTATTCTGTCTTTAAACTTTTATTCTAGGCATGTGGATTTGCCATGTCTGCCGGCCGAAGAAAAAAGGCAGGAAGATACTTCAGGAAAAAGCTGCACAGATTAAGAGGAGATACGCCAAACCGATTGGTCGACCGAAGGGCAAGCTAAAGCAACGCATGTTGTACGTCAGATTGTTCATTACTAATTTTTAACCTAGTCAAAGTGTTTGCAGGGGATTTGTAAGCAGATGGTCTTCTTTGAGAACAATGACCATATCGTCTTGTACGATCTAATCGATAAAAGAGAAATGAGTATTCTACACATATAAATATTCCGCAGAGGTGTCTGTGTTTGCAATTTTAGCACCTCCATAATTAAGAAATAGAGCATGGCCTGTTTGGGGTCAGCAGATGTTGGTAAAAATCAAGGGGGGAGTCTCTAGCAAGTTAATTTAGGAGTATTAGTCATGACCAAAACAGATGGCTCCCTCAGGCTAATCCCTCTCTAATTAAAATTAATCTGTTGGAATTAATTATTTTAGCTTCTCAATTAAGTAGACACAACCTGTGAAATCCGAGCATAGTTTATTTAAAATAAAAACACACAAAACCGAAGAGAAGATTGGTAGTCAATTGAAAAAGACAGATCCCAGTCTGTGTCCTTACGTGCCCTTGCCGCATTGATTTATCCATGCCACAGCAAAATCTGTATGGCATCGACGAGCGGGTCACACACCATTAGCCTCACGTGACTCATGAGCACAGCTCTGCGATTCAGTCACCTCTGCCGCGTGGAATACTTTTATACTACATTTTATTTATTTGTTTTTAAATGTTAAGGTCTGCTAATAACCGAGCTGTTTACCAACATGGCTATGCAAGCAGCAGATACTTTGAAATCATAGAATTGTGTAACAAAACCTCATCTACAGTAGGGTTATGATTTGTTCTGGTTCTCTGATCTTTTTAGGGTGGTACTGGGTTATTTACACTTGAGCATTGTTCCTCGAGGTTATTCCTGGTCCTTTCTTCATTTCTTTCCTGCCATGGTTGCTTTCTTAGCCCGCGGTCAGACGAGCGTTTTTCAGAGCGGAAGGAACGTCCATGAGAGTGGACATTCCTTCCACTCTGACGACCGTCTGGCAACCTCGCTGAGCGCAGTTAGTGCGCTCAGCACTGCAAGGCTCGATCCTCCTCTGAAGGATCGCTCTTTGCAGCCCCGTTGAACGCGTGTCGTAGCGTTTCAACGGGGAGGCTTTCAGCTCATCCGCTGTAGTGCGCGCAAGTCGTGCGCGTGCTACAGCGTGTGGCCAGTCCTGTTGAAACCTCACAATGCTGCAACGGGCATCGGAAGGCACGTCAGTACAGGTGCACATAGTGTGCTCGTCTGACACTGGCCTTAGTGGTAACATGCATCATTTGAAGTTCATTTGACTGGATGAAGTCCCATGTTTTCTATTGTTTGTAGTTTTGTCAGAGTTTATGGCAGTGCTTTATAGTTAATCTTGAGTTGTAGCATCTCCAATCACACCATGTGCCCCTTTTTACATTCCCTTATTGGCAACGTAAAGCCTCAGGACTTCTTATGTTCACCTAGTAATTTTCAGTTTAAGTCGGAAAGTGATTGGGCTCGTTTATGCTATACTACTCATTACTCGCTAACCCTTTGCTGACAGCCATCATGTCTTTTGCACGTCGGCACTAAAATGGTACTTCATGACGGCCATAGTGTCTGACATTACAGCACGAAAAAGTTAAATTTATATGGGGCACACAGTGATCAAATGTTAAATTCCCATGAACAAGCTCAGACCTCGGTCACAAAACTATAGAAACTGAAAGGGATCACTCTCGAAGGAGTTAAAATACTAAGGTTTGTTGGAGGCGGTTCATTAAAACAGTTTGTAGTCATGGACATGCTGACACAGAACCTCTTTGTGCATGTTATGGAAATATGACCATTGTAACCTGGTCCTCCTTATTCGTCATGAAACTAGTACCGTAGTATAACTCACAAAGCACCAGGGTTGCAAATACCATCAGTATTGCATCGCTGACAAACGCCCACATTTCACAGCAATAAAATCCAAAGAGCAATAGGAGAAGCTTTACTGTAAAACCTCTCCTGCTGCCCTTTGGATTGTAGTTTTGTGACATGCTGGCATTTGTCAATGCTATAATAGTAGTGATTTTGTTTTCCTGTATTTTCCACCTTGGCAGTCACATGTGCTCTTTGCATATACCACTTAACTTTCAGCTTTTAGATGACACACATCAGCTTGTCAGTTAATAATATGTGATCTCTCGTACATTATTATGATCAGCTGCGTTATGTGACTCTGAGCTTTCTTTAATGTTTGCAGGTCTTCATTTTTATTCATGCAGTGTTTAATTTTACCATGGCTCTAATGTCACTATGCAATAAATATTGTTTCACACCTGCAAAGTTCTGCATTTTAATTCTATTGTTGTGGGCATGCTCTGATATTTCTTTGCTGTTGCAGGTGCATGCCAGCAGATAAAGGACCGATGAATGCCTTTCCAGGAATGGGGTCATCTGGTAGGAGTCAAAAAACTAAAGTGTGTCCAACCACCCCACCATCTGATCATGCTGCATCTGTGAAGGAACCCAGCAGCAGTCTGGCTGCAAGCAACCTCACCTGGCCTGGCCCCCATTCCATCACTCCCACCTCCACCTCCACCTGCTCTCCCCTCAAAGTTAACAAGAAAACTAGAGGGCTCATTGATGGTCTCACTAAGTTTTTCACTCCCTCACCTGAGGGTCGCCGATTTCGGGGTCGGATCGTAGACTTTTCCGTGCATTACCGACCGAGGAAAAAACTCTCTGTCCCTGAGGCTTGCCCGCTTCATGTGCCAGCCACGAGTACCACGCACAGGCTAAGCTGCCCACCTCAGCCGCAACAACCTGTTCCTCCTATTTCGCTAGCAACTTCCCTTTCTAATCACAGCCCTGGCTCCCAGAAATCCAGCAATTCTACCACCTCCAGTTCCCCTCAGAGTTCTTCAAGCCACTCAAGCGTTCCATCCCTCAGAAGCCTCCCCAGTAACAGTCAACTGAAGGGGCTCTTTGATGGACTGTCACACATTTTTGCTACCCAGGGCCAGCCACGCCAAAAAAGCCATCCGAGCTACGCACCACCCAAGCGCATACGGCGCAAAAACAGACTCTTTACTCCTGGCCACTTCTTTGGAAAGAAGGATGCTAGGAGTAGACTCTTACTTCCTCATCCTCCTCCTTCCAGCTGGGCGGGTTCAAGGGGGCGAGCACTGAAAGCCATTGCCCACTTCAAGCGTTCAACTTTCCTTAAAAATCACAGGACGATAGGCAGGTTAAAATATAAAGCAGGACCCCTAGGGGCAGGAACCAGGACATCAGGGAAAGACAGCTTGGCAGACAGCAGGATTAAGCCCGTCCAGGATGATGGTAAGCACAGGCCGAAGACGACCCTCCCTTCTTACCCCATCCTTAATTCTTCCTGTGAGCAAGTGTTAATTGCAGCAGGTTTCAGAAACGTACTAAAACATGCTAACTTTTAATAAGGTAACATCACCATGGACTCCCTTTGTTCTCCGAAGGCCCAGCTACACATTGTGTTTTGGCCTGCTTGAGGGTTGAGGAGTTCTTTTAAATTGCTACAAAAAGCGTATATCCAAAGATATGTATGGCAGTAAGACAGTTCATTCATACTAGCACACAGCTAACCTTCTATCATGCTGTGCATTTAAGTTGCTAAGCATAAAATCCTACTATCAGCTAATAAAATGCTGAGTGGTGAACTTGATGTGCTTTCCACGGCTTCTGAGCCAACTTGAGTAGCTGCCCTCGTGTTTATTTGCTTTGAGGAGAGCATGCCATAATATTTATAAATTTTTTTTAATGCTCAAAGTACTCTTCGATTTTATCATACAGTGCAGGTAAGGACTACAGTTCCTCCTAACATCTTTCAGTTTGTGCCACTCAGAAGTTCCTACTTAGCACAGCATACAACCAAACATGGCTCCGCACCCTTTTTATAGGGCAAAACAGATAATCCTGATTTCCTTACTCCCTGTAGTTCTTCAGTTCTGGTAAAGTATTTGGTGTATCTCCCATCTCTTTACATAGTAACTTTCCCAACCAGTAGATGATTCTGATTTTCTCTCCACGTATCTTGTCCTCTGCTCCAACTTGTGCTTCTGTCTTAGTTTTAGACCATGGCCCAGCTTTTATCTTCTCTGCAGCTTCCATAAGTCCCATCGCTTATGGCTCTTTGGCATGGCTGGTCCATTTTCCTCCTGGTTGCTTTATTTCTGATTGTTGCATTATTCCTTTCATCATGCTCTGTACACCATCCCATTTATTCCTTGGTCTTCATCACGGCCTTTTACCCATCGCTTGACCATGTGATCACCCTTCTCATTCCGTTCAAACAAATTTCTTTTCCTGTCTATTAACTGCTTTTATTTTCTTTTAACTGGTAACCAACTTGACATAAAAAAGGAATAAGTGTGTAAAAGACTCTTTATAGAGACTAAATCTACATTTCCCAAGTTTCTATTACATGTACTGTACATGTCTACAGTGCTAGAGCATGTCATGAGGTAGGTCACCAAAAGTGTAGCTGTGCCTTTGGGAGTTCTGCTAAGTCTGGTGGTTGTATTTTATGTATTTATTTATTTTGACCTGTTCAATTCCAATATTTTCCATTTATCTATTGGTCTTTTGCATTACCCTCTACTTGTAAAATGAATCTGCTAAGTGATGAATTACAAAAGATTTATAAATACTGCAGTTTTTATGTCATCACAAAGTGACGTCACGAAAGGTACTTCAAGTCAATGGTCTCTATGGCTCTGATAGAAGTTACGATTCTTGTTGATGCATATCTCTGTGCATCTGATATTGTTGTTTTGGGGGGGGTGGTTTCCTTCACAAATGAATACGAAGAGGGTGGTATATTTTCACATGTTTGTCTGTCGTGATGCCATTAAAACTGCAATATTTACTAACTATACGTGTGTGCCCGTATGTCTATATCTGTATCTGCATATCGACACACAAATATAACGTTAAGGCTTTTTAAGCGTTAAGGGCTCGATTTCCTATCCTCCACCTCGAGCTGTGCAGTCACACAAATACTGTTATTTTAAGGCCAATTTGTTCTTAACGCTGCGAATAAGCAGCAGGATGTTGCTAAGGTAACCCATAGATAAGTGGCTTGGACTGGAATCTAAAAATGACACAACGTGTGCTAATCTGCTTATTATCGCAAGACATTCAGACTTCGAAATATCTTTCCCTGGAATATTCTGTTTAAACTGGCTTTAATAATTGCCTCTCAGCACATGGGAGATGCACAACTGAGTGTGTATTTAGAAAGTATTCAGACCCTTCATTTTTTTTCCCTCTTTTTTTTTTTTTCTTTTTTTTTTTTTTCTTATGTCAAGCTAAAATGTTTTTTTTTTTTAAAAAAAATCACATCAATCTGCTCAATACACATAATGAAATGAAGGTATTTGAATTCTTTCTAAATGTAATGTGGGAGATATTTACACACTAAGTTATATATATGATTGTGGTAGCGTGTGTGTATATATATATATAACATGTATATTGAGTGTGTGTTCTAAATATGCACACTGAGTACAGGTGAAACTCGAAAATTTGTATATCGTGCAAAAGTTCATTTATTTCAGTAATGCAACTTAAAAGGTGAAACTAATATATGAGAGACTCATTACATGCAAAGCAAGATAGTTCGAGCCGTGATTTGTTATAATTGTGATTATGGTTTACAGCTCGTGATAACCCCAAATCCACAATCTGAGAAGATTAGAATATTGCATGCAATCAATAAAACAAGGATTGTACATAGAACAATATCGGACCTCTGAAAAGTATAAGCATGCATATGTACTCAGTACTTGGTTTTGGCCCCTTTTGCAGCAATTACTGCCTCAATGCGGCGTGGCATGGATGCTATCAGCCTGTGGCACTGCTGAGGTGTTATGGAAGACTAGGATGCTTCAACAGTGGCCTTCAGCTCTTCTGCATTGTTCAGTTTCTCTCATCTTTCTCTTGGCAATGTCCCGTAGATTCTCTATGGGGTTCAGGTCAGGCGAGTTTGCTGGACAGTCAAGCACAGTAATCCCACGGTCATTGAACCAGGTTTTTGTGCTTTTGGCAGTGTGGGCAGGGCCAAGTCCTGCTGGAAAATGAAGTCCGCATCCCCATATGCTCGTCTGTGGAAGGAAACCTGAAGTGCTCCAAAATCTCCTGGTAGACGGCTGCGTTGACCCTGGACTTAATGAAGCACAGTGGACCAACACCAGCAGATAACATGGCTCCCCAAATCAACACAGACTGTGGAAACTTCACACTGGACTTCAAGCATCTTGCAGTGTGTGCCTCTCCATTCTTCCTCCATACTCTGGGTCCTTGGTTTCCAAATGAGATGCAAAATTTGTTCATCAGAAAAGAGGACTTTGGACCACCTGAGCAACAGACCAGGTCTATTTTTTTCCTTAGCCCAGGTAAGACGCTTCTGACGTTGTTTGTTGTTCAGGAGCGGCTTGACAAGAGGAATGTGACATTTGAAGCCCATGTCCAGGATCCGTCTGTGTGTGGTGGCTCTTGATGCACTGACTCCCGCCTTAGTCCACTCCTTGTGAAAGTCCCCAACGCTTTTGAATGGCCTTTTCCTGACAATCCTCTCCAGACTGTGGTCATCCCTGCTGCTTATGCACCATTTTCTTCCACACTTTCCCTTCCACATAACTTTCTATTAATGTGCTTTGATACAGCACTTTGGGAACATCCAACTTCTTTTGCAATTACCTTTTTGAGGCTTTCCTCCTTATGGAGGGTGTCAATGATGGTTTTCTGCACAACTGTCAGGTCAGCAGTCTTTCCCATGATTGTGATTCCTACTGAACCAGACTGAGAGACCATTTAAAGGCTCAGGAACCCTTTGCAGGTGTTATGGCTTAATTAGCTGATTAGAGTGGGACACTTTGAGCCTAGAATATTGCACCTTTTCACAATATTCAAATTTTCTGAGATTGTGGATTTGGTGTTTTTCATGAACTGTAAGCCATAATCATCACAATTATGACAAATCACTGCTTGAACTATCTCCTATATTCGTTTCACCCTTTAAGTTGCATTACTGAAATAAATGAACTTTTGCACGATATTCAAATTTTTCGAGTTCCACCTGTAAATACGATGGTGTGTGTAAGAAATATAATTATTGTGTGGGGGCGGGGGTGTGTATACACAACAGATTTCAGGTAAAATGTCCTAGGAAAAGCTAAGATGCTGTGCAGGACCCCCCCAGACTTCTGGTAGATCAATGCAAGTGGAAATTGTTGATAAATATATTTGTGGCTCTGCAGTCACTATAAAACACAGCTTTTTATTTTCTGCCAGCCTAACTGGCTTTCTATATAAACTAAAGGTGAATTGCAGGTATCTGTGTGCTTCTGATAAGCCTATAGTATTTTTTACAGGAAAAGCTATCTAGGTTACACAAATGTAAAGAGTGAAAATATTTTTTTGAAATGGCACCTCCTGTGGGTAGGATGCTTTGGAGGATAAAGAGCTAACCGAAGATCCATTGATTCAGAACGACTTTTCAGATCTCTACGCCGGTATTTAGGATTACTCAGTTCTGGTCAGATTTCTAGAAAAAATTTGAACCAGTGTTAATATGTGAACAGTTCGGAAGCCTCTATCCCAGTGACACACAAACTCATCCAGGGTTATTCAGAGAAAGGTGAAAACCAAGAGAACTGTCAGGAGAAGAGAACAATCTATACCAAATGGCCAATTTGTCAATGAGATAAATGGGAGAATTTTTCTGGTTTGACTATTTTGACCTAGAATTCTACTTTCTCCAGTCATTCTCCTGAGTTTCACCTGTTTTTGAATAGACACGTTAGTTTGTAGATTTATCAGGAATGTGTTTTTGTGCATCAGTAAAGCAGTTGTGATACAAAAATCAGGAATGTTACCGGGTTCAACTGTAAAATAGAGTGATTTTAGTAGGCGATGACTTGCTTTAATTTCTACTGATGGTAAAGCGACACCTTTTATTATCCTGTGCTCAAAGTAGTAAATATGAGGTGAGTAAAACTCACTTCGTGTTACCTTCCAATGATTCAAAAGGGTAACTTTTGGTCCACAGCACTTAGCATTCAGTAAATCTGTTGTTACTGATCCCTAATGACAGGGACTCTACAACCTACTTGTGGTAAAATACAGATCAAGACAAAAGGCTCTATTCCAAGACTGGTGTAAACGTAACCAAAGGTGTTGGAAATGTACCAGAGCCATTGAAGTCTATGGAGTTGCTACATTTCCAATAGCTGTGGTTAAGATTACACCAGGCTTAGAATACAGCCCAAAGGAAGATGTCATGATTCTGTTTCATGAGCGGCTGCTAGTTTTCTCATTAAGGGTATTCTTGAAGATGGGGTTCTTAAGTGATCTCTGTTCCTCAATCTGATTTTCTTTTTTTTAAATCAGAATTGAATACAAAGTCCAGCATCAAGCCTGAGAGGTGGGAGTTGAATGTACCAGTCCCAGCGGATAATGTCTCACAGGAGGATGTGGATGTATTCATGCAAGCACGGGAGTTGTCTTTCCAGGTGAGTAGGAGAAAATGATTCTTTGTATTGTCTTGTATGTCCGTTATAATGTGACATAAAGGTACAACCAACTGCTATGCAACAATTTTTGTGGTAATTTGTTATAAAGGTTTTTTTTAGGGATGCACCAAAATTTCGGCCACTGAAAACTATCATCCGAAAATGGTGTTTTCCGTTTCAGCTGAAAAAAATCGGCTGAACATTTCCCTTTCAAAATAGGGCCTGGAGGCCGGCCGAGCTGCCTGCTCAGCCGGCATCAAGGCTCAGGCGAGCCCCTGGCTTGGCCTGGGCCTAGAGGACCAGCCAAGCGGGGGCTCACCTGAGCCTGGAGGCTGGCCGAGCTGCCTGCTCGGCCATCTTCCAAGCTCAGACGAGCCCCCGGCTGGGCCTAGAGGCCCAGCCGAGCCTGGGGCTAGCCTGAGCTTGGAGGCCGGCCGAGGTTGTCAGGAAAAGGCCATTCACCTACATCGGCCGAGATTGTCAGGAAAAGGCCATTCACCTACATCGGCCCCGAGTCCTCCACCGGTGGCAGTTCTCCTGCATCCAGTGTCCTCTCTCTGTTGGTCGCCGGTATGACATCACGGAAGCCTTTGACCCTGGGTCAAAGGCTTTCGTGACGTCATCCCGGCGAACGACACAGAGAGCGGACACTTTATGCGGGAGGACTGCCACTGGTGGAGGACTCGGGGCCGATGTAGGTGAGTGTGTAGGCAACATACTCGCCTACATCCTCCTACTTCGGCTGTAAGCTCCAGCAGTGACAGTCCTCTGGCTGTTGCAGGCTGCTCGGCCGGCCTCCAGACTCAAGCGAGCCGGGGGCTCGCCTGAGCCTGGAGGACGGCCGAGCAGCCCACATCATGTTCTCATGTCTGTATTTCAGTATCGGTTTTCGGCCGAACCGATCCCGAATTTTCAGTATCTGCCAGAAATTTCCATTTCGGTGCACCACTTGTCTTTTTGGCCTATAGCAGTGACCTTCTCTCTAAACTGCATGCTTCATGACAGGCTTGCGTCCTATAGATCTGATGCATAATGTTTGCTTTGAGATAGCTTGGGGCAGCATTTAATGGTTTGTGGAGAAGTCTGAAAAGTCATTAAATTATGTCAGAAATGTAAGTTTTTTCACATGATTTATCTTCTACTTTTTTTTTAAAAAATAATCTCTGGGCGATGCAGTGTCTTTCAAATACTAATGACAGATAATTCATGCTAACATTTTTTTTATTTGAAGCCGTTTTCTTTTAACCCCATCGCACCCAAAGCTGAGTTATCTCGATTTTTGCTTTGTAATACTTGAAAAGCACTCGTTAGCATATCAAACAATTTTCACACTGTTTTTTTAAAGCGATTTAGTGTGCCCTCTGAGGAGAAACTAATTCAACGGTCTTGGCTCTATCCAGGCACCCTGCAGTCTTATCCCTGGAATCTTATCCCTGCGCAGCAGATACAATGTGTTACTGTAATTTCCATGTACAGGCATTATGCCACATACAAATAATATTTCTATATCGTGCTTTTTATGATTTATGTTCATCACAATTACAGTATATGACACAAAGGCCATTTCTGCCGGTGTGCTGATAATGCAGACCCTGTGTGGGATTGTGCAAGATGAGGGACACTACTTTGAGTTTAGAAAACAGAGCTTCAAATTGAAAGAATTTTTTTTAAATTTTTTTTTTAAAGGCACGATGAGATGATAATAGTTTAAGAATTCTCGGGATGTGACTGTTACCAAATAAGGTTTTAGGTGATTATTATTGTTCTCCAGGCCCATTATTCGCTCCCTTGCACTACGATTCTTGTCCTCGGGTTGTCCTTTTGATGTAAATTCCTTCACCAGATTCTGTGCTGCTCCATCACCAAATTCATGTACAGTACGAAGTTACCCTACTGCGTTCCCTGTATTCCGCCTTTTGTGTGTTTAAATGCAGCAGTAAAGATTGTACTTTTTGTTACAGTGAAAATGGGTATTGTAAAGAATCTAAAAAAGAACAGATCCAAGTGACAGGCATGAGCGATCAGGGAATTTTGTTTTTGTCCATGGGGCACACTAATCTTTCTTTGAGCTGCCCCCTTTCTATGGAACTCTTTCCCCCGCATCATTAGACTCTCCCTGTCTCTCCGGTCCTTCAAGAAGTCTCTGAAGACGCGTTACTTTTAGAGAAGCGTATGACCCCCCCCCCCCCCACTGTCATTTCCTGCTCCTCTTCCCATTCAGCCCTCCTGCAACCCACCACTTCACTTACCATATTCACACTCACCTAATGGGTCACCCCTCTCCTCTTAGATTGTAAGCTCTCAAGCAGGGTCCTCCCTCCTTCTGTTCTGTGTGTGTAACGTGTATGTACAGTATATTTGTTCAGTCTCTCCCATTGTACAGCGCTAAGGAATTTATTGGCGCTTTATAAATACTTGTAACTGTAACTTTAACATTGAAAACCCAATTTAGATTTTTTTAATGTTCACTTTCAGTTGTATTTCAAAGCAAGGGTTAATGTCTGCAGTCATTGCCCTCACTGTTATCTGCCAAACAAACTTTTATGGATGACTATCTGCATTTCAAACAAGTGATTGATTTATCATTCAATTGTTTTCAACATGTGGTGAGCGTGGTTATGGAGATACAAAATTATATAAAATAGAATAGGAAAAAAGTGCTGTTATGACTGTTCTTGGAATAACAGTGGTCAAAGATCTGTACTTTGAGCCAACAGAGCACTAAAGCTCTCTAAATGTATATTCTCTAGAGGTGGTATAGGGAATCCAACCATGTTCATCAAATTGGTTCCAATAGATCAGGATCATGTTTGGGATGTGATGTACCTTCAGCATGTTTCGGCATACATTGTGGAATGGCCCAACAATTGTACCTAGACAATAGGACATGCAAACCAGCTTGTATAACCACACTATTTAATCCACCACCTTTTATCCATACCCAAAACCTTCTATTTCACCCTCCCTCTCTATCTCAAGATATAAACACTCAGAACCAACACTTAACTTTAATAAAAGTGTTCTAGTACCGCCTCCTTTTTGTAATGGCTGTGGGTGTCGACAGTGGAGGACATAAGTATGGAATCAAAGAGTGTTGAAAAATAAATACTTGGACATATGGTCACCCTGGATTTTGCAAATTGATGAGCTAGCGGTTGGTAGTTAGTTTTATTTTTTACACGCATTTACTTTAAGAAAAAAACAGCAGCATGTGTTTATGGTATGTTTTTATTTTTAATGCACAAGTAATCTAGTTACAGCTTAAGTAAGTGGTAGTGTCCCTTGAAAGGTACTGGAATAAAGAAGAAAAAATAAATACATTAGGTCTTGCTTGAAATCTGATTAATGTAAAATATTTTCAATAATAGCCCCCTAAATATCAGTGCTTCAGTTACAAGGACCGAGAGGTGTGGGCCTGATGTTTTAGATTGTTTCTCTGCCCTCTCCTAGTTACAGTCACCCTGTACCTACAATTCCAGGTGCAGGGTGTCTGTTACGTATGAATAATAGGTTTTTTTTTTTTTTGTCTTTTTGAGAAAGGATTTTATCCGGAAGGATACATTGAGATTTCTCTCGTTTTCAAGTATGTCCTGGGTGGTGAGTATGTACCGTTAGGTGTCTTGCCCAAGGACACTTACTGTTCATATCGTTATTGTCTATACTTATCTAGTTTTTTTTTTTTTTTTTACAATCATTTAGACCACTGTATCTCTGGACTAGAGGAACATATGAGGTATCAATGGAAAGGCCAGACTACAGCCTGTCCAGTGATACCAAATATAACCAGGTTAGACTTAAAGGGATACTCTAGGCAACATGACCACCTAAGTATGCCCTTTTCCTCCACTGCCCCCTCCGCTCAGCCGATCGGCTGAAACAGCTGAGAGACGCTGAGGACTTTACTCCGCCCTCCCAGCTGTCAGTCAGCAGAGCGGGATTCGTATTGCCCGCTTCTGCCGACTATTGCCGAGTAGGAGACGTCATGCGATGACGTCTCCAACTCGCTGCAGTAGCTGGCGGCAGCGGCTGAGATTAGTGTTGCGCGCATCCTCTTGCGCGTAACACTAATCAAAGAAGAAGATGGAGCTGGAGGAGGCCTGCTGATTGGCTGGTTTACATGAGAGGCGCGCATGCGCGCTTCTCACGTAAGCGATTAGCCAAGTTGAAGATTTCACACGACTGGAGCGGAAGAGGAGGGAGGGGAGTATAAAAAATAAAAAAATACGTTGTTGGAAACAAGTGGTTTTTAGGGTAAGTATTTCATTAAAAAAATACTGAATAACTAGGTAGGGCAATAGGTATAATATAATTTAAAAAAAATCATTTTAGCCTAGAGTGTTCCTTTTAAGTAAAAATAAAATAAGAAAATTAATATTTTTTGCTTTTTCTAACACCGCACTTTTATTCAGTTTTACAATTCTAAAGTGAACAATGATGCTGCGCTAACTCACCTTCTCATTTCCCACACTGCCCGCAAGTGTCAAGGTGATGATGCAACGCTTTGTTTCATTGACATCCTAGACCATGGCACTGCATTGAGGAGAGACGGGGGACTTTGGAACCTGCATCTCTAAATTGTACACTGCACAAGGTTAAATGATGTGTCATTGAAAAGGTCAGAGTCTGGTCTTTACAATGATGCCCAGCATGACCGTGTAATGTGTAAAAAATAAAAAATTGAAGCAAAGTAAATACAAAATGTATTTTCTTCTCTTTTCTACGGCGGAGGGAATGTTTGTTTTTTAAATATAAAATAAACAATGCCTCTGCACTAACTCAACTAGGGCAACAGATTTTGACCCTTCCTTTGTTTCGAGGGCAGAAACTGGTTTTCAGTTTTTTTAAAATGTTTTTATTTTGCCCCAAAACGAGAATTTAAAGTCATTTTAGCATGTTCCTTTTTTCTTTGGGGGGGGGGGTAGCTCCATATTTTTGTGCCTACAGGCTCCTGAGATGCGAATCTGGCCCTGCCGATCTCAAATATGTTTACATCTGTGACAGACTATTGTATCTGCTAATGTTCTGTTTTGTAGGAATTTGCACAATGCATCTTGGTGTCCAGAGTTAATTCCACTATTTGTCCCTAATCTAGTTATATCCCAGACGCCAGGGAGGGATTTCTGATGTAGAGCAGCAAGACGGCAGGGTGTCATTTTTCCATTGGCTGCTAGGCCCCTCCTAGTACTGCATATATTTAGCTCGTGTTTCATTAAAGCCTGTCTTAACTGGTCGAACCCCAAGATCTGCGTGCTGTCTAATTTCTGGGGAGCGCGATCACCATGCGCTCAGTGTACCCATCCTTAAGCTTCAGCTAAGGGCTGGAGACGGGCGTGAAAAACTGCTGGTGGGAGAACGTGGATTCGGCAAGGGAGCGGCATTAACAGTTAGCGTACAGAGATCTGTTACATTGGTGGCAGCGGAGGAATTTGCTTCCTTTTATCGGGGGACCTTTTTAGATGGAACAGCAGCTATGGCATCTGAATTCTGGGATGCACTCAATAGACCTTTTTCTCTGGAGGAGTGTTTAGAGCTGAGGGTCTGGTCCCCTTAGGGCTGTGGGAGGCAACTCTCCAGTGTGAGAGAACCTACCGCGGCAGATACCTTTCATTTCCACACAACCAGAGGTCCAGCTGGAGCTGTGGATACCATTGCTGGGAAAGCAGCTACTGTGTGTGTGTCAGAGTTGGAACATCTGGTCCAGCGGGAGGTCGAGCTGGGCAACCAGTAACCTGCTCTGCAGTGGCATGCGGAGCAGGAATACTTGGGCCGGAGGAGTGACCGGTCACCAGAGGGCTATGCCTTTTGGAGGCCCAGGGCTAGTATTTTAGAGCCTCAATGATGTCAACCTGCTTATAGAACCAGGGGGATACCACCCTGTGGAAAATTCATTAAGACAGGACAGCAAATTTGTCTCTCGTGCCACAGTTAAAGCACAATTATTTTATTTATTTATTTTGGTAACCAGAGTGGAAGCTCAAAGGATTATAGGCCGTTGTTAGCTCTCCCTTTTATGATTGAAGGAGTCCTCCACTGCACTGGCTAAGCAACCCAAAGAAGGCTGCAGTGAGGGTGGAGTGCGGAATATGCACTTACCACACTGCATTCTGTCACAAAATATTGTACAAGGGCTTCGAGAAGCAGGTCGTCCATCCTACAGCCATCTTTAAAAGTCACGGCTAAGACATCTGTGTGTCAGTCAGGCTTTGATGTGGAGCTTGTCTGTCTGTCTTCTCCTGATAGTTTTAAGATGGCAGCCCAGAGTGTAGAAAGGCCCACAAGTCTGGGATTCCTTTCAGGAGGCCAGCACGCGAGCAATGACCAAATCTTCCCCCAGTCTTAAGTCACTCGAGCTCCCTATTAACATACCTCAATACAGAATGCACCTGTAAACATGTAACACAGTGACTATTTCCTACATATTTATTTTCTGTTAATTTGTATTACTTTGTAATGTTACAGTCGTTACAGAAATACAATGTTCTTGAACCCAGGACATACTTGAAAACGAGAGAAATCTCAATGTATCCTTCCTGGTAAAATACTTTATAAATTATAAATAAATATGATTTTATGGAATTACGTGTGGTATTTTTAAAAATATTTCCATAAAGGCTACATTTTACTAGCAGGGTTATTCAGAGGTCAAATTCTAGGTCAAAATAGCCGATTTGGAAAGTGAGATGAAAGGGAGAATTTTTCTGGTTTGGCCATTTTGACCTAGAATTTTCAATTCTCCTGCTTTTCACCTCTCGGGATAACCCTGTATATTGAGTGCACGTTAAAGCCAGGCTGGCAATTTTGTCCTAGTCCTATAGTTGTTTCAACTTTGTAAGAACTGTTGGTGGGGGGGTTGTTTTTTGTGTGTATACTTTGTTTTATTGGTTGTTTTTTTTTCTTCTGTGTATGCCACAGATATGTAAATAAACTTTATAACAATGCATTTTTTTTCCTTTATTTTCCTTCCCTGGCAGAAAATAGGATGCAACAATATTTCAGACAATTTTGGACGTTATCCGTCTGTCATTGAGTTTGGGAAATATGAAATTCAGACATGGTACTCATCGCCTTATCCACAGGAATATGCAAGGTGAGCTTAATAGGAGATCATTGAGCGAATACTTTGTTATGGTTATTCTCTTTAACCTCTTCTAGTTCCTTCATTGTTTTTATCTGCTCGTGTGCCTAATCATTGGTTAGGAGACCATTTTATTTTATTTTATTTTGTTTTGAATTTGGTCTTTAAATTTCTTGGCAATTTGCTAGCTACATGTGCAAGTAATTGTAATTTTTGAAGTAGATCTTGATCACTTCACACCTTGTGATGGTGACTGTTCTTTCGGTTTAAATCCTACAATTCATGTGGTACAAATTAAAAGTACCTCTGTGCAGTACCATTTATTATCCTGGAGTTATGTTATGTATCCCTGCATGTACTAGTTATGATTTAGAGCAGTGGTTCTCAACCTGTGGACTCTCAGGACCCACAATTGTCCTTGGTCATTAAGTCGCGACCCAAAAATAATTGAATTTCTGAAACATTATAATTTATTCCACAAAACGTGTGTAATATTCTACAATGTGTAAACAAACAGGGATTCTTTCCAAAATGGATCGTGCAGTAATCACAGAACCAGTGAAAACCAGACAAAAACCCAATGAAATAAACTAACTAAAACATATGAAATTAATTAGAATTTAAGGGAAAACTGGGGAAGCTTCTTGCTCTTAGACACTTATTAAGACTGGGGAGGATGGTGACAAAGCAACTCTAACTGAAACCACTACTGAATAAATAATAAAATATTATAAAAAACTTAAACTCATCTGCTCCGCGCTCCCCCGCTGTCTGTCTATGCCGCTGCGCACATTATTTTTTCGCAGCAGCCTGCCCTCTCTGAGCCTACGCAATTTGCACAGGCTAACTGCTACACTGATCGCATAAGCTCAAGCTAGCCAAGAGATTGAGAAGTCTGCAGCGCGCGTCTGGCGCCACCTACTTCCTGAACCTACGCTCTTCAATGCCTCAGAGAGACACTGAAGCGCAATGGAATGGCTTGGACCAATGGGAAAGCACCATTGGTCCAAGCCATTCAAAAAACACCTTCATGAGAGGCTGGCCTATTGATATATACTTTGCTTCACTGAGATGTGCATTCTGCACAGTGGCTCCTGGTGTTGGGAGTACAGAGCGTGCCACCAATCACTGAGTCCCACCATACACCTTCCCATTACAGAGTATCTTACCTGATGCATTGAGTCCCAGGTGGCACCTGGGAATATTCAGAGGTAGCCACGCCGCCTGGGACCGGCTGCCGCAGGTAAGATGCATCAGCAGGTCCCAGACATTAGAGAGGCCTGGGGGCACTTGCCCCACGACCCAGTCCACCCCTGGTCGCGACCCACTTTTGGGTCGCGACCACCACTTGAGAAACACTGATTTTAGAGAACACTTTGGATTACAGGGCTTGGTCAATTTGAGAAAAAATAGAGAGGTGTTGTGTGCAATCTACACTGTACTGAATAATCAAAAAGGGTTTAAAGCAAAATAATGATATTCTGCTGGGTCGGTTGATGGTTTCCGCTGAGGAGCGTTTACCTTACAGATCATAGAGCTCAGATGACAGTCTTCTCTGAACATCTATGGGCAATATTACAAAGTTGGTGCTAATTTAACCAGAGCTGTTGTAAACTTAACCCTTTGGCTGCGTAGGACGTGTGGGGAACGTCCTCATTGACTCCCGCTATAAGCTGGGGACGTTCCCCACACGTCTTCCTAATGTTGCCCCACATGTTTTGGAATTACATCTGCCATGATGCGCACCTTCTCATTAGGTTCTTGGAGCCTCATGGGAAATGCAGTTCCAAAACATCTGGAGAGACCAGGTTGCTGACCCCTGCTGTAGGAAATAGACCCTACATCTCCTGTATAGGGAATTCCCTGCCAGATGGGATGGAAGCCCAATTCCTGTTGCCATCACACTCATGCACAATATGGTCAGTGAGCAGGGGTCGTTCTGCAGTGGGGGCTTACAGCCAGATGTGGGAGAAGCCCTGGATTGCATAGTTATGTGGGATCTTGCGTGTTGCAGCTGCAGTGAGCCAACTTGTCCAATTATCGGCAAGTAAAATTCCGATACGATATCAGTAATTTTCTGAATATCGGCAGCCAATAATCGGCAGAACCGATTATATATCGGTCTATCCCTAAAAATGACATAATTGCACCATACGCGATGATGTCATTTTCAGGCAACCCCCCCCCCCCCCCCCCCTGCAATGCCGGGAAATCGGATCCCTCTCCCTCCCGATTGGGAGGTTCCACAAGGACAAGCCAGGCACCGCTTAAAAAATTATATATTATGAATCTGCCGAGTCTGCCAGAAAGAACGATATATAATTTGTCTGGGTCCTATAATAAAATGTGGCTTCAAATTGTGTTTAAACATGATGAGCAAAGCGGTAAAAATTAGCTCAGCACACAGACGTGAAATGGCTCAGCAGTGAAGGGGTTAAGTTAGCACCAACTTTGTACTATAGCTCTCTTTTTTTAAATCGTGTATGTTGGGTCTGTATATGCAAAAGTTGCCAACAAAAGATTACTCGGTGTAACTTCTACTAGCTCTGTATTTCAGATTACCAAAGCTTTACCTGTGTGAGTTCTGTCTGAAGTACATGAAAAGCAAGACTATTTTGTTGCGCCACTTGCAGAAGTGTGGTTGGTTCCATCCTCCTGCCAATGAAATCTATCGGAAGGGTGACCTATCTGTATTTGAGGTAAACTCTGTTCTTCTCCTGCATCTTCTATGCCTGACTCTTCATTTAACACTCAAAATTGGTTTGTATTAAAGTGCTGCATTGTTAAAGAGTGGAATAATATTTATTTATAAAGTATTTTACCAGGAAGGATACATTGAGATTTCTCTCGTTTTCAAGTACGTCCTGGGTTCAAAAACATTGAAATGTTAGTCGTTACAGAAATACAATGCTAATAACATGCCAGATATTAGAAAAACAAAACACAAATACAGATTTACACAGAAAATAAATATGTAGGAAATAATCATTGTTACATAAGAAGAAGAGTGCGTCTAGATTCCAGCGACAGACAGTTTAGCTCTTTTAACATGTCACAGTGGTGGGTCATGTAGTTACATTGTAGCACAAAGCGGCAGAATGAGTTATACAATGTAGGAAGTTTCTGGAGGTGTGTTTGCGGGCAGCTGCATACGCTACAGCTCTGTATTCAATAGCCGGCATAAGCATTTGTTGTACAATCTGCTTTCTTACCGTGGGGCTCAGGCAGGATTTGTTTCTATACAGGGCACCTAGTTTTGGATAAAGTTTAGATGAGTTTTTCGATGTGGGGGCCAAAGGATAGTTTTGGGTCTAACCACATTCCTAGATATTTGAGAGCAGTGACTGTGGTCAGCGTGACATTTGAATTTGTCCTGACTCCTAGATGGGGAGATTGCAGTTTATGTAGTTTAGGTGCTGTTCCAAAGATCATGGTGACAGTTTTGTCAGTATTTAAAAAAAGCTTGTTGCGTTTGATCCACTTTTCTACCTCTGTGAATGTATACTCCTGTTTGTTCCCCAACATTGGTTGGCAGAGTGGAATCCGGAGATCAGCAACATTTGAGAGCTGCACTTGTTGTGGCAGTCTCTGGGATAATTTTTGTACAGCCAGGTAGGGAAGCGTTTTCCCCCTATCCTGCTGGACTACCCCAATCTGCACAATCTCTCCAATAGTATTTTGACTGCCATGCAGTGTAGTAACCATTTTTAGCAGATCGGCCTCTTGCAGCAGCCTGATCTTTGCACATATACAGCAGTATATGAGTCCATTACTGGGTTAGTCAAAAGCAGAAACCAAGAATGGAAATGCTTCCCTCACAACTATTCCCATGCCGCGATTTAAAGCCTAGCTAATGTCAGTGGTAACAGAACAATGTTTTAAGCAAGGAGGGAACACACAGTAGTGGGGAGCCGCACCCTGCAGTCTCTCAATGCAATTCTGGCCACCCAGTCTCAATCGGGGGGCAGTATTAGATGCCAGTGCCTAATCTGAGCTATCCACATGAACCGTGCGACCCAAAAGTCTGCCAGCTGCCAACAGTATGATGACCTTTTCACATTGCTTGGGCTCAGACATGCCAGAGTGGCTCACGCCCAGCACCTCAATTGTGTTAAAACTTGATCTACACCACATGTAGGAGTAGAGAGCACTGCTCTCCCACCGAACCACCAGGTAATACTCAATTTCTAAAAAGTAAGATTTTATTTAATATCCTGCTGTTTTTTAATACATTGCAATTGAACCCGTCAGCACTTTTCCAAACCACCAGAGCCCCCTTCCATCTGTTCCCTGGTTTAAAGTTTAGTTTTCATAGATTTACATTGCAAAAAAATTTATTTATATATGTAAAGTATTTTACCAGGAAGGATACATTGAGATTTCTCTCGTTTTCAAGTAATTTTATTTCTCTTTCTTTAATCTTTCTTCAGAAGCTTCTAGAAAATAATATATTGTCATGTAAGGAACTTGGTAAAGAGCCATGTAATCACGCCAACAGAATTTTGACAAAAGTAAATGTCTTGATCTCTATTCCCTATTTTGAGTAGCTTGTAAAGTTCTACATTGGTTACACAGCATTTTAAACTGTTCTGAAGCACACTTACTGAAATAACGCTTTGTGTGGTTTCTCCAGGTAGATGGAAATATCAGTAAAATCTACTGCCAAAACCTTTGTTTGCTGGCCAAGCTCTTCCTGGACCATAAAACCCTGTATTATGACGTGGAGCCATTCCTTTTCTATGTCCTCACCAAAAATGACAAGAAAGGCTGTCATGTCGTTGGATACTTCTCCAAGGTATTGTTTACACATGTATCCGATCCTATATACAGTTGTGTTCAAAATTATTCAACCCCCACTGAAATTGAGTGTTTTGGCCAGTTTGACATTGATTTTGATCATTCAGTCATCTTGCTTACAATTAAATCAAAGAGGCACGTGTAGGTCAGACAAATATAACATAACATTTATAATGAAATAACCACAAATGTCTTTTCTGTGCTCACATCATTATCAGTTTTATTCAACCCCCAAGTGACAGTACAACATCCTTTTACAGTTATAACAGCTTTTAAACGTGAAGCATAGCTTGACACAAGTGTCTTGCAGCGATCTACGGGTCATGGGCAAAAGCCTCCAGTTCAGCCACATTCTTAGGCTTGCGCACTGCAACTGCTTTCTTTAAGTCCCACCAGTGGTTCTCAATAGGATTTAAGTCAGGTGACTGTGATGGCCACTCCAAAATGTTCCAGCCTTTAATCTGCAACCATGCTCTAGTGGACTTGGAGGTATGCTTGGGATCATTGTCCTGTTGAAAGGTCCAACGTCTCCCAAGCCTCAGGTTTGTGACGGACTGCATCACATTGTCATCCAATATCTCCTGGTACTGAAGAGAATTCATGGTACCTTGCACACGCTGAAGCTTCCTTGTACCTGCAGAAGCAAAACAGCCCCAAAGCATGATTGACCCCCCGCCATGCTTCACAGTAGGCAAGGTGTTCTTTTCTTCATAGGCCTTGTTCTTCCTCCTCCAAACATAGCGTTGATCCATGGGCTCAAACAGTTCTAATTTTGTTTCATCAGTCCACAGAACACTATCCCAAAACTTCTGTGGTTTGTCCACATGACTTTTGGCATACTGCAGTCAACTCTTCAATGAACCTCTGTTCTTCAGAGTGGTAGTCTTTAAGGGGTTGAATAATTGTGTCAATGAAGAATTCACAAAAGAAACATTTACTACTGTATTACAAAACCAATTGATGTCATTTTAGTTGCATATGGTTCTTTAAAAAGTCCTTGTAGGATTTCATTCTGAATACAATTACAAATGTACACTAAATTCCCTAAAACCCTTTACAGCATTGGGGGTTGAATAATTTTGAACACAACTGTAGATACATTCCTGAGGTATAGTGAGTGCTTTGTGTTTTAAGGTACTGGTCCTATATGATTTTTATATTGCACTTTATTCATGCTAAATATACTGAACCAGTGTCCATGACCTGATCTGAGGGTTTATGTCCTTAATGTGTATGGATTTTTTTATTTTGTGCTTCTTGTTCTATTTTATGTTTCGTCTTTCTTCCCATGTTAATTTTTATTTTCATACCTACAGGAGAAACTTTGCCAGCAGAAGTACAATGTCTCCTGCATTATGATCTTGCCTCAGTACCAGCGGCAGGGCTTTGGAAGGTTCCTAATAGACTTCAGTAAGTTTGGTTTTCTGTAACTTCATCATTGTTGTTTTTTTTTCCTTTTTTCTTTTTTCACCCCTTCTCTAACCAAGCAAACAGACCATAAAGATGGCAAAGTTGTAATTTCTGCCACAGTTGTTATTGGTATTTGTGGTTCTTTACTTATAAATACGCAATCGCGTTATCCCAAGTGCTTCTCCCCATCAAACCAGGTTCGCTGTCTCCGTTACACTTGACTCTGCTCTCTCCTTCATCCCCCACATTCGTTCTTCCACTACCAATTACATAATATTTTCAGAATTCTGCCATTTCTTACCGCTGACACCACAAAGCAACTCATCCACGCCCTTGTAATCTCCCAACTTGACTATTGTAGTAATCTTCTAGTTGGCCAAACCTTTCTCTCCCCCCCCCCCCCCCCAATCCATTCTGAATGCCTCTGCTAGGTTCATCCACCTCACCCGCCGTTCTGTCTCTGCTGCTCCTCTCTGCGAGTCCCTTCACTGGCTCCCCATCCACTGCAGAATTAAATTCAAAATCCTTTCCCTGACCTACAAAACTCTCACTAACTCAGCTCCCCACTACCTGTCCTCACTAATCACCAAATACACCCCAGCCCGATCCCTAAGATCAAACGGTGACCTGCGCATAGCTTCTCCCCGCATCACCTCTTCCCATGATAGACTGCAGGATTTCTCACGCACAGCCCCCATCCTCTGGAACACTCCCTTGTATTGGCAGACTTTCTCCTAAGACCTTCCTAGTTAGGGAAGCCTACCACCCGACTCACTAATACCTCACTGCCCCAAAAAGTCCATCACTCTCACCTTGCAGTCCATCACTCTCACCTTGCAGTCCATCACTCTCACCTTGCAGTCCTCTCCTCCTGTTTCCACCCCGAACCCTTCTAGATTGTGAGTTGCCACAGGAATAGGGTCCTCGTTTCCTCCTGTACTGGTTTATCAAAATGTTGTTCATTCTCAATTAGGGATGCACCGATACCACTTTTTTAAGACTGAGTACGAGTACCGATACTTTTAATTTATGTCATGTGAACGCTTTCCAATAAGAACAGACCTCATATAAAAATGCCCCCAGCTCTCATGGATTATGCCCACAGCTCTCATGGATATGGCCCCCAGCTCTCATGGATATGCCCCCCAGCTCATGGATATTCCCCCAGCTCTGTGTGTGTATGTGTATATATTACACACACACGCAGACCCCAGACCAGACATAGAGCATTCGGACAGCCGCCCTATCGGCATTCGGACAGGCGCCTGGAGCTCTCCGCGTTCATACTTACCTTCCTGAGCGACGCCGGCAAAGTCTTTGCACGTGCGCTCTTTGGAAGGCTCCTAACCGCGATCACGTGATCGCGGCTGGGGGCCTTCCAACGAGCGCACGCACGTAAACTTTACCGGTGTCGCTCAGGAAGGTAAGTATGAACGTGGAGAGCTCCAGGCGCCTGTCCGAATGCCAATAGAGCATTCGGACAGCCGCCCCAGCCCCTCGGATGCCGACTCAATGCCGGCTTCTGGTATCGGGGGAAATATCGGGGGCACTGCACGAGTACCAAGTACTCCTGCAGTACCCGGTATCGGCACCGATACTAGTATTGGTGCAACCCTATTCTCAATGTATTGTAACCTTGTCTATATTGTGCCCATTGTTCAGCGCTGCAGAATATAAATAAAGAATAATAATAAATAATAAGTGCTTCTCCAAGGTTATAATTGTTAGGCAGTAACCTCAGGGCCGGCTTTAACGAGGGGCAAAAGGGGCAGCTGCCCCGGGCCCAGTTACTTGAGGGGCCCAAAGCAGCTGCCCCCTTAGTTCCGCAGCAAAGACCGCCGGTGAAAAAGACTTGTGCACTGTAACGGAGTCCGCTTCGTATGATGAAGCTGCCGGCGGCCCCGCGGTGCCATCTGGCTGTGTGTCCAGTGTCATCAATGACTCACGTAGGGCCCGGGGTGGCAGCAGGCAGGCGCAGTCGCAGATCCGCTGCAGCGCCAGCGTGTGTGCCTTCCTTCCAGCCGACCCAAGGCTGGGAACGGCACACACGCTTTTGGCGCCGCCCTCTTCACGTACCACATGATGCGGGTCGGCACGCATGCGCAGAACGTCCCCGCATGATTTTCACTGGTGGCTGCATTTACAGGAGCCGCTCAGAGACCCAGGCCCAGCAAGCACTGTCTGCAGCACTGACACGCTATTCAGATAAGGTCGGTGGCTCATATATGGTTGACACTGCTGCCTACACAACAGCTAAAGTTCAGTTGGGGTCAATACGATAGGTTATAAAAATGAAAATACAGTACATTATGCATACACTGAGGGTGTTATACAATAGAGCGACTAGCACTAAGCAGATGTTAATATATTTAGTGCACAGTGATTAAAAATGGTACCAATGCACTCACACAATGTCACAATACAATGTGTAGCAGACATATAAAGGTTTCTTTCGTCTCACAGAATACTAGAGGATGATGCAGACACATAAAGGTTTTGCCTGCATCCTCAAGTATTCTGTGAGTGAACTGGTACGAATTTCAGACACGAAAGAAACCTTTATATGTCTGCTACACATTATATTGTGACATTAGGGAAGCCTACCACCCAACTCACTGACGCAACCATCAATCACTCTCACCTTACAGTCCTCTCCTCCTGTTTCCAACCCCAACCCTCCTAGATTGTGAGTTCCTACGGGAATAGGGCCCTCATCTCCTCCTGTACTGTTTGTCAAATGTTGTTCAATGTATTGTAACCCTGTCTGTACTGTGCTTATTGTACAGCGCTGCGGAATATGCTGGCGCTTTATAAAATAATAATAATAATAATAATTGTGTGAGTGCATTGGTACCATTTTTTAATCACTGTGCACTAAATATATTAACATCTGCTTAGTGCTAGTCGCTCTATTGTATAACACCCTCAGTGTATGTATGTACTTGGGTACTTAGGTCAGGATAAACATACACGGAATGAAACACAGTGACACAAGTTACACAGACAAAAACACGACAGTCCTTACAGTCCCAAAGAAAGTATATTTTATATAAAGGTGACCGTGTAATGCTTTGATACTGAAGAATGTGTGGGTTTTGCGTTTTGGACAACCTTAAACAAACTCTGTCATGATCACATAATCAACACATTTATTGCAAATGCTTAGTGGGAAATCGCTCCTTATGCCCCTTTTATGTGGCGGCTGCTAGTCTATGAGGAAGTGGCTGACGCGTCCCAGCCAATCCTGGTCCTCAGCACATCCTGCGCAGCGCTGCCCAGTGACAGACACAACAAAGTGTGATTATATGGAGAATGACCGGAACATAGAAGCCCACTTCTGTGAGGTTACAATCTAAGAGGGGAAAATAGGATTCTGCTTCCAACCCAAGAGCTTACAATCTCTAAGATTCATCATTTGAAGAGGCACTTAGTGAATTATCCAGGGGCACAAATCATCAGAAGACATGTGGAACAAAGCCAGACAAGGAAACCTCCTCTTTCACATGCATTGCGTGTGGCGTGCGTGTTTTGCATTCCATATTGTATTCATGATAAAGAGCAGGAAAATAGATAACGGGTAATTACAGTAAAGCATAAAAAGTTTATTATGTAAAATCACAGCTCTCTCCTCTGAACTGCTACAGGGTCAGCAACCTTGGCTCTACAGATGTTTTAGAGCTACATCTCCCATGATGCTCAGCTACTCATTAGATTGGGTGAGTCTCATGGGAAATGTAGGCCCAAAACATCTGTAGAGCCAAGGGTGCTGACCCTGCACGTGTATCAGAGCTGCACAGGAATAAGTCTCAGTCACAGTAATATATAGTGTGTGTGAGAGTATTGCAGAACTTCGCCACAGCAATAAAACTCACAGTAATGTGCTGTGTATGGGTCACCGTAGGATCAGCAAAATGTAGTCGCCAAAGCACACCTTATTGCAAGCGCCGACATTTTTGTGCTTTGTGAATAACCCCCATAGTAATGTACAGTTTGGGGGGGGGCAGTGGCGTAGCGTGGGTTGTCAGCGCCCAGGGCAAGGCAAGAATTGTGCGCCCCCCCAACCTGTGGACACGGTAGCACACCATGATTCCCTTCCACCAGTACAGTATTGACCCCCTTACCCCACAAGCACATGTATTGTATATTAACAAAATACTGATATAATAAAAAAATGAAACACACAAGCCCCCCACGCTATGCCACTGCTACCAGTCACCCTGTCCCAGTATACCCTAGCATAGTTCCACTCTCACACAATACCCAGTCACTCTCTCCCAGTACCCCCAGTCACTCTCTCCCTCCAAGTAACCCAGTCACTCTCTCCTCCAAGTACCCCAGCCACTCTCAGTACCCCCACTTTCTTCCAATACCCCCAGTCACTCTCCCTCCATGTACCACCAGTCACACTCTCTCTCCCAGTACCCCCAGTCACACTCTCTTTTCCAGTACCCCCAGTCACACGCTCTTTTCCAGTACCCCCAGTCACTCTCTTTCTCTCCAAGTACCCCCACTTTCTCCCAGTACCCCCAGTCACTCTCTCTCTATCCAAGTATCCCCAGTCACTCTTTCCCAGTATCCCAGTCATTATCTTCCCGAACCTCCAGTCACCCTCTCCCTGTACCCTCAGTACCCCCTCACTGTGTGGTGGTCACACTGCTCTGGTGTCATACAGTGTCGCCTACCTGCGAGGAGTTGCTGGTGGCCCGGGGGGAGCTGTCCAGGGGGCTTAGTGGAGACCGGATTTTAAATGTGCTGCAGGGTAGGTGCCTCCCTCCCTCCTTCCTGTTCAGCGGCTGCAGGGCTGCCAGTGGTGGGGGGCTGGAACAGGCTTCAGGGGGGGCTGACAAGCGTGGTATAGGGTGTTCCGTCGAATAATGCTGTGCTGCTTCACGTGACTTACGTCAGCGTTAAGGAGGAGTCAGGACAGGACCAGAATTTTCTGTCCTGATCCTCCCTTCTGGACGCTGAGTGCCAAGTCACCGGTCCGCCGGCATGGCAAAAACTGGCGATACCTTGCTGATCCCTGCTGGAAAATATTAGTGGTTCAAATTTTTTTGAAATTTTGCGCCCCCTAAGAAAATTGCGCCCGGGGCGACCGCCCCCGAGGCCCCCCCCACGCTACGCCACTGGGGGGGGGTCCCCAAAAAAATGTTTGCCCAGGGTCCAATCAATATTAAAGACGGGCCTGAGTAACCTTTAGAGACACAAAATTGATCTGAGCTGTGTGAGCTTGATTGCTTGAGTTTTACTTCTGGGCTTCAGAATAGAGTGCCCTCAGATTTGGACTCCAGTGCAGCTCGGCACCTGGCTCCGTCGCGAATAATTCCTCAAAATGAACTTTTTCAGATTGGCATATCACATTCCTGACTATTCCCCTCATTCCCCCTACCCTTGCCACATCATCATGGCTTCTTTACTACTTGTCCCTCACCATTTCTAATATGAACGCTACAACTATTGATCCTGACCACTAAATAGAAAGCAAATCCTTCTGTTCTTCACCACCACAACTCTTGTTGTAAGCTTATCTGAGCAGGATCCTCTACATCAGTGGTCCCCAACCTTGGTCTAACACGCCAGGTTTGCAAGATATCTGAAGCACAGGTGATATGATTTTCTGCTAGGTGATTGCAGGATTCAGTCTGCACTTCCCAAGGTAGTCCTTAAAACCTGGCCTGTTGGTGGGCCCTGCGGTCCAGGGTTGGGGGACCACTGCTCTATGCCTTGTCTGCAGTACTTAAGTTTGTGATTTTATTAACGGATTCCCCATTGGTTATTGTAAAGCACTGAAGAAACCCTTAGTGGTATGTAAATGTGTATAACAACCCGCGCAATGGTTGCACAGTGTGTATGTGTTTATGTATATACATTACATACATAATATATAGATTTCTACATGGGCAAAGTTGTAATATGTGGAAGAAACCATAACCAACAGAGTGACTTTAAGCATTTGTGTAGCAATTGTTCCGGCTTCTGTCCCTTTCAGCAAAGCATGAAAAGGGTTTCCTTTCGCCAAAAGGTGGTTAGCTACCTTCTATAGATGAGCACGGTGAGGGAATTGTCCCCCTAGTTAAGCGTTTGGCACCATACATATGGTCCTATTCCAACTGAGCTGTAAAATGTACCGGTTTTGCAGCTTCCTACAGAAGACCAAGCTATTCCAACGTAGCACATTGTTCTCGGTACAAGTTGGTGTTAAAGAATACCTGTTCGAAGACCCTGGCTTTAAGTGATTTTGCAAAATCACTTAACACCTTTAAATAATAACGCCAAACAATCCTTTGCCTTGTCTTGCAGTGCAGAGGGTAGCACGATCCGCAACCTCCTCTGGCTGAATGCATACGATCACTAGGATGAAATGGTCCCCAGTGTCCTTCCCGGGTCCAGTGCGACCATGCTTCTAGTTTATGTAGCAGCAAACATATTACCAGAGGGGACCTGCAATTTATCACCGAGAAGGTGTCTGTATCTGCAGGACCTCGCTAATAATTGGTGAGGTGAGGGCAGTGACTTAATGCGGTTGCTTGTTTTAAGCATTCTTTAGGTGTTATTTAAGGTAACCAAAAACTTGAAAATGTTGAATTTGTGCTCATCTCATTCCTCCCAATTGTTGTACGAAATACTTATGAATGGCTCTTCTTTGGATGTTTTGTTTCAGCATTCAGAGCATCTTCTGAATTGGGCTGTCATGTAAGGAAAGAAAATCTTTTCACCTTTCATTCTTGCCAGTGATGATTTTTCTATTCTCTTCGCTCTCTCTAATGGCTCTCTGCATTTTTCTTATTACATCACTTGCGTCTTTTTTTTTTTTTTTGTTCTTTGTGGTTTCTTTTTTTTTTTTTAATCTTGTCAGAATACGCATCCCCCCCACCTGCAGCGATCCAGCGTATTAACTCCCAGAGGTGTAAGGGCTGACGGAAAATGATAAGGAAGAGATCTGCATTGCGTGTAAAATCTCACCCCAAGAATGGAGGACTTCCTCCCCTCCCTCCTCTCCTGTCTGCCTGCTGTTGGATCTCAGCGCTGCTGCTGCACTTGGCAGCTGTGTGCTTGTGCTGTAGCTCTTTTGTCTGTTTCAGCTCTTAATGACGCCTGTTTTTGAATTTGTCGTTACTCCTTGGCTGTATCAGACTTTCATTCATTCAGGGTTCTTTATTGTAAATAATGTACAGGCGTCATACAGGCCCTTAAGACTCAATTCTCGCACATCCAGAATTTTTTTATCTCTTTATTGCTTGTTCTTTGGCATGCTAGCAATATTTGAATGGTGTACTATGTTTGTGATTGTATATACTTCATTTATTTTGTGGTTTTTGTTTTTTTATAAAATAACTGAACCTCTAGTCTAATTAGTTGGCTCTCCCCATGTCCACGCATATGGCAGAGAGAATCGTAATTTCAATTACTGCTTTGTTACCCATGCGTGCGCAGTCTCTGAATTTCAAAAAAAAAAAAAAAAAAAAAGTGCAAAGTTTATTATTAACACAAGAAAACAGAGCAAAGTAGATACAACCCGCGAGGGTGAAATAGGAGTACATCAAGTACAGACTAAGGCCAATAACAAAGTAGACCGGATGTATATAAGCATACACCCGACAATATGAGAAATTCAACATTTGGTCACGAATCTCAGATCCACCCCTGTCACCACGAGGATCGGACCATCAATAATCTGCTATCGTGCGCGTAATTAACCGAACTTAGAGTAGGGGGCCGAAAAATATAGGTCTTGGGGAGTGTAGGAGAGACCATGGGGCTAAAACGAGAGTACAGATGTACTAGTGAGGCCAGTAAAGGAGAGAAAGCGAGAAAGAGGGAGAGAGATAGAAAAAGTGGATATTAAGGGGGCGAAGGGGAGGAGGACACAACAGAAATACTCATATCAAGCAGCGGACATACACAAAGCCACAGTGCCAGAACAGGGTATGCAAGGCCCCTTAATCAGAACATGATCAGCTAGGTGTCAACTGGTCTCTTTCAGACCCCGAGCGCAGCAATGCAGCGTATTCCTCCCAGTAGTACCACTTTGTCGCAAATTCCGCCGCCAGTCCCCTATCTGCCGCCTCTCGATGGTCAATAGATCGCAGTACCTCCACTCTACCAATCCACTCTCTAGTGGAGGGGATCCTGTCAGTATGCCACAAGACTGGCACAAGAGAGCGAGCTGCGAGCAGCATGGACATTAGCACAGAGCGCTTCAGATTTTTGAGGGGAAGTGCTATATGAAACAGAAGGAAGCGGGCTGGAGAGAGTGACAGGTCCACATCTGTGACCCGGAGTATGGCGTCGTGAATCTTGTGCCAGAATTCCAGTAAGGGGGGACATGACCACCAGATATGCAGAAACGTTCCTTCTGCATTATTGCACCTCCAGCATACCGAGGAGGTCTGCGGAAATAGCCGGTGGAGGAAGCTGGGGGTTCTATACCAAAAGGAGAGAACCTTATAGGATGTTTCTTGTATGCGATTAGTTCCACAACCCTTATGGACCAGCGTAAACGTGTTGGACCATTGAGCTGAGGTAAAAGTAGTTCCGAGCTCCAATTCCCATCTGGACACGGAAGGCGGGTCTTCCGAGTCGGATGTCATGATCAGACCGTAGATAGTGGATACCCCACGTGTTAAGGGACGACCCAATTGGCAGAATTGTTCAAATGGCAGTAGTGAGCGACTTACGCTATAGCCACAGTTAAGACTCGTCAGGTATGATTTAATTTGGACGAAATTGAATTGTTCCAGCAGAGAGAGTGGGCCTATAGCGGCCGATTGTGGCGAGAGGTACAAGTGACCATCCGGGGGGAGATCCAAGGCTCGAAGTCTACCAGTGTCGGACAATCGGTCCCGTAGAGATGGTAATACCCCGCTCGGCAGGCCTGGGTTGTGCATCAGGGGTAAAAGCGGGGAGAGGGCTGAGGAGAAGCCAAACATTAGTTTACGCGAATGCCAGATTCGTAGTGTATTCGAAACCGGGTCTGGATCAGGGCGTATGCCAGTGAGACGGCTCAGGGGCAACCACGGTAACGTCCATAAAGGACGGGGGGAAAGGGCACGTTCTACGTCTAGCCAGCGTTTATCCAGCTTTTGCGCTGACCATTCAACTACCCTCGCCATGTGACTAGCAAGATAGTATTTCCTCGGGTACGGTAGGGCTAAACCACCTCAGGAGACACATCACCTTAAAACTCACTCTTGGGCGGCCGTGGGCCCAGACAAAGCGTAGTAACTCCTTTCGGAGAGTGGTAAAAAATGAGACCGGGATCAATATGGGCAAGGTGTTAAGTAGGTACAGCAGATGTGGTAGCAAGTTCATCTTAAGAACAGCAATCCTGCCGAACCAAGAAAGCATTTTACCATTCCAGTCCGTTAAGTCTGTTACAAAGTGCCGAGGATTGCCAAGAAATTCAGTTCGAAATTTTTTTTGGAGGAAGCTGCCAACCAAACCCCAAGGTACCTCATCTGGACCGGGCAGTGTCGGAATGGATATTCCCTCTGGATCGAGGAGACAGAGTGTCGTAAGGAAATATTCAAAAATTCAGATTTGTCTCGATTTATCCGCTATCCCACAACCGCCCCATAGTCATCCAGCATCCGTACAACCGCCGGCAGGGAAGAGTCGGGGTTTGTGACAAAGAACTGCAAGTCGTCCGCGTATGCCGAGACCTTGTGTTCGGAGGAGTGACCTCGAATACCGGTAATATCGGCATTAAGACGGACTGCTTCCAGTAAGGGCCTAGCCTTGAGCATGATGGTTTCTTTAAGGGCAAAGTCGGTCAGGTGGCAGATGACATCCCTGGGAGGTGTCGTCGGCCGAGGTCGCAGGGCCCTGTGAGCCCTGTCAAAAAGGATGGGAGTGTCGAGCGCCCTGCCCAGTATCTGATTAAACAGCTCGGACAGAATAGCACGGAGATCCTCCGGGCCGTCCGGTTCAGGCAGGCCGCGGACTCTGATATTGTGCCTCCTACCTCTGTTGTCGACGTCGTCTACGCGGCGCTGCAGCTCCGAGAAGGCAGCTGGTAAGGGGGCCGACATCTCGGGGGGAGGCCGTTGCGCAACCTCCTCCAGGACGCCCACTCTGGTCGATAGGGTTGAAACTTCGGTTCGGATCTCCCGTACCTCTCTGCCGAAGTTCTCTCGGAGGTCAGCCACCATATCGGAGAGATCCGCTTTAGTGGGGAGTGCAGATATGAGGCGTTCTAGGCGGCGTGTGGTCCGGCGCTCGAGGTGATGATGAAGGCCCGTCCGCCATGTTAGGTGCCACTTCAGGAGTCAGCGTCGTCCCGGACGGGATGAGGAAGGAGTCCAAAGAGCCAGCGGACCTCGTGGGGGGATGAGCAGGAGCTTTTGGGGTAGATATTTTCCCTTTTCCACGAACCATGTCCCGTCAAATATTGGGAGAGCGTAGAAAAGTCGGAGGGGACTCGAGAGCTATTTTCCCTTTTCCACGAACCATGTCCCGTCAAATATTGGGAGAGCGTAGAAAAGTCGGAGGGGACTCGAGAGCTCGTTTAGAATGCGGCCATTTCGGTCGAAGGTCAGGGCACGCCCCTCCAGTCTCTGCACTTTATGGTGAGCTGGTTGTGTGTGTGCTATTATGTCACCATTTTTTAAGTTTTAGCATTTAGCTTTTCTTATTTAGCACTAAGCATCATATTTACAATGTGCTACAGGACGGGATTGCTGCCAGTTTATTGTGTAGTTCATCAATTCTCTTGCCCTTCGTGAGATGGATTTGCACCGTCCTGGGGTTGACCTTCAATTTTCATTTTACTTGGTAATGACTGTGTATGTCTCCCTTTTTAGGTTATCTACTCTCCCGACGTGAGGGCCAGGCTGGATCTCCTGAAAAGCCCCTCTCTGACCTTGGTCGTCTATCTTACTTGGCTTATTGGAAGAGTGTCATAGTCAATTATCTGTCTTCACACCAAGAGAAGCAGGTCAGCATCAAGGGACTTAGTCGTGCCACAGGAATGTGTCCCCATGATATTGCCACCACACTGCAACATTTAAACATGATAGACAAGAGAGAAGACAGGTGAGTGACCGACACGCCACAAGCTTCTGTATGTACTCTGCTGTTGAAAACCCTTTCATTCATGGACTAATTGAAAGTATATGCTAAGGTTTAAAACGGGGTTAAACACAAACCCATCCTGACCCACTTAAAGTGACATTAAACCCTCTGATTTTTTTTTAACATAAAACAATACTGTAATGTGTGATTTACTGTAATCCATGGTAGTTTTCATCTCTTTGCTGCTCTTCCTTTTTAAATCCTTATCTCTTCTCATGCTAGGGGAGAACTTCCTGTTTCAGCAGACTGCCGTTGTCTCTGGAATGGATACATGGTGTCTGTGTAATAGGTTTGCAACCTGAGCCAGTATTACAGGAAGTGGCAGCCAGCTGCAAAAGGAAGTTCTCCCCCAGTATGAGAAGAGATACGGATTCAAAAGGAAGAACAACAAAGAGAAGGAAAACAACCATGGATTACAGTAAGGCACACATTACAGTTTTGGTTTATGTTAAAAAATCTGAGGGTTTAATGTCACTTTATTAACGTTTCAGATGCTTTTAAAAGTTATGTGCAGGGCTGGCTCTCCAATCCACTTCATATGACCTGCTGCTGGCTTCTTGCAAGCAGCAGCATGTCACTTGGCTATGGGTGACGCCATCCTATCCAATGGCTCTCATTGTGAGTTTTTTGAGAATCATTGGCAATGATATAGGTTCCCACTTCCAGGTCCCAATCCCTGAAGCTCAGATCAGCTCTCACTGATCTGAGCTTCTGGAAGGAACGAAGGCCCTGAAGTCTGAGTGCTGATTCAGCCCTCCAAGTGGTCTCCCAGAGGGAGAAGAGTGGTGACTGTGCTTAGGGCAATGGGACCACTCAATTTACACGGAGTGGTTGCAATGACTAGAGTACCTTCTAAAATGATACTCTACTGCTCATCTGGTGCCACAATATTTATTACATAGTTACACAGGCCAGAAAAAGACGTGTTGTCAAAGTTCAGCCTTTCACACATCACATACTCCAAAAGAAGGCAAAAAAGCCCAGTCTGAAGTGCTCGCCAATATGCCATATGGGAAAAAATTCCTTTGTGACCCAGGATGGCAGTCAGATTTTTCCCTGGATCAGGCAGCTTTTACCCACATATTAAATCTTATAACCCATAATATTATGTTTTTGCAGTAAGTCATCCAGTCATTGTTTAAAAGTTTGTACTGACATTTAATTCCTATTGTAAAGTGACGTGTTACACAAACATGCTTTTCATGGTTGCACCATCCAGTATAAGTTCATGTGTGCAGCTCCCATAACTGGGGGATCACTTGAAAACCTTTGAATTTTCTAAACAAGTCCAATCCAGCATAATTAACGCAAGAATACAGTGCACCACATAAAATGATTAGTTTATATTGGTGACCGTTTTGTATGTATTTGAAAGTTAGAATAGAAATGCATTTCCTGCGACGCTGGTGGCCTTGATGCTAACAAATACATTAAAAAAAATTCTTCTGTTCAGTGAGACTCTTTTTAATCAAGGTGAAATGAAAACACCTCTACATGTACTGAAACTCAGGGAGCCTGAAATGGCAGGAAACTTTTTTTAAAGAGGGTTATGACACGATTTCATGGCGTATGCTATGTGCTCTAGAAAGTAAACTTCGAGACAGCTGTAAGGTTGTTATTAGGTTGGTACAGAATGGACTGGATGGGCTTGAGGAGTTAAAACCACATAACCTCAATCCGGCCCTCTACTTCTATGACTCTTGGGCGCGAGCACACACTGTACACCCACATTATTCAAAAACATATCCAAACAATGTTATCTGCTCTTTAAATTCTATACATCCATGTTAAACAAGGAGGTTTTTAGTTTACAGTAAATGGCCATTAAAGATTTAGCACACCTTCTAGCATCATGTATGACCACTTCAGGTGGTAACCGTTAAGTCAATGCGTGCTTCCCACCACTTTCAGCTCAGGAACAAAATTGTGTATAATAATAATAATAATAATAAGGAATTTACACATGGCATTTGGGCCTTGGAGTTCTAGGTTTGTGATTATCAAGAGGGAGAAGATCATGGCGAGTAGCACTGAGAAATCTAAAGACCGTTCCCATGTGAATGAGGTGGACCCAGAGTGCCTCCGATGGACACCCATCATTGCCACCAATGCTGCTGTATCTGAAGAGGAGAGGGAAGCTGAAAAGGAGGTATGGTCCCTTTTTTAAAATGGAATTTCATTTACAAACCAATTTTATTCTAATTCATGTCGCTGATGCATATTCAAGGTCTAGCTTTCATGAACTCTCCATGTCTCAAACATATTTGTAATTTAATGTTTGTTTTTGTCCTACCCATTGTACATCACAGAATATTTTGGTGCTTTATTAATTACATAATTTATATGTAGTTTGTAATCTTGGTCTCCCTCCCCAATAAACCTTAAGCTTCTGTAGTAAGGTCAATGGCACATACAAATCGGAACCAATCAGTATAGGATTTGCAGAGGGTCATCAGACAAGCCAAAAGATGAATTCAGGTTGAGTATGCCTTATCCAAATTCCAAAATCCGATAAACGTTCTGTGCGCCGACATCACACCAAGCAGAAAGTTCCTCGCCTGACCCCATGTGATGGGACACAATTATTAAAAATACCGTACACCATTACCTTCAGTTTATGTCTGTATATATGAAACATAATTTCAGGTTTAGCCTTGGGTCTCATCCCCAAGATATCTCTTAATCGTATGCAAATATTACAAAATCCGAAACCCCTCTGGTCCCAAGCATTTTGGGTAAAATCATGCTTGCATGGTAAGGAGAGGCAATGGAGTTATTTGTTTAGCCAGTACAAACAAACCATGCAGTTGATTTTAAATCTAAAAACGTTTTCTATTTTGCTCACAACCCACTGCCCTTTTTTTTTGTACTGTCAGTTGTCTTTTTCTTTTGACTCTCACTTTACAAAGCTTTAGGTCCGTGTCAGTCGAGCATTTTTTCAGAGCGGAGGAAACGTCCGTGAGAGTGGATGTTCCTTCCACTCGACGCCTGTGTGGCTCAGCGCTGGACGGCTCGATCCTCCTATGGAGGATCGCGCTTTGCAGCCCTGTCGAATGCACGTTGTAGCATTTCGGTGGGGAGGCTTTCAGCACGTCTGCTGTAGCGTGCGCAATTCGTGCGCACGCTACAGTGTGTGGCCGGCCCGTCGAAGGGTCACAATGCTGTATCAGAAGGCACGTCTGTAGGGGCACACAAAGTGCGCTCGTCTGGCACTGGCCTTAACCACAAGGCTTTATTATTATGCGAGTCCCATTGGTTGTCCCCACTTCCATTATTCAGTGATTGTACTAGCCATAAATGTTTTATATTTTATCTGTACCGGTAAATGTCCTGCACATGTTTTGAATCCACAAACTGTTGCATTTCATCAATCTTCACCATTTTAATCACCGGTGGAAAAGCCCAAAATTCAATGCCTTCTTTGAAGTTGCCTGTTTTCAAACAAAAATGGCTAGTGGGGAATCAATTTTTTTAAGTACACACCCCAATTCCCTAAATGATTCTGTGCGTGCAGGGTGTCACATGACCAGTGGAAGGCAAGGTGCTCAAAGCGAGCGGCCAGCTAATACAATGGCTCTCGAAGCCGATATCTGCGTGGAACTAATACTTCACTCTTTCGCCCCTCACCGGGGCTGAATCAGCTCTCTGGGTGCTGTGAGCATTCAATTTACATTACGTGATCCCTGTGCCTACAGTATCCCTTCAAAACTGAAAATATGGAAAGTTTTGGATGAAACAAATTCTGTGAAGCTTAAATACACACGGAGACCTCACAAAATCGGAGCTGCCAAGGAAACTCTGAAGCACTTTGGAACGTGTTTTCAATATTGGCTGATCATCAAAAACCCACCCATCCAACTCCATACAAGTTCCGTTAAGACTTGCAAGAAAATCTTAACTGATCAGTTTAGGAATCAATGATTTATTTATTTGCAAAGTATTTTACCAGGAAGGATACATTGAGATTTCTCTAGTTTTCAAGTATGTCCATTTATTCTCTTGTTTTCATAACCCTTTGACTACTTTGTGATGTATCCACAAATCAATCTTGTCCATTGGTTGTAGATGTATATATGCAAAATTCTGAATGCATGGCAATTACACGTTTTGCAAGACCTTCAATAACTGTGCACTTTGCACACCGTTTATGCAATCATTAAACACTTTATTGCTGGGTTATTAAAACATATTAAACTTGCCCCTCCCTTGGAATAAGCAAATCCCTAATATTCAATTCGTTAACAAAGTGAGTTGATATGTACAGATTGAGTATCCTTACCTGAAATGCTCAGGACCACAAGGGCTCTATCACCTTCTTCAAGCTATCTTAAAGGAGGTCGTAGCGCTGCGCCCAGATCTTTCGAATCTGTTTAAAAAAAAGAAAAAACACTAGCACTCGTTAATTTGTGATTCGCTGCATGAGTTTACTGTACTTTGTGCTCCCCATGTTAGGTATAGGGAGCGCAAAGTGAAAGCACAGGTTAACTAGCGTTAAGATCACTTGGTCCTAACAAAAAATTTACCACCAGCTCAGAGGTGTAGGTAAAGGATTCCGCTGCTGCTAAATCCGTTACCTGCTGCTCAAAGCACCGCAAAACTCTGATACTCAACTCTCATCCAGTGGCGAACGGCGTCCCTATCCTCTGCTTCTGGCCACCGGGAGCAGGAGGAGACTGGGGAAGAAAGTCCCCCGTCTCCCTCCGCGATCACTCCGCTGACCAACAGGATCTTGCAAGATCCTGCCGGTCATGTGACCCAGCAGCACGATCCTCCATGGAGTCCTATGGAGGGATGCTGGGGATGGCGCTGTAGAGCTGCCCCCAGCATGGGCCCAGCGTGAGTCTAGCCATTATGCTGGGGAAACCGGAATGCAAAGAGGCAAATTTTTCCCCTTAGCATCCTGGTTTTAGCGAGAGGCACAAAATAGTGCCTGAACTGTTTTATATTCTAGAATATTTTCTTCTAAGAACTCTCATCTAAACTTTACCCTAAACTAGGTGCCCTGTACAGAAACAAATTCTGCCTGAACCCCACAGTAAGAAAGTAGATTGTACAAGGAGATGTAGTGTATGCAGCGGCCCCGCAAAGCACACCTTCAGAAACTTACTACATTGTATAACTCATTCTGCCGCTTTGTGCTACAATGTAACTACAGTTGTGTTCAAAATTTTTCAAACCCCACTGAAATTGAGTGTTTTGGCCAGTTTGAAATTGATTTTGATCATTCAGTCATCTTGCTTACAATTAAATCAAAGAGGCACGTGTAGGTCAGACAAATATAACATAACATTTATAATGAAATAACCACAAATGTCTTTTCTGTGCTCACATCATTATCAGTTTTATTCAACTCCCAAGTGACATTCAATCTTAGTACTTGGTACAACATCCTTTTACAGTTATAACAGCTTTTAAACGTGAAGCATAGCTTGACACAAGTGTCTTGCAGCGATCTACGGGTATCTTCGCCCATTCGTCATGGGCAAAAGCCTCCAGTTCAGTCACATTCTTAGGCTTGCGCACTGCAACTGCTTTCTTTAAGTCCCACCAGAGGTTCTCAATCGGATTTAAGTCAGGTGACTGCGATGGCCACTCCAAAATGTTCCAGCCTTTAATCTGCAACCATGCTCTAGTGGACTTGGAGGTATGCTTGGGATCATTGTCCTGTTGAAAGATCCAACGTTTCCCAAGCCTCAGGTTTGTGACGGACTGCATCACATTGTCATCCAATATCTCCTGGTACTGAAGAGAATTCATGGTACCTTGCACACGCTGAAGCTTCCCTGTACCTGCAGAAGCAAAACAGCCCCAAAGCATGATTGACCCTCCGCCATGCTTCACAGTAGGCAAGGTGTTCTTTTCTTCATAGGCCTTGTTCTTCCTCCTCCAAACATAGCGTTGATCCATGGGCCCAAACAGTTCTAATTTTGTTTCATCAGTCCACAGAACACTATCCCAAAACTTCTGTGGTTTGTCCACATGACTTTTGGCATACTGCAGTCGACTCTTCTTATTCTTTGGAGACAGCAAGGGGGTGCGCCTGGGAGTTCTGGCATGGAGGCCTTCATTACGCAGTGTGCGCCGTATTGTCTGAGCTGAAACTTCAGTACCCACATCTGACAAATCTTTTCTCAGTTCCTCAGCAGTCACACGGGGACTCCACTCTACGCTTCAGGTAGCGCACAGCAGTCGAAGTCAGCATCTTCTTTCTGCCACGACCAGGTAGCGTTTCAACAGTGCCCTTTGCCTTGAATTTGCGAATGATGCTTCCTATGGTCTCTCTTGGTATGTTTAACATCTTTGCAATCTTCTTATAGCCATTGCCCTTCCTGTGAAGAGTAATCACCTCTTCTCTTGTCTTCCTGGACCATTCTCTTGACTTCACCATGTTTGTAACCACACCAGTAAATGTCTAGAAGGAGCTGAGTATCAGTCATTTTAAAGCTGCCTAATTGGTGCTTATTATGCTTTATTGCTGCTCCGTGACATCCACAGGTGTTTTCAATACCTGATTGAAAACACTTGAATGAACCTCTGTTCTTCAGAGTGGTAGTCTTTAAGGGGTTGAATAATTGTGTCAATGAAGAATTCACAAAAGAAACATTTACTACTGTATTACAAAACCAATTGATGTCATTTTAGTTGCATATGGTTCTTTAAAAAGTCCTTGTAGGATTTCATTCTGAATACAATTACAAATGTACACTAAATTCCCTAAAACCCTTTACAGCATTGGGGGTTGAATAATTTTGAACACAACTGTACATGAACCACCATTGTGACGTTAAGAGCTAAACTGGCCGTCACTGGAATCTAGACGCACTCTTCAACTTTCCAACCTGGTGTTTAAGAGCTTTTCTGGGAAGCTACCACCCTACCTGAATAGACTGCTTCCCCCAGCAGTTCCCTCATCCTATAACCTCCGATCCAGGACCTGCACCTTACTTGCAATACCACAATACAAAAAGAAAGTGGCTTGATCCTCATTTTCCTACAGAGCACCGCAATTATGGAATAAACTCCCAGACGCCATCAAATCTTCCCCCTATCTTAGTCACTCGAGCTCCCTATTAACATACCTCAACACAGAATGCACCTGTAAACCTGTAACATAGTGACTATATTTCCTACATATTTATTTTCTGTGTTAATCTGTATATTTGTGTTTTGTTTTTATTATCTCGCAGTTATTACTTTATTTCTGTAACGACTGTAAAATTTCAATGCTCTCGAACCCAGGACATACTTGAAAACGAGAGAAATCTCAATGTGTCCTTTTCTGGTAAAATCCCTTGCAAGTAAATAAAGAGGTATGCTAAGCACAAATTTGTGTGTTCTACACATTTTTTTTATACAGTATTTTAAATAATTTTGCCCTGTCGCATGAGGTCAGGTGCAGATTTTTCCACTTTTGTTGTGTTGTTTTGATGCTCAGAGGTTTTTGAGCATTTCTAATTTTTTGTTAATGAATACTCAGCCTGTATGGCTATTGCTGACTTCCGAGCGGCACTATAGAGGTGCTTCGTATCATTTATAATCTTTAATTCTCTTCTTGGCACTTTACAGGGCATCGGCTGTGCCAGTCAGCCAGTTTGCTGGAGGTGCCACTTGGCTACTTTTATAGTGCAGCAGGGCTGCCTGTCAGCCACTGGTGTGCTGAGGATGCTGTTCTGCCTGGCTATTTTCAGAGCTTGCTGCCAGCCGCGTGAATGCTGGGCAGTAAGTAAATGAAGCAGCTGGCTAGCCATGTTTGTTTAGCTGGCCTTGTAGGCATTGTTGGTGGTAGAATGTGCAGCACTCAAGATCTTGTGCTTGAAGGAGAGTGTGATTCAGCACCCAGAGCCAGGGACAAATATGACCGTAGCTAATAATGTGATGCAGTTTATTATAAAAAAGAAACTGTTGGGGCTGCACATTTGAGTCAATAGGTGTGTGTCTGTCTGAATGTGAGTTAGTCTTAAGTAAACCGGGAGCTTGGCTTTTAAATGTCCAGACCTCTTTTCAAAACTAGTCTTAGAGCCCTGGGTCAGCGGCTCCCTCCAGTGGCTGAACTGCAGGATGCAATGACACAGAAATGTGCACCAACATAGGCATACAGAAGGAAAATAATTATCCTTATGTTTCTCCTACTTTGACAGCCAATCTATCCCTTTTATTATCCAGTGGCAGTTGTCAACACTTGTCCCCTGGTAGACCTATTGAATGATGTTGTTTTTGGTCCAGGTTAGATTAAGAATCTTACAAAATCATCATGGTTTTCATTGCTGATGTCTTCAACCAAGACTAAGCATCACTCCCCATCAAAGGCACAAGTGACTGTCATTATTACATAGTATCTTTCGGACCGACTTTATCACTGCATGTTCTTCACTCTTGTCTATAATGACCAGTTGTGGTAAAACTGGTGTCCTTGTAAAATTCTTTCTCCTACCGGGCCAAAAAGATGCAAGATATCTATCAAGGACAAAGTATGGGTTCCCATTACGTTGAGAAAACAGACACCTGCTAAGTTGACTACTGCCCCTGGATGATCAGTGGGACAGATTTAAGCGCCTCGTGTCCTTCAAACTCTTGTATATGATGGTCAATGGCTGGTAGACTTGGTTAGGGACATCAGTGAGGAAATACTAATGTTTTTTGTAAAATCCTTGCACCCACCTGGACCAAGAATCTCCTTCAAGATATCTATGGTGGATACCGTGTGTGTTCTCATGAAGAATGTTCTCAGAAAACTGATGCGATTTGTTCCCACAACATTAGAGCGATTGAGGAAATCTCCCAGCTTCTAATCAAACCTCGCGCTATGCGGTGTGTTCATCATAAGGATAATGACTGTATTCTTCTATGTTATTTGTTTTGCTTATATTACATCTGTTCATTTCACAAAATGCATGAAAGTAGGCTCAGCCCCAGATTTCTGATTGTGCACACTTTGAAAGCGTTTTCATTTGATTACCGTAAAGGTTGGCATCTTTCTCCCTGATTCTTAAAGGGGGGGGTGCTGGGTGTTTGCAAACCTTGTAACAAGTAATACACTATGTTAATTCGAAGTAGCATCCCTTCATTCAGTTGTCGTGAAGTTCTAAACGGTTCATGTTTTGATTCCTGAAGGCAGAGCGTCTAATGGAGCAGGCGAGCTGTGGTGAGAGGGAGTATCAGTACATCCACTCGTCCCGTGCTCACTCCAAGCAATCTCCCTCTATGGAGCAGAATGTCACAAAATGCCTACCTCCTCCAGAGAGCAACTCTTTAGCACCAGGCAATGAGCCATCTGCGGAGACCACAAAGGAGAACAGTGAGGAGGAAGATGGAAGTCAAGATTCTTTGGCCCCAAAAATGAACACGCCTCATGCACTTGCTGTGAAAAGAAAGGTAAAGATTTATCTTTTTGAAAACCATGTGCTCTGTGTTGTGGTCAGATTTCGAATTTTGTGCACTTTGCCCCTGTATTGCACGTATTAAAGGCTGTTTCCTTTACTCTTGTAAATTCTATTAGGTCAATTTTACACTGTGTAAAAGCTGAAATTCAGGGACCGAAAAGGCACGGTTGATAAACAGGATATAGCGCTCCTTATTATTTATAGTCCGTCTGCCTTGAATGTTTTAATCTGTAGCAGTGGTGACTGCAGACATTTAAAGCAGACCATTATTATTAGTATAGAAGACCTCGTACATGTTCTTATCTGAATGTAAAGGGAGATGGTTATGGAGAGGCAAAAGTTATGAACACAGCTCTAGAGACAGGGCCCACAGTTTTTAAGACCCCATATCAGCTGCCTGCAGTTAAAACTGGGACACCGAGGGGAAAAATTAGACTTCACTAATCTCCCCCTAGCACCCCCCGTTTTACCTTTTTTAGATTACGGGACAGTCGCTGAGCCCAGCAGGCTGCCCTGTAGCGACCACTAACGCACCGTTCTGCGCATCCCCTCCATGGAGGCGTCTGCTGCCTAGTCACATGACGGACAGGATCTCACCTCTCGCAAGATCCTGCAGGTCGGCAGAGTGATTGTGGAGGGAGACTAGGGACTTTTTTTCAAGCTCCCCAGTCTCTCTGCTCCCGGCGGCCAGAAGCGGTGGATCGGGCCGCTGTTCCTTGTTGCGGGATGTGATGGGAGTATTTGTTGCTTTATTTTTGGGGGGGGTACTGCTGGTGACAATTGATTCTTCAGCAGCTCAGCTGTGGCAAACTCTTCTATTTAGCAGCAGCTCTTTATAATTAGTGTTCAGACCTTGTGATCATAACGCTAGTTACTCGGCTTACTTTGTGCTCCCCATGTTAAATATAGGGAGCGCAAAGTACAGTAAGCTGGCACCAAAAAACATTAATACTGATGTGCTAACAGATTTTTTTTAACCCATTAGCGATCGGGAGGTGATTTAATTTATGTGAGCACTAACATTAACAAAGTGATCGAGGTGTGTGTATACTCTTAACCGTTCCTTGCTGCCCAGTGCCTGCCAGCCGGCTCCAACCATATACGAAGATATAAATCGATGCGGTGGCACTCCAGGACTCCTAAAACAACAAAATGTATATTAATCCATTCAAATCTTTGTGTGATATAGTGATTGGAGACAATTATTTGACCACCGGTGGCCCAAATCATCATTTTTTATTCATGTTGTCAGGTTGTTTATATTCTTTTTCTATTTATATTGTGTGTGGTTCTCCTCTATGGTACATATTTAAAGATTAGATTTTAACTTTTTGAGATATTATCTGTTGCTTTAATAGGATCAGTGGGATCCTGGTAATTTTTGATCATTTAGGGGTTAAGCCCTGCAAGGTTTCTTTGGGTGGAACAATCACCTAGACCCAGTGATTAAACACTTGCATGCCTCCTTATTTACATTTTTCTGTTTTGGAAAAAGGCTTTATATGCCATTAAAACTACGTGAACGTTTCAGCTCCCATGCAGAGCTTTCCTCAGGACTTGTTCCTGAGAATAGAGCTAATTTATCTTTATGGATTAACATCGTAACTGAAGCTTTTTAAAGCCTTCTCTGGTCAGCATGTAGCTACTGCTATAGTGTCAGTAGCTGAATCCTATAATCATTGATTTGTTTAGCTTGTAACAAACCTTGTGATCATTTTACTCAATTCTTTGTCCAGTGCTAATCCTTGTTTATTATGCGCTTCTATGGGGTGCCAGGCCCTGCCTACCAGATTCCACTCCACCTACCAAATATAGGGCCCTATTCCAAGGCTGGTGTTAATTAGGGTTGCACCGATACTAGTATCGATATCGGTGCCGATACCGGGTACTGCAGGAGTACTCGGTACTCGTGCAGTACCCCCGATCTTTTCCCCCGATACCGGAAGCCGGCATTGAGCCGGCTTGCCGGCATCCGAGGGGCTTGGGCGGCTGTTCGAATGCTCTATCGGCATTTGAACAGCCGCACCTGGAGCTCTCCGGCATACTTGCCTTCCTGAGCAACGCCGGGAAAGTTTCCGCGCTTCCGCACGTTGAAGGACCCTAGCTGCGATCACGCGATCTATTCATGGATTTTATTTAAGCTTCATTGCTTAATACTCCTTTATTTCCGGATGTGAGACCTGGAAGGAACCGTTTGGAAAGCAGCCCGCTGGTACCGGTGAGGATATTGCTAGGGATGCACCGATACCGATATCGGTATCGGGGCCGATATTGCTGTTTGCACGAGTACTTGCTACTCGTGCAAATGGCCCGATACATCCCGCCGATACCGGAAGCCGGCGCTGGGCCGGCTTGCCGGTATCCGCGGGGCTGGGGAAGCTGGCCGCGTGCATGAAAAGCACGCGGCCAGCGTTCCCCTCCGGCGCGCCGCGATACTCACCCATCCTGAAGGTCCGGTCGCTGGGCAGTGATGCGTTCCCGCGCCGCTGGGCGCTCCTGTGACGCTGGCTCTCGGCTGGAGGCAGCGTCACAGATGCGCCCGGCGGCCATGTGATCGCATCACTGCCCAGCGATCGGACCTTCAGGATGGGTGAGTATCGCGGCGCGCTGGAGGGGAACGCTGGCCACGTGCTTTTCATGCACGCGGCCAGCTTCCCCAGCGTTCGAGCTGGGGGCAAATCCATGTGAGCTGGGGTTAAATCTATGAGACCTGGGGGCAAATCCATCAGAGCTGGGGGTAAATCCATGAGACCTGGTGGCAAATCCATGAGACCTGGTGGCAAATCCATGAGACCTGGGGGCAAATCCATGAGACCTGGGGGCAAATCCATGAGTGCTGGGGCCAAATCCATGAGTGCTGGGGCCAAATCCATGAGTGCTGGGGCCAAATCCATGAGTGCTGGGGCCAAATCCATGAGTGCTGGGGCCAAATCCATGAGAGCTGGGGGCAAATCTCATAAATTTTTATATGAGGTCTGTTCTTATTGGAAAGCGTCACATGACCTTAAATAAAAGTATCGGTACTCGGTATCGGTGAGTACTTTTAAAAAGTATCGGTACTCGTACTCGGTCTTAAAAAAGTGGTATCGGTGCATCCCTAGATATTGCCTAACATCACCACTATACCATATGCTTTACTGCTCAGAGCCGGCATAAGTGTGGCCCTGGAAAAAGTGAGTTGACTAGCCACTTTTTTTCTATTTTGATTCCCTATCTTTCAGACATACTGCGCAATGTATGTACATTTTTATATATTCTAGGAACCTAGAGGGGAATTATTAAAGCAGAAGAACTACAGATTTTATTCATACTGTGCGAGGACCTTTATTTTTATTTGTATCTATTGTTGTGTGGACATAAGGAGTGGATTTGTATGGGACCTTGCTGCAATTATTGTTTTTGTGTTTCTATATTGTTTATTGTGTCTATACACTGATCTGCGCCCATTTACCTTCTTCTAAATTATTTCATAAAGCTGTATGGTAGCGGCACCCAACACAGGACAACCCAACATGTTAAGTAGCTACCGGACTGCTATATCTCAGGGATTGAGCTCGGCTCCCAGTAGTCCAGTCCGGCCTTGGCTCACATTGCTCTTTATGATGAATGCAATACTGTGCTGAGGGTGAACCTCTTTTCTGCAAGTTCACGTTAATCATTGTTTCTTTGTTTTCTAAATGTTTCAGATTCTGTTTTTCCTATGAAAATTGTTTTTCTGTTTGAGTATCTGCCGACCTCTTCTGGCCAGGATGATTATCTGCAGCCTCCTGATGCTTTGTGTTTCATTAGTTCTGTGAATGTTTTTTACCGTTTTTGGGTTTTCTTCCCTTTCTTTCTTGCCTATTGATTGATTACGCTTGCAGGTTCATATCCCAAGTGGTTTCTTTGTGGGCAAAGGATATTCTGTTGAACACCATTTTATCTGTTTTAGAAAAAAAAATTGTAAATACCTTTTTTGGGGCGCCCCATGAGATATTTTAACATGTCTACATCGAACAACATATATAGCAAGAACTCCCTTTAAATGGCATAGTTCACTAGACTGTTATTTGAGTGCTTTGTAATCTTGCCTTTTAATCATTTTTTTGCACAGAAAGCCTTTAGCTTGAGAAGGAAACGAGGTCGCAAACGTAGGAGAATAAACAGCAGTGTCACGACGGAGACCATCTCTGAAACTACAGAAGTCCTGGAGGAACTTTTTGAAGACTCCGACCGGGAGAGCCCAGTGCAGCAGCCTCTGTATAAAGACTCCAAACCAGAAACCAGAAAATCCACTCACCAGCACCTTCATCATCTGCGAGGCAGAATAGTTGTGGAAACAAGTTTAAGAGCGAAAGATTCACATACAAGTATGTCCTGTTGGGAATGGCATGGATTTTATTTATTATATTCTGCAGGAATTTTCTGTAAATGTTCTGCAAGCCCAAAACATCTAAACTGTTGTTCAATGTTTGTTTATTTTAACGCTCTGACTCCTACTATGTATTATGTCACACAGACTTAATTTAATGATATTGGCTCAGTTTTTGGAAAAGATGCACCGGAGTATTAATATTTCATTAGATGCAATAAAAGTGTGTGTGTGTCCGTCCGTCCAAGATCTCTGCCCCAGTAAGGCAACAAGTCATCCCACTCTCCATATCCAGTTTGTTAAATAACTTGTTTTATTTCATGCAGAAAAGCCGCTGCAACGTTTAACCTTAAATCAGGTCATTTTCAAATTGAAAAACTCCAAGTTTGAACCAGAACGGCTGCATGTGATTTAAAAAAACGTGTTTAATTAACTGGATATGTAGTTCACAATCGTTCATTTTAATTGCATTTATTCTGGATCCTTGATTAGTCCGTTGGTGATCCTGAGGAAGCAGAGTCCATTGCTTATTATGTTACCAAGCAGCACTTATGTGCACTTAAGAAGCTTAGCCATCGGGATTAGTGAAGCAATCTAATTTAAAGGTGATGCTGTCTAACGTCGCCTGGATGAAAAAACCTTTTAGAATCTTAAAAAGAAAAAAACCATTTGTCATGACCTTTCTGTCATCTTTTATGGCCCAGAGATTATAGCTTGTGACCAAAAATGCAAATAGTGGAGCCTAGTGAAATAACACCTTCACCTTTAATATTTTACCCATCCTGGTTATTGGAATCCTAAAAAATGGTAACCCCTTTAAAAAAAAATATAACTACTAAAGCAGATGGCAGGAAAGTGGTTACGTTACACAACATATGTATAAGTATCTGACGCACAAGACCCAGTGAATCTAATAAATGGGCTCCATATAACCGCTTTCAGGATCATAATGACTGACCCGCCAGCCCCTTTTCCAATTTGATCTTGAAAATTAAAAGGAATATAGTCTCCTAGTATAAGGCTGGTGTCAGACGAGCGTAGTGTTCACGTCCGTGATTGCGCCTAAAAGTACGTCCGTGATAGCATGAAAGAAAGTCCATTGGAGCCTGACACATGAAGTACGTCCGCACTGAACTGCGGACGCACAAGGGCCGCGGCAAACGGACGCAGGTTAGGCAAGAACGTAATACTGCTAGAACGGACGTGCGGAGTGCGCCACGTCTGCAAGGTCTGCATAGCTTTGTGTGTGAGTGATGGAGCATGGTCAGACTGACTGCATTTATACGTCCAGCATTTTTGACGGACAGAATGTTTTTTTCATTGTAATTTATTTTTCCCTCCTACATCCGTCAAAAATAACTTCAGTGAAAAAACGGACTGTGTGACCACTACTGCGTCATCCGTACTGACGATGTCCGTACTGCACTGACGTACAGTCCGTAGAAATCACGCTCGTCTGACCCCAGCCTAAGAGCGAACATAATTGACTTTAAATTAATCCCAAAAGTTGGTGAGCTCCAATTAACCATCACGGTGCGAGTGAGGACTGGCCCGTTAATGGACTCCATGACCGAAAGGCTCCAAAAACATATATTTTTCAGAATTGTGAGCGTTTCCCAACCTGTAAAATGTAAAAGTGTTGTTTTCTTTGCTATTCTCCACTATTTGGTCACTAGTGGTGTTTTGGGAAAACATGTTTAGGGACTTAATGGAAGCATTAAACCGCTCCTCGAAGGATCTCCCCTAAAGAAGGAAGTAAATTCCTCACAACCCCTGTTCAAATGGATATGCTCAGCCTCCGTAGATTAAAACAAGTGGCTTTTTAATGGGCTTAGGCACTTTCTGGTCATGCAATGCCCTCTAACTATGTACAATAATTTTAAATGGTTTTTAATGCACTGTCTTTCTTCTCTAATAACTTGTCTTTTATAAAGTGATATAAAATGGATGTCTCTTTCAGGCAGTTTCTAATTTTCTTAATGCTTTTTGCACTTCAAAAATATAACTATATAAACGCTACAGGAATTTGTATACCTGTACACTAGCAAGGGTGAAACGTCACATTGCCAGTGATTTATATCTATTTTTAGTGACTGTCTGCATTCAGATTTGGTAAAATCCTATTGTGTTTACCTTTTGTAGATCACGTGCAAGAAACACCTGTGAAGGCAGAAGATAAGGAAAGTCCAGTCCATGCTCCACGAAAGCAAGGGTGGCCGAAAGGAGTGAAAAGGGGGCCTTCTAAAAGAAAACGTAGCATAGAGAGGAAAGCTGGCTTCAAGCTCAATCTGTATACCCCTCCAGAGACCCCAATGGAACCTGATTTTCCAGCTAAGATAGAGGAGGTGAAAGAGGCTGAAGACGACAATGGCCTCCCCTCTCAGGAGATTGCAGTGGAAACTAGTAAAGAGGGTGAATCTTATGAAGAAAATGAAAAGTCAGAGACCATCTCATCAGAGCCAACTAGCCCAATGAGCACCAACATGGAGAAACTAGAAGCTGCTGATAATGAAGAGATTAAAGAGTTAATACAAGAAGAAGAAAATGACAACGAAGGCAAGAAAGCAGAAGAGCACAATAATGAGGAGGAGGAGGAGGAGGTCGAAATGAAAGAAGAGCAACAGAGTTCAGAGAAAGATGAGCAGTTGAATGATTCAGTGATCAGTGAACCAGAAAAGGTTGTGGTAATAGAGGAAGAAGAGGAAGATGATGAGCAGGAGCAGTCTCACAATGATGATCATGATGCGGATGATGAGGATGACAGCCATTTGGACACTTCAGAGAAGGGAATTTTAGAGGAGTCCTTTCAAGAACCTGTAGGAGCACAAGAAACTTTTTTAGATCTCGGTATTACAGACAACCCATCGGAGGGAGAATTTTCCAGTAGCAGTTGTGGTGATATAATGGGGGTTGAGCCCATCAATGAAAAAGCCAATAATACTGAAACTGTAGAAGAGCTGGAGGAGCAAGCCATGGTTCCGGAGGAAAGCCATGCTGAAGGTATGGTTCAACAACTAACGGAAGATGGAGGGCAGTCTTTGGATATCGACCCGGAGACTGCACAAGCGGTCCAGTCTCTCACACGCGAAAGTGAAGAACATGAGGAAGAGTATAGAGACTGTTCAGAGACCCATGAGGCTTGCCGTAGCCTCCAAAACTATGTACAGAGCCCGGTTGCTGTAGTAACAGAGGATTGTCAGCAATCTAACCACAGCAGCCCAGTTTCCTCTGTACATTCACATCCTAGTCACTCAGTAAATTCAGCAAGCAGCCCTAATGCACCCTCTGTAGAGAATAGCTACACACAGATCAGCCCAGACCAGACAAGCATATCTGTTCCTTCCATGCAGAATCTTGAGACCAGTCCAATGATGGATGTGTCATCTGTGTCTGACCACTCCCAGCAAGTAGTGGACAGTGGATTCAGTGACTTAGGCAGCATTGAAAGCACCACAGAAAACTATGATAATCCCAGCAGCTATGACTCTGGTATGGGAGGTGGAAATATGACTTCTCAGAACAGCTGTTCATACAGTGGAGGAATGACCTCCTCGAATCTGACGCAGAGTAGTTGTGCTGTGACACAACAGATGTCCGCCATGAGCAACAGTTGCAGCATGATCGGGTCACCGCCACCTCAGCCCCAATGTAATGTCAAGTCTCCACAAGCTTGTGCTGTTGAGAGGCCCCCAAGCAGTGGGCAACAACTTGCTCCATGTGGCATGTCTAGCACTGGTTTTACATTGCAGGACATTCCTGAGACGGGAGGTAGTGGCCTTGGAGGGTTGTATGACCGGATAGGCCAAGGAGAATTTGGGCCCAGCCATTACCCTCAGCCCTCTGCTACATTTAGTCTTGCCAAACTTCAACAGCTGACAAACACCTTAATGGATCACTCCCTGCCTTACAGTCACACACCTGCCGTTACATCCTATGCAAATGGTGCCTCCCTTTCTTCCTCCCTAAGCAACATGGTACAGCTTTCCCAGTCCCCACATTCTGTGCCCCCTCATTCCCAGGCTGCCATGACTCCTCCTCCAAACCTCACACCACCACCTATGAACCTGCCTCCACCGCTACTACAGCGTAACATGTCCAGCGGGCAGATGGGACTCACACATAGTCAAAGGCTGCAGACCCAGATGGCAGGCAAAAGTCACTTGTCAATGAGAACAAAAGTATCTGCACTGCCCCCAGGACCCACCTCCGGTCCCCACCCATCACAGCTATACAGTCATGGACCTCCTCCACAGGCTGTGACAATGCAAGCTCCGTCTCGCTCTTTAGCCATGCAGCGTGGAATGAATATGGGCGTCAACTTAATGCCAGCACCAGCTTATAATGTGAACCCTGTCAATACCCTCAATGCTATGGGCGGTTATCGTATGTCCCAGTCCATGATGAACAGTGGGTACCACAGCAACCATGGCTACATGAACCAGAGCCCTCAGTACCCAGTGCAAATGGGCATGATGGGCAGCCAGTCTTATGCACAGCAGTCAATGCAGGCAAACCCACATGGCAACATGATGTACTCCAGCCCAGGGCACCATGGCTACATGAACACAGCCATGCCCAAACAGTCTCTTAACGGGACATACATGAGGCGGTGAGTTTCTTTGATGATTTACCAGCATCCCTTGCCCTCTTCCCTCAATTCTGCAGCAGCTGCAAAACGGAATCTGCACTATGGAAATTTAGACTAATCATGGAGGAGAAGAGACTTATTCCTTCCATACAAAAGAAAAAGCGAGCACCCTCCACCATGTCCCAGTACCCCTAATCCTCCAGTCTTCTTACAGTTCTATTGTGCCAGTACAGAGTTATTGTTCCTCCTTTTCTATGGATCTTGGGTTTGTTTGTTTCATTATTTTTTTTTGTTTGTTTTTTTTTTTAACCCAGGCTTATAATGTATTGATTTTCCCCTTCTTCTGGGTACTCTGTCTCAAACTGTGGCAGGTATCCAGAGCAAAGAGAAGGTGCATTCTTTACATGAACAAGTACATAGATATAGTTGTCTTCCTAGTTTCTGTTCTACTCATCCCCTAAGTCATGGTGTGTTTTTGATTTTTGTTTTCCTAATCTTCATTCCTCTTTATTTCCCTCTTTTTGAAATAGGAATAGAAGTTAATTTCTTGAACTGAAGTATGCAAATGGAATTCTATCCTATATTTCCTACCTTTTTAGATACGGTAGATTTCCTATCTGTTCTTTATTATTTATATTTCCTCGAAAACCTGCACCTCGTTTCTCATGCATTTCTAAGCCACCCCCCCCACCTCAAAAAAACCTCTACACACATTTCTGTCAAGTGATTCTCTCAAGTTATTTTTCTAAATCTTAACCAGCACTTGGTATGAATGCATAAAAAACCTAAACAGTATAAAATAAATACCTTTTTGCACCATGATAGCTTGGATACCTAATAGACTATAATTTTTATTCTCTCATGGGATTTTCCACCCACACTCTCTTTGAAAATGACTGTAGATCATTATGCAGAGGGGTGCCGTATTTGCAGATGGAAAAACTAAAATCCATTAATCTCCTTGTTTTTAATATAGACCAGGCTAAATAATGGTCCCTTCCCATCTCCGCACTGAATTCTAAGGTTCTAATTTGCTCATGTTTATAGTGTCCTAATAATGTCTAAATTTCTTTGCTCTTTTTTTATACTTTGTACATTTTTATTTTTTTTTTAGTTTATTTTTTTTGCTGGAAGTAAGCCTTACTACGCATGCTGCTTCTGTGTGGTGTGTGAGCTTTTCTACGTAGTAATGTTATAAGTCCTGTGCTAAACTGTAAAGCCATCCGTTATTATTTTTTTTCCTGACATTGTTCGGCCTTGTTTGAAAGTTAAAGAAAAAAATAAAAATATATATTTTTGTTAATTATGAACCTGTGTGTAAAGATGATAAACATTTTAAAAACACCTTTTTTTTCATCTTGGAGTCTTCTTGGAACATTGAGATTTCTAAGAAACAAAATGATTAAATATTATCTACAATGTTGTTATCTACATATATATTTGGACACAGGCACAATTTCCATATTTTTGGCTCTGTATAAATAAGAATAAGATTAAAACAAAACAATCCTAATGAATTTGAAGTGCAGACTTTCAGCTTTAATTCAAAGGATTGATCATAAATATCAAGAACAAATTTTAGTAACTGCAACCATTTTTATACAGCCGCCCCCCCCCCTTTTCAGGGGCTCAAATGTAATTGGACAAATGAATCTAATCATAAAATGTTCATTTTTTAAATTTTGTTGAATCCTTTTACTGGCAACGACTGCCTGGAGTCTGGAACCCATGGACATTAGCAAAGTCTTGATTTCCTCCTTTCTGATGCTTTGCCAGGCGCCAACTGCAGCTGTCTTCAGTTGTTCTTTGTGGGTCTTTCTGCCTTTTTAGTTTTGCTTTTAGCAAGTGAAGGGGTTTATATCAGGCAGCTCGGCCGGGCTCAGACGAGCCCCAGTTCGGCTGGGCCTCCAGGCCCTGGTTTCGGATGGCTGATTTTCGGCCATTATTTTATTTTTTTCCCCCTATCAGCCGAAAGCATAATTTTTGGCCGTTAAATTCGGTGACCGAAATTTCGGTGCATCCCTAGTAATATATCCCAAACCACAGTCGGGCCTTACCCATAAAGAGGAACACACAAAGAAATTGAGGTGAGAGGAGTCATAAGGCCCCTATCTCCCCACAAGAGGTGGGGATGATCCAGGAATTATTGCAGAAAATAAAACAATATTTACACCTTTTTATTGTAATTAAACAAAAGATCACACACACCTACATAAGACTAGACAATGAAAAGGGAGGTCACATGTAGTCATGCAAATTTAAAGTACATAGAAATTGTCATAGGTCGTACAACCCAATGTGCATAATAATAATGATGATCTAAGACCGAATGACAAATAAAGTACCATTACAGCAATTCTGACCTCAAAAAATTAACCCCCCCCCATACACCATAAAAACCTATGACTTGAATATATTAAGATTTTAGTAGGTTAATCTACCAGTATCTTATCTTGAAAGCATGGCACCAATGTTGATGGCAATATAGTGCATTAACTAAAGCACTGATTGTTTAAGGTCCTGATTAACAAAGGTGTATAGTTGCTCACAAGCAGTCACCAGGTCTAATTGCACCTCTGCAGACCACAATTTGTCTCTACCATGTAGAAACCATAAAGAGAGCAACAGTTATCAGGTCTAACGTTGCTAAAAAAGCATCAAATGTACATTTACCTCAGCAGGACACTGCTCAAAAAGCATCAAAATATACATTTACCTCGGGAGATCGCTGCCTACATTTACCATAATAATTACTTCAATACATATGCATTACAAACACTCATTAATGCGAAGTCAATTTAGAAATCATAAACTTCAGCACCATGCCTACCATTGCTCAGAAAGCATCAAGATGTACATTTACCTTGGCAGATCACTGCTTACATTTACTATGATAGAATAAGCAAAGGAATATACAGTTGCCTTAGCAATATATATCCAATACCGGCACTCAATAATACTAAGCTAGTTTCGAGATAATATCATATACCTAGTCACCATGCCGACAATGCCAAGACTACACATCTGTACAACAACACAAAACAAAGTAGATAGTCAATTATACCCGCACCTTCATTTAGAAACTGTTAAAAACAATTGGCACACTCCATCTATAACACGCATGTTTTGCCCACACTGGGCTTTTTCAAGAGTGATTATGTATGTCTGTGTAATCTTTTTGTTTAATTACAATAAAGGTGTTAATATTGTTTTATTTACCCTATGTTATGTATTATTCCTGGATCATCCTTACCTCTTGTGGGGAGATGGGTCTAACGAATTCTTTCACCTCAACAGTATATCTCTAAACACTGCTGAATTCATCCGGCTGCTTCTGTCACATCAACAATAAACATCAATGACCCAGTGCCACTGGAAGCAATGCATGTCCATGCCATCACACTGCCTTCACCATGTTTTACAGATGACGTTGTGTGCTTTGGATAATGAGCTGTTCCAAACCTTCTCCACACTTTTTTCTTCCTGTCATTCTGGTACAGATTAATCTTGGTTTCATCCGTCCAAGGAATGCTTTTCCAGAACTGGTCTGGGTTTTTAGATGTTTTTTGGCAAAGTCTAATCTGGCTTTTCTATTCTTCAAGCTTATGAATGGTTTAAACTCCTTATGAACTCCTTTGCACCTTGTGGTGAACCCTCTGTATTTGCTCTCGTGAAGTCTTCTCTTGATTGTAGACTTTGACAATGATACACCCACCACCTGGAGAGTGTTCTGCACTTGTCTGGATGTTGTGAATGTTTTTTCTTTACCATGGAGAGGATCCTGCGATCAACCACCACTGTTGTCTTCCGTGGTCGTCCAGGCCTTTTTATGTTGCTCAGCTCAGCAGGGCGTTCTGATTTCCTCAGAATGTACCAAACTATAGATTTGGCCACTCCTCGTGTTGCTGCGATCTCCTTGATGGATTTGTTTTGTGTTTAAAGCCTTGCAATGGCCTGTTTCACTTGCATGGACAGCTCCTTTGAACGCAAGATGTAGGTTCACAGCAATAAATTTCAAATGCAAATACCACACTTAAAATCAGCTCCAGACCTTTTACCTGCTGAATTGATAAAGAAATAACGGACTAGCCCACACTTGGCCATGAAACAGCTGTTTGATTCAATTGTCCAATTACTTTTGGTCCCTGGGGGTATGGCTACTCTTAAGAGCTGTAATTCCTAAACCCTTCCTCCTATTTGGCTGTACATACCCTTAAATTAAACCTGAGACAGTGTGCACTTTCAGCCCATATCCATTATAGAACTATAGATTGAATATGTTTTGATAAATACCTGAAAAAAAAATATTATGCCAGTGTCTACCTAGCTGTATATACATGCAATCAGGAGGATAGTCTGGGGATTTTGGCAATCAAATGTAGTTTATGGACAAAGTCATTTTTCTAATGTGTTGGATACCTGGATTGTGCACTAGAATTCAAATAGGTCTGTGTACTAGTATAAAATGCTTGATTTATTTTTTTTGTCCATTTTAAAATGATGCACTTTTTTTAAAATTACAATTTACACTTAACTCAAAATAATAAAGTGTTTTAAATGTGGGAGTCCCAGATACGGGGGAAAATCTTTGAGCAGTGTTATGTCAGAAATTACTAAATTCATGTGTACCAAACCTATACAAATCATTACTGTTCACACAGTAAAATTGCTATTTTTATGAAAAATGTATTTAAAGCCCTTTATAATTCCAGGGTTGATGGAACACTGTTCGTTACAGCTGAAGAGAGTGAGTGTGAGTGTGTGTGTGTGAACCGGACTTCTTTTTTTATTCGACAGTATCAAAGACCTCATAAAAATGTCACGGTGCCAACCAATCAGAGGAGATACATGTAAATATATATATATATTATCTATACCTCTGGAAAGACTTTTGTATTGGAATATCTCTTAATTCCTTTATTTCCCATTTATTTTTGTGCTTGTGGAGCTGTGAACAGAGGCAGGAAGATTCTAAGAACTGTTTTGTCTGACCCTTCAGTATAAAACCCAGACAAAGATGTACGTTTTAACATGAAAATAAATTAATAGGAGCAGTTTCTGTCATCTGTGTACAGATATTTTACTTTCTTTTCATTTTGGAAAGAACATATGTTAGTAGAGTCTCTTTAGCCCATCATACAGATCTGATCTCAAATAGCACAGGTAAGCAACATCAACCCTAAACTCCCAGTCCTTATAATGGGCGGGTAAAAATAGCTACATAAAGAATAGTTGACATACAAGTTGTAGTCTGTGATAAGAGCGATTTATAGTACCAGTATGGAGAGCCAAGGTTATGGATTGGAGATCTCAAAACCAGTCAAGATCGGAACACAGAAAAATGAAGCCACAGTAACATGAAGGGAATGAAAATCTCAACAAGGCAGTGAATTCCAGGAGGGGAATACAAACCTATCTGAAATTACAATCCTATTGGCCTGACCAGAGGAAGGGTAAAAACATCCTGCTCCACCTATAGCAACCAACCTTCAATTGGCATCTGTTAGATGCAGCGTTTGTAGAATGGCACAGGTTGTCATCGGAATAATGTAGGTTGTAAGTGTCATTGAGTCAACACCGTTTGACGTCGTATTAGATGCGTTGGGTGTGCAGCATTGGATTAACTTGAGTTCGACACAGCATTGTTAAAATAACTCAGGTTTGTATAGTGTCACTGACTTGATCATGGAAGACCTGGTATCAACTGACGCAAGATCAAATCCGCTTCATTGAAATGATGCAATGTCAACCCACATGGCACGGCCCTGCAGGTATGAGCATATCCAGTACACACACAACCCCAGGACGTATGGCAATATTTTATTAAGGCCAGCATTAACCCAGTACTACTATTCTAAATTATTTTATGTTGCTATAAAAAAATCCTGTTCATTAATAGAAAAGACACTAAATACCATGTTCAAAGTGAAGTGGAGAGCTAAAGGAGTTTAAAGAGTAGGTGATGAGGTAGAGTGCTAAAGGGGGTCATAAGATGAATTGGGGGACCAAATGAGGTTAGCCAGATACGAGGTAGAGGACAAAATGCAGCCAGAAGGGCAGTGGTGAAGTCGAGGATTAAAAGAGGTTGAGGAGCTGGTAGAATGGAGACCTAAAGGTGACTAAACAGTTTAGAGAAGAGACACTGAAGAAGGTTAGAGAGGTAATGGCAAACTAAAACTTACTAATGCAGCTGGAGAGTAGTTGGGGGATGAAAGGCGAGCTATTACTGTCTAAGGAAATGAGTAAAATATTTCTAATATTTCTTTGGATACATAATCCTGGCTACGTGTTCGAGTTACACTTTTAAGTTGTCTTCAAATTTGAAAATCAATGATCTATGGTACTGCTACTTGCAATTAACTTTTTTGTTGCTTGGAGTCCATGTTTGGTAGTTCCACATGTATTCTTCTGGACGTTCTCATTTCTCATCACCTGTCCATCTTGATTGTAGAAAGTGGTTAAGTTATTGGTTGCATGGTACAGTGTCATCATTTAAATGTCATATACTTTAAAAGCCATTTTTATCTTTATTAACAAGTACATATGCTGCAGACAACAGTCTGGATGTTATGTCGCCTAATGCAGCACTTGGGTCCATCATCTGGATGTAATGTACAAAACCAAAATGGCCCCATTCAACCTAATCATGCATTTGTAACCAAATCTCCATTACCAAGTCTATATTCTAGTGGAGTGCTCTGAATCTTGTATGTTTTGGATACACCACATTGATGTATAGACCTTTAATATTTTCCCACAAATACCATTCTACCCAGAAGTTATAATGTATGTCTGAATATATATAATTTTATATAGGGATGCACCGATACCACTTTTTTTAACTACGAGTACCGATACTTTTTAAAAGTACTCACCGATACCCATTACCGATACTTTTATATTATGTCATGTGACCGCTTTTCAATAAGAACAGACCTCATATAAAATTGCCCCCAACTCACATGTGGATAGAATGCCCCCAGCTCACATGTGGATAGAATGCCCCAGCTCACATGTGGATAGAATGCCCCCAGCTCACATGTGGATAGATTGCCCCAGCTCACATAGATTACCCACATGTGAGCTGGGGCAGATTGCCCCCAGCTCACGGGGATTGCCAGGCTCGGAGGGAGCGTCTGCCCCCACGGATGCCGGCCGGTGGATCCGGTTGCAGGGCTGTGATACGATCACACCGCTGCCAGGCCGTGGAGACCTTGACGCTGCCTCCACCCGAGATCTCACGGAAGCCTCCCGCAAGATCTCGGCTGGAGGCAGCGTCACAGCCTCCGGCAGCCACGTCACAGCCCTGCGACTGGACCCACAGCTGGTGAGTATGCGGCCCGCCGGAGGGGAACGGCGGCCAAATGTGTTTAATGCATGCGGCCAGCTTCCCCAGCCCTGCAGATACCGGCAAGCCGGCCCAGCGCTGGCCTCCGGTATCGAGGGAACGTATCGGGCCATTTGAATGAGTACCAAGTACTCAAGCAAACGGCAGTATCGGCACTGATACCGGTACTAGTATCGGTGCATCCCTAATATATAAGCAAAGAGGGTTTATACTGTGGAAACACCCAAAAACAATGAGCAGCAAAAAAACACCACCCTGATATCCACCAAATTCAGAAAGCATATAACATGAAAAACAAAAATTGGTGGTGTTGCGCTAAAGGAAAGTAAAAAAACTTATGTATGGTCTATTTTGAAGGCATGCTATACTGCACAGCAAAAAAGAGAAAGAAAGTTCTATTTCTCAATAGTTCGTTCAATGGATATCCAGTCTCTGTTGTAGAAAGGTTTTTCAGTGAAATCTTCCAAGACTTTGGAACGAATGACCACTTCTTTGGTGAATCTTCATTAAAAAGTATATATCTCGGAAAAAGAGAAACTCGATAGTGTTATACCGTTTATTAATGTGTATACAAATCTACTGACATAATATACGTACAGAAAAAAGAGGTAGTGGGTTTAGGATTTGATCTCACCCACTGCCAGATAAAACATCACGTCCCAATCAAGCCTCTATAGACAAAACCACCAGGAGCTCCCGGGCTGCTTCCAAGGTGGTCACTCAATACCAAAGGTGGGACCGCGATGATAAAGTGACGTAGTGCTGACGCGTTTCGCCCCGCCCACGGGACTTCATCAGAGCATCTCTGATGAAGTCCCGTGGGCGGGGCGAAACGCGTCAGCACTACGTCACTTTATCATCGCGGTCCCACCTTTGGTATTGAGTGACCACCTTGGAAGCAGCCCGGGAGCTCCTGGTGGTTTTGTCTATAGAGGCTTGATTGGGACGTGATGTTTTATCTGGCAGTGGGTGAGATCAAATCCTAAACCCACTACCTCTTTTTTCTGTACGTATATTATGTCAGTAGATTTGTATACACATTAATAAACGGTATAACACTATCGAGTTTCTCTTTTTCCGAGATATATACTTTTTAATGAAGATTCACCAAAGAAGTGGTCATTCGTTCCAAAGTCTTGTAGAAAGGTTTTTCAGTGAAATCTTCCAACAGAGACTGGATATCCATTGAACGAACTATTGAGAAATAGAACTTTCTTTCTCGTTTTTGCTGTGCAGTATAGCATGCCTTCAAAATAGACCATACATAAGTTTTTTTACTTTCCTTTAGCGCAACACCACCAATTTTTGTTTTTCATCCCTAATATATAAATATATATATTAGGGATGCACGGATACTAGTATCGTAACTGTGCCGATACCACCATTTGGACGAGTACTTTGTACTCATGCAAATGCCCCGATACTGCCCCCAATACCTGGAAGCCAGTACTGGGCTGGCTTGCCGGTATCCACGTGGCCGTGGAAGCTGTCGAATGGATTTAAAAGCATTCGGCCAGCATCCCTCTCCAGCTGGTCGCGTTGCCAAGCGGCCGCCGGGCTGTGACGCAGACTCCAAACACGATCTTGCGGAAGTCGCGAGAGAGCGTCACAGCCAGGTGGCCGCTCGGAGGATCGTGGCCAGCCGGAGGGGAACACTGGCCGAATGCTTTTAAACGCGTTTGGACAGCTTCCCCGGTGTCTGTATGCGTGAGTATATTGAAGTCTGAGTGGGTATATGTATGAAGTGTGGTGTCTTGCACAGGCTGTGCAGTGGGTAAATGGGATGTCTGGCCATAAATTTCAATATTAACTTAAACTGGACAGGCTTTCCACAAAATTCTAAATTCTGTATTTGAAAGGGTCACATGACATTAAAGTATCCGTACTCGGTGTCTCTACTTGTACTCAGTCTTAAAAAAAGTGGTATCCGTGCAATCCTAATAGATAGATATCTATCTCCCAGAAGTGAGTACACCCCTCGCATTTTTGAAAATATTTTATTATATCTTTTCATGTGACATCACTGAAGATCTGACCCTTTGCTACAATGTAAAGTAGTGAGTGTACAGCTTGTGTAACAGTGTAAATTTTCTGTCCCCTCGAAATAACTCAACACCCAGCCATTAATGTCTTAACTGTAGGCAACAAAAGGGAGTACACTCCTAAGTGAAAATGACAAAATTGGGCCCAATTAGCCATTTTCCCTCCCTGGTGTCACGTGACTCATTAGTGTTACAAGGTCTCAGGTGTGAATGGGGAGCAGGGGTGTTAAATTTGGTATTCCTCAATCTGGCAACTGGACGTTCAACATGGTACCTCTTGGCAAAGAACTGAGGATCTGAAAAAAAGAATTGTTGCTCTACATAAAGATGGCCTACGCTATGAGAAGATTATAACAGAGCTGCAGCACGGTGACCAATACCATATAGCGGTTTAACAGGACAGGGTCCACTCAGACCTTGCCATGGTTGACCAAAGAAGTTGAGTGCACGTGCTCAGCGGCATATCCGGGGGTTGTCTTTGTGAAATGGATGTATGAGTGCTACCAGCATTGCTGCAGAGGTTGTGGGGGGGGGGGTTCCAGCCTGTCAGTGGTCAGACCAGACACTGCACAGTGCATGAAATCGGGTTGCATGGCTGTTGTCCCAGAAAGAAGCCTCTTCTAAAGATGATGCACAAGAAAGCATGCAAACAGTCTGCTGAAGACAAGCAGATTGAGGTCATGGATTACTGAAACCATGTCTTGTGCTCTGAGACCAAGATAAACGTCTTTGGTTCAGATGATATCAAGCATGTGCGGTGGCACCCAGGTGAGGAGTACAAAGACAAGTGTGTCTTGCCTACAGTCTAGCATGGTGGTGAGTGTCCTGGTCTGGGGCTGGGGCTGTATGAGTGCTGCCGGCACTAGGGAGCTACAGTTCATTGAGGGAACCATGATTGCCAACATGTACTGTGACATACTGAAGCAGAGCATGATCCCCTCCCTTTGGAGTCGGGCCGCAGGGCAGTATTCCAACATAACAACCCCAAACACACCTCCAAGACGACCACTGCCTTGATAAGGAAGCCGAGGGTAAAGGTGATGGACTGGCCAAGCATGTCTCCAAACCTAAACCCTATTGAGCATCTGTGGGGCATTCTTAAACAGAAGGTGGAGAAACACAGGTTCTCGAACATCCACCGGCTCCGTGATGTCGTCATGGAGGAGTGGAAGAGGACTCCAGTGGCAACCAGTGAAGCTCTGGTGAACTCCATGCCCAAGAGGGTTAAGGCAGTGCTGGGAAATCGTGGCCACACAAAATACTGACACTGGCCCAATTTTGACATTTTCACTTAGGGGTGTAGTCACTTTTGTTGCCAGCGGTTTAGACATTAATGGCTGTGTGTTGAGTTATTTTAAGGGGACAGCAAATTTACACTGTTAAACAAGCTGTACACTCACTGCTTTACATTGTAGCAAAGTGTCATTTCTTCAGCATTGTCACATGAAAAGATATAATAAAATATTTACTAAAATGCGAGGGGTGTACTCACTTCTGTGAGCTACTGTATATATCTTTTTTTAATGCTGCAGCAGAAAACCTCTTTACGTCGTTGACACTCGATTATACTTGCTCCTGGGTTTCTATAACGCCCATTGGTAGAGTATATCTAATACAATCTGTCTGGCATCTAATTAATTTTTCATTTTTGATAAACCTTTTTATTTTTTATTACAATCGGGATACAATGGGCAGTATTACAAAGTTGGTGTTAACCAGAGCTGTAACTCCATAGACTATAATGGCTCTGGTAAGTTTACAACAGCTCTGGTTAAGTTGGCATCAACTTTGTAATACTGCCCAATGGGTTTTATGACCCTTTATTCTGTTGGCGTATTGGTTGATTCCATAGACTTCTTTGGCTCTAATTTAGATTACGATTTGAAAGGCATTTCTGTCCGAAGACCTTTTCTTTGCAAAGTGCTATGAGAACATACGCAGACATCTGTTTAAAAAGTTAAAACCAGTGTAATCTCTCTAGCCATTCTGTATTTCTCTGGTACAGAGGTCATAAAGAATAATTTGACTGGTCAAACAACAAAGGGCAATATTACATTCTTAACGTTAGGGCTCAACTGTGTGAGCGTTAACATTAGGTTAGGCCCATATTACATTCTGAATACTAACTGGTTAAAAAAACTGTTAGCGAATCGGAGACTGCGCTTTTCAGCGCAAGTGTTCTGTACTTTGCGCTCCTCGTGTTAAGCATAGGGAGCGCAAAGAGTTAATTAGCGTTAAGATTAAAAAGTCCTTACGCTAATTACGTCCCACTGCGGTTAACTGAAAAGTTAGCACCAGCTCCAAGCGGTGATTAACTGATTCCGCTTCTGCGAAATCAGCACCAGCTGTAAAACCCCCCTAAAAATTTGATACTTGGAAGGCGAGATCCTGCCGGTCATGTGACCCGGCAGTCTGAGCCTCTATGGACTCCATGGAGGGGGTGCTCGTGGCTGCGCATTAGCGCTGCCTCGAGTATCCTCAGGCTTAGCTCTGTGTTATGGGGCAGGCTGCTGAATCAGTGCCTGCCCCGTAATATGGAGCTAAACAGAGGACGCTAAGGAGGAAAACCTGCAGTTGCAGGTTTTCCTCCTTAGCGTCCCCATTTTAGCTGCAGTATTGTAATACTGCCCAGAGTCTTTCATCTCCAAATACGGTGGTATACTGGCCCTTAATCGGAGCTTCTGTGCAGGTTTCAATTTCTTTCATTATTTCAGTCTTAAAAATATATATTTGCAACTTACCCCCTGGTGGCTTTTATGTGGGAATGTATGTTTAAGCACTCAGCAATATCTGGTGTATCGTATGGACGAGAATACTGAATCTTTAGTAATCCTGTTTAATATTGATTTTACAATACACATTCCATGATCAACACAAAAAGACAAATGTTAACGTCCTTTTTAGAATGAAATTCCTTTATATGAAATACTTACAAGGACTTGTGTAGAACATTATGCACTAAGACTATGTGATACAGATTACTTCCATCCATGATTTCTTTTTAAAAGCAACCATGTGAGATCTATGTATGCTGTGTGTGCATGCACACATGTGTTCGTTTACATACAGATACAAAGGGCTTCTTTGCTTTTAAGGAATAGTATAGAGGAGTATACTTTAAATAGCATGAATAGAATAACAATGTTTTCTTCAGTATACAAATGAGAACGTGTTGAGCAAATTCCAGAACAAATTGTAACCTTTCTAGCTTTGTGTTAGCCAGTGCTTTCTTGGTTTCTGAGGTTTTCCTCCCACTGCTCTCTAAATATAAGTTCTTTTGTAAACATTCTGTATCAAAAACAATCTTTAAAATAAATTTGGTTGAAACTGCTACCAGGATAGATCAATGGCTTACACCGCTTAAGAGGATCAACTCAACACAGTATGAGAATGGCAAATAGAACACCAGCATTTCTGTGTATGAAGCATATCGTTAGTTCTTGCTGTGTAAGTATCCATTGTAGATCATGTCTTTTGTTCCACTACTTTTTCAGTAGATGTCAGTCTTCCTTCTCTGACCCATTGACCTGGGCCCGTGCTTCTCGTCTCTCCAGAGCCAGTTGAATATCCAACTCTCTCAGCTGTTTGAGGAAGCCCCGGTTGGGCAGGATGCAGCGATGTTTAAGGACCTGGGTGATGGCATCAACTACTGTCATGTTTTTATATATCATCAGATAAGCCAGTACCAACGAGGCAGAACGACTACGCCCCATGGCACAATGTACCAAGACCTTGCCTGCAGAGAGAAATTTGTTTCAGCTGAAATATTTTACAGCACTGTAAACTAACAATCGTATTACATACAGAAATGAGACGGGACCATACTCAAAGAACTTGCAATCCAAGAGCAGGAGGGCTTAGTGTGGTGGAATCAAAGTTAAGGAGTCTTGATTATCCGGACATTAATTGGGATAATGGGTCTAGTAATTCAGCGAAGGGAATCCAATTTCTGAACCTGTTACATGATACTTTCATGCCACAACTGGTAGAAGCACTAACTAGAAAGTATCTGTCTGGATCTGGTTATAACAAACAATGTGGATCTTTTCTCAAATATACAAGTAAGGGAGCAGTTTGGAAACCGGGACCACAATATGGTGTCTTTTTGAAATAAACGCACATTCATAGGTGGTGTGCTAAAACATAATTTTAAAAAGACCAACTTCATTAAAATAGGAAAGCTCTCAATCTCATTGGCAAAAACTCTTTCATGGGAAAAACGCAGAGGATAAGTGGAGTATCTTCAAACTAACACTAGAAAAATACACTTCCCAATATATTCCACTTGAAAATAAATCTAAAAGAAACCGACTGAAACCAATGTGGTTCAGTAGGAAGATGACCAAGAAAATGGAAAATATAAAGGCATTTAAAACTTATAAATCTGAGGCTACCTATAAAACATATAAGGCAGCAAATAAAGCATGTAAAAAAGCGATTAGATGGGCTAAATTAGAAAATGAAAAAGAGATTGCCAAAGAGAGCAAGACCAACCCCAAAACATTAAAGTGTAGGTTCACTAAAATCTGTGTCGGGTGTTAACTGAAGATCAAGATAAGGCAGAAATTATGAATGCTTTTTCTTCAGTATTTATCAAAGAGAAACCTATAACAGGAGACCTGCAAATCATTGACAAAATCTTACAAATAAAATGTGATTGGTCGACTCAAGAAAAGGTGTTGCAGCAACTAAACAAAGTGAATGTGAACAAAGCCCCAGGGCCAGAGATTCACCCACAAGTACTGAGGGAGCTATGTGTAGGAAAATTAAAAAACGGTTTACATATTTCAAGATTCTTTTCAGGAAACGTACCACAGGATTGGGAACGCCTGATGTGGTTCTTATATTCAAAAAAAGGGTCTAAAATGTCTGCCTGGGAATTCTAGACCTGTGAGCGTAACATCTGTAGCTGGGACACTATTTGAGGGGATACTAAGGGATAATATTCAGGAATTCATTGGGAGGTATAATGTAATTAGAAAAAATCTGCATGGATTTATAAAACACCGATCATGTCAGACTAACTTAATTGCATTCTATAATGAAGTAAGTAGAAGTATAGATCAGGGGTCGGAGTGGATGTGATTTACTTGGATTTTGACAGTTTCACATGAGGTTATTCTTTAAATTGAGAAAAATTGGTCTAGATGGAAATTCTTGTTCTTGGATAGAAAACTGTCTAAAAGTACAGAGCGTTTTAAAGATGGACACCCAGTGGTAAGTAGTGTCCCTGTTTGGTTATAGGACCAATTCTGTTCAATTTATTTATAAATGACATTGACCTTGAAATAGGCATTGCAAGTCATGTGTCCGTGTTTGCAGATGACACAAAACTAGGGAAAGTAATACAATGTGAGCAGGATATTACTTCGCTGCAAAGGGAGACTGGACACTTAAATGGCAAATTAAGTTTAATGTAAATAAATGCAAGGTTATGCACTTTGGAGTGAAGAACACACAAGTAACTTATGCCCTAAATGGTACAGAGTTGGAAATCAAAGCAGGAGAAGGATTTGGGAATAATCAGACTCCAAACTCTGCAACAATGTCCAATGTCAAACAGCAGTTGCTAAGGCCAGCAAGATATTTGCATGCATTAAAAAGGGAATTCACTCTCGGGATGAAAACATTTTGCCTCTTTGTAAATCCGTGGTAAAACCACACCTTGAATATGCCGTGCAATTTTGGGCACCCGTTTTACAAAACGATACTATGGCGCTAGAAATAGTGCAGCAATGGGCAACTAAATAAGGGGAATGGAAGATTTAAGTTATGAGGAAAGGCTAACACGTTTAAACCTGTTTAGTTCAGAGAAACCATGCCTTAGATGGGATCTGAAAACTTTATATAACTATATACAGGGCAATTATAACCCATTGTCTGGAAACGTATTCATTAACAGGACTATATACAGAACATGAGGTCACCCATTTCAACTGGACGAAAGGAAATTCAGCCTCAAGCATAGGAAGAGTTATTTTACAGGGAGAATGATAAAGCTGTGGAATTCTCTGCCTGTTGAGGTGGTTGGGTCAGAGACTGTACAGACTTTTAAACGACTGGATGACTTCTGGCAAAAACATAATATTAAGGGTTATAATATTTAATGTGTGGGTAAAAGCTGCTTGATCCAGGCAGAAATCTGACTGCCATTCTGGGGTCAAGAAGGAATTTTTTCCCAGTGTGTTGCATATTGGTTGAGCGCTTCAGACTGGGATTTTTTGCCTTCTTTTGGATCAAGATCAGTAGGTGGTGTGTGAAAGGCGTGTCCATCGAGTTCAGCCTATGTATGTAACTAGATTGAAGTTTAGAAAAACGGCGCTTTAGAGGGGGATCTGATTACTTTATATAAATCTATAAAGGGCCATTATAAACCATTGTCTGGAAACCTATTCATTAACAGGACTATACACAGGACACAAGGTCATCCATTTAGACTGAAAGGAATTTCAGCCTAAAGCATACAGGTGCAAGAAAAAGTATGTGAACCCTTTGGGACTACGCAGAGTTTTGCATGAATTGGTCATAAAATGTGCTCTGATCTTCATCTAAGTCACAACAATTTGAAAAACACCAGTCTGCTTAAAATAATACAACACAAACCTTATATGTTTTCATGTTTTTATTGAACAGAACATGTAAACATTCACAGTGCAGGGTGGAAAAAGTATGTGAAGCAATGGACTTAATAACTGGTTGACCCTCCTTTGGCAGCAATAACCTCAACCAAACGTTTCCTGTAGTTGCAGATCAGACCTGCACAAGGATCTGGAGTAATTTTGGACCACTCCTCTACACAAAACTGTTTCAGTGTAGCAATATTCTTGGGATGTCTGGTGTGAATCGCTCTCTTAAGGTCATGCCACAGCATTTCAATCGGGTTGAGGTCAGGACTCTGGGCCACTCCAGAAGGCGTATTTTGTTTTGTTGAAGCCATTCTTTTGTTGAATTACTTGTATGCTTTGGGTCATTGTCCTGTTGCATCACCCATCCTCTGCGGAGCTTCATTTGGCGAACAGATGGTCTTACGTTTTCCTGCAAAATGTCTTGGAAAAATGAATTCCAGAGTTTATCATCAATGACCACAATCCGTCCAGGCCCTGAGGCAGCAAAGCAGCCCCAAACCATGATGCTCCCTCCGCCATGTTTTACAGTGGGGATGAGGTTTTGATGTTGGTGTGCTGTGCCTTTTTTTTTTCTCCACACATAGTGTTGTGTGTTTTTTTCCAAACAACTCAATTTTGGTTTCATCTGTCCACAGAATATTTTGCCAGTAGTGCTGTGGAACATCCAGGTGCTCTTTTGCAAACTTCAAATGTGCTGCAATATTCTTTTTGGACAGCAATGGCTTCCACCGTGGTGTCCTCCCATGTACTCCATTCTTGTTTAATGTCTTCCTTATTGTAGATGTGTCAACAAAAATGCTAGCATGTGCCAGAGATTTCTGTAAGTCTTTAGCTGACACTCTAGGATTCTTTTTTACCTCATTAAGCATTCCGCGCTGTGCTCTTGCAGTCATCTTTACAGGACGACCACACCTAGGGAGAGTAGCAACAGTGCTGAACTTTCTCCATTTGTAGACCGCCTGTCTTACCGTGGACACATGAACATCAAGGCTTTTGGAGATACTTTTGTAACCCTTTCCAGCTTCATGCAAGTCAACAATTCTTGATCATAGGTCTTCTGAGAGCTCTTTTCTGCGAGGCATGCTCACATCAGGCAGTGCTTCTTGAAACCAGTAAACCCAAAACTGGTGTGTGTTTTTAAAGGGCAGGACAGCTTTCAGCAACACATCCAATAATATCACACTGATTGGACTCAAGGTTGGCTCACTCCTGGCTCCAATTAGCTCTTGGAGAAGTCATTAGGCTATGGGTTCACATACTTTTTCCACCCTGCATGTTTACATGTTATGTTCAATGAAATACATGAAAACATATGTTTGTGTTGTATTATTTTAAGCGGACTGTTTTTCAAATTGTTGTGACTTAGATGAAGATCAGAGCACATTTTATGACCAATTCATGCAAAACTCCACGTAATCCCAAAGGGTTCACATACTTTTTCTTGCAACTGTAGGAAGGGTCATTTTACAGTGAGAATAATAAGGCTGTGGAATTCACTGCCTGTTGAGGTGGTTAGGTCAGTCTGTACAGACTTTTAAACGACTGGATGACTTCCTGCAGACACAGAATATTAAGGGTTATAATATTTAGTATGTGGGTAAAAGCTGCTTGATCCAAGGATAAATCTGACTTCCATTCTGGGGTCAAGAAGGAATTTTTTCACTGTGTGTTGCATTTTGGCAAGCGCTTCAGACTGGGTTTTTTTTGTCTTTTGGATTAACAGCAGTAGATGAAGTGGGAAAGGCTGAACTCGTTGGACACGTGTATTTTTTTTCAGCCTATTAGTCTGATGCTAGAAGGACAGGCTAATGTATGAGGAGTATTATGAGTGAGCAGCAATGTTACCAGCTCGACTTTTAATGGGAAGGAGCCACTAGTATATACTGGCAGCAACGTCGGTACTGTCTCTTGAAGTCCATAGGGGTTGATGGAGCTTTGTGCGAGACCTCTGGAAGCTTGTGCAAGTGGTGAAGTGCAGGATCTTCGGAAGAACACTAGAAACTATTTGTTCTACAAGTCCTTCTGTATGCTGGGACAGAGCCATCGTATTGTGCAAGCCTCTGCACCACGGGACAAGAGGGAGTATAGAGTTCACTTCACTTATTTTGCATAAAGTGATTTTGCAAATGACAAATCTCTTTACACCAGTTTTTGTTTGCAGGTAACTACCACATGCAAGCAAGACTAACAAATAATAATGAAACCATTCTTATGTCCCATCTTTGTGTTTCCTGTTAATGTATTAAGTTTTTGTTCTTGGGGGGGGGTTCTGGATTACAAGAGCGTCTAGACTTGCAGTTCTCTGGACACACTCTGCAGCACATTGGGCCTAACTGCACAGTGTGGCACCCCTTCCGTTTCTATGAACTGTAACTTCTAAACCTTTGACGTTATCCATTGTCAGTGTTGATTGTCTATTGGCTACACTGTTCAGTTGGTATGAGTATTGAAAATGTTGGATACAGTGGCTGTGAGCATTTTAATTGCTTGGTTATTCCTTACTGTCAGGGTTTTTTAGTGCATTGTGAACAAACTCCGCCGCAGAATAAAAGTACTGGCTGAGGTTGAAGCCGGGAAGATCCTCTGCCTCCACTCCATAATACTCCAGGGTCATGTCGCTGTAATACTCTGCTCCGGTGTCTACGTTCCACCGCCCATGTGCTGCATTCAAAACGTGCGTGAAACCACTTTTTTCCAAGCCGTAACGGTCCAGAGCAGTTTTCCTATTTATAACATACAGAAGACTATTATTATTCAATGTTTGATAAATGCCACATAAATCACTGGGGCATAAACCTAAATATCCATGAAAATTTCAGCGCACTTTAGCAATTCCATTTCACAGAAAGTTTGGTAAATTCACTATTCTCCGAATGGTTACTCCATAGTGCGCAGAAGATGGAGTCCCGAAGCAGTTATCGAACTTCGTCGAAAACCCCAGAAGTGCACCGATAACTGCCGAAATGGTATCGGTGACATCTGCCGAATCCAATGGGATTCGCCTGTTTAAACCTGTCAAACTGAAACTCTGAAAATCATACCATTTCGCCTGAATTGCAGTGCCGTTCGATGTTCTGTGAATTGAGGACTCGATAGTCTGATATGGGGCAATTTTGTTGCTGGTGAATTGCACCATATTTTGGTGTCAAGTCAGCATTATTTAGCAAATTGACAGCTTAGTGAATAGATGAACTGACCTGAAATTGCACCGATCGGTTAAATTCACAGTCCGGTGCAATTCAGGGCCAATTCAGAGGCTAGTGAATAACCTCTTTAGGGGTTATTCAGAAAACACTGAAATGTCTGCAAAATTTCGGTGCTTTTGTATTTCAGCACACTTTGGTGCGCTTTTGCGATTCAATTTCTTCGACCCTGCAGTGACTTCACTTCACCACAGGGTCACCGAAGATGGAGTCGCCAAAGTAACTGCTGAACTGCAGGAAAAAAAATGAAATTCTCCTAATAGGTGTGTAAACCAATAGAAATGCTTAAAAATGTGTTTACTAATACAGATCCTTTTAAAAATTAAAAAGATCTATTACAGAATTTAAAAAAAAACGTTTTATAAAAACATTTGGGATTCAAAAAATTTGTGAGAAAAAATACAGAAAGATGTTCTAGAAAATAAAACGTTTTGCTGAAGATTTTAATAAACCATTGAATAAAAAAAACATTATCTTTTTACATTGAATCCTATGGGATTTGCCGGTCTAAACCTGTCAAATCACAGAAAATCAGGGCATTTTACTGACACTTCGGTGCAGTTGGGCGTACTCTGAATAGGTTAACCATTACTTCTCTATGGGTCAATTTTGCTGCAGCCGAAGGTCGCCGATGTGCAGCGAACTGCACCGTATCTTGAGGTCAATTCGCCAGTATTTGGTGAGTTGACAGCTTTCTAAATAAACTGCCCCGAAATTGCACCTTACGGTGAAATTAACCGTTCGGTGACAAGTTTGGTCCTTTCTGAATAATAACCCCTTTTTGATTTGTTTTTCAGCTGTAGCGTTCATTCAATTCACCTTTTCTAGCCTCAAATTGGCAATTCCTCTGTACTTGTCCATTAATTCCCTACTTTGAGTAATCCCTGTGTCATCTCCAATTCGACCATAGACAAAATATTCTTTTTTTTTTTTCCCACCTATTCAGTATCTGCCTCTTTCACCATTAATACCTGACCCCTCTCTTAACCGTTATCAAGTGTTCCTCGCGCAAGATAGATGTTCTGTGCAGGGATATACAGTCAGGTCCAGAAATATTGGGACACCGACACAATTCTAACATCTTTGTCTCTATACACCACCACAATGGAGGTGGAATGAAACAAACACAATGTGCTTTAACTGCAGACTGTCAGCTTTAATTTGAGGGTATGTACATCCAACTCAGGTGAACGGTGTAGGACTTACAGCAGTTTGCAGATGTGCCTCTCACTTGTTAAGGGACCAAAGGTAATGGGACAATTGGCTTCTCAGCTGTTCCATGGCCAGGTGTGTGATATTCCCTCATTACCCCAATTACAATGTGCAGATAAAAGTCCCAGAGTTCGTTTCAAGTGTGCTATTTGCATTTGGAATCTGTTGATGTCAACTCTCAAGATGAGATCCAAAGAGCTGTCACTATCAGTGAAGCAAGCCATCATTAGGCTGAAGAAACGAAGCAAACCCATCAGAGAGATAGCAAGAACATTAGGTGTGGCCAAAACCAGTATAGACCCAAAGATGTTCGAATTGTGTCGATGTCTCAATATTTCTGGACCTGACTGTATGACATGAAAGGACAAACTAGTTTAGGTTTGTCAGAATATGCGACGATTGGGAGAAGATAAAAAGAAAATAGGGATTGTGCATCATGTCACACAAATTTCAGAAATAACATGTACAGTGACTGAGAAACATTTTAAAAAATGTAACATATATATATATATATACAGTTGTGTTCAAAATTATTCAACCCCCACTGAAATTGAGTGTTTTGGCCAGTTTGACATTGATTTTGATCATTCAGTCATCTTGCTACAATTAAATCAAAGAGGCACGTGTAGGTCTGACAATATATAACATAACATTTATAATGAAATAACCACAAATGTCTTTTCTGTGCTCACATCATTATCAGTTTTATTCAACCCCCTTGCTGTCTCCAAAGAATAAGAAGAGTCGACTGCAGTATGCCAAAAGTCATGTGGACAAACCACAGAAGTTTTGGGATAGTGTTCTGTGGACTGATGAAACAAAATTAGAACTGTTTGGGCCCATGGATCAACGCTAGGTTTGGAGGAGGAAGAACAAGGCCTATGAAGAAAAGAACACCTTGCCTACTGTGAAGCATGGTGGGGGGTCAATCATGCTTTGGGGCTGTTTTGCTTCTGCAGGTACAGGGAAGCTTCAGCGTGTGCAAGGTACCATGAATTCTCTTCAGTACCAGGAGATATTGGATGACAATATGATGCAGTCCGTCACAAACCTGAGGCTTGGGAGACGTTGGACCTTTCAACAGGACAATGATCCCAAGCATACCTCCAAGTCCACTAGAGCATGGTGGCAGATTAAAGGCTGGAACATTTTGGAGTGGCCATCGCAGTCACCTGACTTAAATCCGATTGAGAACCTCTGGTGGGACTTAAAGAAAGCAGTTGCAGTGCGCAAGCCTAAGAATGTGACTGAACTGGAGGCTTTTGCCCATGACGAATGGGCGAAGATACCAGTAGATCGCTGCAAGACACTTGTGTCAAGCTATGCTTCACGTTTAAAAGCTAAGTACTAAGATTGAATGTCACTTGGGGGTTGAATAAAACTGATAATGATGTGAGCACAGAAAAGACATTTGTGGTTATTTCATTATAAATGTTATGTTATATTTGTCTGACCTACACGTGCCTCTTTGATTTAATTGTAAGCAAGATGACTGAATGATCAAAATCAATGTCAAACTGGCCAAAACACTCTATTTCAGTGGGGGTTGAATAATTTTGAACACAACTGTACATGCTCTGTGGTGGCATTTTTCATGCACTGCCCATCAGCATGAATAAACTATACGTGACCAGGAACCCTATACGTGATAAATGCAGTATGCGTATATATATATATATATATATATATATATATACTCATCTATACTGTATGTCCGTTCATATTGGGGTGTGTGTGTTATAAATCTGCATGATATTCTCTTCTGGACTCATGATGTATGTTATTGTAGTGCTGCCCTTTTATTGAAGTAATAAGTGAACCCAGTGACATTCAGGGTTATTCAGAGAGCAAATGTTGCCGACATTTCGGTGCCTTCTCGTTCCCTGCACTTCGAGGAATCACAGTTCGCCACCCTCCAGTGTATTCAGCATTAACCACAGGGTCCCCGTAGTGCGAGGTAAAAAACTCGTCTCAAACCCACAGAAACCGCCACAAAAACCACGTCGGAAAAAGCCGACTAGCAGCCGATCACAGCCCAGAGCAGCCACCAGAAAAAGCCAACAAGCAGGCGAACGGAGTAAAAGCGTTTGCGTGACAGTTTGAAAATCGAAACGCTGTTTGCAAAAAAACTACTGAATGAAAATGTCTGGAATTTACATATAAGATCCAATGAATGATAATAAAAAGGGCTGTTACAGAAAAAAGAAGAAACGATTTAAAAAACTGAATTTTTTTGTCGAAAATTCCTAAAAGATCAATAAATAGACTGTTTACTGCAGAATAAAATAATAAACCGTTGATTAGATATTGAATTTAAATGTGAATATTTTTCATTGAAGCCTATGGGATTCGCCTGAATAAACCTGTCAAATGAAAACACCGAACAAGTTACACTTGACTCGGCTCTTTCCTTCATCTCCAACATTTACAGGGTTATTCAGAGAACGGTGAAAAGCAGGAGAATGGAAATTCTTGCAGGGTTATCCAAAGAGATTCGAATTGCTTGAGAAAGGTAACCGAACGCTGAAAATCAGCGTTCGGTTACCTTTCCTGGCCATTCGGCTATCCAGAGAGCAGGCAATTCGCCAAATCCAGGCGAATTGCCTGCACATACGGTGCCTGTTCGGTGCCTGTTCGAGGGCAGTGAAATCCCCATGAAAAAGCACTGCTTCGGCTATTCAGAGAACACAAACCAGCAGTGAAAGGTTCCCCTAATGCCCTGCCATTCGGTGGTTTAATTCGGCAAATTTATTCAGGAGAATCCCATAGGCTTCAATGTTAAAAATATTCCCGTCTTAATTCAATATCTAATAACCGTTCATTATAAAATTCTGCAGCAAAGAGTCTCTTTATTTATAGATTTTTTAGGATACTTTAAGCATTTTTCAGATTTTTTTTTTTTTTTTAAAAGTCCGATTTTTTTTTCAGTTTTTTTCAGTTTACTTATTTTTTTTGTAACAGCCCTCTTTATTATCATTCCCTGGACCTCCTGTGAAAATTTCAGACATTTTCGCTCAGTAGTTTCTTTGCAAACAGCGTTTCTTTTTCCCAGATTCATACAAATGGTTTTTCTAATTTATTCACTGCCTCCTCTATGTCACAGCTGCTTCGGCTCTGTGTGATTCGGCTCCTGTTCGGCTCCTGTTCGACTTCTTCAAAGGTTAATCCAGATGTTTTTGCTTGTTTTCAGCGTGCATTCGGTTAGTTTTCGTCAGGTTTGCGGCAGCTTTTCCCTGCAATTCGGGGACCCTGTGGTGCTTGCTGAATACACCGCAGGGTCACCGAAATGCAATCGGCAAAAGGAACCGAATTGAAGAGAACGAAAAGTCACCGAACGTGCGGTGACTTTTCGAATCTCTTTGGATAACCCTGTTGGTCAAAATATCCAAACCAGAAAAATTCTTCCATTCATCTGACTTTCCAAATCGGCTATTTTGACCTCGAATTTTCCATTCTCCAGTCATTCTCCTGCTTTTCACCGATCTCTGAATAACACCAATAGTCGCTTTCCTCCTGTCGCTACCAATTACGTAATATTTCCAGAATTTGGCCATTTCTTACTGTGACACCACAAAGCAACTCATCCACGCCATTGTAATCTCCCGACTTGACTATTGTAATAATCTTCTTGCTGGCCTCCCTCTCGCCCGCTTCGCCCCCCTACATTCCATTCTGAATGCCTCTGCCAGGCTATTTCACCTCAGCCGCCGCTCTGTCGCTGCTGCTCCTCTCTGCGGGTCCCTTCACTGGCTCCCCATCCACTGCAGAATTAAATTCATAATCCTTACCCTGATTTACAAAGCTTTCACTAACTCAGCTCCCCACTACCTGTCCTCACTAATCACCAAATACACCCCAGCCCGCTCCCTAAGATCAAACCGTGACCTACACCTAGCTTCTCACTGCATCACCTCTTCCCATGATAGACTGCAGGATTTCTCATGCACAGCCCATCCTCTAGGGGACAGTCTGACCGTACGAGGGAGAGTTTTCTAAAGTCATTCCTATTTAGGGTAGCCTACCACTCGACTCACTGATGCAACTAGTCCATCACTCTCACCAGTCCATCACTCTCACCTTGCAGTCCTCTCCTATTTCCACCCCCAACCCTTCTAGATTGTAAGATCCCATGGGAATAGGGCCCTCGTTTTCTTTTTTACTGGTTTATCAAAATGTTGTTCAATGTATTGTAACCCTGTCTATATTGTGCCCGTTGTTCAGCGCAGTGGAATATGCTGGTGCTTCATAAATTAAGATTAATAATAATTTTTAAACTTACTCATCTCCAATGTAGAGGTTTGGCCAAACTTCATTTACATGTGTGAATTTAGCTGCTCCATGCCAGAAGAGTCTCTCCAGCTCGAAAGCCCCTGGGGTGCAGTAGCCGGTGTCGGGATCCACAGCCACCGCAGCATAGGCATTGCGTTTCTTGTTTCGATTTGGTGTGTCTGTTGGCATCGTATCTGGAGTTACTGAGGTACTTGGCTCTTGTGGTCCCTTCAATAGAATAATGGAAATGTAGTATAGTTAATGATTTCAAATCTATTTTTGTTAGCTCATGGTATGTGGTAATAATCATGGTAGGTATATAATATATATATATATATATAATCTGAGAGAATTTTCTACCCTTCCTGGTGCATCGCAATCCCTGGCAATATAGTAAGCTGTATTGAAATCACATCTGTGTGGTGCTCAGGTACCAGAAGACCTCTTTAGTGGCCATACTGACAAAATACAAGAAATGAATGTGCACAAAACCATATTCTTCTTAAACCATATGGACGTTTGCCCTCTGATATTCTTGTCTGTAGTTATCTCTCTACTACAGATATGTATTCTAGTTTGCTGAGCTGCTATACAGAGACGTCTTTTATAATTGATCTGAAAATACATACGGTATGTAACTTGGGCAACTCATTAGAATTGTAAAGCCATATGCAACACTTGCACATTACCAATGTGTTGTTTGAAGCCTTTGAGATACCGTATGCTCAGAATGCTAATCCCTTCCGTGTATTTGCACAGACAGAGGCGGTTATTCCGAAAGCACCTAAATTTCAGTACTTTCTTGTTCGGCGAAGTCAGACTGTGGTCTGTACTAAAACCTCACTCCTCCGCTATCACACTCCTTTAAGCTATTGGTCTGTTTATGTTTTCCGGCTAAAAATGGTGGTTTGTGACTCCACCCCCACCCCCCATCAGAACATAATCCAAATGTCCTTAAGCCCTTCCCTCATGGGCCCTGTGTTCCCTGACACCAGGGGTAGCATGGTTTTGAAACGCCAGTCAATCGCCATCCAAGAGCCAGACGTGCCAACCAATCCAATACAAGGACCGCACGGCATTCACTTTAATGGAAACCTCGGCAGAAACTTTAAACCCCGGCACCCTGAAAACACTTTGCCCCAGCAGGGTGCTCTTTTGGGGTTAGGGTCCCCCTCATGGGAGCTGCAGTTGGGGTGATTTTCAGAAGGGAGCTAACTTGGGAACCCAAGTTTCTGAGCCTCTCTTTGCCCCAGGGGCTCACGCAGCAGCGGCCATTCAGCATCATCTGGCCCACACTGCCGTTCTGTCCCCCGCCTGCGGATCTGGGTGCTTTATGGACTGTGACACCATAGGGGCCCAAGCTATCAAACGGTACCTGTGTATTGCTGCTGCTCCCCTGACATCCACCCCAAACAAGGACCCTTGCTCTGTATGATTGCAGCTCGTTATTTATAAAGCGCCATCAAGTTCAGTAGCGCTGTACAATGGGAGGGACAGAATAACCGATATAAATACAAGTTAATCACCTAGAACAGTAGGAGAGTGGACCCTGCTCGAGAGTTTACAATTTAAGTCACTGCAGAGACTGCGAGGTGGACCTGATGGGGACCAGGTTGAACTGCGTTGCCGGGATGTCTGGGTTGTTATCTGATTCTGTACCAAATAAAAAGAGGCCGTGTGAAATGGCCAGTGAGTTTGCTTAACCCAATAAGACCAGTGTCGTCTGCTTTATTGGGAGAAATTCAGAACTAACATTGATTCAGCTCTGCTTGCTGAGAGAAGAATCCAGGAACTAGCGGAGGAAGGCAAATACGACGGCTGAGGGAAAAATCTTTGACCTGCGCTCTCATAACAGACGCACTTCGGGCTCTTCAGCGATTCCAGTTGCCGACCCTGTGGGGAATTCACTATTCACCACAGGGTCCCCATAGTGCACCAAACATGGAGCCACCGAAGACTACCGAATGCCACTGAACTGCACTCAAAAAACCCGGAAGTCTGATCTTCTTCTAAAATGTGTTTAAACCAATAAATATGCATGAAAACTTGTGGAAATAATAAAAAGGTCCTATAATAAAACTATTACAGGATAAAAAATTGGGAATCAAAACTTTCGCATAAAAAATACATCAATGTTACAAAAAATAGACTGTTTGCTGAAAATGAAAAGAATAAATGGTTGAATAAAAAGATCAATTATATTTTTGTTTTTTACTTTGAATCCTAAAGGTTTCGTCTGTTTAAACCTGTCAAATTGAATCACCGAAAATCAGGGCATTTCAGTGACACTTCAGTGCAGTTCAAAGTTCTCTGAATAGGTTAACTTCTCTGGGACAATTTTGCTGCTGCCGCATTGTGGCGATCTGCACCATATTTTGCTATCAATTCACCAGCGTTTTGTGAAAGCCTTCTGAATAGACTAACTGCACCGACCGGTTGCAATACCATATTAGCCACTCACACAAAATTAAGACCACAATTTAATTCGGACTGGTGGCGGAAAAGGTGAAGATGTCAACGGTTTCTCAGTTCAGGAGATTCAAAGCTTGGCTTACCAGAATGTCAATTTCTGATTAAAAAAAAAAGATAAAATCGTCTAAAATATCGCCTCTCGTGGCTATACTTTTTTTTTGTTTAAATGTATAATTTTATTTAGCAAACAAAATTTTATTATGAGGGATACAGAAGAGGAAGAAGGGGTAAACCAGGGAACAAAAACACAATAGTCATTACACATAATGGACAGAGGGACAGGCAGACACTTGAAACATGGTCTCCGAAAAGCTGAATCCCATGTACCCCCACATGGTGGATTGCACAGTCACCTAACCGGCGACCCATGGGAAAGGAAGGGCCAGAACCCTCCTCAGCGATGAATCCAGTGGGCTCCGGGGGTTAAAGACAGGGTTGGGTTGAGTAATTAGGAGAAGGAGGGTAATAACCTGTTTTTAAATGTATAGTTAATTTAGAAATGGAGGACAAATGACAGTAAGAACATCGCATTGTCAGCACAAGAGAGGTGCATCGCAAACAATATAAATATTCGTCTAAAAATAGCATATGGGGACTACCACACCACGAGTCCCACCCATGGCCCAGAGTCCCCCACCCACAGGGAGACCTCAAAAATAAAAAGTTGGCTCCTACTCCGGCATAACCAGGATGAAAGAAGAACCGCAAAAGAAGAGGAGTCTGAAAAAAGGGGAAAAGGATGAGGGAGAAGGAGAACAGGAGTATAACACACCCGCTCGACAAGGCCTCCGTTCCCTCATAACAGAACCTACAGAGGAGAAACGGGTATCTCCTCTAAACGCCAGGACTCGAAGAGGCGAACGCCCTCAACCACATGGACTACACTCTCTGGAACTGGGGCATCTGGTCAAGTACCTCCGCACTCAACCTTTTTCATAGTGAGGATATACCATATCTTTGCATCGATCATGGATCAGGGCAGGGGGACCTAGCTAGCAGCGGTGAAGCCGGGCAGAGGCGTGGGGTCTATTTGACCAAGCTGACCAGGGGTCTGGTGGGGGGGGGGGGTGGTCTGCAGGCATCTACTCAGGTTCGCAAAAATGTCACCCCATATCGGTCACATAATGTCCACCATGTGTGAAAAGAAGTCCCCTCCACCCCCCATTCCCAGAAGCACTCAGATGAAGCCCCCGGAACAAAACGGACCAGCCTCATCGGATAAAGATACCACCTCGCCATCAACTTATAATAGTTTTCTCTTATCGTAACGCAAAGCATCATCCACGCGGTACGGTCAATCATATCATCCCAGACCACCACATCCGGCGATTTCCCCTGTGTCTGTCTCCCATTTTAAGATGTATGAGGGGGCCTGAGTAAACGTGCATTGAAGGAGCTGGGAAAATTGAGATCAGGCCCTTCATAGGGTCCTGACATCTGCAGAACCTCTCATAAGAAGTGGTCTGCGGATGAGGGGGGTCAGCCCCGACACAGGCCCTAGTGAAGTGGAAGAGCTGGCAAGCCCAGAAGAGTTTTCTCCCAGGCAGGCCTGCAACTCCTGGAGGTAGCCCAGGGTGACCAGGGAGCCCTACAAGTGGTGGCTCAACTCTGTGATGCCTTTCCCGGTCCACCAACAGAAAGCCCCGCACGGACACCCACCGGGAATTCCGGATTATGAAACAGGGGAGTCCGCACGGAGCCCCTCGAGAACAGGCCATCTCTGCATCGCCATGTCTCCATAACCAGAACAAGTGCTGAAGCGTTGGGCTGTCAAGGGATTTTTCTAACAGCCAAGATCAAAAGCACAAATTTGTATAATGCTGGACGAAAATGGGCTTTTACCAGCCTCAGTTTTTTTCGCCAGTAGTATTTTTCAACTATCAGCTGGCGCCGAATTTTTTTAATTGAATGGATTTATATCATGCCCTAAGTATGCTTGCAATTGCACCTGTGCTGTTCAACACTTTCATGTAGGTAGATAGTCACACACCCGCTGAACAACGTTTTGACCTCACCCTCACTGCCTTTTACCTTCAATCATGGCTATCCACTTCCAGTCACCCATATATGCATAGCTGTCCGCACAATCTCACTTTCATGCTTAAGAAATGAATTTCTATACATATATAATATAGCTATAGAGTTAATGACCGACACACATACTTTTATTCTCCCTTTTAGTCAGGCTAGCACTGTTGGACGTATACACTTATCTGCCTCTGTCACCGGCACATGAGACGTACTGTATCTAACTTGCAGGTTTTCATTTTCCACTCCAAATAAAGCTGCCTGTAGATATCGGATTGTCATTTCTTTATGTGTAAAGCAAAGTATGTACAATAAATGTTAATTGATTTCCTTTCATCTCAGAGGCATAGGACCTGAACTTAAAGTCAAACTGTCATTATGGTCACATCCCTATAGTTGTTTGTGTCTCCTTTAGTGTCGCCTTGTACACTAGAATTGTTTTTGGTGGCAGTCCTTAAGCACACATGCAGTATAATGATATGTTAGCTATTCTGTAACCACTCACAGGAGAAAAGAAAAAAAGCTAAACTGAACTTGTCAGTTTGGAAGTGAAAAGATTGTCCTTAAGGCATTACTGTAATTGGATGACATGAAGGGTCAAGCAGCCGGTCTTGTAAAGAATGAAATTACACTCCAAGGCCCTGCGTGATGATTCCCCTGGTTGCTTGACCCGGCTGAACAAGATCTCCAGTGATCAGCTAATTCAGGACTTGACGGCGTGCTGTAAGTATCTATATCTAGTAACACACATATGTTACGAATACTGTCACTAAGCAGCTGTTAATTGGGTAGGCTCCTTAAATAAGCAAATGCTACTCCAGAAAAAAATAGAACTTGGCATTGAATTCAGAGACATTTTATCATGCGAGCTGACTTTACAACAGTACCTGTATTTACGGTGAAAGAAAATGACATCACTAGGCAATAGGAAAAATAGAATTCTTTTGATTCCTTTAATAGAAACATAGAAAATGTCGGCAGATAAGAACCTTTCAGCCCATCTAGTCTGAAGACCTCAATGGAAGTGACACCAATGGATGTCACATAAAACATGCTAATTATTAACTTATGTCACCATGCTAATATCTTTTTGTTTCAGTTACATAATATGAGAGAATTCGTGTAACTCCGCTTTTACATCGGTACTTCAATTTAGAAACATAGAAAATGTCGGCAGATAAGAACCTTTCGGCCCATCTAGTCTGCCCAGTTACATGGATACTTTACCTGGATTTATCTTTTGTTTAGGATAGCCTTATGCCTATCCCATGCCTGCTTAAATTCAATTACTGTTTTGGCCTCTACCACTTCAATTGTAAGGCTGTTCCATGTATCCACCACCCTCTCAGTAAAATAATGTTTTCTGATGTTACTTTTAAACCTTTGCCCCTCTAATCTAAGACTATGTCCTCTTGTTTTGCTACTTTGTTTCCTTTTAAATATACTCCCTTCCTCTACCTTGTGGATTCCCTTTACATATTTAAATGTTTCTATCATATCTCCTCTGTCTCGTCTTTTTTCCAAGCTGTACATGTTAAAATCATTAAGCCTTTCCTGTTAATGAAACAGATCCTTCCGATAGCCATTATCTTTATTCCGCGTGGTGTTGCTTTGTTTTTTTGTCTTTCTAATTTTTGTTTCTCTAATCCAATGTGTGCTCTCTGCCACCAACTTTTTTCCAATACAATTTTTTTATTTTCAAGTATAAAAATTGTGGTCAAGGTACAATAATTACGTTGTAACATTCAGAGGACAGTTACAAGAATTCTGAGGCTAAAAGTACCGGCTGGGTGGAGTGGAGGTAACATCACTGCTCTATAACCTTGGAGAGAGACTGTGGAGACACAGGTTCGATCCCGGCTAGAGCACCTCTCCAGTAAGTGTCCTTGGAAAGACACCTAATGGTACATACTCGCCACCCAGGACATATTTGAAAATGAGAGAAATCTCAATGTATCCTTCCTGGTAAAATACTTTTTCAAAACAAAAACAATGCGCAGGTTAGGAATGAGTACACTGTTTGAATACAATATAGTGAAGAAGAATTACTCTCCCCATCCCATAGGAGACTTTTGTTTTGCCGTTTAAGGAAGAATGGCTGTTACTAGGGTATGATTATTATGAGTAGGGTGCGATGCTTTATAAATGAGTTCTATGGAAGCATATAATCCCCATTAAAGTGAGGTTATCCTGCTTGGGTCCCTGCTTACCACTTGCTGTGACAAATACAATTCTGTGAAGGTGGAGCGAATTTGGCATTTTATCTTCAGGTTTAATGAGTTTACAGTATACTATGTTGCCAAGTGGTGAGAAATCCATTCGTGCTGCCTCTTTTCCCTGTTGTGAGCCCGTCCATTCGAAAAGCGTAAAATAGTATATTGTGGAACAATTCCATTGTAGGAGGAGTATCTGAAATCTATTGTTTGAGGATAGATTATAGCTGCTGCCAGGATGATGGTGATGAGTTTTCTCATTCTTGGCATTGTGGGAGTGATAATGCCCAGGACAGCTGCTTGCTGGGATATAGGAAAGGTGATATGGAGTTCTGTTTGAAAACAGTGATCAATGTCCTTCCAGAATTCTGAGATGCGAGGCGTTCCAAAAGCAGTGGTGAATATCTGCTCCACCTTCCCCACATTTCAGACAAGTGCTTTTTTCTCTTAATTCCATCAAATAATGTCATCCCACCAACTTTAAAGACTCAAATTTAGTGTTCACAAACTTTTTAAACCGAAGAATTAAATTATATGCATGTTGCTGGTGAAATGGAGCCATTGTGACTTCTAGCAATGAATTCACATGGCTGTTCTGCATTGAATCGCGATGGCGCACACAGCATCTCAGAGGATGGCTAGCTATGGCCCACAGCCTTTTATTGATTTGTAGGTTTTGCAATGAGGTATATTTTTCCTACTGCTGGTAAATACATATGTATTGTGTCTGTATTTGCCATCTTTTTCTCTGCATTGACTTGACAGCTGACCGTTATACAGGAGAGTTACACTTGAAGCAGTGCTAGCTGACATTGTGTCATGGGGATGTCCCTTTACAAATTAGTCCTGGAATTTTCTGAGAAGTTTGTCTGACAGAAATGATGTCTCTGTCTTTGCATCGTCACCTGTCTTCTTTTTTTACTCATAAACTTGACAATGATGAGGCTGGGAAGTGTCTCCACTCCCAGACGGTAAAAGTTGTAATACAATAGCACTTGATCAGCAGCGTTTAGACCTCTGGGTCAGCAATCCAGATAATCTGTAACTTGCTATGGGTAACGTCTTACTCAAGCAGCTGCATAAATAATGGATAGTCTGCATTTCTTCAGTTTGTACTTGCACACAAATTTAAGTCCGCTTTGGCAGTGTGGCAATGCCAGTAGTGTCTGGTGTGGGATTCAGCCAGGAGCATTCTGTTTAAATTTTTAATAGAAGAAAAAGGCATGGCACTGTAGTGTTACCCCTTCTTTATTTTATTCTATTTTGATAGCCTTGGACAAATTATATCTCAATTCCCATTTGAGGATCTCTTGTGAATCTACTTGTGAAGTACTTTCAGAATTTCTATTTGATGTTTGGGGTGGCTCTAGTGTTGACTGAATATTAATCTCATAATCTGATACCTGTTAACCCAGAGCAGAGAAATGGATCTGGTCTGTTTGGCATGCTGTGTAGCTATGCTACTGAAAGGTTTGTCTCACCACAAGCTTCTAACAGATTCTACAGCACTGTAGACTGGGAGAAAACAAAGCTAAAACTGGCAAATAAGTTTGACACGTGAAGAAGATCTGCAAATCACCGATAAAAACGTACTAATAAAATGTAAACAAAATAAAAACAAAACTAAAGGCTGCACCAAAAAAGTCACTGCAAGGAACCTTTATTCACAGCCACAAGGGGGCTAAAAATAACAATAAAAAAGTGCTTCTCTTTTGTTATTTTTAGCCCCCTTGTGGCAGTGACAAACGTTCCTTGCAGTGACTCTTTTGGTGTAGCCCATCGTTTTGTTTATATCTGTATGTGGGACTGCAGACCCTTGGTGGAGCACCCGTATGGTCGCCAGACCTTAGCGGGACCTCACCATTGCAGCCACATTTTTCTTTTGTCACTAATAAAATGTGACTGGCTGACTTGAGAAAAGGTTGATGTAGTGACAAAACAAACTGAACGTGAACAAAGCTCCAGGGCCGAATGGAATTCACCAGCAAGTACTGAGGGAGCTTTGTGTGGAAATATGTAAACCTCTGTTTTTAATATTTCGGGATTCTTTTCTTTCAGGAATCGTACCATAGGACTGGAGAAAAGCTGATGTGGTGCCTATATTCAAAAAAGGTTCAAATTATCTGCCTGGGAATTCTAGACCTGTGATCTTAACATCTGTGGCTGGGAAAGTATTTGAGGGGGTTACTAAGGGATAATATTCAGGTTTTCATTGGGAGGCATAATGTCATTATCAGGTATTGGCATGGATTTATGAAACACAGTTCATGTCAGCCTATCCTAATTGCATTCTACGAAGAAGTCAGTAAAAGTATACAGTAGATCAGGGGGTCACAGTGGATATGATTTACTTGGATTTTGACAAAGCCTTCAACACCGTTCCACACAAGAGAATACAATTAAAATTATGCAAAATTAGTCTAGATGATTACTCTTGTTCTGGATAAAACCCTGGCTAAAAGATAGAATACAGACAGTGTTATTAAATGGTAAATTTGCCCCTGAACACCAGTGGTAAGTGGAGTCCCTCGGGGGTCTGTTATGGGACGATTTCTATTCAATCTATTTATAAATTACCTTGAAATGGGCATCTATTGTAATCTGTTAGTGTTTGCAGATGACACAATGCTAGGAAAGGTGATAAAATGTGATTAGGATATTGCTTTCCTATGGAGGGGAACTGGGCACTCAAATCACAGATGACATTTACAGGGTTATTCAGAGAGCGGTGAAAAGCAGGAGAATGACTGGAGAATGGCAAATTCTAGGTCAAAATAACCAAACCAGAAAAGTTCTCCCATTCATCTCACTTTTCAAATCGGCTATTTTGACCTAGAATTTTCCATTCTCCAGTCATTCTCCTGCTTTTCACCACTCTCTGAATAACCCTGTATATGTAGATAAATGCAAGGTTATGCACTTTGGAGTGAAGAATACACAAGCAACTTATACTTTAAATTGTACGGAGTTAGGGAAATCAAAGCAGGAGAAGGATTTGGGAATAATCATATACTCCAAACTCAGCAACACTGTCCAATGTCAAACTGAAGTCGCCAAGGCCAGCAAGGTATTGGCATGCATTAAAAGGGGAATTCACTCTCGTGATGAAAAGATAATTTTGCCTCTTTATAAATAAATGGTAAGACCGCATCTTGAATATGCCGTGCAATTTTTGGCACCTGTTTTTTTATATTAAAAAAAATATATTGGGGGCGTGGCCGGCCGCTGAAGAGAGAAGTCGCATGTTACTGGAGCTCCACAGCGTTACTCTCTTCTAGGGACCTATTTCTAACCCTTGCCACAGAGATACCTTCCTTGAGGTACCCGAGTGGCTGGCCATCAGGAGTGTGTTGACCGGAGCCTGATTCCCCCCCCTCCACTCCAGAGAGACACGCCAGTTGGCGGCTAGCATTGGGTGGTGCGGCCTACCCTTCGGGGCTTGTTGTGCTCGGCCTGTCTTCCCTGACCGCCTTACTCCCTATGGGGTCCACGATGAGGACTGAGGAGGCGGTGGGCCCACATCTCCCGGCTATCCTAGATGCACTGCTGCTGATCTTAGAAGATGACGAGCGTCCACTGACGCGGGGTGACATGCGCCGCATTATGGTGGAGCTGCGACGCGGCCGGGAGGACGAGGCTGTGCTCGGCGGGGTTCCCGGAGGTATTTGGCTTGACCTGGGCTCACAAAGCTGCATGGTCCAGGAGGAGATGGAGGCTGGGGAGCTGCAGAGCAGAGGTGGAGTTCCGGTGCCGGCGGTCTCGCAGCAGGAGCGGGATGGCGAGGCAAGGTCTGCCCGGGTGGTGCTGGCGGGATATCCGGAGACGCTTGCAGGTACCGGCCAGTGCCTGCTGACATCTGAATTTCCCCTTCCGGGGTTTACGAGGGAATCCCCCGTACCGTTCCTTGCTGCGGTCCACCTGGGACCCTGACTCAGGGGGTCGGTGGAGGGAGCTCTGAATCTGCCTTCTGCACAGACGACCGGAGTCCAACGGAAGCAGTGCTACCCCTCGCGACAATGGTGATGACTCCGATCGGACTTCTCCTGCAATCCTCCGCTCCGGCGCTGCCGGTGCCAGCAGCTGTACCTCGTGAAGCTGTTTGGCGTGGAGGTGTGGATCGAGGCCTGCCTGGCATTGGGGCCTTTGGAGCAAGTAGGGGCTTGCCTGTACCGCCGGCATCGTTTTCTCCTGCCTGGCCTCGCCCGCTTTGCAATGTCCTGCCTGTGTTGTGGCTACTGCCCCAAGCCGTGACCGATGGGGCGCCTGGAGAGGCAAAGTTGCTATACACTCGAAACAGCGCCGCATTCCTGCTGGATATGGGTTGAAGGGACCCGTTCTGATTACTGACTGCCTGCTGATCCCTGACCCTGGCCCGTTGAGTTTTTCCTCCCGCACGCTTATTTCTCACTGCTGCTGACCTTACAGAGGTGATCTGTCCTTGAGCACCCTCTTAGCGACCCAGTATGTGGCTGGACACTGGCTGAATCGTTTGCGGTACCCTTTACCTGCAACGCAGAGTTTCCCTAAGGCTAGGGACAGATGAGCGCATTTTCTGCGGCCACCGTCAAAATGTACGTCGATGCGTGCGCACGCATTTTTTCACGGAATACGCTTAAGTGGTCAGACGATGCGCAATTCTGGACGTATTTCATGACGATGGGGTAAAAAGAAGTCTAGGGAAATCCGGCTGTTTGAACGTTATGTTGGCCGCACACTAGCAGCGTCTGACATCTCCTAATCACGCACACACGCTGCTATGCGGCCGCAGCGCACTTTGTACGTCAGTACCAGCGGTTTCACGTTCTGATAAAAATGCGTTCATTTGCTGGTTGCGTGGTGTCGGCGCACTTTCGTACGCACGTACTGCGTATATTGGCCGTCATTGGCCGTTATGTGCTGCTACTGCCGCCGTGATTTAGTGCGCCTGCACGCGCGTTCCGACTGCCCCACTCTGACCCTAGCCTAAGATGGAAACGTTTCTTTGATGAATACAGCTGACTTATTTTTCTTTCTCATACTAATTTACGCTGACTACAAGCTGACTTTTTATTTTTTCCTGAAATGTACCTGCTGACTTTTATTGTCTCCCCCCACCCCAGCTTTTTGACGTTTTACAGAGTTTTTTGTGATTTCCCTCCCCCCCCCCCCCCCCCCATTTATGTTTTACGTATCTGATAAGTATATGCTGCCTGGCCCTGCGCGGCCAACCTTGTCGGTCGAAATGTGACCTTCGGTTTTGGAAAATAAAAATCTTAAATATAAAAAATTAAAAAAAAAGATATTATGGCAGTAGAAAAAGTGCAGAGACAGGCAACTAAATTAATAAGGGGAATGGAAGATTTAAGTAAAGGCTGACAAGCTTAAACCTGTTTAGTTTAGAGAAATGGCACCTTAGAGGGGATCTGATAACGTTAGGTAAATTTATGGGCCATTATGAACCATTGTCTGGAAACCTATTCATTAATAGGCCTTAAATTCTAAGCCCTCAAGCAGGGGTCTTTCCCACTGTTCTGTGTGTTTAACTTGTATGTATATATGTTATTCTTTCTCACCCATTGTACAGCACTACGGAACTTGTTATCGCTATATAAATAATTGTTGTGACAGAACACCCTGTCACTGTGCTACTTGGAGGGGACTGTGCGCTTGCCTCCTGCCTAAGACTACGGCTCAGCAGTTAAACGGGAGATTTTGGAGCTGTTTGCCGTCTCCCTCTACCAGAAAACACACGGCACCCAGCGCTAAGTATATCCGCGTTCGCCGGTTCCTCTGAATCAACGTTTTCCTGTGCCTGATTATCCTGTTTGCCCCCGGCGAGATTAACAAAACCTATGGGTCCAATCTGGTGTAGTCCTGACCGTGTGTTAGTAGTTCTGATGTAGGGAGCTCATTTTCCTTTCTAGGGATACACTTATTTATACCTGCTAACAGGGCCGCCATCAGGGCATTATGCCCCATGCTGCCGTAAGGGGCCCCCGTCGGCAGCAGCTGTGCCCTTTTTCACAGGTTTGGTATCAGACTCTGAGTCTGAATCCGGAGCTGACTGTTTCTCCTGCGACTGGCTGGGTGAGGCCAAGCAGCGTGCATGGGCCTCACAAGCTTGCTGCTTTGGCGCCGCCCCCTCCAGTCACGTGAGAAGCTGCCTGAGACGGAGGGAGAAGACGAAGAGAGAAAAGAAAAGGGAAGAAGGAAGAAAGAAGAAAAGAAGGAAGAAGAGAGGACAGGGACAGAAGGCAGCGGAGAGGTGAGCCAGGGCCCAGCCAGACCCCTAGGGCCCAGCTAGACACCAATGTCCAGCCAGGGCCCAGCCAGACCCCCAGGGCCCAGCCAGACCCCCCCCCCCAGGGCCCAGCCAGACCCACAAGGTCCAGCTAGGGCCCAGCTAGACAGCAATGTCCAGCCAAACCCCCAGGGCCCAGCCAGACCCCCAGTGCCCAGCCAGACCCCAAGGCCCAGCCAGACCCCCAGGATCCAGCCAGACCCCCAAGGCCCAGCCAAACCCCCAAGGCCCAGCCAGACCCCAAGGCCCAGCCAGATCCCCAGGGCCTAGCCAGACCTCAGGGCCCAGCCAGACCCCCAAGGCCCAGCCAGACCCCCAAGGTCCAGCCAGGGCCCAGCCAGACCCCCAGGGCCCAGTCAGACCCCCAGGGCCCAGCCAGACCCCCAAGGTCCATCCAGACCCCCAGGGCCCAGCCAGACCCCCAGGACCCAGCCAGTCCTCATGGCCCAGCCAGACCACCAAGGCCCAGCCAGACCCCCAGGGACCAGCCAGACCCCAGGCCCAGCCAGGGACCCTCCAGACCCCCATGGACCAGCCAGACCCCAAGGCCCAGCCAGACCCCAGGCCCAGCCAGACCCCAGGGAAATGTTTTACCAACAGCGAGTGGGAAATGTTTTACGCTCATATACACCGCACATTACTGTGAGTTTTATTGCTGTGGTGCTGTGTTATGTCCTTTTGGAAGGGGGCGAAAAGCTGTTAGAGGTTGAGGAAGTTTACGGGGGGCCCCATCGTGAGGTTCAGTAAGGGGCCCCATCATTTCTGATGGCTGCCCTGCCTGCTAATAAAGCAGATGTAAGTAGTGCCACAGCTATGCAAAGCTTTATTCAGGAGGACTAGTATTATGCCTTGAATGCTAAATAAAACAGACAAATGGATGAGGTGTGAGATGTAAGGTAAGAGTCTGGTAGAGGACTTCCTTAATCTACTTGTGATCCAATGGTTTCTTAAAATGCAGAAGGATAATATCCTTTTGACGTGTGTGTGTCCGCCTCTAAAAAGGATGAACCGGTTTGAAAAGAACAAAATTAAGAAATGTTTTTAGTTTTATTTCTTTATAAATCTTACACTTCTGGCTACCTGATGACTTTATATAGTTATGGGAAAATTTAAATCCGACCTTTCTAATGCTATTTTGAAAAAAGATATGCTGGAAATAAAGCTAGATGATCCATTCCTCAACAACGTTTGTGTGCCCAGAGCAAAGCCTGGATAAATTCACCAGTTTGTCTTTCGGTGGTTTCATTCGGAGGTCTGAAACCTTTTTTAATTTGTGCCATTAGAGAAACCACTTATGCCATCAGAATATCAGTCTGATCCCATCCAAAGGGGCCAGAACGGCAGACACAGTGTGCGGATTCATATGCTGCATTATTATACTGTAGAGGTGCTGCCTGGCAGTGTGCGGCTTTATATGCTGCATTAATTATACTGTAGAGGTTCTGCCTGGCAGTGTGCGGATTCATATGCTGCATTAATTATACTGTAGAGGTTCTGCCTGGCAGTGTGCGGATTCATATGCTGCATTATTATACTGTAGAGGTTCTGCCCGGCAGTGTGCAGATTCATATGCTGCATTAATTATACTGTAGAGGTGCTGCCCGGCAGTGTGCAGATTCATATGCTGCATTAATTATACTGTAGAGGTGCTGCCCGGCAGTGTGCGGAATCATATGCTGCATTGAAACCTATGGGTTAAAAAGCCTTGTTTCTTTAAAAAAAGTTAAGAAACCTAAAATTTCACCCAAAAAATGCTTAAAAAATCTTAAAGAATAACTAAGTAAAGGAACTTTCATGCTATTGGTAGTAATCTACTTCCCCTTCTTAAATAAGCAATAAAAAACCAAATATCTCATAAAAAAGCGAAAAACCAAACTGAATGGAATCACACGAATGTTACGAATTGCCGAGATGATCCAAACGCCATAATGACCCGAATCACCGAATCGATCCAAAATTTTGAATCGATATCAAATTACTGAATCGAATCACTGAATCGAAACAAACTGTCCAAAACGACCTGAAACAAAAACAACACCTGGAAAAAAAACTGAAACAAAATTTTCAGCGGTGCACATCTCTAATCTCTACAAGTCAATGTAGGGCTCTGTTCCATTAGGTACGGTAACAATTGCGTAACTCTGGACTATTGCGGAGTCTCACACAATCGTTCCCAGACTGACTGTTTGGTATTATGAGTGACAACTTGTGTTGGCGCTCTGTATTTGCTCGTTAATACTGCTGGTTTGTGCATCCTATACTTTGTATAGAACGCACAAACCATCGCCAGCGCGAGAGTGACAAGTGATCCAATATCACTCGTCATTTGTTTCTTAAGCAAAATAAAAATGCTGCAGTTGTGCCTCATAAAACCAGGTGTAGTATGATTTTGCGAGAGCAAAATCACTTTATACCGCCTTATAAAACACACCGCCTGCCTCTTAATTTGCCTCACCAGTGAGTACGTCTCGTACTGCTGGACATTGTGCAACGCAAGATCTCGTGCAGCTCCTGTGAGAATCCTCAATGCAGACCTATGGACTCGAGTGTTTTGCGTAGTCAATGCTCATAGCACCGTTGGGGATGAAATGCGTTTTGCTACTATTGTAATATCTCTGGTATTGTGGATTACGGGGAGTGGAAATTCAGTTTTCACATACGGATTACTGCTCCTAAATGAGTAGTGCTTGTATCATAATGCAAAATCTAAATGTACAATAGCATTGTGTGTATCAAGTACAAATAAAATCTTCATAACAGTCTCAATGTTTTCTACCATTCATCACTTAAAAAAAAAAGTATACATGCTCCTGTACAATGGCAATATTGGTATCATGAAGTTGTTTGGGGAATGTGCTTTTCTAAAACTGCCAGCAGTTGCTTTATAAATATTGATAAGCACGGTTCCTGGCTAAATTTTGAACTTCATTTCACACCATCATAAAACTTTCGCAAATTTGGCAGAGGAACATCCTTAGAGGGACATGGGTGTCTAGAATTTTTTTTAATTATTTTAAATTAACATTTAAAACTTTTATACCGATAGACAAACTAAAATCAATAAAAGTTCTAAGAATGTGTGTAAAAATGTTTATTTTCTTGCTTTAAACTCTGTCATTTCACCTTCTCTGACCACACCCTTAGCTAGGGGTGTTTCTTCAGCTCCCACATCCTGAATATTCCCGCCCACTACCCCACCCATCAAAGCTTCACATGAACTAGCACGGGCTGTGCACGTGAAGCTGTTTCTGTAACTGAAACCAAGACATAAACACAGGGCAGCCATCAGGGGGTGACAGCCCATGACTTGTTCAGGAGCCCAGTTGATCCAGGGGGCCCTTGCCAAACCCTATGTACACCTTAAGTGGCAAATAGGTAAGGGACCCTCCATGTCACCCAGGACTGGTCAAGCAAGATACCAGCAATTTTCCCAGTGGGCAGCGGTATCTAGAGCACGGTAAGAGCGTTCTGGCTCATAACGGAGGGATCGATTAGTATGATTTGCACCAGGGAACACTTTTTATCCCGTTGCTGGACCACTAGGGAGTTAGTCCATTCCCAGTAAACTAAGGTTTGGAGAAAGAGACAAAATGTTAATAATTTCTAATTTGCTTATTGAAATAGGCAGCTGACAGAAGGGGATCCTGACCAGTGGTTTAGTAAGGGGCCCCACGATTTCTGATGGCAGCTCTGCATCACACACACTCGCTCAGTCACCAGCTGACACGCTCACACACTCACCCGCTGACTTGCTTGCTCACTCACCCGCTGACTTGCGTGCTCACTCACCTACTGGCTTGCTCTCTCACTTGCGTTCTTTCAGGGTTTACATTCTCACTGTCTTCCTCAAACTCCCTCAAAGGTCACTCACTCTTTTTGTGCTGTTTTTTGTGTGTGTGTGCGCTCTCTTGCTATTTCTCTTGCGTTCTCTCTTGCTACACTTTTTCTTGCGCTCTCGCTGCTTTATCATGCTATCTCTCATTGTCTTGTTTGGTTTTTTTTTCTGTACCTTTCTCTCTTTTTCTCCCTGTTTGTATTGATTTCTGTCCTTCCCTGTCTCTGCAGTAGCTGGGAGTGAAAGGGTTACAGATTGGAATGGCACTCAGCCCTGCCCACCCCTCAACTCACAGTGCAGGAGGGAGGAGGAGCAACTCAGTCACACATGCTCAGTGCAGAGGCGGATTCAGACACAGGTTTCGGGGGGGGCACTCTACCAGTTTTGGCTAAGAGCTGGTGTTGGATTTGCAGTGACAGGCAGAGACGCCCCTAATCGCAAGCTGTGCTCGTTACACTCACTCTCCCCAGAACATTGCACAGGGTCTGTACTCATGTGGCTCATGAACCCTGCGACCCCTTTCCATATGAGGGGCCCAGGGTACCCCCCTCCCAGAACATACCCCTTAAAGCTATGCAGTGTAGGGTAACCCAGGTGTGGGTGTGGGCTGCCCTTTGCACCATTTCCATGGCAGGACACACGTGGCACCCCATCTGCGCAGCCCTGCAAACCCTTTTCATACCAGGGGCCCAGGGTACCCCCCTCCCAGCTCACATGTAACATATTGCCCCAGCTCACATTTAATATATATTGCCCCAGCTCACATGGATATATATTACCCCAGCTCACATGTTATATATATTGCCCCAGCTCACACATGGATATATATATTGCCCCAGTCCAGCTCACACATGGATATATATTGCTCCAGCTCACACATGGATATATATTGCCCCCAGCTTACACATGGATATATATTGCCCCAGCTGACATGGATATATATTGCCCTCAGCTCACATGGATATATATTGCCCCAGCTTACACATGGATATATATTGCCCCAGCTCACATATGGATATATATTGCCCCAGCTCACCTGGATATATAATGCCCCAGCTCACATGGATATATAGTGCCCCAGCTCACATTTTATATATATTGCACCCAGCTCACACATTGATATATATTGCACCCAGCACAAATGGATATATAGTGCCCAAGCTCACATAGATATATAGTGCCCCAGCTCACATGGATATACTGTATATTGGCCCCTGCTCACATGGATATATAGTGCCCCAGCTCACATGGATATATATTGCCCCCAGCTCACATTGATATATATTGGCCCCTGCTCACATGGATATATATTGCCCTAGCTCACATGGATATATAGTGCCCCAGCTCACATTTTATATATATTACCCCCAGCTCACGTGGTCTGAATTGGTCTCATGCCATCTGCAGTATCAGGCCAGGCCCCTCTGAGTGCTTTTCTCTGTACGAGCAGCCGCCGGCATGAAGCTCTGCCTCTCGCCTGCGACCCACGCACAAGCCGCGGTCTCCCAAGATCCTGGAAGTTCGCGAGATCTCGTGAACTCCACGAGATGGTGGATCCCAGGCGAGTGGCCGAGCTTCATGCCGACGGCCGCTCTTACAGTGAAAAGCACTTGGCAATATTTTCTCGGGGGGGTGCCAATTGCTCGGGAGCCCCCCTGGATCCACCCCTGGCTCAGTGTCTATTCTGTGGAATACTTAAAAATCGCACTGAATGGAAAGTGACAAGAATCAAAAGCAGGTAAATATGATTGAATATCATATCTACTGACTACTGGCTTATTCAAAAGGAATTACACGTTTTTAAAGTCACATTGACAAAGCATACATGTCCCTTTTAGGTTAATGAAACCGGTTATACTGGGACTGGCACAAAGATTTTTCTGTATCCCTGAGTGTAGCAGAATTTGACTTTCCAAAACCTTAGATTCAAAACCTTAATCTTCATGTAATGCAACTCTTAACGCATTGTGCAATGCTTACATTACATATACAGGTCTATTCACTAAAAGGTGAAACTCAGGAAACCTGGCAGGAGAAGAGAACAATCTAGACCAAATTTGGAACGTGAGATATATGAGAACTTTTTTCTGGTTTGGCTATTTTGACCTAGAATTTTCACTTCTCCTGCCAGTTCTCCTGAGTTTCACCCTTAGTGAATAGACCTGATCGTCTCTATACATCTCTTTTTAGTGATTGCTATTCTTTGGCTTTCACATTCTATCAGGTCTATTCAAAGAAAGGTGAAACTCAGGAGAATGACTGGAGAAGTGAAAATTCTAGTTCAAAATAGCCAAACCAGAAAAATTCTCCCATTTATCTCACTTTCCAAATCGGCTATTTGGTCTAGATTGTTCTCTTCTCCTGCCAATTCTCCTGATTTTTCCCTTTCTTTTGAATAGACCTGTATGTTTCTACTAACCAAGAGCTTGATTTGATTGAGCGTTAAACCCAGTTATTACTGTATTTGAGACAAAATCCAGTCATTTTTCAGTTTGGTATACTTAATTAGGTTTACCATGATTTTGATTCCCATTAAAATTACTTCAATTATCCTCAATAATGGCAACCCAGGACATACTTGAAAACAAGAGAAATCTCAATGTACCTTGTAAAATACTTAATGAATAAATTACTCTTTACTGATACAATTCCGTTTTTGGTATGCCTATAGTATTAAATATACCAATTGCTGAAAGGGGTTCATTTATGGCTCTTCAAACGTTTAAACTGGATTTTCAAAGAATCCATGATACGGACTATGACAGTTGCAATGCATTTTAATTATGGCATCATATCATTCTCAATATCTTCGCAATAATTTATGCTAATGATTCATTAAGTGAAAAACACAATACTGAATTACGAAAGAAAGTATACACACATACAGGGTTATTCAGAGAGCGTGAAAACCAGGAGAATGACTGGAGAATGAAAAATTCTAGGTCAAAATAGCCAAACCAGAAAAATTCTCCCTTTCATCTCACTTTCCAAATCGGCTATTTTGACCTAGAATTTTTCATTCTCCAGTCATTCTCCTGCTTTTCACCACTCTCTGAATAACCCTGATTGTATTATCATGTTGCAGTATTGACCACAAATGTTTTTTTTTGTGTGCTTTTTATCCAAACAGGATCATTTTTCAGTTGAACAATATTTAAAAAAAATAAAAATGATACTCCGTAATTTTTAAAAAAAAAAACAACTGCTAAAATAATTAGTTTTTCCCCAAGCTAGTTAACCAATTTCAGTGCTGGACAGGTCTGTAGCTTTTTACTGTGTCCACTGAGGAGCCCTTGTAGAACCCCTGGTCTATTTCGTGAAGAAACAAGCTTCAGCAATTTAGATTTCTCCTGTTTTGAGCATATTATGGGACAATACTGTACATTAGGTTGGTCTGAATCCGAATTTTGCAGACAATCATTTTTGAGATACCTATATTTAGAGTACATCTAGGAAATATCCTATATTTTTATTAATAAGATTGTCGTTCGTGTAGTCTGATTTTAAGCCTACAATCATCTCCATCTCCTGTTGGCAGTGCTAGGGAAAGAAGAGCAGGGACAAGCCTGTCGCTGCTTATTCCTAGTACTGCTAGTGGATAGCTAGGGATATGATGTCAACTGCCTAGGGCGATATTCCAAAGAAGGTGCTAACTTAACCAGTGCTGTTATAACCTTACCAGTGGAGAGAGCCTGTGGAGACGTGGGTTCGATCCCAGCAAGAGCACCTCTCCAGTAAATGTCCTTGGGCAAGACACCTAACGGTACATACTCGCCACCCAGGACATACTTGAAAACGAGAGAAATCTCAATGTATCCTTCCTGGTAAAATACTTTCTCCAAATTTTTTTTTTCAAAAAATGATTAAGTTTTCAACAGCTCTGGTTAAGTTGGCACCAACTTTGGTTTCGGGGCCCCTAGTGTTTACATCATGTCAGTGTTGATGGTACTAAGAATAAGCAATCACCGGCAGAATTTAAGATCGGGACTGTGGGAATGGGATAATGCCAGAAGAAAGAGTGTAGAATAATCCATACATTTAGGAACATATAGCTAACGACCATAGTTTTGCCAAAGCCTGATAAACAAAATTAAACCTACAGCTCCGTAACGGTGTCCAATATTGCCGCTAAATATGGCTAATGTGTGCTGTCTCAAAGAACTGCTTGGGACTGGTGGGAATGGTAGTCCCATGGAAATGGAGCAATTGACACTTGCCTGTCCAGGTCTAGCAGCCACGTGGCGATATGACTGTGCTTATCAGACAGGTGGACATACTGTCATACATCTGTCATAGCAGTATACATTGCAAAGTGACAGACTGCTTTACTAATGTGCAGTAAAGGCAGGCTTCTAGTATGTGAACAGAACAATCTCTGTATGTGCAGGGGAGAACTGTTAATTGTTCATTTAAGTATCTGTTCTCTTCAATGATACATCTCCTGTTTTGCCATCACTCCATGTAACCCTCATTTTACCACTGTCCTGTTACTGAGCACCACATTGTGCAATTACACACCTCAGGACCAGTCATGCCATGCCCTAACTTGTCCTCTTGCGCTTTATTGTAATATTATTTCTTAAAATCTTATTAATATTATTTTTCCTCTCTAAATTTACAGACTATATACATGTATATACATATATATATATCTCTTACTACATATTCGTTTGCAGACAAACTATTGAACTTGTGATCAAGATTTTAATCAACCAAAAAGTGCCTGTTTCACCCCCCATCCACATCACATACTACATGCTCCACTTGCCATCCATGTTGCTTTTTTTTTACCATAAGTAGCCCCAAGTACCTGTGCGTGCCGCAGCCCCAGTCAGTCTGTGCCACAAAGTGTAAATGCTCTCTCACTGGGAACAGAGCTATTTTTAGAGTGGGATTTGCTGACTGTGACCTTGGTGGTGGGGTGGGGCGGTCTGGGGTGGGGGTCACAACTCTTTTATCTCTGGTCAAACCTACCATTCAGTAAGGTTTATCTGTATCCAGATTATGTTGCAAAAACATTTGAGCCATGTAGCGGTTATCCTGAAAAAAAGACATCAATACACAATATGTCACAGTATACACCTCTATGTTATTCCACATTTACATCTTATGTCTTTTATGTGTTTCATAAATGTGTGTGTAATAAATATATAATCTCATTCAAAGTGCTCCACACTAAAAACGTTAATTAGCAATAATTGACAGAGATGTCGTTAGATTCAGCTAGGGATACTATAACTTCAAGGCGTGAATGGGTTCTGCAACGAAAATACTTATAAGAGTGAGAGATTTATTTTTATATATATATATATATATTAGGTAGGCCGTGTTAGTCCAGATGCCAAAATCCCGAGTATAGCAGTCTGTAGTGATACCTTTTTTATTGGACTAACATTACATTTAAAGTACAAGCTTTCGAGAGTGATCCTCCCTTCCACACACACATTTTTCTTGCACTTGCGGACTTCAATGCAACACCACCTGGTGCCATGGTCGACAATTATCCAACACATCTATAAAAAACGGCACTCCTGGGACTCTGCAGAAATCTATTTAATACAAGTGCTACGTCAACATTTCAGAAATTTCACATTCCTGATAAAAGAATTGTGAGATTTCTGAAACATTGACCGTAGCGCATGTAATAAATAGATTTCTATAGTCCCCGGAGTGCCGGTTTTTATAGATATGTTATATGGTCAGTCCTCCATTCTGCTTTTGTATGTTATGTTTGGGGGCTGATCAACCTCCCCAGCATAAGCTTCATAAATCAGAGGTGAGTAAAACGATTGAATTTTGTAACCTTGATAAAATCTCTTAAACATGTACAGAGTGCTGTCACCAAACTTTTGCACAGAAAAATGGAGACAATTGCCATCTGATGCGAGTAGACCACCCTTCTCTGTGACCATGGGTGTCCCGGGAGCTCCAGCAGCATCTTTTGAGGATTTATGGCAATGTGCACAAGCACAGACACTTTGGTGTTTTCATTATACAAATAGTTGTACAGTTTTTTAAATCAATCTAACCAGCATTGAGGCCACAATTAATTAAAGGAACACTATTTGAAACATAAGTTAAAGTGGTCAGAGTGCATATAGTCCCTTTAACACATTTACAGGGTTATTCAAAGAGAATCAAAAAGTCACCGCACGTTGGGTGACTTTTTGTTCTCTTCAATTCGGTATAATTTGGCGATCCCATTTCGGCGACCCTGCGGTGTATTCAGCAAGCACCACAAGGCCGCCGTAATGCAGGGAAAAGTCACCGCAAACCCGCCGAGAACTCACCGCAAAATGAACGCACGCAGGGCGAACGCACACCGAAACCCGCAAAAACATCCGGGTTAACCCTGCTGAGGACGCCAGAGAAACCCGAGCAGGAGCCGATCACAGTGCACAGCAGCTGCCGGAAAAACCCGACACCGCAGACGAAGGAGGTGAAGAAAAAAAAAGAGTTTGCTTGAATGTTTGCAAAAGGGAAACGCTGTTTGCAAAGAAACTACTGAGCGAACATGTCTGAAATTTAAATATAAGATCCAATGAGTGATAATAAAAAAAGCTGTTACAGAAAAAAGAAAAAACGATTAAAAAAAAAAACGGAAAATATATTGTAGCGCTCACTCCCGGAGGAGCCGCTGAAAATGAACCACGGGTCAGTCTCCCCGCACTAGGGAATAAATATACTCCAACACAGTTGTGAGTTTTTATCATTTAAATAGTTTACTAAAATAATGAGCAGATGTTGAGACACGGTATTCACAAGTATTATTACAGTATTTTCGTATCACGGTAAAACGCTTAGCGGAAAAGAAACGAAACACGAGGCTTCGTATTTCGGAAAATAAAATATTCGCAACCGAACATAAAAGAAATGCAATTTCCCGATGGTTCAGAAAAAGGAGACACGTAGCGAAACCCAAAACATACAATCCCTTCGTATTGCGGTAAACGCGCAGCGGAAAAGAGAAAAATATATCTTCGGAACGTATCTTTATCTTTAACCCTTGTTCCGATTCATAACAGACTGAGTCCTGCACAGGTTAAGTCCCGAAATGTAAAAGGTGTATATGTGTGTGTGGTACCCGGGTACTGTTCAACTGGCCAGTGAATTTACAAAAGAAAAGTCTTCGACTAGTCAGTTGGGGCCCTGTGGACTTTAAAGAGAAAACGGCAGCTTGACCTTTAATCACAACACAGCCTTGGAGGCCTCTCACCCATCCGACGATTGCGTTAGGCTCCGCTGACCCAGGACGTCTCTCCACCGGATCTTGACTGGGGATACTAACGGCCGGATCCGTTGTCTGACTTCATGCAGCTTGTCCAGCTCACCGCCTGCTCTCCGTTCGATTCCTCCGGTCTGCAGCAATGCCTGGGTTCTGGCAAGTCTCCTTCTCCTCAGGTGGAGTGATCCAATCCGGACTGACAGGTCTCACTCGGGCTTTGGCCTAGGCCCTCTCGCGATCTCTTCAGTACGTCTGCTTTCTCTCGTTCCCTGGCGCGCTCTGGCGCGTTCTCCACGAGGTGGAGGATGTAAGTGTCCAGTCCCCACCCACTTCCTGTCTCCTTGCAAAGCATGCCGGGAATTGTAGTCCCAATGTCCAGTGTCTCTGATCGCGATTGTCTCCATCTTGTGGCCAAAAATAGGTACTGCCACAGCAAGATTTTAACACAGCGCTACACTCTCCCCCTCCTAGAACTCTTGGGTCTCTCCAAGGAGGTACAACAGTTACATTACATTTCCACAATATTTGAATACAGTTTACATAACATGTACAGGTTCAGCAGCATACATGCAGTGGGTTAGGAACACTTCCTCAAGTTGACTCATATTTTGGGCTACCTCAGCTAGCATAGTAGACACTTCGGGCAACCTTTGCACTGTAGTGATGGCCTCTTCAGTGCTATGTCCTGGTGAGTCGTAGGTGAGTCGTTGGGGCGGTCAAACAGAGCGTTTTGGTTCTGGCTCAATCAGTTCCTCTTCAGGTGGAAGTACTATAGGTGCTGGCTCAGTCCTTCTTTCTTCCACTGGATCAGACATCTCTTCAGAGTATGATCCCTCCAGTGAAGGCATAGAACTATAATCACCTGAATAAGCTTCAGCTTCCGGAGCTACCGGGATCCCAACAGCCTCAGGGACTTCCAACTGAAATTCAAGAGCTTCAGGGATTTCAACCGTCTCAGGGACTTCCAGCAGAAATTCAGGAGCTTCAGGCCTCAAGTTACTCTCCCACCGCTCAGGAACAACGACAACCTCCTCAGGCTCCGGTGAGCGCATCCAGTCCAGACAATAACTCTCTTCTTCACTGTCTCTTTCGCTCTCTTCGGCAACCCGGGTCTGTTGAGACCGAGTAACAGGAGGCAAACGTGGAGCAGGCGGATTTGGCAGAGGCAGTTCGTCCCCAACTGGCATCCTCACAGCCTCTCTCAAAGGTAACAAATGATTCCGGTGCCAGTTCTTGAGAGGCCCAGCCTTTCCATCCGGGCGAATCTGATACACTGGTAGACCCGGCAGTTGTTTGCAGACAATGTAAACCTGGGAACTCCACCTATCCGCCAACTTGTGTCTCGCAGCAGCACCCAAGTTCTTCAATAGAACCCTATCACCGGGTTGTAGATCTTGTATTCGAACTTTCAAGTCATAGTTCCTTTTGTTTCTTTGTTCCCTGTTTCCTGAGGTCAAACGGGCCTGTTCAAACGCAGAAGCCAGATTCTTTCGAAGTCTATCCACGTAGTTTCTATGGGAAGCTACTGATGTCTGGTCTAGGGATAACCCAAATGCCAAATCAACCGGTAGTCGAGCCTCCCTTCCGAACATAAGACGGTACGGTGAGTATCCAGTTGCATCGCTCTCCGTACTGTTATATGCATGCACCAGAGTAGCTATGTGACGACTCCAACTCTGCTTCTCCACATTCGACAAGGTCCCCAGCATGTTTAGCAGTGTGCGATTAAACCTTTCAGGCTGAGCATCACCTTGAGGGTGATATGGTGTGGTTCGGGTCTTTTGGATTCCCAACAGCTCTAACAACTGCCCCACCAGTCTGCTTTCAAAGTCTCTACCCTGATCAGAGTGTATCCTCCTTGGCAGTCCGTAATGAACAAAGAACTTTTCCATCAACACCTTGGCCACTGTCGGAGCGCGTTGATCTTTTGTGGAAAATGCTTGGGCGTAACGAGTGAAATGATCAGTCACTATTAGAATGTTCCCTTGCCCACTAGCATCCGGCTCTAAGCACAAGAAGTCAATGCACACCAAATCCATGGGTCCCTGACTCTGCAGATGGCTCATTGGAGCAGTTCGGGTCGGTAGAGTCTTTCTCTGAATACACCTCAAACAGGAATGACAATAACTTTCTACTTCAGCCCTCATACAAGGCCAATAAAACCTATCTCGCACCAGCTTAAAAGTTCTCTCTGCACCCAAATGTCCATGCTCATCAAGTAGTGATCGCAGCACACTCTCCCTATGTTTAGTAGGGAGGAATAACTGTTGAATCTCTTCAGAGTTGGTTGAGGGGCCCCTTCGGTAGACCACCCCATCCAGCATCTTTAACCGCTCCCACTCTTTGTAGACCAATCTGGCTCCACTCGGGGAGTTGGTTAACAAAATCTCTCGCTGGTTTGCAGACAGGGCCTTTATAGTCAAGGCAATTAAAGGGTCTCTGGCCTGATCCGCTTTCAGGTCCTGTCTCGAAAAGGTAGGTAAACTTTCATCCCTTAACTGCGTAGGGTTACAGTAGAACTCAGGAACAGCCGCAGCCATGACTCCTATGGCCTCCGCTTCAATCCCTCCCTTGACTCGGCGCGCTGTTCCTTGACACAAAGCTTGCACCCCGTCTGGAGTCAACTGAGTCCATTCTGTAGTGTAGGGTCTTCGATAACGCATCAGCATCTCGATTATTCACCCCAGGGCGGTACTTCAGGCTGAACCGAAACCCTGACAGAGCGGCCAACCACCGATGTCCCGTTGCGTCCAGTTTTGCGGTAGTAAGGATGTAGGTAAGAGGATTGTTATCCGTCTTGATCACAAACTCGGCTCCATACAGATAGTCTTTTAGCTTGTCTACCACTGCCCACTTCAAGGCTAGGAACTCCAGCTTGTGAGTAGGATAGTTCTTCTCTGAAGGCGTAAGGCTCCGGCTCACGTACGCTACAGGCCTCAGCAATCCACCATACTCCTGATATAGGACTCCTCCCAGACCTTCTCGGCTGGAATCCACATGTAGTTCATACGGCTTGTGAGGGTCCGCATAGGCCAAAACAGGAGCTCGGGTTAGACTCTCTTTCAGCTTCACGAAAGCTCCTTCACACTGACTGGTCCATTCACCTTGTATAGACTCTCGAGCTTTCCTTGGCCCTGGAGCTGACGGGTTCTTATCAGAGACCTTACAGCCTTCTTCGGTGGTTTCCTTCTGCAGGAGTTTGTTCAATGGTTGAGCTATTTTCGCGAATCCTCCCACAAATCTTCGATAGTATGAACAGAATCCCAAGAAAGATTTAAGCTCAGTGACGTTTCGGGGTCTAGGCCAGGAAGCTACGGCCTCCAACTTCCGAGGATCTGTCGAAACACTTTCTGCTGAGACCACATGTCCCAGATACGTAACAGAGGGTAGACAGAATTGGCATTTCTCCAGAGACAGTTTCAGCCCCTCTTCATAGAGCCTCTTCAAGACCTTCTCCAACCGTTGCTCATGTTCTTCCAGAGTCTTCCCAAACACAATTATGTCATCCAGGTACACTAATACTTTGATTAGATTCATATCCCCGACTGTCTTCTCCATCAACCGTTGGAACGTGGCTGGAGCCCCCGTAAGGCCTTGAGGCATTCTGTTGAATTCAAAGAACCCTAGTGGACAGATGAACGCAGTTTTCTCCTTGTCTTCAGGATGCATGGGTATCTGGTGATATCCGCTTCGCAGGTCTAGTACACTAAACCACTTTGCTCCAGACAAACACTGTAGGGCATCTTCTATCCGAGGAGTGGCATATTGATCGGGGATGGTTCTCCGGTTCAATGTGCGGTAGTCTATACATAGGCGGACAGAACCATTTTTCTTCCGGACCAACACTATGGGAGATGCATATGGACTCCTGGACTCTTGAATCACCTTGGTTCTTTGCAATTCATTCAGTTGTTCTCGCAGATCATCCAAGTCTCCCAGCGGAACTCGCCTTGATCTTTCACGAAACAGCTTGTCTTCTTGTAACCGAATGCGGTGCTCAGTACTCTTAGCTAGGCCCACATCGAACTCATCTTTCGAGAACAATTCCTTCCACTCTAGGACTTGAGACTGAAGACGTTTCTTCCACTCAGGTGAAATGGGAGCGTCTTTGGGGTAGAATCTTTCATCTGGAATCTCTTTATCTACTCCCCATCCTAAATCGGTAGAGAGGGGTGTAGCAGACTCTACTTGCCCGATAGGCATTCGTGCTTTAAGGACTACTGGAGAATCTGTCACATTGCACACACTGACTGAGACCCTTCCTCGTGTTCTCTTCAGAGCTTTGGTGGAGATTATTTCAGGAATTACTTCGACTCCGGTTTCACTCCCATGATTAAAATCGGTTCCCAGCACCACATAGGGACCGGGTTGCGATCCGTTCAACTTGACTGAAGCCCGGAAGCTCGCTACTTCTCCTGCTTGCAGAACCTTCTCTGTTCCACCCAGTCTCCACAGTCTTCCCACCTCGGCAGGTGCCTTTCGTTCTTCGACCATCCTCTGATAGACCGGACGTAACATTGGGTGTACTCCTTGAGTTGAACCTTCTTCCAACACGATAGGCGTCAGGAGACGCCGCACTAGGTCAGTATTCGTCCCCACTATGAGGGAGCTTCTGTTCGCACCCGAGGGTCGAGGACACACAATAGCCAATGCATCGCAACCCCCAGACTGCCCGATGACTTCAGCTCCGATCTCCAACTTCACTTGCAGGTACCCGTCATAAGGGAGTTTCTCAGTGCCGATACCCCATATTTCCAAATCCTTCAATTCTTGCAGAGGAATGTGCTTTAAGTGTTTCTCGTAGAAGTCTCTGTAGATCAATGTCACTTGAGCCCCTGAATCTAACAGGGCTTTAGTGTAGACTCCCTCCACTTGGATTGGCACAATAGGAGAAGGACCTATCAGTTGGTCAGGAAACTTGGTGGCGGTATCCGGACGCTTAGACCCAGTTTGCTGTACCCTGGCCTTTTTCTTGGCCCGTGTAGGTTTTGGGTGTGCATTGCCTCCCCATGACGTAGACCCGGATGCTAAGGGAGTGACTCTTTCAGTCCTGGCAGGCTCAGCAGTTGGCTCGGCTTTGGGCCCTCTCGCCCTCTTAGTCTTGGCTTGGTTTTTGGAGCGGGGTTCAACCTTCGGGCACCTAAGTTGCTCCTTCATTGGTGCCCTCTGGCGTTTCCCGCCGGTGAGGTAAATAACAGTCCTTCTAGGGCTTTCAACAGTCCCTCGACTCTATCCTTCTCAGGCTTTCGGCCTTTGCACTGTGCGCGGAAATGGCCCATTTCTCCACAACCGAAACATCTCTTCTTAGAGAGCGGAGACGTAGTTGCTTGTTGAGACTTGGTTAAAGAACTTGGACCAGACGCCACAGCAACTCCCGTCGTCTGCATACCTGTGAGGAATGTCTGCATTTCTGCCTGCATTTCGGTCACCTTCATCAACACTCAGCACAGTTCCGCGTGCGCTTGTTGCAATTCAGCTTGAGCTTCCTGTACTTTCTTGACGGTTTTGGACAATTCACCACGTTCAGGGAGGTTCGATTCTTTGGCAGCCCTCTCCGTAGATTTAAAAACGACTAGGTGCTCTTGTTCGTCCTCGTCCGATCCGTAAGTATCTAGAGAGTCGCTTTCAGGCTGCAGACCGTCGCTATGTCTCACAGGTTGTGCATAAGCCCTTTCCCCCCGCCTGAAGGATTTTTCTTCCAGTAAAGCCTCTTCTTCTCATACAACTCGGATCAGTTCCAGGTACTTCAATTCTTGGTTACCTGCTCTGCTTCTCAACTGCATCATTACTGGATCTAGAGGTTGAGAGCCCCTCAGGATCTGTTTTATTCGGATCTTATCTACTTCGGCCGGTTCGGCCCCTTTCTTGAGGAGTATCTGGTGTAGAATCTTATCTAGGCGCCTCATGTACTCGGTCATCCTTTCACCTCTTCTCTGATAGGTGTGTTCGTACTGATATACCAGTTCGGCCGCCTTTTCGGTTCGCCCAAAAACTTCTTCAAGAACGTTTAAGTAATCTAAAGCAGTACAATCTTTTCTGCTCAGTTTCAGGTTTCTCACCGCTTCTGACGCAGGTCCCTTTAAACTCTCGGTGATCCTTTGCTTTTTCTGGGCCTCAGGGACATCCCACTCGTCCAGAGCCTGCATCGCCTGTTCCACCCATTCTTCAAAGGTTTCTTCTCCCGCCGGAGTTGGTACGTTTCCTGTAAAATTTCTTAACCGTCGATAACCGAAGTTAGTGTGAGGAGGGCTTGTTTTCTGACATTTAGCCAGTAGATCTCCAATAGCCACGATAAATTCAGGCCCGATCATGGCCAACGGACTAGGCGCGGGAACACTTGCGGATTCGCCACGTGGCGCACTTGGCTGAATTAGTTGGACTTCCACCTCATCGGTCAGCTTCACGCTCACGCCCTGAAAACATGGTGGAACACCCTTTCTCCATTCAAGAAGAACATACGTGTGAGAGGTATCTGTGTTCTTTACAATGTCCAGAATTAACCCCCGATGGTCTGGTGTCAGCGCGGCCACGGCCTGGCGAATCTGATCTTCGGCCCAAGTGTCTGCGGGAATATCCATGACTATACAACATTCTAACTGACTACTGTGCTCCTCACACCACTCGGCAACAGTGTCTGGATCCATATTTAACCCTTTAGATGCGGTTTTTCCAGAGACTGGATCCCGGAAACGAGCCCCCACGTGTAGCGCTCACTCCCGGAGGAGCCGCTGAAAATGAACCACGGGTCAGTCTCCCCGCACTAGGGAATAAATATACTCCAACACAGTTGTGAGTTTTTATCATTTAAATAGTTTACTAAAATAATGAGCAGATGTTGAGACACGGTATTCACAAGTATTATTACAGTATTTTCGTATCACGGTAAAACGCGTAGCGGAAAAGAAACGAAACACGAGGCTTCGTATTTCGGAAAATAAAATATTCGCAACCGAACATAAAAGAAATGCAATTTCCCGATGGTTCAGAAAAAGGAGACACGTAGCGAAACCCAAAACATACAATCCCTTCGTATTGCGGTAAACGCGCAGCGGAAAAGAGAAAAATATATCTTCGGAACGTATCTTTATCTTTAACCCTTGTTCCAATTCATAACAGACTGAGTCCTGCACAGGTTAAGTCCCGAAATGTAAAAGGTGTATATGTGTGTGTGGTACCCGGGTACTGTTCAACTGGCCAGTGAATTTACAAAAGAAAAGTCTTCGACTAGTCAGTTGGGGCCCTGTGGACTTTAAAGAGAAAACGGCAGCTTGACCTTTAATCACAACACAGCCTTGGAGGCCTCTCACCCATCCGACGTCTCTCCACCGGATCTTGACTGGGGATACTAACGGCCGGATCCGTTGTCTGACTTCATGCAGCTTGTCCAGCTCACCGCCTGCTCTCCGTTCGATTCCTCCGGTCTGCAGCAATGCCTGGGTTCTGGCAAGTCTCCTTCTCCTCAGGTGGAGTGATCCAATCCGGACTGACAGGTCTCACTCGGGCTTTGGCCTAGGCCCTCTCGCGATCTCTTCAGTACGTCTGCTTTCTCTCGTTCCCTGGCGCGCTCTGGCGCGTTCTCCACGAGGTGGAGGATGTAAGTGTAGAGCTCACTCCCGGAGGAGCCGCTGAAAATGAACCACGGGTCAGTCTCCCCGCACTAGGGAATAAATATACTCCGACACAGTTGTGAGTTTTTATCATTTAAATAGTTTACTAAAATCTTGAGCAGATGTTGAAGCACGGTATTCACAAGTATTATTACAGTATTTTCGTATCACGGTAAAACGCGCAGCGGAAAAGAAACGAAACACGAGGCTTCGTATTTCGGAAAATAAAATATTCGCGACCGAACATAAAAGAATGCAATTTCCCGATAGTTCAGAAAAAAAGGGGACACGTAGCGAAACCCAAAACATACAATCCCTTCGTATTGCGGTAAACGCGCAGCGGAAAAGAGAAAAATATAGTTCGGAACGTAACTTTATCTTTAACCCCCTTGTTCCGATTCGTAACAGAATGAGTCCTGCACAGGTTAAGTCCCGGAATGTAAAAAGGTGTATATGTATGTATGTGGTACCCGGGTACTGTTCAACTGGCCAGTGAATTTACATGAAGGAAAGTCTTCGACTAGTCAGTTGGGGCCCTGTGGACTTTAACCCCTTCCCGACCGCTGACGTACCCTGTACGTCCTGTGTTCGGGTCTCCCTTAGACCCGATGACGTACAGGGTACGTCAGCGGCGCCAAATCCCCCTCCCGCCCGATACTCACCTCCCTCGTCGGATCCCACGGCGATCTGACAGGGAGGAAGCCTGCCCATGTGATTTACATGGGCAGGCGAGGCTGATGACGTCGCCACGCTGCGTGGTGACGTCATCAGAAGGTGCCCCCATGTGTTTCAATGGAGGGGAGGGGGGGCTTCTTCGGAGCCCTCTATCTCCCCAACCATTGAAGCTAGGGAGATGCCGTTTGCACCGCTGGAGAGGGGAGAGCCTCCCCTTTCCAGCGGTGTATGGCATTAACTGTTTCGCCGCCGGATCACGTTGCGGCGCCAATTGGCGCCAAAACGCGATTCGAACCTGGAGGGGGGCTGACATCTTGGATGTCAGCCTAGCCTCCAGGTCCACCCCCACCCACTGACAACCTCACCATATGTGTGAGGATGTCAGTGGGCCAGTTAACCATCTAGCTGCCATGTAGAGATAAGGGGATCCTAAGGATCCCTTTATCTCCCGATCCATGGCAGCTAGATGGTCATATTTGACATCATTTGAAAGGCCTGATCATGGCCTTTCAAATGATACCAAACATGACCAGGTTTGGTTTAAAAAAAAATTAAAAAAATAATAAAAAAAAATAATAATAAAAAAATTAAATAAAATAAAAAAATGTGTTTTTTTTAAAAAAAAATTTGTCTGGGGGGGGTTTAATTAAATAGGACCTAGGCTGACATCTCAAAATAATTAGCACAAAATGGTCAGAATGAGCGCAGCGCACATAGGTGAACTGGCTCAGCAGTGAAAGGGTTAAAAGGTAAAAACATGTAAAAATTGGGTATTTCTATTCTCGGGATAAAATTTGGAAACTTTTTAGCCGGGGTCTTTATTGGTGGTTGTAGCTTTAGGGGATTAAATTACGAAAAAGTGTGTTTTTACCATTTTTTTCATCATATTTCATATTTTTTTATAGTAAATTATTGGATATGATGGAAATAATGGTATTTCTAGAAAGTCCATTTAATGGCGGGAAAAAGGGTGTATAATATGTGTGGGTTGAATAAACGAGTAGGAGGAAAATTTGACCTAAACCCTAACAGCGCAGAAACGTAAAAACAGCAGCGGTCACTAAAGGACGGATTTGTGTAAAACCGCCCGGTCACTAAGGGGTTAAAGAGAAAACAGCAGCTTGACCTTTAATCACAAACAGCCTTGGAGGCCTCTCACCCATCCGACGCAGGCTTTAGGCTCCGCTGACCCAGGACGTCTCTCCTCCGGATTTTGACTGGGGATACTAGCGGGCGGATCCGTTGTCTGACTTCATGCAGCTTGTCCAACTCACCGCCTGCTCTCCGTTCGATTCCGCCGGTCTGCAGCAATGTCTGAGCTCTGGCAAGTCTCCTTCTCCTCAGGTTGAGTGACCCAGACAGGAATAACAGGTCTCCCTCGGGCTTTGGCCTAGGTTCTCTCACGATCTCCTCAGTGCGTCTGCTTTCTCCTGTTCCCTGGCGCGCTCTGGAACTTTCTCCACGAGGCAGAGGATGTAAGTGTCCAGTCCCCACCCACTTCCTGTCTTCTTGCAAAGCATGCCGGGCATTGTAGTCCCAATGTCCAGTATCTCTGATCGCGATAGTCTCCATCTTGTGGCCAAAAATAGGTACTGCCACAGCAAGATTTTTAACACAGCGCTACATAAGTGTCCAGACCCCACCCACTTCCTGTCTCCTTGCAAAGCATGCCGGGAATTGTAGTCCCAATGTCCAGTGTCTCTGATCGCGATTGTCTCCATCTTGTGGCCAAAAATAGGTACTGCCACAGCAAGATTTTAACACAGCGCTACAATATGTTTGCAAAAAAAATCCCCAAAAATGCCTAAAAGGTCCTAAAAAAAACTAAAAATAGGTGGCGTGGCCAACCGCCGATCGCGATGGCGGCATAACTGAGGAGCTCTGAACCCAGACCTCACACTAAGTGACATAAAGCACCTTTAAAGCGCCCGAATCTTTCCTAAAACGCTTTGCCTGGGCGAGTGATATGTCACAGGGGAAGACCAAAGCATCGGCGGCCAAATCCGAGTTTTTTACTCCATGCACCGGCCCGAAAAAGTCAGCGGCCGGAATCCAAGATGGTGCCAGCCACTCGAGCCCGGACCCACACGCGGCTCCGCAGGCAGACAACCAGGCACTGGGATCTGAGATGAAGGCCCTGACTCAGACTTCAGAAGGTATGATAACCTCTATGTCAGCTGATTTGAAATCACAATTTAAAGAAGTGGCGAGGGAGATTAGGGCTGATATCCAAAACCTGGCTGACCGCACGTCTCATATAGAAGATAAAATGAGGTAATATGCTGATGCTCAGAATAATCTGGCTGACAAAGTGCAGGACCTAGAAGACTCGCTGGAAGGATGCTTGGCCAAACTTGCTGATCTCGAAAATCGGTCTTGCAGACACAACATGAAAATCCGCGGCATTCCTGAAAGCGTTAAACCCCAACAGCTTGCTTCTTATGTCACTGACTTTTTCCCACCTAGTACCTGCAGGGCCGGATTAAGGGTATCATGGGCCTGGTGCTGAGGATTTCGGTGGGCCTATTTTTAGATACTTAGGCAACCATCGATCCGCGTTGCTTTGCTTATCTGAAAGGATATTTACACCTTTTTTAAAAATTTACTTATAGCACTACAACGGAACATGACTTAGGCTGACCGTCCACTGGGTCCATATTCTGACGTCCAACGTGGTCGTCAGACTACGGACAACCTAGGTCGTACGATGGCAGACTTCCTGGGTTGTCTACTGCAAGTGACTATGGACAACCCAGGGTCCCAGCCAAATGCTGCCGGACTGACAGCCGAACGCCACTGAAGCCCGCTGGACTGCAGACAAAAACAATAAATGGAACTACACTATTCTTGTATTTAAACCAATAAAAATGCATTCAAATGTGTTTAAATGATAAAAAAGGTCCCATAAATAATAAAAAATCTGCTGCAGAAAAAAAAAATCATTCATAGGAGTGAAAGTGACCGAATGTGATGTGAATGGGGGCTATGCGTCATAGAGATTGATGAATGTGTGTGGCTGGAGTGAACTAGGAGTGGATTTGTGGCTGGGCGACTGACGTAGGAGTGCGTTAACAGAAGGGGTTATTCACTAAGCCCCGAACTTGCCACCGAACTGCACCGAACGGTGAATTTCACCCTATGGTGCAATTTCGTGTCAGTTCGTCTATTTACTAAACTGTCAGTTCGCCAAATACTGGCTCATTGACAGCGAAATACGGTGCAATTCGTCAAAATTCAACAATCTTCAGTGGCAGTGAAATTGTCCTATAGAGAAGTCATGAATAATATATTCACAGATGAGCGTATCGGAGCTCCACAGCAATAAAACTCACAGTAATGTGCAGTGTATGAGCGTATCACAGAGCTCCACAGCAATAAAACTCACAGTAATGTGCAGTGTATGAGCGTATCACAGAGCTCCACAGCAATAAAACTCACAGTAATGTGTGCTGTATGTATAAGTAGTATCTCTCATTTCTGTGTACTCTTTCCCACCCCTGTCACACATCTTTGAGTCCTTTCCTCCGTCCGTCTCTCTCTCTGACTCCTCTGTGACTCATCTCTCATTCATCCCTCTATGTGACTCCTCTCACCCCTCTTTCTGTACTCCTCTCTCATCCCTCGCTCTCTCTGTACTCCTCTCTCATCCCTCGCTCTCTCTGTACTCCTCTCTCATCCCTCGCTCTCTCTGTACTCCTCTCTCATCCCTCGCTCTCTCTGTACTCCTCTCATCCTCGCTCTCTCTGTACTCCTCTCATCCCTCGCTCTCTCTGTACTCCTCTCATCCCTCGCTCTATCTGTACTCCTCTCTCATCCCTCGCTCGCTCTGTACTCCTCTCATCCCTCGCTCTCTCTGTACTCCACTCATCCCTCACTCTCTGTACTCCACTCATCCCTCTCTCTGTACTCCTCTCATCCTTCGCTCTCTGTACTCCTCCCTAATCCCTTGCTCTCTGTACGCATCCCATCCCTCACTCTTTCTGTACTCCTCTCTCATCCCTCACTCTCTCTGTACGCCTCTCTCATCTCTCGCTCTGTACTCCTCAATCATACCTCGCTCTCTCTCTGTACGCCTCTCATCCCTCGCTCTTTTTGTACGCCTCTCTCATCCCTCTCTCTGTACTCCTCTCATCCCTCTCTGTACTCCTCTCATCCCTCTCTGTACTCCTCTCATCCCTCACTCTCTTTGTACTCCTCTCATCCCTGTGACTCCTGTCTCTCTGTGACTCCTCTTCCATTCCCCCTCTTTCACCCCCTTTCAATCCCCTCTTTCATTCCACCCCTCTCTTTCATCCCCCTCTCTCCCTCTCTTTCATTCCTTCTCTCTTTCATTCCCCCTCTCTCATCCCCCTCTCTCATTCATCCCCCTCTCTCTTTCATCCCCTCTCTCTCTTTCATCCCCTCTCTCTTTCATCCCCTCTCTCTCTTCATCCCCCCTCTTTCATCCCCTCTCTCTTTCATCCCCCCTCTTTCATCCCCTCTCTCTCTTTCATCCCCTCTCTCTTTCATCCCCCCTCTTTCATCCCCTCTCTCTCTTTCATCCCCTCTCTCTCTTTCATCCCCTCTCTTTCATCCCCTCTCTTTCATCCCCTCTCTTTCATCCCCTCTCTTTCATCCCCTCTCATTCATCCCCTCTCATATTCATCCCCCTCTCTCATTCATCCCCCTCTCTCATTCATCCCCCTCTCTTTCATCCCCTCTCTCTCATTCACCCCCCTCTTTCATCCCCTCTCTCTTTCATCCCCCTCTCTCTCATCCCCCTCTCTCATCCCCTCTTTCATCCCCCTCTCTTTCTTTCATCACCTCCTCTTTCTTTCATCACCTCCTCTTTCTTTCTTCACCTCCTCTCTCTCTCTTTCATCACCTCCTCTCTCTTTCTTTCATCCCCCCTCTCTCTCTCTGTCTGTGATCCCTCTTCCTGTCTGTGTCTTTACAGTCCCCCCTGCATGCTGCCCCCCCCTCCTTCCGAATGAGTTCAGAGGGAGAGCTGCGGGGGGGGATAAGGGGTGAAGGTAAATTACAAAAAAAAAGCTGCCCGGTGAATCATCAGCTGGGGAAGCTTACCTTTCTCCCTGGCTGCTGCTCAGCTGCTCTCCTTACCAGTCGCCTTCCTTCCACATGGCTGGAAACAGGAAGGTGCTGGAGGATGGGGAGGAGCAGCCGTGTCTCACAGAGCAGCTGATGAGTGACACCTAGTGGCTGCTCTGCCCCAAAATACTCCTGCACATTTTACAACACGGTGGGGCCGCTTGAGAGCATCGGCTTCATCACGGTGTGTGTGTGTGCTGTGTGTGTGCGCGCGTGTGGCAGATCTGTCGGACGGCGTGGCTCTCTATTCTTGGGGCAGCTGTGGGCCTATTTAATGGAAGGGGCCTGGAGCTGCCGCTCCATCCGCCCCTACGTTAATCCGGCCCTGAGTACCTGACTTGACACTGGAGTCCTTGCTAATGGATCGTATCCATCGCCTCCCAAGACCTTCGGCCATACCAGCAGACTCCGCACGCGACGTCATATTACGCCTGCATTATTTCAGACCCAAGGAACTCATCTTCCAGGCGCTGCGAAAACATCAGGCCGTATGCCCTGAATATGACCATCTTCAGGTATTTCCTGACCTAGCGAAGCACACTCTGGACTTTCTGTGTGCTCTGTACATGGAGTGACTACCACACTCCGTCAACACGAAATCTTATACCGCTGGGGTTTTCCACAAAGCTTGCTAATTACTTATGAAAGATCCCAACGTGTGGTCATGACGTTGGAGCAAGGCCTAAAGTTCCTGTCGGAGAGAAACCTGTCCCCAGCCTCCCCTACCCGGCGAATCTCACTTGCACCTCAAAAGCTGTCTAAAGATTGGAAGAAAGTGCGCAAGGGGAAACCGGGCTGACCGCCTTCTTCTCTTTTGTCTCGTTTGACGCATTCTGAAGGCTCCATATGGGCCCACCCTGACTACCTCTGCGGCCCTGTTGCTAACCCGACCTCCTTTCCCAGGATTGATAGCTCACCCCCACCATACAACGAACAAGGTTTCAATGCTATTGTATGTCACTATGGTCTGGCAGCTCCGTCCAGTTGAGAGAAATTCTCTCCCACGTTCCCCCTATTTTTCTCCCTCTCTTGTTGAGAGCAGTGGTCCAACAGCGGGTATGTTGCCACGTAGGAGATCCACAAACCCTTTTTTTGTTTATAGGTTTTTTCGTGTTTTTTCCCTTCTATTTTTTCCTCTTTTTCCCTTTTTCTCATTTTCCAGGAACCACCAACCACACCATCGCACATCATTGAACATTTGCCTCTCTTTCATGACACTCTCGACTCCGGATCCAAGGGACACTATTCTTCTCGCATTTTGAGGTATTTTTATGCTTCCTTATTTTTGTGGTCACAGCCCTCTGTGGGATTAGGTAACTATTCGATACAATGTTCTAATCATTATCGCTATGTCATGCTTTTCTCAAGTGCACCCCCATGGTGAAGGTTACATCATATAATGTCCAGGGTCTAAACGTTCCCTATAAACGACGGACGCTTTATAAAGAACTTGACCCAGCTAAAGCAGACGTCATTTGCCTTCAGGAAACCCACTTCAGGAGACTGAGACAATTCCATTCCACGGGCCCGTCTAAATCTAAAGGGGTGTCCATTCTGATTAGAAACAGTATTGTATTTGAATTGCACCGTAAACTGTCGGATCCGAATGGCAGATACCTGATTTTAGTATGCTCTATGAACCATAAGATATACACTATTCTCAATTTATACGTCCCCAATGAAAATCAGGTGGAGTTTGCGGCTTCTGTATTTACCAAATTATCCTCTGTAATAACTGGTACTTTACTCATCTGCGGGGATTTTAACTTTAGTCTAGACCCTCTCAAAGACACCTCAGGGTTCGGCTCCCGCCCTCTCACTGGGAAACGTAAAAAACAGGTAGAAAAATTTCAAGCCTTGTTGGGCGATTACCACCTATATGACGCATGGCGCCTATTCCACCCTAACGAAGTGGACTACACATTCTTCTGTAAAGTGCATAAGACGCACACTCGAATTGATTATATACTGATTCAAGGCCATTCGCTCCCAAGAGTAGAAAGCTGTTCAATAGGCACAATCTCGAGCTCTGACCATGCCCCCGTCACCTTAATCCTTAAAGATGATTATAAAACGTTTGGTCAGTCACCATGGCGCCTTAATGACTCTGTGTTGTCTGACGAAATGGCTAAAAATGATCTAGCTTCCCAATTAGAATCCTACTTTGATCTAAATATAGTGACGATCTTTCCGCCACAACCATATGGCAGGCCCACAAGGCAGTCCTGAGGGGACACTGTATTAAATGGGCATCCCGTTTTAAAAAATCTAAAGAGGCCGCTCGCCTTCTCCTTCTGCAGAGACTTGATTCTCTATACCAATCTCATAAGATATCCCCTTCAGACGCCACAACCCGCCTCTTGAGCGACACCCATGATGAACTACACGCATTGGATAGACAGTCCCATTTTTCTCACTTACAGCGCCTTACCATAAGCGTAGAAATGCATCCTAACAAACCTAGTAGATTACTAGCACAAAGATTACGCACACTCCTGCCCAAACACCGTATAGATAAGCTCCTCTCCCCTGGCCAGACAGCAGTACATAAACCCTCCGAAATGGCAGAGGAGTTCGCAAAACACATTATTCATCTCTCTATAATTTGACGGATAATGACGCCATCCCGCACCCCTCCACCGCTGACATAGACGCTTACCTCTCACGTCTCCACCTCCCTTCTTTGTCTCCTACGCAAACGGTACAACTGTCCTTGGCTTTCTCCATCAAAGACATAACTAAAGTCATATCCTCCTTACCACATGGTAAAGTGCCAGGCCCAGATGGATTCCCTTCCTCCTACTATAAAGCTTTTGCACCCCACCGGGCACCACACTTACATAGAGTGTTCACACAGGCATCCTACGAAGGCATGTTCCCTAAAGACATGTTACAGGCTACAATTGTCACATTGCCTAAACCCCTGACTTCCTGCCCTAATTTTCGCCCCATCTTGTTACTGAACACAGACATAAAAATCTACGCCAAATTACTGGCCATTCGGTTAAATGACACACTTCCCACTTTAATTGGGCGAGACCAAGTTGGGTTTATCAAAGGTAGACAAGGGACTGAAAACTCTAAGAAATTGCTGGCCCTGCTGGAATACCAATCTATTCATAATATCCCATGTTTATGGCTCTCACTCGACGCAGAAAAAGCATTTGACAGGGTTCATTGGAAATTTATGAGTAGAGTTCTTGACAAATTTGGGTTTACTGATGTTGTGGAAATTTTATTATGTGGACATTATAGTCTAGGATGTGTGTGTTTTTATAAATTGTCATCTGTCTCCCTGTGTTGGATTTGAATGTGGTTTTAAATCCAAGCCAGCGGCGGACATTATACTCCAGGGATAAGGTGTGTACAGGGGGCCGTTCCGTCATTCTAGTCCACACCTCTGTCCTTTTGATATGTAAATTTATTTACTGGACAAACTTGTTTTCTGTTGTATAGTCAGTGGCCACTGGGCGTTGTCCTATTGTGTAATAAATGAAACTGACCAGACGCCAGGAGGCTCTTAGCTCACTTGGGACTTGGCTCTCGTGGTCAGATGAACTCCAGCTAGAAGCAGCGTGTGTGTCTGTGTCTCTTTACTGCGTGCGTTCAGGTACGTATGCCATGGATAGCAGAGAGCTGCTTGTAAGTGCAGTGGATCAAACTACATTAGGGAATTGATAGTAGATTAATTTCCAAAACATATGGCGAGTCAGCTAAACAAGGAACCAACAGATTTTTCCTCTGCACAGAAGAAAAAAGGAGAGTAAGTAAATGTAAATTGTAATTTTGACTCCTGCGTCGAGGAAATTTCTGCTTGCTAAAAGAACGATTTTGCTCGTTTTGTGTAAGAACGAGATAAGTAATTTTCTGGTGTAGTTTTTGGTGGATCTGAGCTGATTGTACAGAGACTGTATGGTGAGATCGTGACGTTTGTGCTTACCAGTACAGGATATCGTTTTTGTTGTAACTTCTATTTGTGTAACTTTTATGTTTTGTAAGAGGTGATTTTGGTTTGTAGAGGCAGAATTTTGTTTTAATGTTTGTACAGGAGAAACGGCATTTAGAGGATTTTTTATATTATTAGTCTGTAAATCAGAGGAGGTTTTTACTCTGGTTTCGGGGGTGGGGCTCAGGGAATAGAGAAACTGTTTTGTTTAATTTGGTTTCTCTATTGCTGGATTTTGGAGACACCATCTTGGTCTTCCTTTGTGTGAAAACGTAGAAACATAGAAAAAAGTCGGCAGATAAGAACCTTTCGGCCCATCTAGTCTGCCCAATTACATGGATACTTAACCATGCGGCTTGGCAGCCATCTTACCTTTGTGTGACAAAAACCATGCGGCTTGGCAGCCATCTTACCTTTGTGTGAAAGACATGTGCCTTGGCAGCCATCTTGGTTAGTTTGGTGCTGCAGGTTTTTTTAACAAGGAATTCAGTTTTAGTTGGAGCTGATTCACTTTTAGTTTTGGTGTCTATGGAAAGCGATTAGTTTGTTTTTGCCTCAAATGTTAGTTTTTGTCCTGAAGTTATTTTTGTCTCTTTTGTAACTTTTCTATGTACGGCTTGATTTTGTTTTGAGTGTTTGGTTATGTTATAGCCCAGTGACCAGCCTGATAGGGGAATCATTGTGTGATGGTTAATGATTCTGCTTAATGTTTGTATATCTGTGGCTGTTACACTGAATTGTGTCTCTCAGGGTAATTGTTTGGTATAGTTAATACGGGTACTACAGTGTAGGAGGGTGGTGCTTTGTAGTTCTGTGCCAAAAGTATTGGGACAACTCATAGAGATTGATAGCAGTGTCTTTTTCGTAGTAACCATTGTAGTGTTTGTATTCCTGTACAATGGAAAGCATTTTTAAGGAAGTAGCTAAGGTACAACACACGGCGGGCATTGTTCAAGCTATGCAGGGATCTAATGATCCTTGGTGGGAGGCCAAGAATTGTGTAGCAAACCTGATAGGTAACGGAAAGTTCCGCAAACGGAAAGGAAAGTATGCTCTGATTTTTGCTGCTGGTTGGATAGCTGATAAATTTCAGGAGTCTTGTAGGCTGAAGCTGAGTTTGGAAGGAGAGATGAAAGATTTAAAAGTGGAAATTGATAAATTGAGAGCTCTTGTTGTCCAGCAGGCAGCTGAAGCCAGCACAGATTATGAATGTACTGTGAGGTCTAATACTGAGCTGTGCAAGGAGAATGAATGTTTGTCTGAAAGCTCGACGCATGCACAGGAGGCTGTAAGGGAATTGTCTGGTCCCGGCAGCAGGACAGAAGTGGAACATTGTGCTGTAAGTATGGAGAAGTCTGAGGACTTTGGGTCAGATACTGAAACCGACTCAGGGATGGAGATGGACAATTTGTCTGACCCTGGAGTTGGGAATGTTGGTGCAATGGCGGAGGATACTTCAGGTGAGTCTGTGGTAAAAGGACTCCATTCAGATAGTGGTGTGGGATCTAGTCATGCTAGGATGGTTAGTGTTGTGCAGCAATGCCAATCACCATGTGCCCAGAGAAGGTTTTGTGCAGAGAGACAAGCTATTCGTTGCTTTGCATGCAGGGGATTTTCACATATTGCCAGGTATTGTGTGGTAACTAATGGCAACAGACAGAGAGATTCTAAGTATCCCTGAACCACAGCTAGAAGTAAAGCGGTTTATTCAGCAAGGTGGGGTAATGGTCCCAGACATGGATCTTTGCAAAGGCATAGAAGCCAGGGACAGCCAAGGTCATGGATCCAGGAAACAGATTTAAAATCCCAATATGAACGGCTGAAATGTGAAAATGTGAAGCTTAGAGAGGAAAGAGATCGCCTCTGGGAATTCAGCAGAGTTCCTAATTTTGGGTTCCAGAAAAGGGAAAATGAAGAAATGTTATTGAGGTCTTTCTAAACTATTTTACTGTTTGTATTTTTGCAGGAAAAAAAGGAAAAAAATTGAACTTTTAAACTTAATTCAAATGTGACTTTTTCCTTTCGCTGGAAACCTGTTTGGGGACCTTATTGTAATGTTAAATCCTGTTTCTATGGTAATATAAAGGTGGCTGGGGACTGGACTGTTTCAGGCATTGATGTGTTAATTCAGTCCTATACAATTGTTTGTTCTAAGGGTTTTTTGTTTTGTTCTTGGTGTTTGCATTAAGTTTTGGTTTTAAGTTAAAAGTTACTTTTTACTGAATCTCAATGTATATAGCAAGATGTCCTGTAACTGAAGTTTTGGTAGAGAATGTACTTCAGTTGTGTTTTTTTATGTTATTGTTTTGAGTTTTAGAACTTTGCTGCGTTTTGCATAGTATCGCATTACGGTTGGTTTTGCGGTAGAAAAAGAAAGGATTTGGTTTTAAAACTTTCTTTTTATATTTACTACGTCAAAGCGGATTGTGCAAGCGAGAATAACACGCTTTTATTGGTTTAGAGTTGCTTTGCGCAGCGAGAAGGTCATTTTACGTTCAGACTGTTAGTTTCTGTTTTGAGAAGTTTTTTCATTTGGTGACAGTGATTCATGTGTTGTAATGAGACATCGTACAGCTAGGAAATAGACAGCAGAAGGTTTGGGGCATAGTTCTGTACCAGACCTGTTGGGACAACAAGCCATAGAGTTACACGTTGCCTCGGTTAGGGTCTCTAGTTGGGGGACTATAGTGGATATAGTCTGACAATCCACCGTGAAAGAGGACACCAGACGGTGCTCTCCTAAATTGGTGCAGGGTTTCTATGGACGCAGGGGTAAGACGATAAGCCGATTTGAATCGCCATGGGCAATGTGCCGTCCATGCAAGGGAAGGAAAGCGAGGCTTCCCACAGTCAGACGGCTGCGCAGCACACGAAATCCTAGGTTTGGGGCGAAGGCCATGAAACCCCATTTAAAGAATGGCATAGATAGTCCAAGGGTACTGCTTGGGGTATCCCTCTGGAGGGGACATTTGACGCCTGGAGATGGGAGAAATTCATAACGGAGTTTAAACCCAGACTCTGGACGGCAAAGACCTTAGATGTAGCTCAGATGTAGCTTCAGAAGTCTTTTAAGGTAAACTGACAGGGTATACAGAAGGCGGTTTCAGTCCGGAAGAACCGCATTATGTACACCTGGCCAGAGGGGATAGCCGCGATTGGTAATCCAATGATGGGAGCAGAAGAGGCTCTTACTGGGCTAACTCTGCTAAGGCAGGCTGGATCCACTAACACTGGGTCTGTTGTAGTTTCCTCTGATGTTTCTGTTGTCACCAATGTAACTAACTCTGCTCTCTCCAGTTTTTTTTGTGTTTTTACATTCCAAGGTTAACACCTAACAACATGGACACGTCTTCATAAGGGGTCGGTGACTAGTCCCTCGGAATACAGGTTTGTTATCGGCATACTGTATCATTTCTTAACCATCTGGTGCCCACAGGTAATAAGGCTAACAAGGAGAAAGTACAGTTTTGCAAGGAAAAGGTTATCTTTTTAGGACATTGTATCTCTCAGGGTACCCGACATTAATCACCCAGAGAGTAAAGACATTAAGTGGCTCGAACACCCACTAAACTGACTCTAAGACGATGCACCATTTTGAACCCAGCGCCTCTTCTTCCTGTTATGAAGGAGGAAGAGAAGGGGGAGATAATGGTGTGAAAAATGTAAATTTTCCAACTTTTACTAACTATTCTAACCTCTCAACCTCTAATCAATTTTTCAACCTAGTAGGGAAACACTTTGAGGACCATCATGATTGCTTTTCCTTGATGAGCTCCAAAAAGTCCACCAGGTCCGGGAGTCTCTCCCAGACCCAAACTCAATAACCAGTGTTCATTCTAGTCAACCAGGTGATTGGATCATGCTAAAGAAGCTTCCGAGAACGGGACTAGAGGCGAGATATCGTGGGCCATTCTAGGTGCTGCAGACGACACCAACCTCCCTGAAGTTCGAGGGACAAGACAACTGGATCCACGCCGGTCACTGCAAGAAGTTTCTCAAATACGTCAAAGAGTGAAGAGTATCATTTTCTTTATTTGTTTAGTTTAGGTTTTAGCGAGGGAAATGTACCTAAGACTAGCAAGGGCCACAAGGAGACATTTGTAACAGTAACTCTGGCTCCTGCCGTTCGCTTGTTTAAATTCTTGTGCGGTGTTGTAGTGAGGGAGATCACCAAGAAACAACGACAGTAGAGCGTCCAAAGGGGGGGTGATTTACAAGGGTCAGGTCCACACTGATGGGAGCAGGGCAGAAGCGGAGCTATAGCTAGTGAGGGTTGGAATATTTTTTAAAGCTTTGGGAAGCTTCGGGGGGGTTTCTTGTTTTCCATTGGATCCTGGCTAAAGGTAATGGGAGTATAAATACTTATGGTGTTTCTGTCTCTATTCCTTCTATATGCCGGAGTGAGATGTTCCTGATGTCTAATCGACCGAGTTACCGAAGCCCGAACAGATGAGACGCCCAGAGGACCAACCCATGGACCGGATACAGAGGATTTCAGACCGACCAACGATCGGCGCAACCCACCACCTCATGTCCTCCCTCTAAAGGAGATTCTATGTGTCAAGTTCTACGTGTCAAGATTTGTTTTAAGATTTGCCAAAAAAATCGGCGTGTCAAGATTTGGTTTTAGATTTGCTATCCACGTGTCAAGATTTGTTTTTGCTTTATGATCCACGTGTCAAGATTTGTTTTAACACTTGCTTTAAGATTCGGCGTGTCAAGATGGACTGTCTGTTGTTTTCTATCATGTGTTTGGCTTTTTGCATTCAGAATTTACAAGAGGAACTGTTTCTTTCCAAGGAAGATCGAGATTCATCGAGGGACACTGGGGAGCAAATGACAAAGAGGAGGGACTGTTGTGGAAATTTTATTATGTGGACATTATATTCTAGGATGTGTGTGTTTTTATAAATTGTCATCTGTCTCCCTGTGTTGGATTTGAATGTGGTTTTAAATCCAAGCCAGCGGCGGACATTATACTCCAGGGATAAGGTGTGTACAGGGGGCCGGTCCGTCATTCTAGTCCACACCTCTGTCCTTTTGATATGTAAATGTATTTACTGGACAAACTTGTTTTCTGTTGTATAGTCAGTGGCCACTGGACGTTGTCCTATTGTGTAATAAATGAAACTGACCAGAAGCCAGGAGGCTGTTAGCTCACTTGGGACTTGGGACTTGGCTCTCGTGGTCAGATGAACTCCAGCTAGAAGCAGCGTGTGTGTCTGTGTCTCTTTACTGCGCGCGTTCAGGTACGTATGCCATGGATAGCAGAGAGCTGCTTGTAAGTGCAGCGGATCAAACTACATTAGGGAATTGATAGTAGATTAATTTCCAAAACACTGACGAACACATTAGATCTGTTATGGCGTTATATGCCTTCCCTTCCGCTAGGGTGTTGAACAGTGGCTTTCTTTCTAACGCATATAACATTACCAACGGCACGCGCCAAGGCTGCCCTTTATCCCCGCTGCTCTACGCATTAATACTAGAACCCCTGGCTCAAGCCATCAGACAGGATGACCTCATACGTGGGATACAAATAGGTCCCCAGACGTTCAAACTAAACCTTTTTGCGGATGATATCCTTATAACAATCACTGACCCAATAGACTCTCTACCCTCCCTACATGCCGCATTACACGATTATGGCCTAGTCTCATACCACTCCATCAACCTCCCTAAAACACCAGCACTAGTGTTAGGTCTTCCCCCTGACGACCTACGGTCCATAAAAGCTAGCTACTCTTTCACATGGGACGACCAGGGTATTAAATACTTAGGCATAACACTTCCAGGGAAGTTTGAAGATGTGCTGTCTACCAACCACAAGAAAGTCTTCACTGAAACAAAGTCATTACTATTGCGGGGGAGGTCGGTGAGATTGTCCTGGTTGTGCTAGAGCGGCAGCTGTTAAGATGCAGATTCTGCCCAAATTGCTATATGTATTTCGCATGTTACCTATTCTCATTCCGAGGACCTTACTTAATGTGGTTCACCGAGACATCTCTTTCTCTATATGGAACGGAAAGCGCCCACGTATTCCATTCGGGGTCCTATCTCCACCCCCCCCTGCGGATGGAGGACTTAAATTCCCTCAGATAATGGCGTACTACAAGGCGGCAACCATAGCCTCCCTGAGCGAATCCTTTCTCATACAACAACCGCTATGGACTTACATTCAATCAGTATCTCTACCAGGCCACACCTTTCCCGGCCTACTTTTCACCCCCTTTAAATCCAGACCTCATCTCCCAACAGCTCTTCAGATAACTAGATGGTATATCACCATTTGGGACCAACATGCCCGTGCCTTCACTTCTCTCTACCCTCTACCCCTCGCCACCCCAGTAAACGCTTTCACTTACGTGATTCCCTTTTTTAACCCTAAACCGTGGATTCACCACCAGTGGCGTAGCGTAGGTTGTCAGCGCCCGGGGCCAGCCAAGAATTGTGCGCCCCCCAGCCTATGGATACATTAGCATGCCCGGATTCCCTTCCACCATTAGGGCATTGAACCCCTTAACTGTGATACAACAACCACTCGGGATACTTGGTTCCAGCCAAACAACATGGTACTCTAGGGTATAAACAGCCGCAGACTTGAAGTTGTGAAAATGAAAGGTCTTTTTATTCCAGCATAAACAAACACCACACTTGCCTTTGAATCACTATTGCAGGTGATTAAACAAAAAACTACAAATGAAAACTAGGGATGCACCGATACCACTTTTTTAAGACCGAGTACCGATATTTTTTAAAAGTACTCACCGATACCGAGTACCGTTGTATGTCATGTGAACACTTTCCAATAAGAACAGACCTGATATAAAAATGCCCCCAGATCTCATGGATATATCCCTCCAGATACGTATACACAGAATGTCCCCAGCTCACATGGATATTGCCCCAGCTCATATGGTCATTGCCCCAGCTCATATGGATATGCCCCAGCTCATATGGATATTGCCCCAGCTCTTATGGATATTGCCCCAGCTCACATGGATATGCCCCCAGCTCTCATGGATATTGCCCCGGCTCACCTGGATATTGCCCCGGCTCGTATGGATATTGCCCCAGCTCATATGGATATGCCCCAGCTCACATGGATATTGCCCCAGCTCTCATGGATATGCCCCCAGCTCACATGGATATGCCCCAGCTCATATGGATATTGCCCCAGCTCACATGGATATTGCCCCAGCAGCTCACTGGAATATTGCCCCCAGCTCACATGGATATGCCCCAGCTCACATGGATATTGCCCCAGCTCACATGGATATTGCCCCAGCTCACCTGGATATTGCCCCAGCTCTCATGGATATGCCCCCAGCTCACATGGATAGGCCCCAGCTCATATGGATATTGCCCCAGCTCACATGGATATTGCCCCAGCAGCTCACTGGAATATTGCCCCCAGCTCTCATGGATATGCCCCCAGCTCACATGGATATGCCCCCAGCTCATATGGATATTGCCCCAGCTCACATGGATATTGCCCCAGCAGCTCACTGGGATATTGCCCCCAGCTCTCATGGATATGCCCCCAGCTCTCATGGATATGCCCCCAGCTCACATGGATATGCCCCAGCTCATATGGATATTGCCCCAGCTCTCATGGATATTGCCCCCTGCTCTCATGGATATTGCCCCAGCTCTCATGGATATTGCCCCCAGCTCTCATGGATATTGCCCAAGCTCACCTGGATATTGCCCCAGCTCTCATGGATATTGCCCCAGCTCACCTGGATATTGCCCCAGCTCATATGAATATTGCCCCAGCTCACCTGGATATTGCCCCAGCTCATATGGATATTGCCCCAGCTCTCATGGGGCCGGATGCCATGTAGGGGGTGGGGGCCGGATGCCATGCAGCAGATGTGCCCGGTCCTGAACAGCGTGAGAGTCCGTGTTGAAGGGGAGGTGGCTGCATGCGTGCGCACGTCACGCGGTCTGGCCATTCAGGTGGTACAGAGACTCCCCTTCAACACGGACTCACGCTGTTCAGGACCGGGCACTCCCGCTGCATGGCATCCGGGCCTCCTCAACCCGCGGGCCCTTGGGCGGCACCCGACGGGTCAGTCCGGGCCTGCTCATTGGGAACTTTTAGGGGTGCAAATTTCTTTTGAAATTATGCGCCCCTGAGAAAACTGCGCCGGGGCCACCGCCCCCCCAGCCCCCCCACGCTACGCCACTGTTCACCACGAAGTCACGCATGTGTTCCAATTTTTCAAAAACTCCTCCGTCATCTCCTTTGCCCAAATGCAGACTACACATGGGATACCTTCTCAGGCGTTTCTCTCATACTTTCAACTAAAGTCCTACATGAGAACACTAGGAACGCTCAATTCTGTTTCGGCAGGCAGACCTCTACTCACACCATTTGAGATTTTTACAGTATATCCTTCACAAACCACCAAGCTCCTTTCCCTTTGTTACCGTCTATTGATGTCCATAACGGGCTTGTCCAAACGCACTTTTCAAACTGCTTGGGAAACTGAGTTAAACATGCCCATTACGCTAGAACAGCGGTCCCACATATTTTTATTCGCTAAAAGTGCATTTCAATTTTTGAGACGCGTCGTAAGGTGCTGTACAGATGGTACTTAGTACCCGTTAGGGAATGCCACTTTAATAAAAACGTTCCCGATACCTGTTGGCGCTGTCTCGTGGCACGGGAAACGATGCTACATATTTGGTGGTCCTGCCCAACACTTCAACCGTTCTGGACCCAAGTGGCGTCATTTGTAGATGAGGTTTTGGGCATTAAGATCCCGTTCTCTCCAATACACTACCTCCTAGGATTCCTCCCAGACGATGTGAGGAAGATGTTGAGACAACGAAAATTGTTTTGTATAATCGTGTCCTGTTGCTACCTCCTTATCGCCAGACTCTGGGAAAAAAACACTACCCCCCACTCTTCCCTCCCTGACTAAAATGATCTCTGATCTAGCATTTTCTGAGGCCTTGGCTCGATCACATTTCCATCTCACCTCCCCAACACAAGACCCTTGGTCACTGTGGCAAGATCACCTAATATATCAAACTACTAAAACCATAGGCACGAGGCTCCCATAATGTTACGACTAACACCTATTATTCGCCACCCCTGCAGTCCCAAGGTTCCCCCTCACCTGTTTTTCCACCGACCGGTACAGCCCTGTCGATTGAAGTCCTCATAATAGTGTTGGCAGTTTCCGATGTCTCCCCCCGCCTGGTTCCTTTCCCCCTTTTCTTCTTCTTTGCTCTTCTCCCCTCTCTATCTTACCCCTTTTCTCTCCCTTTCTCCCTTCCTTCCCCGTTATGTCTCTGCTTCCGAGACCCGTTCCGTTGATTGTTAAATAACTTAATGTGATGTTTTCGTATCTTTGCCATTCTGTAGAGCAATTTCTTCTTTTTTTTATTGAATACCGCGGTTTAACATCATCGCTATAGTAAAATGTACCAAACCCCATTTATGTAAGATATTGTTTTTCCCTTTTTTCTTTTTGTATCTCATTTTATTGATTGAAATAATAAAACATTCAATAATAAAAAAAATCTAAAAATATAAAGACTTTTTACTGCAGAATATTATAATGAATGGTTTATTAGATATTGAATTAAAACGGGAATATTTTTAACATTGAAGCCTATGGGATTCGCCTGAATAAACCTGCCGAATTAAACCACCGAATGGCAGGGCAATTCGGCAACTTTTCACTGCTGGGTTTTGTTCTCGGAATAGCCGAAGCATTGCTTCTTTATGGGGATTCACTGCCCTCGAACAGGCACCGTATGTGCAGGCAATTCGCCAACATTTGGCGAACTGCCTGCTCTCTGGATAGCCGAATGGCCAGAAAGGGTAACCGTACACTGAATTTCAGCGTTCGGTTACCTTTCGGGCCCAATTCGGAGCTCTTTGAATAACGTGTTAGATCTGAGAGAATTTGGCATAGGGCTATATTCACATAATTGGTATATTTGAGCATCAGACATCCATGACACAATTTCAGGCTCGTAGCTGGAATAATCCAAATTTACAATATTACAACACTTTAGCACAGCATTTCACAATATACGGGTCAGGGCATAAATAAAAAATTGCTGATGTCTCAATCCAAGAGAGATTAATGGGAGACATTATTGAAAATAGCGTTCCCTTTTTTGCTCTTAAATAATTGGCCAGAGGTTGCTGACGGGTTCTGCTCAATTATTTTTTATTTTATCTTTTTGGATGAATTTACTCACCTTTTTGTCCCTTGCCACGTGTAGCTCCTCTTTGATCAGGGACCACTGAACCCACAAGTCCGTAATACTAAATTGTGCAATTTGTATTCCTGCATAACTTGCGTAGCAAAGGAATCACAAATTGTGTACTTCGCGTCTGCAAGTTACGTAGCACCTTTTCAGAGCGAAGGATTAGAGCTGTTCATGTATGCGTAGATTCGATCCATTGGCTGCCTCTCTGAGACCATTCAGGCTCAGAGAGGTGGCGTTAGCACACTCTCTGCGTGCTGATGTCACTAGTAGTAACCAGTCTGGTGACTGGCAACCAGGAAATTCAAAAGTCCTAGCTGCTGGTGAAGCTGAGTGTAGGAAACTCCTCCACTTGACCCAAAGTAAATGACAGATCAGTGCAGCAGGGGAGACTCTACACATTCTGGCCACTTTACTCATCCTGACCACTTTACTGTTTTAGGCTAGGGTCAGACGAACGCATTTTTATGTTGTCTGTGAAAAAGTGCGTTCGAACGAATGGACGCATTTTTTCACGGAATACGCGATAGCGGTCATACTATGCGCATTTTCGTCCGTGATTTTGTACGGATCATCAATAAAACACTTTTTGCGTCTGGACGTTATGTTGGCCGGACATTAGCAGCGTCTGACGTCTCCTAATCACGCACACACGCCGCTAGCGGACGCAGCGCACTCTGTACGTCAGTACCTGCGGTTTCACGTTCTCGAAAAAATGCGTTCATTTTCCACTTGCGTTGCGCGGCCGGACTTTTGTGCGACCGTACTTCGTATATTGGCCGTCATTGCCCGGCATCTGCTGCTAGTGCGGCCGTGATTAAGTGCGCCAGAACGCGCGTTCGCACTGCCTCAGTCTGACCCTAGCCTTAGAGTGCCCCTTTAAAGCCACCAAGTTCCTATTCTAACCAAGCCACTAATAGCGGCTCGGTATAGGATAACTTGTACACGAACCATTTTCCATTAGTGGCTTGCTATTAACGACTCTATTCCAACCGAGACGTTGTATTCGATTCTCAAGTAGGAAGGTTTGAAAACCGCATGGAAATACTGACAGCTGCTCCATACTTCGCTACTGGTGTCTGCCCCTGAAAAACATAGAGAACCCCATGGAGCCAAGTGCAAGAGCTGTTGATTACTGAGGTTTGTTTTCAACACTGTGGCAATTTCCAACCTTACCTGTTAAAGGCAAACCAATCTTCTGCCTAATATGTTTTTTCCAAGATCCGCTGAGCGGTAAATCGGAACTCAAGAAACAAAGGTTTATTCATCATTCTGTAAAACTGGCCTCTAAAGCAGGATCCAGGAATAAACTGCTGTATACACCATCCAATCTCTGAGCTGGCTGTTAGCAGTAGCTGTGACTTGTCCCAGCCTATCACTGTGCGTGCAGTTACTAGGTCTGACCATAGATACAGCACAGATTACGTCTTCCTACTGTAGCGCTGTGTTAAAAATCTTGCTGTGGCAGTACCTATTTTTGGCCACAAGATGGAGACTATCGCGATCAGAGATATTGGACATTGGGACTACAATGCCCGGCATGCTTTGCATGAAGACAGGAAGTGGGTGGGGACTGGAGACTTACATCCTCTGCCTCGTGGAGAAAGTTCCAGAGCGCGCCAGGGAAGGAAAGAGAGCAGACGCATTGAAGAGATCACGAGAGGGCTTAGGCCAGAGACCAAGAGAGACCTGTGAGTCCAGAGAGGATCACCCAATCTGAGGAGAAGGAGACCCGCCGGAATCCAGGCATTGCTGCAGACCGGAGGAATCGAACGGAGAGCAGGCGGTGAGCTGGATAAGCTGTGTGGAGTCAGACAACGGATCCGGCCGCTAGTATCCCCAGTCAAGATCGGGTGGAGAGACGTCCTGGGTCAGCGGAGCCTAAAGCAATCGCCGGATGGGTGAGAGGCCTCCAAGGCTGTTTTATGATTAAAGGACGCTCTGCTGTTTTCTCTTTAAAGTCCACAGGGCCCCAACTGACTAGTCGAAGACCTTCCTTTAATAAACTCACTGGCCAGTTGAATAGTACCCGGGTACCACACACACATATACACCTTTCACATTCTGGGACTTAATTTGTGCAGGACTCATTTCCTTTTACGAATCGGAACAGGGGTTAAAGATAAAGATACGTTCCGAATATATTTTTCTCTTTTCCCGCTGCGCGTTTACCGTAATACGAAGGGATTGTATGTTTGGGGTTTTGCTACGTGTCCCCTTTTTCTGAACTATCGGGAAATTGCATTGCTTTTATGTTCGGTTGCGAATATTTTATTTTCCGAAATACGAAGCCTCGTGTTTCGTTTCTTTTCCGCTACGCGTTTTACCGTGATACGAAAATACTGTAATAATACTTGTGAATACCGTGTCTCGACATCTGCTTAAATATTTAGTAAACTATTTAAATGATAAAAACTCACAACTGTGTTGGAGTATATTTATTCCCTAGTGCGGGGAGACTGACCCGTGGTTCATTTTCAGCGGCTCCTCCGGGAGTGAGCGCTACACGTGGGGGCTCGTCCGGGATCCAGTCTCTGGAAAAACCGCATTTAAAGGGTTAAATATGGATCCAGACACTGTTGCCGAGTGGTGTGGGGAGCACAGTAGCCAGTCAGAATGTTGTATAGTTATGGATATTCCAGCAGACACTTCGGCTGAAGATCAGATTCGCCAGGCCGTGGCCACGTTAGCACCAGATCATCGGGGGTTAATACTGGACATTGAAAAAAACCCAGATACTTCTCACATGTATGTTCTTCTCGAATGGAGAAAGGGTGTTCCGCCATGTTTTCAGGGCGCGAGCGTGAAACTGGCCGAAGAGGTGGAAGTCCAACTAATTAAGCCAAGTACGCCACGTGGCGAATTCGCAAGTGTTTCCGCACCTAGTCCGTTGGCCATGATAGGGCCTGAATTTATCGTGGCTATTGGAGATCTACTGGCTAAATGTCAGAAAACAAGCCCTCCTCACACTAACTTCGGTTATCGACGGTTAAGAAATTTTACAGGAAACGTACCAACTCCGGCGGGAGAAGAAACCTTTGAAGAATGGGTGGAACAGGCGATGCAGGCTCTGGATGAGTGGGATGTCCCTGAGGCCCAGAAAAAGCAAAGGATCACCGAGAGCTTAAAGGGACCTGCGTCAGAAGCGGTGAGAAACCTAAAACTGAGTAGAAAAGATTGTACTGCTTTGGATTATTTAAACGTTCTTGAAGAAGTTTTTGGGCGAACTGAAAAGGCGGCCGAATTGGTATATCAGTACGAACACACCTATCAGAGAAGAGGTGAAAGGATGACCGAGTACATGAGGCGCCTGGATAAGATTCTACACCAGATACTCCTGAAGAAAGGGGCCGAATCGGCCGAAGTAGATAAGATCCGAATAAAACAGATCCTGAGGGGCTCTCAACCTCTAGATCCAGTGATGATGCAGCTGAGAAGCAGAGCAGGTAACCAAGAGTTAAAGTACCTGGAACTGATCCGAGTTGTACGAGAGGAAGAGGCTTTACTAGAAGAGAAATCTTTCAGGCGGGGGGAAAGGGCTTATGCACAACCTGTGAGACATAATGACGGCCTGCAACCTGAAAGCGACTCTCTAGATACCTATGGATCTGACGAGGACGAACAAGAACCTCTAGTTGTTTTTAAATCTACAGAGAAGGCTGTCAAAGAGTCGAACCTCCCTGAATGGGGTGAATTGTCCAAAACCGTCAAGAAAGTTCAGGAAAGTCAAGTTGAACGGGTCGCAACCAGGCCCCTATGTGGTGCTGGGAACCGATTTTGATCATGGGAGTGAAACTGGAGTCGAAGTAATCCCTGAAATAATCTCCACCAAAGCTCTGAAGAGAACACGAGGAAGAGTCTCGGTCAGCGTGTGCAATGTGACTGATTCTCCAGTAGCCCTTAAAGCACGAATGCCTATCGGGCAAGTAGAGTCTGCTACACCCCTCTCTACCGATTAAGGAGGGGGAGTGGGTAAAGAGATTCCAGATGAAAGATTCTACCCCAAGGACGCTCCCATTTCACCTGAGTGGAAGAAACGTCTTCAGTCTCAAGTCCTAAAGTGGAAGGAATTGTTCTCAAAAGATGAGTTCGATGTGGGCCTAGCTAAGAGTACTGAGCACCGCATTCGGTTACAAGAAGATAAGCCGTTTCGAGAAAGATCAAGGCGAGTTCCGCTAGGAGACTTAGATGATCTGCGAGAGCAGCTGAACGAATTGCAAAGAACCAAGGTGATTCAAGAGTCCAGGAGTCCATACGCATCTCCTATAGTGTTGGTCCGGAAGAAAAATGGTTCTGTCCGCTTATGCATAGACTACCGCACATTGAACCGGAGAACCATCCCCGATCAATATGCCACTCCTCGGATAGAAGATGCCCTACAGTGTTTGTCTGGAGCAAAGTGGTTTAGTGTACTAGACCTGCGAAGCGGGTATCACCAGATACCAATGCATCCTGAAGACAAGGAGAAAACTGCGTTCATCTGTCCACTGGGGTTCTTTGAATTCAACAGGATGCCTCAAGGTCTTACGGGGGCTCCAGCCACGTTCCAACGGTTGATGGAGAAGACAGTCGGGGATATGAATCTAATCGAAGTATTAGTGTACCTGGATGACATAATTGTGTTTGGGAAGACTCTGGAAGAACATGAGCAACGTTTGGAGAAGGTCTTGAAGAGGCTCCATGAAGAGGGGCTGAAACTGTCTCTAGAGAAATGCCAATTCTGTCTACCGTCTGTTACGTATTTGGGACATGTGGTCTCAGCAGAAGGTGTTTCGACAGACCCTCGGAAGTTGGAGGCCGTAGCTTCTTGGCCTAGACCCCGAAACGTCACTGAGCTTAGATCTTTCTTGGGATTCTGTTCATACTATCGAAGATTTGTGGGAGGATTCGCGAAAATAGCTCAACCACTGAACAAACTCCTGCAGAAGGAAACCACAGAAGAAGGCTGCAAGGTCTCTGATAAAAACCCGTCAGCTCCGGGGCCAAGGAAAGCTCGAGAGTCTATACAAGGTGAATGGACCAGTCAATGTGAAGGAGCTTTCGTAAAGTTGAAAGAGAGCCTAACCCGAGCTCCTGTTTTGGCCTATGCGGACCCTCACAAGCCGTATGAACTACATGTGGATGCCAGCCGAGAAGGTCTGGGAGGAGTCCTATATCAGGAGTATGGTGGATTGTTGAGGCCTGTGGCGTACGTGAGCCGGAGCCTTACGCCTTCAGAGAAGAACTATCCTACTCACAAGCTGGAGTTCCTAGCCTTGAAGTGGGCAGTGGTGGACAAGTTGAAAGACTATCTGTATGGAGCTGAGTTCGTGATCAAGACGGATAACAATCCTCTTACCTACATCCTTACTACCGCAAAACTGGACGCAACGGGACATCGGTGGTTGGCCGCTCTGTCAGGGTTTCAGTTCAGCCTGAAGTATCGCCCTGGGGTGAATAATCGAGATGCTGATGCTTTATCGAGAAGACCCTACACTACAGAATGGACTCAGTTGACTCCAGACGGGGTGCAAGCTTTGTGTCAAGGAACAGAGCGCCGGGTCAAAGGAGGGATTGAAGCAGAGGCCATAGGAGTTATGGCTGCGGCTGTTCCTGAGTTCTACTGTAACCCTACGCAGTTAAGGGATGAAAGTTTACCTACCTTTTCGAGACAGGACCTGAAAGCGGATCAGGCCAGAGACCCTTTAATTGCCTTGACTATAAAGGCCCTGTCTGCAAACCAGCGAGAGATTTTGTTAACCAACTCCCCGAGTGGAGCCAGATTGGTCTACAAAGAGTGGGAGCGGTTAAAGATGTTGTATGGGGTGGTCTACCAAAGGGGCCCCTCAACCAACTCTGAAGAGATTCAACAGTTATTCCTCCCTACTAAACATAGGGAGAGTGTGCTGCGATCACTACATGATGAGCATGGACATTTGGGTGCAGAGAGAACTTTTAAGCTGGTGCGAGATAGGTTCTATTGGCCTTGTATGAGGGCTGAATGTCACGACCGGACTACGGGTTGTGTAGCAGGTTGAGGTTGTGAGCCCAGGATGCAGTGAAATAGGCAGGTATGCAGGAAAACAAAAGGGTTTATTAAATAATAAACACCAGAACATAAAAGACATGCACTATAACAACAGATCAGAACTAGACACTGGAGGAGACTGGGTACGATGGGGAATAGATGCAGGGGAGCAGAGGATATGCAAGAAAAGGAGCTAGAAATAAGAGGGATAGCTGAGAGTTATGGGAAGGGAGGTTAAGGAGAATATACAGGTTACAGGGCTAGTAGGCACTAGCTGAACAGGTTAGAGGGAACGTGTATAGGAATACACAGCTTAGAGGGAACGTGTATAGGAATACACAGCTTAGAGGGAACGTGTATAGGAATACACAGCTTAGAGGGATAGCAAGAGGATAAGAGACTAGAGAGAGAGAGAGAGTGGAAATAGACACAAAGGGAACTTAACAGCACATGGGGCAAGCAATGAATAAACAATACAGATAAACATATAACACAGAGCTTGGAAGTCAGGGTCTCAGGCAAGGGGCAGGCAATAGAATGGTCGTGGGCAAAGCAGGGGGGGTCTAGGCAAGGCGGCAATCAGGGTGGTCAAAGTCCAAGATCAAGGGGGTCTGGTAGCCAGGGGTTCAAGATGGGGGAATCCAGATGCAAAGGGGTGTTACCGGCTTCAAGGGAAAATGTCCAGGATATAGAGGGTCCTCTGGAAAGGCTTTGGATCAGGCGTTCCTGGGATAAGCTCTGTACTGCAATTCAGTCTGGGACTTCATTGAATGTGGAAGTCCAGGGTAGAGGGTGTGACTTCCTTAAATGCAGGACTGATTAGGGAGGATAAACAGCAGGTTTGGATCCAGGGCCAGGACGTCAAAAATGAGGAAGGTGTATTGTTCATACCAGGCAGGGCCTTGAAATGTGCAGGGGACATGCAGGAAAACGTAACAAGAGCGGTCGTCTGGGGGTCAGAGCCCCCAGGGCGTGACATAGCCCCCCGACAAGGGGCAACCTCTGGGTGCCCCAGACGTGGTTGAGGACAGGCAGGCCTAATGTTCAGGGATCCAGGGTCCCACCCAGATGAATAAGGACTGTCCACGGGATGCAATGTCCACGTTCCCGATACCCGGTCCCAGCTGGGCGCAACAAAGGTGCCCTGTATGGTGTAGGAGCCCGTGTCTTCAGGTACAGGAACTTGGGCAACAACATCGGCACGGTACTGCGGCGACAATACTGTAATTTGCCGTGGCTGGGCAGCGCCCTTGACGACTGGTGGGGCAGCGCCCTTGGCGAGGCACGGAGGGGCAGCGCCCTTGGCGAGGCACGGAGGGGCAGCGCCCTTGGCGAGGCACGGAGGGGCAGCGCCCTTGGCGACCTCTTTGGCACTACACGGCTCTGCGTTGGCGTTGAGCGACTTGGCCTTACGGCGACGACGCCCCGTGGCGATGACAGCTCAGGAGAGCCGGCTGGAGAATCTGCGACGTGCAGGGCAGCAACGGCTGGAGAATCTGCGACGTGCAGGGCAGCAACGGCTGGAGAATCTGCGACGTGCAGGGCAGCAACGGCTGGAGAATCTGCGACGTGCAGGGCAGCAACGGCTGGAGAATCTGCGACGTGCAGGGCAGCAACGGCTGGAGAATCTGCGACGTGCAGGGCAGCAACGGCTGGAGAATCTGCGACGTGCAGGGCAGCAACGGCTGGAGAATCTGCGACGTGCAGGGCAGCAACGGCTGGAGATCTGCGACGTGCAGGGCAGCAACGGCTGGAGAATCTGCGACGTGCAGGGCAGCAACGGCTGGAGAATCTGCGACGTGCAGGGCAGCAACGGCTGGAGAATCTGCGACGTGCAGGGCAGCAACGGCTGGAGAATCTGCGACGTGCAGGGCAGCAACGGCTGGAGAATCTGCGACGTGCAGGGCAGCAACGGCTGGAGAATCTGCGACGTGCAGGCAGCAACGGCTGGAGAATCTGCGACGTGCAGGCAGCAACGGCTGGAGAATCTGCGACGTGCAGGGCAGCAACGGCTGGAGAATCTGCGACGTGCAGGGCAGCAACGGCTGGAGAATCTGCGACGTGCAGGGCAGCAATCTGAGCTTGGGCCTCGGTACGGCAAGGCTCTTGAAGGGAGACAGCGGGAGAAAAACTAGATGCCAAAAAACGGGGGGATGACTTGATCCTGCGAGTGTGGGTAACAGGAGACCGCACCTTAGCCATGAAGGAGGTCTTCCTGGGTACAAAAAAGTCACACGGGGGGTAGCTGAGGTGACTGCCGGTGCGGAGATTGTGGCACCTAGGTACGCCCCACCTTGACTGGGTAGTCCTAGGCCGTACCACTCCGTTAATGAGGGCAGATGATCCTCATAGTCCACGGTCTCCCAGTCTGTCTCCAGAAAGTTATTAGACCTTGGGTATTCTTCCATCCAGGGTTCTGGGCTGGAGGCATCCATGACTGGGTCAGAAGGTGGAACATAGGTGGGGGTCTGGAGGTCCTGAACTTGTGCACGTAGGAGGGCATAGTCAGTTTTGAAGTTCTCCAGAACTTTGGTTAGGTCACTGACCTGACTGGCCAGGGTGGCGACAACGGAGTTGACCACTGGGTATCCTGCGGGTTGCAGGGCAGCGACCTCCTGACATTCTGCAGGTTGCAGGGCATCGACCTCCTGACATTCTGCAGGTTGCAGGGCAGTGACCTCCTGACATTCTGCAGGTTGCAGGGCAGCGACCTCCTGAGTGGGTACAGGAGGAATGACAGAGCCAAGGTTTGGCTGGCTGGTACCGATGGGAGTTGCCACCAAGTTCAAAAGCGACATTAGGTCCATTTGTTCAGGCGACCTGGCTTCTAGGAAACTGGTGGGCCCCAACTCCATGGAGACCGATCCTGTGTCTTCAAACGCAGCATATTCCATGGGTTCTGCAGGTTGGTCAACATGAAGGGCAGGGGTTAGAGACACAGCAGATCGTTTGCTGGACTCCGGCAACGGCTGCCTGAACTTGGTGAGGGAGGTCTTGGAGGGTCTTTTGGGGGGCTTCCTTGGAGCCGGCTGGAGCACTTTAGCAGGCTTGGGTGCTTTGGCCAGTTTCGGCAAAGATACGGTTTCAACCACCAACCTTGTGGTTTTGACAGTTGCAGGCTTGGTACACACAGGTTTTACAGGAGCAGGTGTAGTAAAGCATCTTGTACCTGGCTTAGGTGGGCGCAGTGGGCAGGCCAAGACTTGATGCAAGGGACCCCCACAGTAGAAGCAGAGGTCTAGCGCCCTCCTTCTGGCCCTTTCTTCTGGGGTCAGCGGTCTTCTGGTACCCTCTGCAGCAGGAACACGCACCTTAGGTAAGGTGCCCCTTGGGTTCTGCTGCACATACTCAAGCAGGGAGTCCAGGTACTGTTGAATCTGTAGAAGGGCACCTTTCAGGTACCCCACCATGGTATCGATCACCGCGGGCTCACTGGTTGTGGACTTCCACATTCTGTCACGACCGGACTACGGGTTGTGTAGCAGGTTGAGGTTGTGAGCCCAGGATGCAGTGAAATAGGCAGGTATGCAGGAAAACAAAAGGGTTTATTAAATAATAAACACCAGAACATAAAAGACATGCACTATAACAACAGATCAGAACTAGACACTGGAGGAGACTGGGTACGATGGGGAATAGATGCAGGGGAGCAGAGGATATGCAAGAAAAGGAGCTAGAAATAAGAGGGATAGCTGAGAGTTATGGGAAGGGAGGTTAAGGAGAAATATACAGGTTACAGGGCTAGTAGGCACTAGCTGAACAGATTAGAGGGAACGTGTATAGGAATACACAGCTTAGAGGGAACGTGTATAGGAATACACAGCTTAGAGGGAACGTGTATAGGAATACACAGCTTAGAGGGATAGCAAGAGGATAAGAGACTAGAGAGAGAGAGAGAGTGGAAATAGACACAAAGGGAACTTAACAGCACATGGGGCAAGCAATGAATAAACAATACAGATAAACATATAACACAGAGCTTGGAAGTCAGGGTCTCAGGCAAGGGGCAGGCAATAGAATGGTCGTGGGCAAAGCAGGGGGGGTCTAGGCAAGGCGGCAATCAGGGTGGTCAAAGTCCAAGATCAAGGGGGTCTGGTAGCCAGGGGTTCAAGATGGGGGAATCCAGATGCAAAGGGGTGTTACCGGCTTCAAGGGAAAATGTCCAGGATATAGAGGGTCCTCTGGAAAGGCTTTGGATCAGGCGTTCCTGGGATAAGCTCTGTACTGCAATTCAGTCTGGGACTTCATTGAATGTGGAAGTCCAGGGTAGAGGGTGTGACTTCCTTAAATGCAGGACTGATTAGGGAGGATAAACAGCAGGTTTGGATCCAGGGCCAGGACGTCAAAAATGAGGAAGGTGTATTGTTCATACCAGGGCCTTGAAATGTGCAGGGGACATGCAGGAAAACGTAACAAGAGCGGTCGTCTGGGGGTCAGAGCCCCCAGGGCGTGACACTGAAGTAGAAAGTTATTGTCATTCCTGTCTGAGGTGTATTCAGAGAAAGACTCTACCGACCCGAACTGCTCCAATGAGCCATCTGCAGAGCCAGGGACCCATGGATTTGGTGTGCATTGACTTCTTGTGCTTAGAGCCGGATGCTAGTGGGCAAGGGAACATTCTAATAGTGACCGATCATTTCACTCGTTACGCCCAAGCTTTTTCCACGAAAGATCAACGCGCTCCGACTGTAGCCAAGGTGTTGATGGAAAAGTTCTTTGTTCACTACGGACTGCCAAGGAGGATACACTCTGATCAGGGTAGAGACTTTGAAAGCAGATTGGTGGGGCAGTTGTTAGAGCTGTTGGGAATCCAAAAGACCCGAACCACACCATATCACCCTCAAGGTGATGCTCAGCCTGAAAGGTTTAATCGCACACTGCTAAACATGCTGGGGACCTTGTCGAATGTGGAGAAGCAGAGTTGGAGTCGTCACATAGCTACTCTGGTGCATGCATATAACAGTACGGAGAGCAATGCAACTGGATATTCACCGTACCGTCTTATGTTCGGAAGGGAGGCTCGACTGCCGGTTGATTTGGCATTTGGGTTATCCCTAGACCAGACATCAGTAGCTTCCCATAGAAACTACGTGGATAGACTCCGAAAGAATCTGGCTTCTGCGTTTGAACAGGCCCGTTTGACCTCTGGAAACAGGGAGCAAAGAAACAAAAGGAACTATGACCTGAAAGTTCGAATACAAGATCTACAACCCGGTGATAGGGTTCTATTGAAGAACTTGGGTGCGGATGCGAGACACAAGTTGGCGGATAGGTGGAGTTCCCAGGTTTACATTGTCTGCAAACAACTGCCGGGTTTACCAGTGTATCAGATTCGCCTGGATGGAAAGGCTGGGCCTCTTAAGAACTGGCACCGAAATCATTTGTTACCTTTGAGAGAGGCTGTAAGGATGCCGGTTGGGGACGAATTGCCTCGGCCAAATCCGCCTGTTCCATGTTTGCCTCCTGTTACTCGGTCTCAACAGACCCGGGTTGCCGAAGAGAGCGAAAGAGACAGTGAAGAAGAGAGTTATTGTCTAGATTGGATGCGCTCGCCGGAGCCTGAAGAGGTTGTCGTTGTCCCTGAACGGTGGGAGAGTAACTTGAGGCCTAAAGCTCCTGAATTCTTTTTGGAAGTCCCTGAGACTGTTGATATCCCTGAGCCTCTGGAATTTCAGTTGGAAGTCCCTGAGGCTGTGGGGATCCCGGTAGCTCCGGAGGCTTATTCAGGTGATTATAGTTCTATGCCTTCACTGGAGAGATCATACTCTGAAGAAACGTCTGCTCCAGTGATAGAGAGAAGAATTGAGCCAACGCCTATAGTACTTCCACCTGAAGAGGAACTGATTGAGCCAGAACCAAAACACTCTGTTCGACCGCCCCAACGACTCACCTACGACTCACCAGGACATAGCACTGAAGAGGCCATCACCACGGTGCGGAGGTTGCCCGAAGTGTCTGCTATGCTAGCTGAGGTAGCCCAAAATATGACTCAACTTGAGGAAGTGTTCCTAACTCACTGCCTGTATGCTGCTGAACCTGTACATGTTATGTAAACTGTATTCAAATATTGTTGAAATGTAATGTAACTGTTGTACCTCCTTGGAGAGACCCAAGAGTTCTAGGAGGGGGAGAGTGTAGCGCTGTGTTAAAAATCTTGCTGTGGCAGTACCTATTTTTGGCCACAAGATGGAGACTATCGCGATCAGAGATATTGGACATTGGGACTACAATAGAAAGAATTGGGTATAATACCCAGTGTGAGCGCACTTAACTTGCAAGAGTAGATCTTTCAGCAGTGATCCTAGGGAATTTTGATGCCAGAGTCAGAGTGAAATAGACCTATTATTGAGAAATAGAGACAACTCCATGGTGCAAAATAACGTTTGAACATGTACAGGTAGTGGAAATGAAAACTATGATATGATGACAAACTCACAAGGGTGGAGCCCTAATCGGCTCAGATGATATACGCCTCTTGACCACTCTGGGGGGTCACACCCCTTGTGAAGAAATCTTCTGATATTCAGGTATATAGATATCTTCAGTGTTCAAGCGTCGTCGCGCTTTATGGTAATGGCTTCTTATTACTTAGAAACAAGAAGAAATCTCCATTGCGCAGTAGAAATGTATCTTGGAGATATAGTAACAGATGGGTACTCACGGTCACCAGAGCCTCTGTTGGTAGTGGCTCAGTAAATAAGCATGTATGGAAATCAAGTCTCAGGCTGGAATATGAATTAACGTTGATAAACGTAGATAAAACCAAAAGAAGGTTTATTTAAAACTCAATTTTAAAATAAAGTAAAAAGAGACGCGTTTCGTCTGCACACACTGCAGACTTCCTCAGTCTTGTACATAAAAATCACATTAGCACATTTATATAACTGTGCAATAAACCATAATTGTCGGCACCTGCAGTTACTGACCGCACCTTGCGTGTCAACTGCGATGTCGGCGTGCGTTCCATTCTGAGACTTCCGGTCACGTGGGATGTCAACGTGCGTTCCACTCTGAAGTTTCCGGTCACATGTCCGGATATTGAGTCCTACTGCGGTTCCTCATATGCGTTCCATAAATGCAGATTTCCAATGTGCGTTCCACAAATACATTTCACACAGTGGCCACTTGTAGATGAGACTCATAGTAAATCTTCATTTCTTGCCCTGATTATTAGGCCTAATAAAAGAAAACCATATACTAATGTACAACCGGATACTAGATAACGGCAAACAATGATAATCATATCAGCCAATTAACTCGTAGTATGGGACTGAAATGATATAATAGATGTGCATATAATACACATAACTGGATAGCAATTCATAATGTCAAATTTAATGAAGAAAGTGACAGATCTCGAAATCGGCATTTAAGCCGTTTGGTTCAAGAGTGTTAAGTTGAAATATCCATTTCATTTCAGTTTTAGCTAATTTTAAATCGAGATTTTCCCCTCTCCAATGTTTCGTTACTTTTTCAATACCAAAGAATTCCAGTCCAATGGGACTGCTATTATGGTTAAGTTTAAAATGATTAGAGACACAGTGTCTATCAAAACCTTTTAAGATGTTATTAATGTGCTCGTTTACTCGGACTTGTAATGCACGTGTAGTTTTCCCTACGTAATATTTATCACAAGGACAACGTAGTATATAAATGAGATATTTAGAAAAGCAAGTTAGTTTGTCTCTAATTTTATGTCTATTGCTGGCGACACAGAATGTAGTTATGTGTCTTTTTTTATTATGTGATTTTCTGCAACTAGTGCAGTCTCCACAGCCGTAGAAACCAGGTGAAAGTCCAAACCAATTTGTTTGTGTCTTATTTTCCCATATATGATTCTTTACCAGTTTTTGTTTTAAACTACCTCCACCTCTATATATGACTTGGGGTTTTAATGGTAGGATATCCCTAAGTATAGGGTCCTCTCTAAGTAATGGCCAATATTTTTGGATATGTCTTTTCATGTTTCTATTTCCAGTATTATAATCCATAATAAAGGGGAATGCAATATGATCAGACTTATTCTTGGCTTTATATTGTAATAACAGATTCCTATCTGTATTATGAACTTGTGTCCTTGTCCGTTCTAATTCCATCCTTTTGTATCCCTTTTCCATGAGATTATTCACTACTTTATTAGACTGTTTTTGAAACTCTTGAATGTCCGTACAATTCCTACGGAGACGGGTCATCTCCCCTTTAGGAACAGCTCTGAGCCATGGGGGGAAATGGTCACTTGCTAGACTAATATAACTATTAACATGAACATCCTTGAAGTGGGTTCTGGTCTTCATAACCCCATCTTCAATATATATCTTTAAATCCAGGTAATCTACCTCTAGGTTACTAATTTTATAGTCCAGTTTAATTCCCCATAGATTAGTATTAAGATACACTAAAAATTCATTCAGGGCACATAAGTCCCCCTTCCAGATGATAATAACATCATCAATATATCTTCTGTACAGGATCAGGTGTTGCCCCCAGCAGTGCCCGGTCCATACCATCTGGTGCTCCCAGTATGCCATGAACAGATTGGCATAACTGGGGGCAAACCTGGTCCCCATGGCCATACCAATTTAGTATTAATTGGTACGCCATGGGGACCAGGTTTGCCCCCAGTTATGCCAATCTGTTCATGGCATACTGTTAGCACCAGATGGTATGGACCGGGCACTGCTGGGGGCAACACCTGATCCTGTACAGAAGATATATTGATGATGTTATTATCATCTGGAAGGGGGACTTATGTGCCCTGAATGAATTTTTAGTGTATCTTAATACTAATCTATGGGGAATTAAACTGGACTATAAAATTAGTAACCTAGAGGTAGATTACCTGGATTTAAAGATATATATTGAAGATGGGGTTATGAAGACCAGAACCCACTTCAAGGATGTTCATGTTAATAGTTATATTAGTCTAGCAAGTGACCATTTCCCCCCATGGCTCAGAGCTGTTCCTAAAGGGGAGATGACCCGTCTCCATAGGAATTGTACGGACATTCAAGAGTTTCAAAAACAGTCTAATAAAGTAGTGAATAATCTCATGGAAAAGGGATACAAAAGGATGGAATTAGAACGGACAAGGACACAAGTTCATAATACAGATAGGAATCTGTTATTACAATATAAAGCCAAGAATAAGTCTGATCATATTGCATTCCCCCTTATTATGGATTATAATACTGGAAATAGAAACATGAAAAGACATATCCAAAAATATTGGCCATTACTTAGAGAGGACCCTATACTTAGGGATATCCTACCATTAAAACCCCAAGTCATATATAGAGGTGGAGGTAGTTTAAAACAAAAACTGGTAAAGAATCATATATGGGAAAATAAGACACAAACAAATTGGTTTGGACTTTCACCTGGTTTCTACGGCTGTGGAGACTGCACTAGTTGCAGAAAATCACATAATAAAAAAAGACACATAACTACATTCTGTGTCGCCAGCAATAGACATAAAATTAGAAACAAACTAACTTGCTTTTCTAAATATCTCATTTATATACTACGTTGTCCTTGTGATAAATATTACGTAGGGAAAACTACACGTGCATTACAAGTCCGAGTAAACGAGCACATTAATAACATCTTAAAAGGTTTTGATAGACACTGTGTCTCTAATCATTTTAAACTTAACCATAATAGCAGTCCCATTGGACTGGAATTCTTTGGTATTGAAAAAGTAACGAAACATTGGAGAGGGGAAAATCTCGATTTAAAATTAGCTAAAACTGAAATGAAATGGATATTTCAACTTAACACTCTTGAACCAAACGGCTTAAATGCCGATTTCGAGATCTGTCACTTTCTTCATTAAATTTGACATTATGAATTGCTATCCAGTTATGTGTATTATATGCACATCTATTATATCATTTCAGTCCCATACTACGAGTTAATTGGCTGATATGATTATCATTGTTTGCCGTTATCTAGTATCCGGTTGTACATTAGTATATGGTTTTCTTTTATTAGGCCTAATAATCAGGGCAAGAAATGAAGATTTACTATGAGTCTCATCTACAAGTGGCCACTGTGTGAAATGTATTTGTGGAACGCACATTGGAAATCTGCATTTATGGAACGCATATGAGGAACCGCAGTAGGACTCAATATCCGGACATGTGACCGGAAACTTCAGAGTGGAACGCACGTTGACATCCCACGTGACCGGAAGTCTCAGAATGGAACGCACGCCGACATCGCAGTTGACACGCAAGGTGCGGTCAGTAACTGCAGGTGCCGACAATTATGGTTTATTGCACAGTTATATAAATGTGCTAATGTGATTTTTATGTACAAGACTGAGGAAGTCTGCAGTGTGTGCAGACGAAACGCGTCTCTTTTTACTTTATTTTTATTTATTTTTTTTTTTTTTTTTTTTTATATTCAAATTTTTATTTTGAAAAAGGCATCAACAATAAAGCATACAATATATTAGGGTGCCCGCGTAGGGCCAAACAAAAAACAAAAGAAAAAAGGGGGGGCAAACAGACAATCCAGATGAGCAAAGCAGGAGAATTGGCCGAGTCAGCAGAAAAAAAAACAGTATTAGGGGTCCAGGTATACGTGCGGACAGAAAAAAAAAAAAAAAAACAGAAATAGGGGAAGGGAGAGCTGGAGGAGAACTGCCAAAAAATATGTGGCATTCCCGGCACACTCTGGTGCCTAAACAGGAAGCCAGAGGCCGTGGAAGAGGCCGCATGGCCGGGAGAGCTAGGGCCAAAAGAGACGGACAGAGCCATGGTGCTCGCTCTAGCGGCTCGCCCAGTTCATCCCAGTGTTCTGCCGCCAAAAAAAAAAAAGCGGGGGGGAATGGGAGAAAAGAATAAAAAAAAAAAAAAAAAAAAAACCTGGATCCTTGCATACAGTAAAAGGGGCCAACCTCTGCAGACTGGTAGCAAAGTCTGAAAATATAGTGTCTCAGCAGGGAGGGGGGGGAATGCAAACAAGAAAACTCTTCAATGGACTATCCAAGAAATAGAGTCAGCTGAGAAATAGACAGGGCAAAAATAGAGTCATCAAATAGTGAACTGACAAGGCGGGGGTGTATCAGCATGGTGGAGGTGTCATCAAGAATTCGGGAATGGTAGCGAGGTAGAGCCCAGGATCAGCAATCTAATACTTCCAGAACGGGTGGAGAGGGTATCATCAGGGGGAGGTGGGGGGGGCATCAAACACAGGTATGGGACTGTCAGCCAGTGTCCAAATGTGAGCAGGAAAAAGAGGGTAATAACATCAGAGTGGACTACGGCGCAGCCAGGGAAACAGTTAGCCCGGATCCGTCAGGGAAACCCCAGGATTCAGTGGCGCAGGTACGATCCCCAGCGTGAAGAGTAAGGCTCTCGCTTCATCCAAGGTTGCCGCAGGGTGTGTTTTACCTCCAGCGTAGACGATCAAAGAGCCAGAAGTCCCCATCTGTAGCGCACTCCCTGGTCCCGCAACAGGACAGTGACCTCTCGGAAGCAGCGCCGGGCCGCCAATGCCAAAAAGGGTAGGTCCCGGAAAAAAGTGAGACAGCTGGAGGCATAGGTGACCCGGAAGGACGGGCCAGCCGCCGCCAGGATCTGAGAATGAACATCCACCGATCTGGTCACTACAAGGACATCGCGAGAGGCCGTCTCCGGCGCAGCGACAGCCTTGCGGAGACGCATCACCGATATCACCGGAGACTCCGAGGATACACCATCAGCTGGGAGAAGGTAAGCCAGTAAGCCTAACACGTAGGGCAGGAGGTCCGCAGGTCTCACATCTTCAGGGATCCCTCGGATTCGTAGATTGCGCCGGCGATGGCGATCCTCCAGCGTCAGGATCGCTGAGCTAAGGCGAGCCACTTGAGATTGGAGGTCATCCAATCTGGAGGCGGTGGAGGACTGCGATGCTTCCGTCTCCTGGACCCGGGCTCGTACTTCTGCTAATTGTGACTGCAGGGGTTCCAGGGCTGAACGTACCTCTCCCAAGTCCTGACGCCACAAGGAACGGAAATCCTCCATAACTGTGTGTAGATCTGCGGTGGTGAGCGGCCGCGCAGAAGGGGGTTCCCCCCGATAAACATCAGATTCAGGAAGAATGTCTCCACTCAGAGATACAGGCAGCGTTTCAGATCCATGGCGCCGGCTTACCTCCACTCGACCAACACCCAGAGAGGTGCGGATGTCAGGGAGGTGGGTGCCCGGCGCCTCCGGCTTAACAGTCTTCTTGCCCATCTAGGCAAATGCGTGGAGGCCTCAACCTCAGGGGTACCAGGCCGCAGGTGCACTATGCTAGGCCTCAAGATGGCCGCCGTCTCAGCAGGGTGAGGTAAAATAAAGTCCCGAAATTGCACTCCACTTCTCAGAACTGGCCACAGTGTGCAACATTCGATGCCCGGGACCTTCAGCAAACGACCCGAGGAAAGCACGCCAACTTCCGGGTAAAATAGCGGCCGAAATCGACCTAAAATCAACGTCGTAGCTCAGAGCTCTGCAGGAAGACGGCTGCTCTCCTCGGGTTCCAGACACGCCCCCCCCTTTTTACTTTATTTTAAAATTGAGTTTTAAATAAACCTTCTTTTGTTTTATCTACGTTTATCAACGTTTATTCATATTCCAGCCTGAGACTTGATTTCCATACATGCTTATTTACTGAGCCACTACCAACAGAGGCTCTGGTGACCGTGAGTACCCATCTGTTACTATATCTCCAAGATACATTTCTACTGCGCAATGGAGATTTCTTCTTGTTTCTAAGTAATAAGAAGCCATTACCATAAAGCGCGACGACGCTTGAACACTGAAGATATCTATATACCTGAATATCAGAAGATTTCTTCACAAGGGGTGTGACCCCCCAGAGTGGTCAAGAGGCGTATATCATCTGAGCCGATTAGGGCTCCACCCTTGTGAGTTTGTCATCATATCATAGTTTTCATTTCCACTACCTGTACATGTTCAAACGTTATTTTGCACCATGGAGTTGTCTCTATTTCTCAATAATAGGTCTATTTCACTCTGACTCTGGCATCAAAATTCCCTAGGATCACTGCTGAAAGATCTACTCTTGCAAGTTAAGTGCGCTCACACTGGGTATTATACCCAATTCTTTCTATTGTATATTGTTAAGGGTTAACATAGTGTTATTGAGCAGCACTGGTTTAATATCCAATTCATGATCGTAATTTAGCGCCGATTATCTCCTATATTGTTTTTATTGGGACTACAATGCCCGGCATGCTTTGCAAGAAGACAGGAAGTGGGTGGGGACTGGAGACTTACATCCTCTGCCTCGTGGAGAAAGTTCCAGAGCGCGCCAGGGAAGGAAAGAGAGCAGACGCATTGAAGAGATCACGAGAGGGCTTAGGCCAGAGACCAAGAGAGACCTGTGAGTCCAGAGAGGATCACCCAATCTGAGGCGAAGGAGACCCGCCGGAATCCAGGCATTGCTGCAGACCGGAGGAATCGAACGGAGAGCAGGCGGTGAGCTGGATAAGCTGTGTGGAGTCAGACAACGGATCCGGCCGCTAGTATCCCCAGTCAAGATCGGGTGGAGAGACGTCCTGGGTCAGCGGAGCCTAAAGCAATCGCCGGATGGGTGAGAGGCCTCCAAGGCTGTTTTATGATTAAAGGACGCTCTGCTGTTTTCTCTTTAAAGTCCACAGGGCCCCAACTGACTAGTCGAAGACCTTCCTTTAATAAACTCACTGGCCAGTTGAATAGTACCCGGGTACCACACACACATATACACCTTTCACATTCTGGGACTTAATTTGTGCAGGACTCATTTCCTTTTACGAATCGGAACAGGGGTTAAAGATAAAGATACGTTCCGAATATATTTTTCTCTTTTCCCGCTGCGCGTTTACCGTAATACGAAGGGATTGTATGTTTGGGGTTTTGCTACGTGTCCCCTTTTTCTGAACTATCGGGAAATTGCATTGCTTTTATGTTCGGTTGCGAATATTTTATTTTCCGAAATACGAAGCCTCGTGTTTCGTTTCTTTTCCGCTACGCGTTTTACCGTGATACGAAAATACTGTAATAATACTTGTGAATACCGTGTCTCGACATCTGCTTAAATATTTAGTAAACTATTTAAATGATAAAAACTCACAACTGTGTTGGAGTATATTTATTCCCTAGTGCGGGGAGACTGACCCGTGGTTCATTTTCAGCGGCTCCTCCGGGAGTGAGCGCTACACTACCAACAAAAAAACTGGAAAAACTCAAAAGAATTAAAGGGTTTCGTTCATATGGATCACTGCCCATGAAGTGGACCTAGGTATGTGTTCTAAGAGGCCTGATTGCAGCTATTCCTGACAAAACACAGAATAAGACCTCTTCAGAAAATTATTCTTTCAGAGTGGAATCAGAACACCTTGCTTCTGGCATCCTGCATGACAATATGAGATTGAACAAAGCCCAATCTACATCAGTGACAGACTGTCAAGAATCAAGCCTGTGCCCGCACCTAATCCCTGGCAAACCCTTATTCACCTACCTATGTTTGTATGCAGGTTACAGATTCCCCTATCTGGCTGTTAAGCTTCTGTTTGTGGTACCTACAGGTGTATGCTATTTCACCTAAATGAAGCCTGCTTAAAGGAGGGATCCACCCTTCCATCAGGGCTTCAACATAAACGTTCCTGGAAGTGCAGACAACCAGACCTGTCCCTGAAGCTCCCTACCATTGTACCTGAATCCCTCCAGTGATACTCCCAAGTGGAACCCCGCTCCCAAGTGGAACCCCGCTCCCAAGTGGAACCCCGCTCCCAAGGAGAATCTCCGTATCAAGGTACCCCGCTCTCAAGAATCCTTGTTTTCGAGAATACCCCGCTCTCAAGAATCCTCGTTCTTCAAGCTGAAACCTGCATACAGTCTGTTGCCTGCCTGCTAGTGCTCCTATCATTTACTATTTGTTTGGTTTATTATTTAATAAACCTTCAGTACCCAGCAACCTGTGTGACTCCTACGATCACTGCATCATGGGCTTACTTCACCCACCGCCGCACTCCCAACCTGACAGAATGTTGAAGCCTTCACACAGTGAGTCCGCGGTGATCCAAATCGTTATGGAGTACCTCCAGAAAAGCAATTCAAGACATCCTGAAACATTTGGACTCCGTATTTGCAAGTATGCAGCAGGGTTTAAATGGCACCTCTACTAAGGTGTGCACTCCAGCTCCAAAGAAAGTGGGCAGAGGACCCCTAACATCTGAAGAAATCGCTAGGAGAAGGTCCCAGAAGCTCTGCTTCTCCTGCGGGGAACTGTCCCATTCCATCTCGGAATGTTTAGTGCGGCCCCCCAAGCTGCCCCGCACTTTCCCTGGAGTTGCAAACGAAATCCTGCAATCCCCAGTGCTACCTGGTGCTACTCCCAAGTCTGCACCTGTTAATCCAAAAAAGACCTTTTCTATCAAGGCCAGAGAACCCTTTTCTACTCCGTCTGTGTTCCCAATGCCTAGTAAAGCACTGCCCACCAAGTTCAAGAAGGCAGTGCCTGTCAAGTCTGCTCCCACCAGACCAAAAAGGGAAACTGTTTCTACCAAGTCCTTGTCCAGAAAATCCACACCTGCTAAAACCAGGACTGTGTATAAAAAGTCACCGGAAACCTATCCTGAGGTCACAGACCTTGAAGACCCCAATCCTGCTGAAACCATTGAGTTCGAGTCCACCCTACCTCCAGAATACGAACCTGAAATCTCCATGGAGATAGCTGCTGCCTCCCCTTCTCAGAAGACACCCACCACTCTCAACCAGCATTCCAGGTACCTTGGCGTCGCTGTCTGCGCCCCGGCAACCGTCTTCAAGTCATCGGTGAAACCAGAACCCCCCGAGATCTGGAAGCCAACTCCTGCCTCCTTGACCTCGAAGAATCACTGTTGCTGCAGAGTCCAGCTGCCTCCATACCAAGGAGGGCTCTGGGATTCAAAAAGGTTGAGACTCCCATTCCTCACAGCCGCAAGTCCGGGCTGGTTTCTGGACAACCATGCCAAGGAACTGCACATATTGGCACCACTGTCTCTACCCCTGAAGGCACCATCACTATGGAACCCTTGCCCCCTGGGTTCACATATGGTTCCAATGGGACTGTGGTCAGATGCGCAGACCTGCAGGTGTTTCAGAATCCCAAAAGTGCTTGGAGATCACTCCACAATAATAGAGTTCTGCCCAAATATGTCTCCAGTCCACAGTGCAGGAAAATCGCCTACATAGGCACCATCATATGCACCTCACCCTCGGTTCACGGGTTGCCTAAAAAACCTAAGCCAGCTTCTCGGCCTTGCCTGAACCCCATGGTCAAGCTTCACCAGGCCTCAGGCTCTCCAGAGGTCACTGCCCTGCATCTCGCAGGCTCTCCAGTTGTCGCTGCCCTGCATCCCGCAGGCTCTCCGGTTGTCGCTGCCCTGCATCCCGCAGGCTCTCCGGTTGTCGCTGCCCTGCATCCTGCAGGCTCTCCAGTTGTCGTCGCCCAAGAGCCGTGCTGTACCAAGGTCGCCCAAGAGCCGTGCTGTACCGAGGTCCAAGCCCAGACTGCTGCCACCAAAGCAGCATTTGTGGAGACTGATATCGCTGCAACTACCCTGCCAACTCCTGGTAAAGCCAATCCATCTAGTGTAGTCCTGGTACTTGTCTCTGCCATGGCAGCCCAGGTGAATACCCTTACCCATACCATACAGGACATGCAGCTGAACCACAAGTTCCTGCAGTCTCAGGTACAGGTTGCATTAGCCCGTGGACATATTTCTGCTCCCGATCCGGTTGCCACCAGCAACCCCATATATCTAGACGACTCCGAACCCACTGTGCTCGATAGCACCTCAGATATGGATCCCACGATACCCTACAGTGTGCAAGGTATCTTGATACGCCGAGCAGACCTTGAAACCCCTGAGACCATCTTGACCACCCAAACCTCATCCTTGGAGGTGACGGGTCATGGCCCCCACCGGCCGCGGCGCAGGAAAAAATAAGTGGCCCCCTTGCTGTACATCTGATTGTTCGTGCCTGGAAGGCGCTCCTTGGGTTGGGGTACTGTCAAGAATCAAGCCTGTGCCCACACCTAATCCCTGGCAAACCCTTATTCACCTGCCTATGTTTGTATGCAGGTTACAGATTCCCCTATCTGGCTGTTAAGCTTCTGTTGTGGTACCTACAGGTGTATGCTATTTCACCTAAATGAAGCCTGCTTAAAGGAGGGATCCACCCTTCCATCAGGGCTTCAACATAAACGTTCCTGGAAGTGCAGACAACCAGACCTGTCACTGAAGCTCCCTACCATTGTACCTGAATCCCTCCAGTGATGCTCCCAAGTGGAACCCTGCTCCCAAGTGGAACCCTGCTCCCAAGGTACCCCGCTCTCAAGAATCCTTGTTTTCGAGAATACCCTGCTCTCAAGAATCCTCGTTCTTCAAGCTGAAACCTGCATACAGTCTGTTGCCTGCCTGCTAGTGCTCCTATCATTTACTATTTGTTTGGTTTATTATTTAATAAACCTTCAGTACCCAGCAACCTGTGTGACTCCTACGATCACTGCATCATGGGCTTACTTCACCCACCGCCGCACTCCCAGCCTGACACAGACTTCCAAATTTTGACTAGTTTGCTGTCCTTCCATACACTTTGCTGGCTCGTGGTAATCACAGGTGCCGCAGCCTATGGTTGAGGCAAACCACATTCGACTTAAATGATGGCCACTTCCTGAGAAGTGAAGGCCAGGGCTTCTTAGACCAGTTTTAAATTGAAAGTCTCTACAGAAATTAAAGGGATATTACAAGTTTGAAACACAGGCCTCTAAAGACCATTGCTTTGGATGGAAGGTGCTTCAGGCAATTGTGAAGATCTGATTGTAACTGTTGGATGGCTTTCCCCATGCAGAAAGATGACTCCTCGCTGTCAGTCTCCCCATGGAGTACTGAATTTGGCCCAATCCCACCCAATCAATAGCTGGAGCTGCTTGTAGGCTGAATGCAGAACTTTACTTAGAGTTTACAATTTGACAGTACAAGCAGGGGATGGGCAGATCCACAAAGATAAAACACGCCCCAGCATTACAATACTGAATAGCCACCCCACACACACACACACACGCCCTAGTGTAATAGACAAAGGATGGCACTCCCCTCTCTAACATAGTCAGTGGTGTATTTAGGTTTTGTGCTGCCCTAGGCCTGACTAAACTCGTACACCCCTAATTTAAATTGGACACACCCCTTCCTGTCAAGGTCACACCTCTTCCTGGTTAAACCCCGCCCTTCATATTTAGGCTCCACCTTTTCCTCGTAGAGCTCTGCCTTTTCCTCTCTTTATATTAAAAGTGGATACCAAGTGCCTAGTTGTATATTTTGTTTACCATTTCAAATGTATCTATTGAGATAAATAAAATTATGACATGTTTAAATTCAAGCATTTTTACAAAGATCAGCCATGCATGTCAAGTATACTGGATCACAGCCACTCTCTAATTGGTTGAACAATAAAATCCACAGAAACGTCCATTGTGCATGAGCGTATCACAGAGCTGCACAGCAATAAAACCCACAGAAACATGCAGTGTGTATGAGCGTATAAGCACTGCACAGCAATAAAACCCACAGAAAAGCGCACTGTGTATGAGTGTATCACAGAGCTGCACAGCAATAAAACCCACAGAAAGGTGCATTGTGTATGTGCATATCACAGAGCTGCACAGCAATAAAACCCACAGAAATGTGCAGTGTATGAGCGTGTAAGAGCTGCACAGCAATAAAACCCATAGAAACGTGCGCTGTGTATGAGCGTATCACAGAGTTGCACAGCAATAAAACTCACAGTAATGTGTGGTGTGTATGAGCGTATCACAGAGCTCCACAACAATAAAACTCACAGTAATGTGTGCTGTGTATGAGCGAATCACAGCTGCACAGCAATAAAACTCAAACTCATTTAATTTAAACCCCCGCTTCTTTCATTTAACCCCACCTCTTTCAGTTAACCCCCACTTCTCTCTTTAAACCCCCACCTCTTTCATTTAACCCCTCACACCTATTTCATTTAAACCCTCCCTCTACCTCTTTCATTTCATTTAATCCTCCCACCTCTTTCATTTAACCCCCACACCTATTTCATTTAAAAAAAACACCTCTTGCATTTCATTTACCCCCTCTCTTTTTTACATTTACCCCCTCTCTTTTTTACATTTACCCCCTCTCTTTCTTTCATTTACCCCCTCTTTCTTTCATTTACCCCCCTCTTTTTTACATTTACCCCTCTCTTTCATTTGGTTGGGGGCTGTCGGCGGAGTCAGCGGCGGCTCTCCTTCCCGCATGTACTCTGGCAGGTGGAGCGGCGCGCATAGGAGGAAGTGATGTCATATGAATACTTCCTCCTAGCGCTTTCGCTCGGTGGCGCAGCTCGCATGTCCGGCGGGTCCCTCTGATCCAGCGGTGGGGCAGCGGGTCCCACCGAGCGGTGGGGCGCCTCCCCCTGTAAATTGCCACCCTAGGCCTAGGCCAAACTACAGCGTTGAACATAGTAGGGAGGTGAATACGGAATTGGCTTTCAGCAGTTCCTGGGTGAGATAGCAGAGATATGGTTTAACCCAGTTCTTGTGGTCTAGATGGCAGCACAGAGAAACATTCAGGACAACAAAGAGACCTTAAGTACGCATTACAAATGTGGGAAACAGCACATCGTGTAACACGACACTCTACAATAAATCCATCAAGGGATAAAAAAAACCCAGACAGAGGATAAGTGTCACGGATCCCTCTGATTACCAAAAGTGTGGTCCCTTTACGCAGACCGCTCTCTACCCTTCCGATCCTTGAATGGTCGGCAATACTAGACAGACAATTTACCAGACAATATATAAACAAGGGGTAACACCAGACAGAGGTATGGAATAGAGTATTGTCACAAATCTTTCTGACTACCAAGATATTGATCTCTTTATGTAGCTCCCTTTCTACTCTTCCGATCCTTGAATGGTCGGCAAAGCTATATAGACAATGAAGCAGGTAACAGATAAAGAAAGGGAAACACCAGACAGGGGTACAGACCAGATCACAAGTCCTCCCTAGGACTTTAGTAATAGCAGAGGTAGTCTGATGCGTGCTTAGGGTGCCACATAGACTGACCTCGGTACCAACGTTAAGGGCAGAACCTGGCGCAGAGTAAATGCCAATGCCAGGAGTCATACACAGGAGGGTTCGTTTGCCAATGCCAAGGGTCATACACAGGAGGGTTCGTTTGCCAATGCCAAGGGTCATACACAGGAGGGTTCGTTTGCCAATGCCAAGGGTCATACACAGGAGGGTTCGTTTGCCAATGCCAAGGGTTATACACAGGAGGATTCGTTTGCCAATGCCAAGGGTCATACACAGGAGGGTTCGTTTGCCAATGCCAAGGGTCATACACAGGAGGTAGCCAAAATAACACAAGAGCTCTGCGGGAGGTGAATACCACGTCAGGGCACCGGTGTATTGGAGAGACTGGGTTTTAAGCCGGCGGGTCCGCGTCATAACGCCAGGCCCCGCCCCTTGGCGTCCCACGTGAGGGCCCCCGAAGCGTTTACATTCGGCGCCTGGCCAGCGAGCAGCGAGGAAGCTGCTGCCAGGCGCCCCATCCCCTGAGCCACCGTGACAGAACCCCCCCTCCAGGGGCGGCCACTGGACGACCCCCAGGGGCACGGGGGTGCGCCAAATAGAAGGCCTTCACTAGCCTAGGAGCATGAACTTCCGCAGCTGGTACCCAAGAACGATCCTCCGGACCGTAGCCCACCCAATCAACCAAATACTGCAAAGACCCCCTAGACATCCTGGCACCCAGAATGGCCTTAACTTCGAACTCCTCCTCGCCCTCCACAGAGACAGGAGGCGGTGGAGCATGGACTTTGGTGTACCGATTACATAATAATGGCTTCAAAAGGTTAACATGGAATACATTGTGTATCTTAAAATGGGGGGGTAACGCCAAAGCATAGGAGACAGGGTTGAGTCGCCGTAGAATCTTATAGGGACCGATGTACCTAGGAGCCAACTTCATGGAAGGCACTAAGAGCTTGATGTTACGTGAAGACAGCCAAACCCTGTCCCCAACTTGATACACGGGTGCCTGCCTCCTGTGTCTGTCGGCCTTGGTTTTCTGGATGGCACTACTCTCCTCCAGTGCCCGTCTCACTCTCCCCCAAGTCTCTTTCAATGATGCCAGTTGCTCATCTAAAGCAGGAATCGTGGTATCAGGAAACGTGGCGGGGAGCACGGGAGGATCAAAGCCATAAACAGTGAAGAAAGGAGAATGACCTGTGGATTCGCTTACTGCGCTGTTAATAGCATATTCTGCCCATGGTAGCAGGTCTGACCAGTTATCTTGTTGTTCTGAGATAAAGCACCTGAGATATTTCTCTATATTTTGGTTTGCTCGTTCTGCTGCTCCGTTGGTCTGGGGGTGATAAGCCGAAGAGAAAGAGAGGTCTATCCCTACGTTCTTGCAAAACCCTCTCCAGAATCCGGAGATGAATTGGGTCCCCCTATCAGAGACTATCTCCCGAGGGACACCGTGAATGCGGACCACATTGGCAATGAATATGGGCACCAGTTCAGCTGCCGAAGGTAGTTTCCGAAGAGGAACATAGTGACCCATCTTGGAAAATCGATCTATGATCGTAAGTATCACTGTATTCCCTCTTGACTCAGGTAACTCTACTATAAAATCCATGGCTACATGTGACCAGGGTCGTTCGGGGATCGGCAAAGGCTGGAGTAAGCCAATGGGTGCTGTTTTGGGACTTTTCTGTCTTGAGCACACTTCGCACACGGCAATGTAATCTTTGACATCTCGGCGCAACGTGGGCCACCAGAGGAGTTTACTGATACTAGACACAGTCTTGGTGATACCCATATGCCCGGAAGTTTTATTATCATGATAGATGTTAAGTACTTCCTCTCTTTCGTTCTCAGGTACAAAGAGTCTCGCAGGAGGTTTTCCCCCAGGAGCTGCGCCCTGGACGGTCTGCAGCCTTTTCATTAGAGGAGACGAAACACTAATCGTGGTAGCGGCTATAATCCTTTCCTGGGGTACAATGGGATGCTGATCTTGGATATTATGTTCATAAGACTCATACTGTCTCGACAATGCGTCTGCTTTAATGTTTCTGGACCCAGGTCTATAGGTAAGCACGAAATTAAAACTTGAAAGAAACAATGACCATCTCGCTTGTCTGGAATTTAAACGTTTGGCATCTCCAATGTACGTGAGATTCTTATGGTCGGTTATGATAACAATGGGGTCCTTAGACCCTTCTAATAAATATCTCCATTCGGCCAAGGCCGCGATGACTGCTAACAATTCTCTATTTCCAATGTCATAGTTCTTCTCTGCCGGGGACAACTTCCGAGAATAGAAGCCGCATGGATGCAAGGGTTTGTCAGGAGCCTCCCTTTGGGACAAGACTGCACCAAGACCTAGTTCGGAGGCGTCAACTTCTACTTGGAAAGGCAGAGCCGGATCTGGATGTCGGAGAACAGGGGCAGTAGTAAAAGCTTGCTTTAGTGCCTCAAAGGCTTGAGTGGCTTGAGGTGTCCATTTCTGATTTCCCACCCCTTTCTTTGTCATAGCCGTGAGGGGGGCCACCAAGGCCGAAAAATCTTTAATGAACCTTCGGTAATAGTTCGTAAACCCCAGAAACCTCTGAATGGCTTTAAGTCCTTGGGGTAGAGGCCAGTCAAGAATAGCTGAGAGCTTCTTAGGATCCATTTGAAAACCCCCAGGAGTTATTATATAACCAAGGAATTGCACAGTCACTATGTCGAATAGACATTTTTCTAGCTTACAGTACAATCCAGCCTTCAATAGTTTTTTCAACACTTGTTTCACGTGGACATGATGAGTGTCTACATCAGGAGAGTATATCAGGATATCGTCTAGATATACTATGACGAATTCTTGCAGGAATTCCCTTAGAGTGTCGTTTATGAGGTCCTGGAAGACGGCTGGCGCATTACACACCCAAAAGGCATCACCAGGTATTCATAATGCCCGCTACGTGTATTAAAAGCCGTTTTCCATTCGTCTCCCTTTTTAACCCTGACCAGGTTGTACGCTCCGCGTAAATCAAGCTTCGTATAGATCCGAGCCCCTTTTAATCGGTCGAACAATTCTGTTATGAGGGGTATGGGATATGCATTTCTTATAGTGATCCTATTCAAACCCTATAATCGATGCAAGGTCGCAGGTCTCCCTCTTTCTTGGAAACAAAAAAGAAACCTGCTCCTGCTGGAGAGGAGGACCGTCTAATGAATCCTCGTTCCAGATTCTCCCTTATGTATTCCTCCATAATGTCGTTCTCTCTTTGTGATAAAGGGTATACATGACCCCTAGGAGGCATCGTACCAGGGAGTAAATCAATGGCACAGTCATATGGACGATGTGGTGGTAGGACCTCAGTCCTGGCTTTAGAGAACACCTCCTTTAATGCCAGGTAACTTTCAGGAACCTCTGTGGACAAAGGAGGGGCTGTGGCAATATTGAGGCTACCAATCACATGAACTCTGCTTAGGCACTTAGACTGACAACTCTGATCCCAACATTTTATGTCTCTCTGGACCCAATCGACAACTGGGTTGTGCTCTGTTAGCCATGGAAACCCAAGAACGACAGGACATGAGGGTGATTCAATGATTTGAAATCTTATGGTTTCCTGGTGCAAAACTCCTGTTTTCATACATACATCGACTGTATCGTGAGTGATATATGGACATGACAGGGGTTTACCATCTATGGCCTCCACCCTTAGAGGTCTTTCCCTGAGCACCAGAGGTATGAGGTTTTTGACAGCAAAATTCTTATCCATAAAATTGCCTGAGGCCCCAGAGTCTAAGAACGCCTCAGTCTTGAGGTGAACCCCCTCCCAGGTTAGGGAGACCGGTAACAGAATCCTGGATTTTTTTTTCTCATTATCCACAAAGGAGGCACACAGAGAACCGACAACCTGGGTGTCTCCTGTTCTGAATCCCACTCTGCTATGTTCAGCCCTGCTAACCCTGGGTCTCTGAGGACATCGAAGGCGGAAGTGATCTGCCCCTGCACAATAGAAGCAGAGCCCCTTTTCTCTTCTGTGCGCTCTTTCTGCTTCTGAAATACCTGTCTTCCCTATTTGCATGGGTTCAACGACTGGTAAATCTGTTTTCACATTCTCCGAACCACCTGACGTACTGGTGTGTCTGGGTAACGAGGGTAAAGGAGGCAAGACCCTTCTGGGTCTATCTCTGGGGTGTCTCCTTTCCCTGATTTGATCGTCCATGGCTATACAGAAATCTATCAGGTGGTCCAGACTTTCTGGTAATTTTAAGGGAGCCAGTTCAAACATAAAAGCCTCGTTCAAGCCTTCGGTAAAGGCTAAGGTTAAAACGTCGTTCGGCCAAAGTACCTCAGAAGTCAAAGTTTTAAACTCTATGGCATAATCGGCGACCCTCTTATTACCTTGTTTGATGTGAAACAAGGACCTACCCGCATTGGTAGCCCTCCTAGAGGGATCAAAGGTACGTTTTAACTCAGAGGTGAAACCCTCATAGTCATAAATGATGGGTTTCTTATTTTCCCACAACGGCGTAGCCCACAATAAAGCTTTTTCTGTTAAATGATTGATCAGATATCCTACTTTGGCTTTATCAGACATACAAGAACCTGGATTGTTCTCAAACAAGATCTCGAGTTGAGTCAAAAAACCCCGACATAGGCTTGGTGTACCATCATAGCGTAGGGGTGCCTTCATACTAAGCCTATGTCCCTCAGGGGGGACGGAACTGACCCTAGGCAACACTGGATCTGGAGGGTTTGTAGTACCTGTATTGGACCGATTTAACAGGGTTTGCAGAGCGAGAGAAATCTGGTCCATCCTATGGTCCTGTTCCTCTTGTCTGGCTGCGATACGTGCCAGCTGGTTAGAGAGGTCTGCGGGATCCATTGGCCCTGACGTAATGTCACGGATCCCTCTGATTACCAAAAGTGTGGTCCCTTTACGCAGACCGCTCTCTACCCTTCCGATCCTTGAATGGTCGGCAATACTAGACAGACAATTACCAGACAATATATAAACAAGGGGTAACACCAGACAGAGGTATGGAATAGAGTATTGTCACAAATCTTTCTGACTACCAGATATTGATCTCTTTATGTAGCTCCCTTTCTACTCTTCCGATCCTTGAATGGTCGGCAAAGCTATATAGACAATGAAGCAGGTAACAGATAAAGAAAGGGAAACACCAGACAGGGGTACAGACCAGATCACAAGTCCTCCCTAGGACTTTAGTAATAGCAGAGGTAGTCTGATGCGTGCTTAGGGTGCCACATAGACTGACCTCGGTACCAACGTTAAGGGCAGAACCTAGCGCAGAGTAAATGCCAATGCCAGGAGTCATACACAGGAGGGTTCGTTTGCCAATGCCAAGGATACACAGGAGGGTTCGTTTGTCAATGCCAAGGGTCATACACAGGAGGGTTCGTTTGCCAATGCCAAGGGTCATACACAGGAGGGTTCGTTTGCCAATGCCAAGGGTTATACACAGGAGGATTCGTTTGCCAATGCCAAGGGTCATACACAGGAGGGTTCGTTTGCCAATGCCAAGGGTCATACACAGGAGGTAGCCAAAATAACACAAGAGCTCTGCGGGAGGTGAATACCACGTCAGGGCACCGGTGTATTGGAGAGACTGGGTTTTAAAGCCGGCGGGTCCGCGTCATAACGCCAGGCCCCGCCCCTCGGCGTCCCACGTGAGCGCCCCCGGAAGCGTTTACATTCGGCGCCTGGCCAGCGAGCAGCGAGGAAGCTGCTGCCAGGCGCCCCATCCCCTGAGCCACCGTGACAATAAGACACAGAAAACACAAACACCCTTATTCTGCCTCCCTAGCAAAGCTGTGAAGCATGGGTGCTTGAGACGAACTAAGTCTGTATTGACCAGTACTCACACGATTAAAGTTCGGCAGACAGAGTCAACTCAACAAAACTGACACGTAGAAAGATGAATCCAGTTGAAAACTTTAATGATCAGACTGACAATCTTTGTAATAGTGTACAGCAATGCAGGTGAAAAGACATTAGTTCTGTCCAGCATTGAGCAAAGATGGCTGCTAGGTGACCAGTAAGTACCTCAGCACTAGACTGAACAAAAAGGGGTGGAGCTAGCTGGATACAGCAAGGCTAAGGGAACCCAGCAGAAACAAAATATCTATGAAATAATAGCTGAAAGCAGCAAAAAACTGATTCAACACATAACTTTAGAATATACATATAAACTCTGAGTCATGGGACCTGACACTCCCCATCTGAAATCTTTAGATTTCAAAATAAACTAACACTATTACTTTAAATGCCCTCCTGGAAACCCAATGCAGAGACCTGAAAAACAAAGGTAAAGCATTTAATAATACAACTTTACACTTTGTACCGGCTGGGTGGAGTAGAGGTAACATCACTGCTCTGCGTGGAGAGAGCCTGTGGAGACATGGTATACAAAAATACGTATCTGGTCAGTGCGAAATACGCTAGGGGACTTGGATGGTTTCTCCAATGACGTCGCCAATATTATTGGATAATGAAATATACAAAAGAGAGAGAAACAAAATCTGGGTGCAGTAGAACCGTAATTGTGTGAATATTGACAATATTGTGTGGTTAAACAACTCACAAACGGAGAGCCTAAACACCAGCTCTGAGTGGATGATCGCCTTTGGGTTGTTAATCTGGGATCTCTTCACAGGTAACCCACTCCTTAGAAATAGAAAATCTTCACCATATTCGTAGAACAATAGGGAGAAAAACCAGAAACAGGATTCTGTCTATATCTGACGCCAAATAATGTAGTGATTAACGTGACAATTGAAAACTCACACTTGCTGGAGCTATTCCAAGCTCAAAACGGAAGGCGTATGGGTTTCGTTGGTCAAACCCAATAAATACCAAGCATGCAGGAGCTGGTTCTCTTTAAAATTTATTTAAAGGAATAAAAGAAAATAAAAGCTAGACTCTGGTCCAGGACGCGTTTCGCCACACAACACGCGGCTTCATCAGCTGGTCTTTACAAATTAAACTACCTTGCATGCCTATATACATAACGAATTAAAAGAATTAAGGGTAATTGTTCACACATGTGCTTCATTGGAGGTCAGCGTGCGTTCAGAGCCCCTTTCTGAAGTATCTTCGTGTTTATTGCCGTCGGCGCCATCTTGCGCAGGCGCAGTTGAGGCTTCCGCGTTCCACCTTCCGTTCCATAGTGTTTGGTTTCAGAATTGCAAACAGTCCTGCGTTTCAACTTGGATACGTATGCATTTCCAGAATCGCGCTGTCTGCAAAGTTTAGCTGCGATCAAGGCATAACGAAAAAGCAATATAAGGGGAACATGTTTTAAAATAACCACACAACATCTTCTGAAAAAACAATATCTACTAATTAAATTGGGGTACAAATTGTCTCCCATACAAACAGGCCGTTTTCCCGAACAGTAAATAGGTCAAAAGGGATACGTGTAACTCCTGCTATATAGCGGGGTGGTGGTTATGGCACAATTCGATAATGTGCCACACTCAAAACCTTTGTGATATAGACAAAATTGTAATGTGCAAGATCCTAACTGATAACTGTCATATATAGACGTGCTTGTCTATAATTGCATGTTCCTAACATCCCATGCAATCATAATATCTAATTCGATCACATCCTAGTGTGAATATATACATTTATAGTGAAATACTAGATGGCGAATCATTATATGATAATGTGAAATAGTGGTCACATCGCCACTCATATATTAAATATATCTGTGACCTAATATATTTATAGCACCCCCTTTGATACATTTGAGGTGTCAAAACTTTTGTGTTCAGATGAAAATCGTCGCCAATCGTGCGTGGTGAGAATACCATGGTGGTCATATCCTAGGTCACCATGTTTACAATAATTAGGTGACATTAGGTGGATCATATATAATTTGTCACCCATATACTAAAAGTAGAAAAAGACCTGTTTATAGGAAGTGCATAACCTCAAAATTGTCAGAGGCCACCCGGTGCCAAAGTGCCCATCTCAAAAATAGTGCGCATCTCTGTTTGACCCAACCTTTTGGGGAAATCCTCCCCTATGTCGTTTTGTTTAAGCTGTTTAATCGCTGTAAATTTTAAACCCATTGGGAGGCTATTGTGTTCTGTTAGTAGTGAAGTGAGACTGAATGTTTTTCAAACCCTTTTTATGATGTTTCTGACATGTTCTGATATTCTTACGTTTAGCGCCCTTTTTGTGCGGCCTACATATTGTAGGCCACAGGGGCATTCCAACATGTAAATTATATTTTTCAAAAAACAATTGAGAATACCCTTTACAAAAACTTCTTGTTTGTTCTCGTTGTTCTGGTATGAACCCTTATACCCTTTTTAATTTCCGGTCGATCTACATGCCAGACATTGCCCGCAGTTATAAAAACACTGTTTAAGTCCAAAGTATCCCTCTTTGATGTTTCCCTTTTTGGCCTTACTATGGACTAAATTGGCCTTTAAATTTCTCGCCCTTCTAAAGACAATTTTCAGTGTTTTACCTACATAGCTTTTTAAATCGTTGTCATTTCGTAGAATATGCCAATGCTTTTTGAGAATTCTTTTTATATGTGTATCTTTGTTGTTATAATCGCAAATAAATCTTACTTCCTCTCCCTCTTTTTCTTTCTTAGGTTTATATTCAAGCAATTGCTCACGATTATCTTTAGCGAGATCCATAATGATACGGTCTAGATCACTTTCCTCATATCCTTTCTCCACAAAATCTTTCTTGAGTATGTTAGCCTGTTCTTTGAAGACTTCTACCTCTGTACAGTTTCTCCTTAACCGGACAAACTGTCCTTTAGGGACTCCTTTCAGCCAAGTGGGATTGTGACAACTAGTTTTATCTATAAAGGTATTCGCATCTACCTCTTTAAAAAAGGTTTTAGATTTTATTCCATCCCCCTCTCTATAGATGTTAATATCTAAAAATGTAACGCTATCCATGCTCCATTTCTTATCCAATTTGATTCCCCATTCTGGCTTATCCAAACCAGTCAAAAATAGCACCAGATCGTCCTCCGATCCCCTCCATACGAAAAACACATCGTCTATGTACCATCTATAAGACAGGACATAGACAGTACATAGACGATGTGTTTTTCGTATGGAGGGGATCGGAGGACGATCTGGCGCTATTTTTGACTGGTTTGGATAACCCAGAATGGGGAATCAAATTGGATAAGAAATGGAGCATGGATAGCGTTACATTTTTATTGTATAACAGTTTTTATTGAGAAGTTATCAGCACATGAAATGGACAGCGATCCCACTGTCCACTATGATAGTGATTATACAGTGCACTTCAACAGTTATTTTCAAGCATATTGTGCCGCAACTCCTACATTTTGTTTAAAAGAAAAAAAAATTGAATAACAGGGGGGGGGGGATCAGGTTAATTCAGGAGAATTTGCTGGTCAGCCTCGGCCTTTCTCTCTTGTGCATCATCGCATCTAGTTCTCAGCTTGTCCCTTGCCATGCGTGTTTCGGAGGGAGAACCCCATCACATCTGTCCGATCACAATCCGCAAGCTTTATAAATTTTGTGTATGTCCCATATCGCCCATGGATCCTGTTTTGGGGAATAACCACCCCCTGCCCTTACTGCTCTCGAGTCAAAGGAGCGATATTGATTTAGTGTAGTCACTATTTGTCGTTGCGTCGGGATCACGGCCGTTTTCCAGGTCCTCGCTATGAGGAGCATCGTGGTAGATACTATGATGAAAAGCATGTTCCGATGTTGGCGAGGGAGATGTATCATTCCGAGCAGTAGTACTTCGGGGGAACAGGGGATGGTGCTGCTCAGGACTTCCGCTGCGAGTTTTGAGATTTCAGACCACAATGGAGCAATCAGTGGGCAGTGCCACCATATGTGGCCCATGGTGCCCTCCGCCGAGGAGCACCTCCAGCAGAGGCCTGATGCCTGAGGGTCGATTTGTTTTAAACGGTGTGGCGTGTAGTACCAACAGTATAATAACTTTCTCTGCGTTTTGATTAGTGTGGCACATCGAGTCGCGCCCACAGCGAACATGTGTGCCATTGCCCATTGAGAGGGGGAGAAAGATTTGTTAAGGTCCCTTTCCCAAGTACTTTGGAAGGACCATCTGGTCGTCTTGGTAGGGGTAGTAAGAGACCGGTAAAACATTGAAATAGGTTTTACGGTAGAAACCGGATCTAACCAAAACAGTTTGAGCTCCGAAAGGAGCGGGAGGGTCTCCCGTAAGTTATCTGAGGTGCTGCAGGATTGCAGGTACGAGTTCAATTGTAGGTAGGACAGAAATAGCAAAGGAGGCACGCTATATTTTTGTTGCAGTGTCAGGAAGGGCAGGATAGCCGACGGCGTGAAAAAATGATGTCGATGCGTGACTCCCAGGCGTATCCATGGCAAGGGTTGAAAATGGGGGAGGATATATTTCAGTGAGGCGAGTGGAGGGGCCATAGACAGTGGGGTGTGGTGCATGAAATGGGAGAAATGTCGATCCCATACCAGAAGCATCAGGGAAGTGAATGGTAATAGTGAAGGAAGGCGTGGTCTGGACTTCCGTGGTACCCAGAGTAAGTTGGCTAGGGCGTGGCCATCGGTGAAAGCCGATATGATGACCATCCACTGGGGCATAGGGTGAGTGTGTGCAATTTCAGATATAGCTGCGAGGCACGTTGCCCAGTAATATCTATGGACATGAGCCACCTTGAGACCTCCGTCTCTGTATCTGTAGTATAATAAATTTCGTGATACTCGTGGTTTCTTGTGTTTCCAGATGTGATTCATTAATAGGGACTGCATTTGATCTAGGTAGAGTGTTTCTAGTGTCAGTGGCAGTGATCTAAAGAGGTACAAGATTTTTGGCAGAATCATCATCTTTACCATCGCCATCCTGCCCAACCAAGACACTTCCTTTGTCCGCCATTGACATAGCATGGACCTCACTTCCCTTAGCAGTTTGTCATAATTACATTTAAACATGCCGTCTGTGGTCTTTGCGATGCGGAGCCCAAGGTACTTTATGTAGTCAGTGCGCCAATCAAAATTGTGACGAGTGCGTAAGGCAGTCAGTTGGGTGGCGGGGAGATTCAGAGGTAAAGCTTGGGTTTTCTGTGTGTTTACTAGATGATAGTGTTACCGGAATCTGCTAGGTTCACTCGGGACGAAGCCGGACCGGACACGAGCAAGGATTGTCTGAACACGAGTCTCTTCAGGAAAGGCAAACTTTATTTGTGTCGTCACACAATGCTCACACAGGATTAAATCGCAAAGAGTGAGCCTCGATCTCACCCCGACGAGGGGTTTTATACCCCGAATACATAATTAGGTACATCCCAATTAGCCCACCCGGTGACACTATCCCACCCCACGTGGGTTAGTACCTCCCTTGGTTAATTACAAAGGCATTCCATACATTGGCTGTAATTGGCAAACTTCATGTTAGTCTGACAGTTCGTGATTTGCTGCGGCACTCAATCCGGGTCGTGCCCACCTCCCTTGAGGCTATGTTTATTTGTCACAGATAAGACATGGTCTGTTTTCTACGCTCTCTTTGTCTCTCTGCAGGCCTTTGTGACCTTGATGTATCCATTCGTCATCCTGTCTCTCCGTGCCAAGAGCGGCCCGGATCTTCCTCAATTTTAATTGCTTCTCTGCTAATCTAACACATTCCTAAAATTCTAAGTAAACTTCATTCTAGTTTCTACTGAAATCTACCTAGTTATTTCAAGTGAACCAATATTCTGAACAAGATGGCCGCCTGGCTCATAATGGCGACCATCTTCCAGCCTGATTCCACTTCATTCCCCCCTTGGCTCAAGCCTCAGGTTCTTTTCCTGATGCTCGTAGCCATCACACCCCACTAGTGTTATTCTTGAGTTCCTCATACTTTAGGGGACCTATTTTCGTTGGGAACATGTCTTGTGGGATTATCAGTGGTATCTTTTGTGTCTGTGTGGGTGTCAGTGCTCTCTTGCATAGTGGCCATAGACATAGCCCTATGCGGTACGTTAGTGTCCCTACGACCAAGATCACCACTATCATCAGAATCATGGACCCAATCTGTGAGATGAATCTCAGAATGGATCCGAACCACTCTCCGATTGCTCCGAACCCACGGAGTGGATTCCAGCCTTCAGCAGCGATCCTCCTTGCTGTGTTCTGCAACTGTGCTACCTTCTCCTGGTGATCTTGGATTACCTGGTAATAGTCAGGGATGTCATGTGTGGTGTTCCTGATGAAGGTGCAACATTCATAATGCATTGTCATTTCACACAATCCATTCAGGGCCGCACTGATCTGTTCTAGTGCCATATCATGTATCATCTGCACCTTCCGTATCTCACGCACCTCCAGATTCAGCAACTGAATGTCCATACTAGTCTTATTCAGAATCTCATCCATCAGACTGGCATAACTGTTCATTCTTACCATCAACTCTCTTCCCCATCCAGTCCATGCCGGCAGCCATGACCATATTCGATCCACCTTTCTAAACAACTCTCTCTTCTGTCTTTCGAACACCAGTGGGTACCTAGGGTGGAGTGCTGTGTCTGTATTAGTGTCTTCTCCCCTTACCCTCTGGATTGGGATCAATTTAGCCAGATAACACATTCCCGTTATTGTTGGTGGTACCCATGTGTAACACACCTTTCCACAACACACCTGGTACCCCCCTCTCTATATAAATGGTGACAAATGTAGTGTTCCCTTTGCTATCTCTATTGTCAGTTGTCTCAGTCGTTTCATCATATCCAGTGCACTCTGCCTCCCATCTGTCACCTTCGCAATCACCTCCTCTTGTTCACTCGTGAGTTTTCTACATCGTATGTATAGAAAATTTGACTGCTCCTTTGTGTTAAATGTGTAGATATGTGATGTCCAGTTAAACTTGCTTGAATAGCACCCTCCACCCTCATTATTTGTTCCTCTATCTGGTCCTAGTTGGAAACACCATTCTGGTGGGTATACTGGCCCTATTATGGGGTACCCGGCACTGAATGATTCTGGTATTTCCCTTGGTGCATCAAAAGCATGTATTGTGACATTTCCTGACACAAACATACTCAAATTCATTGGAACAGAGGCAAATGGTATGTGGATTGTCTCTGGGTGCAACCTACTACACACCCAACATGCGGTTTGCCCAGACTTTTTAGCATAGTCATATTTAAATTGCACAAGTAAATGTCCTCTTGGCAAAATTTCGATGTCGCCTCTCGCTTTTGTCTCCACATAGTACGATTCTCCATCACCGGGTGCGTACCATTCCAGATATGGGAGATATCCACTTTCTTGGCGGTGCTTGGGCACCTGGGGCATGCTCCATGCGAGAGTCCATAAATCAAGTTTGCAAGGTACAAAATCAGTACCACAAATGCCCCAAATGTCAAAATCCCTTGGGCAATTCTTTTCACAGTCACATAAACCCAATCCCTCCCCACCGGAATTTCAAAAATAAAAGACATTTCCGGATGATCAAGGGTGGGGGCTGGGCCCCTAAAAAACACCCTTGGGGTATCCCCCGGGGGATCCCTTTGTTCCCCTGTTGGTGGATGGTCAGGCCTTATTGTGTCCATCAAAACACCCACTTGTGAAATCATTTGGGTGCTTTCAGTTGGATCATTCAGACGCTCACGGCTGTGGTCTTTGTCAGCTTTAGCCTCAGTGGATTGGTCTCATTGGTGACGACCTTCCATGCTGGTTCAGGACTGGCTGCAGCTACTTTCAGTCTGGAGTGATGTATCCACGGGACCACCTCGGCAACCTTTACTGCTGTAGGGGTTGATAACAGGACAAGGTAAGGACCTCTCCACTTTGGCCTAGTGGGTCATTTTTCCACTCTTTCACCCATACTGAATCACCTGGAGAATACTTATGCAGTGGGGGATATAAAAAGTGAGGTATATTATCTCCCACCCAAGTATTCAGTTTCTGCATTGATTTATCTAACAATACAACCTGATCATTTAGTTTAGTTTCTCCCAATGCCCGAAGGTCCCCCCTTAGTCCAGTAATCAGAGGGGTAGGCCGTCCAAACATAAGTTCGTACGGACATAGCTTCAATTGGGGGGTTGGCCTGCACCTAATGTGCAAGAGGACTATCGGCAGCACATCCAACCAGCCTAGCGACGTCTCTTGGCACAATTTGGACATCAGAGTCTTTAGGGTACGGTTCATTCTCTCGACTTTTCCCGAGCTTTGGGGCCTGTAGGCAGTATGTAGCTTCCAGGTGATGCCCAACAGGCGGGCTAGCTGTTGTAAACAGTTCTGTATAAATGCAGGGCCATTGTCCGACCCTATTTCGAGAGGAAGTCCATACCGTGGTATTATTTCTCTCATCAGACTCTTCACCACTTCCACAGTCTTTTCTGTTCTTGTTGGGAAGGCTTCCACCCATCCTGTCAGAGTACACACCATTACCAGTAGATATTTGTATCCTTTGCAGGGCGGCAGCACTGTGAAGTCTATCTGTAACGATGCCATTGGGGATAGCCCGATTGGCTGCTTCCCTGGAGGTTGAGATGGGCCTGTTCTCGGGTTGTTTTTGGCACATGTCACGCACTGCAATAGCTTTGCAGATTACTGACAGTCCTGGTACGTAGAAATGTGGCTCTAATTGCTGTTCCATCATTTCTCTTCCTCCATGGGTACTTACGTGGAACGTTCTTACAATCTCAGGAGCCAATGTTGCTGGTAGGACTATTTGTCCATTCTTCAACTGGAACCATCCGTCTTCTCCATATCCGCCTTGTTCTTCTGACAGCCATTTCTTCTCTTTCTCTGAATATACGGGTGTCCATTCACTCAGTGGCGCCGGTAGGAGTGCAGCCACCACTGGTTTTGCTTTGTATCGTGCCAATTCTCCACGGTTTCCCCAGATAAATTCTTCTTTCGGGAAATAATATTGCCATGCGAAGAACAGCAGATCTTGTCTGTCTTGTGAATCTCTTACTGCTGGTATGAAAAAGTTCATTGCACTTTTCTTCATTCTTGGCAGCTTGTTCTTGATAAGGATCTCCTTGAGGAAGAACCTCACCAACGGGGCTTGGTATTCTTCTGCTCCCAACTCTCCCAAACTTAGCAGTATCCGTGTAATCCGTAGATTATTATAAGGGTTGGTTGTTAAATTTTCGAAACGTGAAGCGAAATTTTCTGCTCGTTCAACTTCGGTTACTTTTGTATCTTCTTCACACTCCCCCATTAATTTTACGCCGAAGAATTTCAGTATCATTTTGTATGCTCTGCGTAGTCTTTGCTGAACTTCTGAGGTGTTGATCATTAGGCGTGTCTCTTGAGGATTCAGAGGAGTGGAGTAGAAATTTCGGCCTTGAGACTGGGTTGGGAAAAGCCATTGGATATAGTTATGATTGAGTTCTAATAGTTCATACTCATCTTGCCATTTGTGTAACATAATTTCAATGAACTCACCTTTTGGGTTCAAATTTTCTCCAATTCATATAGAATTCGTAGTTTGGCATGGGAGGTTGAGGCTCTTGCTTGCAGAGCAGGACTTTGGCTTGATCATTTGTTAGCAATGGTTTTGCAGCTGCTTTTGCGGCCTGGTCAGCGCGCCTGTTGCCTTTTGGGATTTCATCATGACCTTTCTGGTGGCCACGACAGTGCATGATACTGACAGCACTTGGTTTCCATACAGCTTCTAGGAGGGCCGCGATTTCAGCTGCATACTTGATTTGTTGTCCTGAGGAAGTAAGTAGGCCTCTTTCTTTGTAGAGTGCACCATGTGCATGGACTGTCATGAAGGCGTACTTGGAATCAGTGTAGATATTCACCCTCTTGCCTTCAGAGATTTCTAGAGCTCTGGTTAGGGCTGTTATTTCAGCCAGCTGTGCAGATGTATGGCCTGGTAGTGGATTTGCTTCGATAATTTCTTCTGCTGAGACGACTGCATAGCCGGAGACTTTCTTCCCATCATCCATGTAGCTGCTACCATCAGTGAATAACTGTAGATCGTATTTGTCTAGGGGTACGTCTTTCAAATCTGGCCTGCTACTGAACACTTCTTCCATGACTTGGAGGCATTCATGATCTGGATCCTCTTCGCAGTCAGGCAGTAAAGTAGCAGGGTTCAGTGTAGCGATGTGGTCCAAATGAACCCGTGGATTCTCACACATCATAGCTTGGTACTTTGTCATCCGGCTGTTGCTGAACCAGTAGCTTCCTTTTACATCTAGCAGGGCTTTGACAGCATGGGGCACCTTGACATGAAGAACCTGTCCAAGGGTCAGCTTGTCTGCTTCTGCTATCAGTATTGCAGTGGCTGCCACGGCTTTCAGGCATGGGGGTAGGCCACAGGGTCAAGTTGCTTGGAGAGATAGGCCACAGGCCTTAGCCAAGAGCCAAAACTTAGAATCAGCACTCCTGTTGCTGTTTGATTGTGTTCATGCACGTACAGCTGGAAAGGCTTGCTGTGATCTGGCAGTCCCAGTGCAGGAGCTTCCATTAACAGAGTCTTTAACTTTAGGAAAGCTGCTGTTTGCTCTTCTTCCCAGAGGAAGGGGTCCTGTTCTCCCCCCTTTGTGGCCTGATGAAGGGGCTTGGCAATATCTGCGAATTTGGGGATCCACAGGCGGCAGAAGCCTGCAGCTCCCAGAAACTCACGGACTTGTCTTCTGGTCTTTGGTTGGGGTATTTGGCATACTGCTTCTTTTCTTTCAGCCCCCAATGCGCACTTGGTACCTGTTAATTGGAAACCTAAGTACTTTACACTTTGTTTGCATATTTGTGCTTTCTTTCTTGACACTCTGTAACCTGCTTGGCATAGTAGATGTAGCAGGGCTTTTGTGGCAGATAAACAGTCTTTTTCTGTGGGAGAAGCCAGTAATAAATCATCTACATACTGTAGTAAGACAACTCTGTCTGGCTGAGCGTTGAAGGAGAGGAGGTCTTGGCTGAGCGCGCACCCGAAAATCGTGGGCGAGTTTTTGAAACCTTGAGGGAGGCGTGTCCAGGTCATCTGATGGCACGCTCCCGTGGTAGATTCCTCCCACTGAAATGCAAAAAGGGGCTGGCTTGCTGGAGCCAGTCGGATGCAAAAGAAAGCGTCTTTTAAATCAAGCAGCATGTAATATTTTGTATCTCCGGGAATTAATGCCAATAAATTGTATGGATTGGGAACCACAGGGTGTAGGGTTACTGTGGCTTCGTTGACGGCTCGTAAATCTTGGACTGGGCGATACTCTTGTGTGCCCTCTTTCAGTACTGGCAACAGGGGTGTGTTCCACGGTGACACGCAGAATTTCAATATGCCGTGGTCTTTAAGTCTCTGTAAATGTGTCTGGATATTCTGCTTGGCTTTTTGTGGGATATAATATTGTCTTAAAGCCACAGGCGTTGCACCAGGTTTTAAATCAACGTACACTGGGGGAATATTTACAGCTAGTCCGGGCGGGTTTTCCTCCGCCCACACCCCAGGAATTCCGAGGAGTAGTGTGTGCGGGTCCGGGGCCGCCGGCAGAGTTGGTGCTGTGCGCCATTCTTCCTCTCTTGGCATAATCACTGCAATTTTTACAGGTTGGGTGTGCTGACTGGCTGGGCTGTACTGCCGTGTAGAGCTGCCACACTCAGGCAGGTCTAATTGAGCATGTCCCCCAGGAAGAAATGTAATTTGGGCTTGTAATTTGCAAAGGATATCCCGCCCCAGGAGCTGGATGGGACATTCGGGCATATACAAAAATTCATGTTCAACATTATGCCCACCCACACTACATTTTCGAGAAGCAAGGAAGGGGTACTTAGCAGACACCCCCATTGCTCCCATAATATCAACTTCATTTCCCATAGGGGGTGCAATTTGCTGTGTTACAACAGAATATTCGGCACCGGTGTCAACCATAAAAATTTCATCTTTATTTCCCACTCTCATAGTGACCGTGGGCTCATGGTTACCGAGCGGGATGGGCCCAGGTCCTTGTCAATATGTACCCTGCCCTTCAAATGACGTTCCCGCCAAACCCACAAACCCTGCACCGGTACCCTCACTTCTCTCATATCTGCCGTTTGTTACCTGACCATTGGAGGCTTGACCTCCCGATTCCCCAGCCTCCCTCTGTCCCCCAAATTTAGCCAAAAATGCAGGACAATCATTTTTCCAGTGACCTTCACCCCGGCACCAGGCGCACTGGTTGGGTCCCAGGGGTTCCCTAGGGGCTCCCCTACCTCTGCCTCCCCGACCCCTTGCTCTCCCTCTCTCCGGGGCACCTCTTCCTCCTCCATTTCCCATATAACCGACAACACCTGTGTGCCCTCTTTGTCTTTTTATCTCCTCCCGCTTTTCCTCTAGATCCCGGTTATGAAACACCTTATTAGCAATTTCTACCAACTCGCTAATACCTTTTCCTAAAAACCCATCTAGTCTCTGTAATTTATTCCGTATATCTCTCTGTGACTGACCCACAAAAGAAGAATTGATTAACCTCTGATTCTTCACTGCCTCCGGGTCAATAGGACTATACATCCTATATGCATCTAGTAACCTTTCTCGAAATGCACTCGGGGATTCTTTAGATACTTGTACAATATCCGCTATTTTCCCCATGTTTGTGGGTTTCTTCCCTCCCGCTTTAACACCCATTATCAACGCTGTCCGGTACGTCTGTAGGTGGGCAATACCTGCAGCGGTATTGTATGGCCATTTGGGATCTGTTTTGGGGTAATGCTCCTCTGCCCACGCTTCTGGCTGGGGCTTAGCATCTTCTACAGCTTGGGCAAGTAGAATTTTCCCGCGCGCTACTATTTATTCGGGCTCTTTCCTCAGTGGTGAACATTGTCAACAGTAGTTGCTGACAATCTGCCCATGTGGGGTTATGTGTAAGCATAACTGACTCTATCATACTGGCCACTGCCGCGGGATTAGTGGAGTACAGTGGTGTGTGTGTTTTCCAGTTAAAGAGGTCTGTTGTCGTGAATGGGACATATGTGTATTGCACTGGCCCAGGTGTTCCATTATCCAGTAAAGGGCCTGGCACTTCCCGTAGGGGCATTTGCATCTTACTTTTGTTGGGATTGTGCTGATATGGTTCTCGGGGTTTATATATATTGTTCGCTGCGCGAGTGGTGGCCCCTTGTTTTTCATCTTCACTCTCATCATCACTATCCTCTTGGGATACTAATTTATATACGCTCCCATCGGGCATCTCAATTTTTCCTGGTGGGACCTCTCTGTCTCCTCCACCCGCTGCCCCCTGGTCTTCTTCCGCAATACCGCATGGCGGAGCAAAGGGAGCTGGCCGGGAAGTAGCAGCTGCCTGCTCCCCCCTCCCCGCCCGCACAACTGCGGCACTCAAAGCTTCTCTAGCTGCCCCATAACATGATGGATAAGGCGGGGGCAAAGAATCAATCTCCTCCGGTTGTTCTATCAACACCGGTCTCCCTTTCTCTTCATTATTTGGGGGTACCTGCTTCTTGTTTTGTCCCGCCATCATTATAAAATGACTTTTATCTTTTACACAATACCTCCATATATCTATATACGGGTACTGTTCAGGATGTCCGCATTTCCCGGTGACTTGGGAATGCACTCTCTGTATTAGCTCCGGGTCCATTGACCCCTGCTCTGGCCACTCTGGAACTAACAGTGGCCATACAATTGTACACATTAATGTTAGTTTCTCCTTAGTTAACTCTACACCATAAGCATGCGTTGCATAAAACACTTCAAAATTCCGCACCATATACCCTAAGGGTGTCTCACCCTTCTTTACCTTCTTGGGTTTGGACGACCCGTTACCCATTGTTACTCTTTTAAGGGCAGTAACCTCTTTACAATACGGATATTACTTTTTAGCAAAAACACTTGAAATTTACTGTCTGGTACTTCAGTCAACAATTCATATATATCGGATTCGCTTCCTCCGTCAGTAGCCGGACTGCAGTCGCCTGAGCCGGAAACGTACCTTGGGAGTCCACTCTCAAGTTTGCTTTCTCGCTAGGCGAGTAGGCGCTCAATCACTCACAGCACTCAAATCACTCACAGCACGTACTGTACCAGATACTTTCAGCACAAAACCATACATAGACAATTCAACTCTTTCTACTAGCCGAGGGCACACCGTCCCTCCTTTTGGCTCCTTATACCCCGTTAATTGAACTCTAACTCTTGACTGCTAGCTCTGTTTACAAACACTGACTATGACTATGCAACTCCATGTGGCTACTCTCTCCCTCTCTTACAGAACTACCATTTGGTTAACATCCGATCCCCCAGGTCCAGACACGCGCTAGCCACTCTGGCTCCTTTGCTTGTCCGTGCTGTCGGCGGCGGGTTCGGTATGTCAACGAGACCGTGGCCACGGGTCTCCTTATCCGACTATGGTCGGATGTTTCCCTTTATAACGGTACCTCTGATACACATACAAACATAGAAGACACTCTACCTATCGCCGCGCTGCTCGCTGTTTCCTCAGACTCGGTGGTGTCCCAGCTTCCCGGGCCTGGGGTCCATTTGGGACGAGACGAGGTCCACTGAACAGGAAATCCTGCTTGGCGCCTGCAGATGTCAGCTCACCTTCAACAGACGCCCAACTGACGGGATCACTCGCACCTGCAGTCAACCGCCACAGTGTTCAGCAGTCGTTGCCGTGCCGGCAAGGGCCTGTATCCCGGCTCACGAGCCCCCAAGAAATGTTACTGGAATCTGCTAGGTTCACTCAGGACGAAGCCGGACCGGACACGAGCAAGGATTGTCTGAACACGAGTCTCTTCAGGAAAGGCAAACTTTATTTGTGTCGTCACACAATGCTCACACAGGATTAAATCGCAAAGAGTGAGCCTCGATCTCACCCCGACGAGGGGTTTTATACCCCGAATACATAATTAGGTACATCCCAATTAGCCCACCCGGTGACACTATCCCACCCCACGTGGGTTAGTACCTCCCTTGGTTAATTACAAAGGCATTCCATACATTGGCCGTAAATTGGCAAACTTCATGTTAGTCTGACAGTTCGTGATTTGCTGCGGCACTCAATCCGGGTCGTGCCCACCTCCCTCGAGGCTATGTTTATTTGTCACAGATAAGACATGGTCTGTTTTCTACGCTCTCTTTGTCTCTCTGCAGGCCTTTGTGACCTTGATGTATCCATTCGTCATCCTGTCTCTCCTTGCCAAGAGCCGCCCGGATCTTCCTCAATTTTAATTGCTTCTATGCTAATCTAACACATTCCTAAAATTCTATGTAAGCTTCATTCTAGTTTCTACTGAAATCTACCTAGTTATTTCAAGTGAACCAATATTCTGAACAAGATGGCCGCCTGGCTCATAATGGCGACCATCTTCCAGCCTGATTCCACTTCAATAGGAGACTCGTCCATAAGAGTCCAGTTCCTGTTGTAGCGCTGACAAGGAGATGTCCGGGTCTGTGAGCGTCAGTAGTATGTCGTCTGCATATAAATTGAGTTTGAATATTGTGGGGCCGACCGGGACACCCCGGATCATGTCATTTTGCCGTATGGCTTGCGCCAAGGGTTCTAGAATCAGGGCATATCAACTGACTTCTATATTTTTCTGGACTATTTTTATTATCCTCTCTTTGCATCGATAAGTGCGCCATTGTAATTGCACTTTATTTTGCACCTTTTGCACCAAAGTGTGTGTTGTTTTTTATGTTTTTTATGTGCTTTTATGTGATTTTAGGAACTGTTCTTATTACGAATTTTGTCCTGCCTAAAATTAATGCACTTTTCACAGTACGCTTTCAACGTACACAACATTTTTAGCTGTGATTTACACAACGTTTCCAACTGTTATTTGCACTATTTGTATTTCCAACGTGCACAACGTTTCTAGTTAACATTTGCACTATATGCACTTTTGATTGCATTTGCACTTTTTCTAGTGTACACTTGAGATAGCACTTTATCATTGGTCCATTCCGAGACTGTGCTCCTACAGTTGATTTTAAACTGCATTCGTAGAACCACTTTTGTTTACATCTACATACACGGTTTTTACGCTAACCCCCCCCCCCTCATTTGCGCCACTGGAGTAACTCCCACCTTTCTGTATCTCAAACACATTTCTGTCGAGGTTTTGTGTTCTTCTCCTAGTAGGCTGCATACGCATTTACACCAATATTCCATCCATTCTAGCGCCTCCTCCGTACCATACTCTTTGAGAGTGGACAACCCTGCCTTGTTCCATTAGTAATAACAAACTCATCCGAGAGAAATCCCGAGTTGAGTACCCTGGCTGAAGGAGAGTCGTATAGTGCTTCGATTGCCAGTAAGAATGCGGTCGGGAATCTAAATTTGAGTAGGACCTATTTTAGGAATAGCCAGTTGACCCTGTCGAACGCTTTTTCCGCGTCCAGTGACAAGATCAAACTGGTGGTCCCTTCCCGGTTCAGGGCTTCTATTAGATTCAAAAGTTTTTTAGTGCTGTCCGGGCCCTGTCGTTTGGTTATGAAACCTACTTGGTCCTGGCCTATGAGGGTGGGAAGAAGTTGCTGTAATCGGGTGGCCAGGATTTTGCCGTATAGTTTTACGTCCACATTTATCAATGAAATAGGGCGCAGGTTGGGGCAGCGGTCAGGAGTCTTCCCTGGTTTGGGCAAGGTGATTATATGAGCTCGTAACATGTCCACTGGGAACGAACCGCACTCGCCTGCGTCAGCGAAAGCCGCTTGAAGGTGTGGGAGTAGGAGGGACGAAAAGGTGGAACAATACAAGCCTGATAAGCCATCTGGGCCTGGTGCCTTTCCATTGAGTAAGGCTTTTATGGCAGCAGTAATGTCCTCGCTAGTGATTGGGGAGGAAAGAATAGCGGCCTGTGATTGTGTTAGGGATGGGAGGTGTATTTGGTTGAGATAAGCAGCCACAGTGTCTGAGGTTGGTTGAGGGAGCGTCCCGTCTGTGTCTAGGTTATACAGGTGTTCATAATAGGTCGCAAACCCAATAGGTATGTCCATGGGGTTGTGTAGGACACCCTCCAAGGTATGAAGGGTGGTAATTTTGCTTGAAGCGTTATTAGGTCAGAGTCTCCGAGCTAGAAATCGGCCTGGCTTGTTGTGGAGGGCATAGTACGATGCTTTTAAGCGTGTCATGGTCTGGAAATATCCATCCGCTTCCAGTTCTCTTAGTGAGTTGAGAGTAGAGTCTATGAGGTCAGCTATTTCTGGGGAGGGATTCAGTTTGTTCCTCGAGTCCAGGTCCTGTAATGTGGTAAGTATATCAAGTCTGCGGGATGTGTATGTCTTTCGTTGATGTGCGGCCCATTGTATGCCTACTCCTCGGATGACTGTTTTGTGTGCCTGCCATATCGTTAGAGGACTCACGTCCGGTGTTACGTTTTCGGTGAAGTAGTTAGTCAGAGCAGTTTGTAGAACTGGTTGCGCTTGGTCTTGTTGCAGAAATGCGTCTCGGAGTCGCCACGGAGGTTTAGTGTAATATGAGTATGCGTCCCCCAGCGTCAAAAGTACAGGAGAATGGTCTGACCAAGTGAATGGTAAAATTGTGCAGTCTACCGTCCGAGGGAGAGTCGCCCCCGTCACCATAAAATGATCTATCCTAGTGTAGCTATTATGAGCTCCGGATCAGAACGTGTAATTCCTCTCTTGTGGGTGTAGTAGGCACCAAGCGTCGTATAAGTTGTGATGTTGGAGTAATTGGTGGAATTTGCGGAGCGAGGCCTTTGGCAGTATGGGGGTGTTCTGGGACAACCTGTCCATAAAGGGATTTGGGCCGATGTTGAAATCGCCACATATAATGAGGGTCCCCGTTTGGACTCCTGTCACTTTTTGTAAAAGTTGAGCAAGAAATTGGGTTTGAGACACGTTAGGCGCATATATCGTCACTAAAGTATATGGGATGGAGTTGATATTGCATATTAAAATGATGTATCTACCTTTCGGGTCCTTAATAATCCTGTGGGAGCAGAATGGCAATCTGTTATGAATTAAAAGGGAGACGCCCCGGGATTTTGAAGTAAATGTGGAGTGATATTGGGTCTGATACATTGGGACGTGTAACGATGGGTGGTCTAATCGTCTAAAATGGGTCTCTTGGAGGCAAACCATATCCGCGTCATGAGTACGGAGAGCCTTGTATAAAGAGTGGCGTTTTACTGGGAGATTCAGCCCTTTTACATTATATGTCAATAATTTCATATGGGTAGGAGAGGGTGTCGCATTGAGCGGATGTGAACAAAGCAGAGCGATCACATCTGTCTCGAACCTGGTGGTCTTCTATTCTGCGGAAAAGCGGGAACATTATAGTATGCCTGACTTAGATAGGGGAAGGGAAGGGTAAGAAACCAAATACTAATAAACCATAACCACATTATAGCATTGCAACAGAAAGTTACGAACCAATGTCTTGGTGTGGTAAAACCATAAAAAAATCTGTGTCCTCCCTATTGAGAGGAGAGGGAAGACTCCAAACGCTTCAGCCGAAGAGGGAGGCGGGGTAACATGGCATCCGTCATGCCAGCGGATAGTGCTTCAAGTGAAGGGGGGTTGCCAAAACTGGTTGAAAAAATAGAAAATAGGATCCGAGGGAAGATACAAGGCGCGTCTAGCTTCGTAAAGGATCGGTGTCATCCGCTGTCTCAGCGGGAGTGCCATTCAGGTGTAATTCTGCTAGAGGGGGGTGCTCTTTGATCTCGGTGGATGGGTATATTCAGTCCCCAATCCTCTAGAGTGCGGCAACCTTCGTCCAGCGATGTTATTATCGTAGTCGTCCCATTCCGATGGACTATCAGTTTGGTCGGTTATCCCCACCTGTACGGTATCTTTTCCATTCGAAGGGCTTCTGTCAAGGGGCGGTAGCGTCGGCGCTGCTGTAATGTAGCTTGTGAGAGGTCCGGAAAGATGAAAAGATGCTGACATTCCGATCCGAGTGCTTCCGGATTTCGTAGTGCGCGAAGGATGGCCTCTCTCGGCTTGAAATAATGTAGTCTCAGGATTACGTCCCTCGGGGCTTTAGCAGGCGCTAATGGCGGCTTGGGGATTCTATGGATCCTGTCGAAGAGGAGGGAGTCTTCGGAGGCCTCCGGCAGGAAGTAGGAGAAAAAGTCTGTGACATATGTCTGGAGATCCTTCGGATATATGGACTCCGGGACTCCCCATATTTTTAAAATGTGCCGTCTGGAACGGTCCTCCAGGTCTGCTAGTTTGTGTGCATACCGTTCTAGAGTGTCCTCCAGCTCATCCACTTTTGCCGCCATAACGTTGTGGGCCTCTGTGATCCCCGCCATTTTGTCCTCCAGGTTGGAGGTCCGTTCCCCTATATCACGAATATCGCGGCGGATTTCTGCCACTGCAGTGTCTAGGCGGGTGCTCAGGTTAGCCGACAAGTCCCTCAGGAGCCCTTCCATCCGTGTGGAAAATACCTCTAGGTCTGTTGCTGCCGTCAGTGCGGGTGCCGGAGAGGAAGGAGAAGGTGAGTCGCCGCCATTTTGACAGGTCGCGCTGTCTTTTCGTTTCCCCGGCTTTGGGGTGAAAAAATCTTGTTTTTCCGAAGCTTTTTTCGTTCTGGCTGTTGCCATAGTGGTTCCCGGAGGTGGGGGTGTCACAAGGTGCCCAAAATAAACACTGTTTGTAGGCGATATCCGCTTTGTTCTGCCGGCATTCGCGGGAGCAGCCTCAGCACACGTCTATCATGTGCGCTGCTAGCCTCGCCTCCCTAGCGTTACATTTTTTGATCTTAACATCCATAGAGAGGGGGATGGAATAAAATCTAAAACCTTTTTTAAAGAGGTAGATGCGAATCCCTCCTAGATTGTGAGTTCCTACGGGAATAGGGCCCTCATCTCCTCCTGTACTGTTTGTCAAATGTTGTTCAATGTATTGTAACCCTGTCTATACTGTGCTTATTGTACAGCGCTGCGGAATATGCTGGCGCTTTATAAATAAAGAATAATAATAATAATAATACCTTTATAGATAAAACTAGTTGTCACAATCCCACTTGGCTGAAAGGAGTCCCTAAAGGACAGTTTGTCCAGTTAAGGAGAAACTGTACAGAGGTAGAAGTCTTCAAAGAACAGGCTAACATACTCGAGAAAGATTTTGTGGAGAAAGGATATGAAGAACGTGATCTAGACCGTATCATTATGGATCTCGCTAAAGATATTCGTGAGCAATTGCTTGAATATAAACCTAAGAAAGAAAAAGAGGGAGAGGAAGTAAGGTTTATTTGCGATTATAACAACAAAGCTACACATATAAAAAGAATTCTCAAAAAGCATTGGCATATTCTACGAAATGACAACGATTTAAAAAGCTATGTAGGTAAAACATTGAAAATTGTCTTTAGAGGGGCTAGAAATTTAAAGGCCAATTTAGTCCATAGTAAGGCCAAAAAGGGAAACATCAAAGAGGGATACTTTGGACTTAAAACAGTGTTTTTATAACTGCGGGCAATGTCTGGCATGTAGATCGACCGGAAATTACAAAGGGTATAAGGGTTCATACCAGAACAACGAGAACAAACAAGAAGTTTTTGTAAAGGGTATTCTCAATTGTTTTTCCAAAAAAATAATTTACATGTTGGAATGCCCCTGTGGCCTACAATATGTAGGCCGCACAAAAAGGCGCTAAACGTAAGAATATCAGAACTTGTCAGAAACATCAAAAAAGGGTTTGAAAAACATTCAGTCTCACTTCACTACAAAACAGAACACAATAGCCTCCCAATGGGTTTAAAATTTACAGCGATTAAACAGCTTAACCTCTTAAGGACGGGAGTAATTTTACAACTTCGGCGCTGTTTCGGAAGTAGAAGTTTGCTGAGCTCATTTTGACCATTTTTAAGTCACGTATTCTTATACCACCCAGACAAATTATATATCGTTCTTTCCGTCAGACTCGGCAGATTAATAATATATCATTATTATATGTATATGTCATGTCCTGCCAAAATGCTATAACAAAAAATGTAAAAAAAATGTGAATTTTCAATAAAATTTCAATCTTCCACAGTGTGTAAAGTGTTTTTTTTTTTTAATTTTATTATCCGAGGCTCTGCGGTCATATTCTATTGGGTAGATCTGTTAAAAAAATTAGAACGGGGAACCCATTTTTTTTTTGGGGAGAAATTGCGTGATTTTAGCTAAACCCCCCCAAACAAAAAAAAAAATTAGTGAAGCATCATTGTTCACATTATAAAATGAAATGTGAACAATAGTGCTGCATTAAAAAAACTATTTTTTTTTTATTATTATATTTATTATTTTTTTATTATTTAATTTATTATTTTTTTATTATTTTTATTTTTACTTTTTTTACACTTTTATTTTACTTTTACCATGGTCATATTTGATATCATTGGAAAGGCCATGCTCTGGCCTTTCCAGCAATATCAGCCATGACCCCCTAGCTGCCACCGATCAGGAGATAAAGGGGTTCAAAGAACCCCCCTATCTCCTGCAAGGGATTTCCATAGGAAATCCCTTTGCAGCTAGGGGGTTCCCGGTTAACTGACATCATCGCGCATGGCGCGATGAGTCAGTTGACCAGGGGGGTGACCCAGAGGTGGGGGCTGCCATCCAAGATGGCGGCCCCCACCGGAAATAGGCCGCGATCGGGCACAAATTAGTGCCCGGTCGCGACCTGGCAACTAAGGGGTTAACCCCCCATACATCGCTGGAAAGGTCAGGCTGTGACCCTTCCAGCAATGCTGGCCACAGCCGCCGGGGACCAGGCGATCGGGAGATAGAGGGATCCGAAGGATCCCTCCCCTCCAGGCGCTTCCCCTGCTCCGGCGGGGGGGACGCCTGAAACTGACGTCACAGCGCCGGAGGAGGGATCACACTGATCTGACTCCGCGGGAGTCAGAGCAGCGTGGGAGCGACCGGAGGAGGTGAGTATCTCCCGGGGGGGCTGTAAACGCCGAGGACGTACATTTACGTCCTGCGGCGTCAAAGCCCGCCTAATGCAGGACGTAAATGTACGTCCTGCGGCGTTAAGGGGTTAAACAAAACGACATAGGGGAGGATTTCCCCTAAAGGTTGGGTCAAACAGAGATGCGCACTATTTTTTAAATGGGCACTTTGGCACCGGGTGGCCTCTGACGATTTTGAGGTTATACACTTCCTATAAACAGGTCTTTTTCCACTTTTACTATATGGGTGACAAATTATATATGATCCACCTTGTCACCTAATTATTGTAAACATGGTGACCTAGGATATGACCACCATGGTATTCTCACCACGCACGATTGGCGACGATTTTCATCTGAACACAAAAGTTTTGACACCTCAAATGTATCAAAGGGGGTGCTATAAATATATTAGGTCACAGATATATATAATATATGAGTGGCGATGTGACCACTATTTCACATTATCATATAATGATTCGCCATCTAGTGAAAAATTCTATTATTCATTATAATTACCATAAACCTTTTTCAAGTTTCTTCTTATATATCAAAACCAAAAAAAGAGCTGCGCTACGCCATGGCGGAGACTCCCAAAAAGAATCAACCACAAAACTGTATTGGTCTTTCTCAGAAGTCTAGCTTTCCTCGTTAAGCCAGATCTATTTATTAAAATACACAGAATTTATAGCCAATCAGTGTACAGATACATTACAACATCAAAGTTTAGCCACTCAGTTAAAGTACTACCATATATGGTTCAACGAGACCCTCTTCCCCTCTTCCCGCTTCTGCGCACATTTTCCTGCACTGAACATAACAGGAAATCGGCCACAGCTCGTATCCTATAGAAGGAAGAAGGTCTATACAGTATTGACACTAACAAAATGGAGGGGGGGAATTTCACAGCCCATTTATAAGAACCGGCTTTTTAAGACTAAATACTTATTATATTTACAGGAAATTAAAATCTAACAATTCTTTCCTTTGATCACATATCACCTGTGATCATCTAAAAGATAAACCAAACTTAGACAATTAAACCTGGGCTACAGTGTCCTTGCCTAAGACCTTTAGATCATTCTAGATGCTCAGATGGGAAGAAAAAAAATTCTGGTATTTACTCCTAAAATACCTCAATACCTTTAATAATGTACAAAAGGGATTCCCCAAGGAGGCCCTTTATGAGCATAAAATACACTTATCTATCTAGATTCACTCTTCCAGCGAACCACTTGGAGCGTAGGCAAAAATACCTAATCTAGACCTTAAATAAGTATTTATTCCCATTTCCCAAAATATAATTCACCGAACAAGAAAAGTATAATAACTTGAATGTAAAAGTTCATTTATCTAATAAATCAACATGAGTCAGATCTATATCTGTGTGTTTTCCTATGTTCAGCTTCACTCCACAAAACGCATATACACCTGCATTCATACACACATTCAAGAAATACATTCTCATTTGCACAAAATAAATCCTTTCTCACACTTATCTAGGGGATTAAATAAAAAAAAAAAATATTCCATAATCTAATACCATAGTCCACAGTGCGAGATCAGGGTGTGGTCTTTTTTTCAACATCCCAGCTTGAGACGCATAATCATTGAATGTCATTAGAGCTCCCACCATAGGGACTCCTGAACAAGCTGTCTCTTTGCGCTGGTTGCTTATTACCTGTGACCTTTGACCTTGACACAAAATGTCCATGATTCGTTCCATATGCAGTCATTGTGACTGTCAGGTTTCTTGATGATGTGATATGGTTTCAGCAACAATAAAGAAAATAAAAAAAGAAAAGAAAATATGGTATACCCCGCTAATCATCTACATCCATTCATTCATTGTCACTCTCAAATGCACGAAAACAATAAAAATGTTAATTTACACAAGAAGAGACACAGATAATAAATTTCAAAATGTCCCCGCGAAGCCTGTCGGCCTCACGCAATAAAAAAATTATACTACTTCTGACTCATTGTTAGAGAAAAATATATATATATATACGCAACTTTGGCTCAAAAGGGAAATAGCCGAAGTGCATATTCCACCCTTTTATTAAATATAATTGTTTTGTTTTTTTTTTGTTTTTTTAATTACTATCCTATTCAGTCTTGTTCGGTGTTGTGAAACAAACCTGGCATTTATAAAACACACCAATCCTCAAATGAAATAAAAAATAAATAAAAACCGCATTAATTTTATCGAATTAAAACTTCCCATTTACCACTATATATGTCATGAAACGTATTCATGCAAATGCATTAAATTATATGTTCCTAAAAACATTAATGAACTCTAATTTTAATTGGATGTGATCTTCAATAATCCTAAATGTGTCAGGGAATTTTGAACAATATTGATTGTAACTAAACAACAAAAATAACAAAATATAAAATAATAAAAGACACAAAATAATTATCACTTAGACGACATCAGAATATAAAAATACATTATCTTCTTTCTTTGTCTTCTGTCTTATTGGTTGAAAATAACAGTTTTGTAAAACTGACATGTCTTAAGTTGTATTTCCAAATCAATGATCTTCTACAAATAGCATGATTTATTGATGAGTTGTCGATAATCAGATTGTTTTATTGCCTGGTGTCTGATAATTCCTTATTATCCGGTTGATGTAACATTGTAATGTGAAATGATAATGTGTTTGATTAAATTTCCTTCAATTCCAACATCTTTATCAATATTGGTATCGCATAATCTTCCATCTAGCTTGAGCAAAGTTGACATGCATGGGTAATGTTCACCTAAAGTAAAAACTTGGGAAAAAAATGTATTATTAACCTGTCAAAAACTTTAAAATTCATATGGTTAAAATACTTTTAAAATGGAGAAAAACAATGCAACACATTTTTTGGACACAAAGAAAAGGAGTGGTCATGAGTGAGACAACACGGAGGAGAGGAGGGGTCATGAGAGAGACAACATGGAGGAGACTAGGAAAAGAATGTGAACTTCAATTCAAATAAAAAAACACAACAAAAATATCATGAACTGGGAAAGAAAGTATAGAAGGGCATGTTTAAAACTTGACGCGTTAATTAGCACAAAGTTCTCAGAGGAAACTCAGAGAAAAGGATTCTTAATAAACATCAATAATCTTTATTAAGGATATTGGTTAAAAACAAACATTCAAACGTGAGGTGTCTGTGCAGCTATTTTACAACCTGTTTTATTCCCTCCAAGAATATGCAATAGAGGCAAAGTTATACGCTATTGCACTTCACACCCAAAAGACAAAAACATCAGACAGCAAAAAAAAAAAAAAAAAAATAATACTAGACATCTGGCTACCACTGCAGAAAAAGAAAACAAATCAAACAATACTCAGATACCAAACTACAACCTTCCATCTCCCTTAGTCAACTAAAATAAAACCCAAAAAACCACCTTCTCTTATTTGAAATCTGCCTAAATTCCTTTGTACAGCGCTACTAAACCTGTAGGCGCTTTCCTTTAAACTTTCACTCAAATCCTTCAGCTTTATATCACTTCCTCCTCTTAGATTCCAAACAACTAAACATGAACCTACATATATATTCCATTATACAAGTTACAAAACTGTAAATGATCTCAGTCAGCCATTTTGGCAAAACATATAACCTATATTTAAGGTGCGGTCAATCCCTTAGTGCTGGACTCAAACAAAGACCAGAGGAAAATAACCGACCACGCCTCTCTTGGGAAAATGTACAACTTTGAGCCCATCACCTTGATACACTACTTTTTTATATATATATCATACGCCGAAGCTCTCAAACCGCGCCCAATTCCACAACAGTTAGTTTCATAAAGCACTAACAGCTCCAGAATTCAACTGCTACTACAGTCTTTCAAGGCATTAAACACAGGTCATTGGTATATACTGTTCAATTATCCCAAATAGATACTCACAGAACAACAAAAATAACTACCTATTCCATTATCCAACTTGCACTGCTAAAAGACTACTAGCATTCAAAGAAAAAAATCCTTATACAAACAAATAATAACATTATACATTACAAATAAAGAGTTTTTTTAATTAAATAAAAAGAACAAGGAGAGAAAAAATGAATGTATGAGAAAGAGAAAAAAATTAGCAGGCGCTTTTGAAAGTCACTGTAAAAGTAAAGTCTCCATTTCCTGTGCCATTTCCTGTGCCTTTTTTTTTACACGAGGCAAGGCATTAATGACACAGAAACAAAGAAACCTGGTTTACGAAAAGCAGTCCCTATACATAAATTACATATAAAAAACATAATATCAAAACTACGAAATACAAAACATCAAAGATAAACACATACATTAATAGTTAGTAAAGACAAACATTTAAATAAACAGACGCAATCAATGGCCAGAAACAAAATAATAAAAAAAATAAAACAAAAACAAACATGCAATCTGAAAGAAAAAACAGTTAGCAAATCCTTTAGAATCAGCGCGCAAACACATGCAGCAAAAAAATAAAGAGAAAAAAAAATGGCAGCAGCGCGCAAGAAAATAAAAATAAAAAATTAAGAGGAAAAAAAACTGTCTCTCAATGGGAGATTAAAGCAGTTGATATACAAGAAGAAAATCTACTCAGTTAAAATAAAATTCTCACAATTACAAGATATGGACGACCCAGAAACACCAGAATTGAAGTACAAGATATACACAGAACGGAGACAAAACAACTAGAAACATCTCGTTTCTTTTTTTATGAGTTCAATTTCCAGCAAATACAAATACTCAGCACACCGGGCGAGTTCAAACACACGTGAGGTCCTCAAACGATTTTCCTTTACTACAATACATAAAATGACAAAAACAAATCAAGACAAAGAGTCCAACCTTGCACCAAAAAAAAAAAAAAATTCAAAAAAAAAATCAACAAGCTCTGAACCATAGCTTTAACGTCAGGGAAAATAAACAAAAAACCAAACCTGGAGGCAAGTTCGCAAAATCTGAACAAGCAAATGTAAGGATATATTCAAATGTAAAGTTACACTTAACCACTTCAATGCTAAGGACGCGCTCAGCGCGTCCTCAGCATTGCCCCTGGTATGCGGAGGACGCGCTGAGCGCGTCCTCGCATTGGGTCAGCGTTCGGCCGGGTTCCGGCCGATCGCTGGCCCCTCGGTGCGGGCTGACATCCTGGATGTCAGCCCGGCATCCGGAGCAGTGGCCGCCATTATTATGTGTCATCGCGCCCCCGCGATGACACATAATTCAGGCGCCCCCCCCCGCATGTGCGGAGGAGGCGCCTGAAAGGGAGGGGGGGGAGGTCCTTCGGACCTCTCTCCCTCCCGATCGGCGGCTCACAGGGGCTTAACCCAGGCATCATTTGGAAGGGCACAGCCTGCCCTTCCAAATGATGCCTGGCATTAACCCCTGGGGAGCTGGATCGCAAATCGGCGCTGAAAAGCGCCGATTTGCGATCCTTCCCGGGAGCTGGCCGACATCTTGGATGTCGGCCAAGCTTCTGGGAACTCCCCCAGAGGACTGGCGTCATCGTGCGCAGCACGATGACGCCAGTCCTAGCATTAACCCCTAACTGCCACGAACTGTGGAGATAGGGAGTTCCAATGAACTCCCTATCTCCCGATCCGTGGCAGTTAGGGGTTAAATTTTGATATCGTTGGATCGGCCAGAGCATGGCCGTTCCAACGATACCAAACATGAAAGTAAAAAAAAAATGTAAAAAAAAATAAATAAATAAAAATAAAAATAAAAAAAAATTAAAAAAAAAAATTAAAAAAAAAAAAAATAAACACTTTTTTTTTTTTTTTTTTCGTTTTGTTAATGCAGCAATATTGTTCCCATTTCAATTATAATGTGAACAATGATGCTGCATTAACGATTTTGTATGCGGTGCGTTTGTTAAAAATGGTGTCATTTTCCCCAAAAAAAAATGTAACGAGACCCCATCTCTAATTTTTTTAACAAGCGCACCCCATACAAAATATAACCGCAATTGCTCGCATGTTAAAATGTGGAAAAAAACACTTTACACGCTGTAAATTATTGAAAATACATATTTTATTGCATTTTTTGTTATAATATACAAACATGACATAACGTATACATATAATAATGACATATTATGAATCTACCGAGTCTGACGGAAAGAACGATATATAATATGTCGATGTCATATACTAAAATAAGCCTTCAAAACAGGTTTAAACATGATGCGCAAAACAGGTAAAAAATTACCTCAGCACAGGGGCGGGAAAAGCCTCAGCAGCGAAAGGGTTAAATATAAATAACATCTGAATGGCAAATCCCACTTCAGACAACAACTGAAAAATTATATTATTCATTATAATTACCATAAACCTTTTTCAAGTTTCTTCTTATATATCAAAACCAAAAAAAGAGCTGCGCTACGCCATGGCGGAGACTCCCAAAAAGAATCAACCACAAAACTGTATTGGTCTTTCTCAGAAGTCTAGCTTTCCTCGTTAAGCCAGATCTATTTATTAAAATACACAGAATTTATAGCCAATCAGTGTACAGATACAGTACAACATCAAAGTTTAGCCACTCAGTTAAAGTACTACCATATATGGTTCAACGAGACCCTCTTCCCCTCTTCCGCGCACATTTTCCTGCACTGAACATAACAGGAAATCGGCCACAGCTCGTATCCTATAGAAGGAAGAAGGTCTATACAGTATTGACACTAACAAAATGGAGGGGGGGAATTTCACAGCCCATTTATAAGAACCGGCTTTTTTAAGACTAAATACTTATTATATTTACAGGAAATTAAAATCTAACATCTAGTATTTCACTATAAATGTATATATTCACACTAGGATGTGATCGAATTAGATATTATGATTGCATGGGATGTTAGGAACATAATTATAGACAAGCACGTCTATATATGACAGTTATCAGTTAGGATCTTGCACATTACAATTTTGTCTATATCACAAAGGTTTTGAGTGTGGCACAATATCGAATTGTGCCATAACCACCACCCCGCTATATAGCAGGAGTTACACGTATCCCTTTTGACCTATTTACTGTTCGGGAAAACGGCCTGTTTGTATGGGAGACAATTTGTACCCCAATTTAATTAGTAGATATTGTTTTTTCAGAAGATGTTGTGTGGTTATTTTAAAACATGTTCCCCTTATATTGCTTTTTCGTTATGCCTTGATCGCAGCTAAACTTTGCAGACAGCGCGATTCCGGAAATGCATACGTATCCAAGTTGAAACGCAGGACTGTTTGCAATTCTGGAACCAACCACTATGGAACGCAAGGTGGAACGCAGAAGCCTCAACTGCGCCTGCGCAAGATGGCGCCAACGGCGATACACACGAAGATACTTCAGAAAGAGGCTCTGAACGCACGCTGACCACCAATGAAGCAATGTGTGAACAATTACCCTTAATTCTTTTAATTCGTTATGTATATAGGCATGCAAGGTAGTTTAGTTTAATTTGTAAAGACCAGCTGATGAAGCCGCGTGTTGTGTGGCGAAACGCGTCCTGGACCAGAGTCTAGCTTTTATTTTCTTTAATTCCTTTAAATAAATTTTAAAGAGAACCAGCTCCTGCATGCTTGGTATTTATTGGGTTTGACCAACGAAACCCATACGCCTTCCGTTTTGAGCTTGGAATAGCTCCAGCAAGTGTGAGTTTTCAATTGTCACGTTAATCACTACATTATTTGGCGTCAGATATAGACAGAATCCTGTTTCTGGTTTTTCTCCCTATTGTTCTACGAATATGGTGAAGATTTTCTATTTCTAAGGAGTGGGTTACCTGTGAAGAGATCCCAGATTAACAACCCAAAGGCGATCATCCACTCAGAGCCGGTGTTTAGGCTCTCCGTTTGTGAGTTGTTTAACCACACAATATTGTCAATATTCACACAATTACGGTTCTACTGCACCCAGATTTTGTTTCTCTCTCTTTTGTATATTTCATTATCCAATAATATTGGCGACATCATTGGAGAAACCATCCGAGTCCCCTAGCGTATTTCGCGCTGACCAGATACATATTTTTGTATATCTTGTCTACTGGTTTGGGGGAAACCACTTACCATCTGGTGTGGCTGGGTACTCAGGGGCCATATTGTGGGCGCTTACCATTTTCTTCCACATACTGTGGAGACATGGGTTCGATCCCGGCAAGAGCACCTCTCCAGTAAGTGTCCTTGGGCAAGACACCTAACGGTACATACTCGCCACCCAGGACATACTTGAAAATGAGAGAAATCTCAATGTATCATTCCTGGTAAAATCCTTTCTCAAAAAAAGTTTTAAAGGTAGGACATAGTTCCAGATGCAAGGAGTAAATTTAACAAGTTAACCCACCTTCGTGCTGGGAAAGCCGCTCTAGGCCAAAACTTCCACCAACACTATTGTAATCCAACTGGCTGTTCGTGGAAAGGCTTCTGCCGAGATCAGAAATTCTTAACTGACTTTTTCCCTTGGCAGAAGGAGTATCAGTTCAGTGATTAGCCGGAAGAAACTATGTACAACACCTCCTTTAGTCACCTTGACCTTCACCTTTCGGATTCTTCCATCGTCAATGGGCATAACCTGAGTGACAAGACCCATTGGCAGGAGTTGGGAATCCACAAACTTCTGATCAGCTTTGCGCTGTTGTGTGACTGCGTATTTTTCCCTCTGTACAGTGCCCACATAAGAGGATGGCATCGGGGCAGGAGTTGTGTGAAGACCATCCTGGGCCTCTCCAATCTTGGGTCTAGTGACATTGGTTTGGCGACGGCTTCTCCGCTGTTGTCTCCTGGTCCTCGACTTGGACTTCTTGCTGCGGTTGGCATCCAAGGAATTGTTAATAACAGGGTCAGCGGTAAGGATGGGCATCTTCTCCCCCAGCTTCGCTTTCATCACTAAAGAAGGAAAAGAGATTAAGATGGGATGTATGGTGCTCTTCATAATCCTCTTTGCCGCAATCTCCCTCTGATACAGAGTCCTCGCTGTAAGAGAAACAGAAGCCTCACCATGCTGTCATAGGGGCGTCAGACCCCTGAGATCCCGCATGATGACTTGGGGGTGTTTTGGAGACCACAGTGTCCTCTGGATCTGATTCCTCAGAGGGTATACAGCCAAACGGAATAACATCATACAGAGGGTCATAACTAGCATCTTCAAACTCACAGATGGTCGGATCTTGCTGGCTGTGAGTGATGGGAGTAGTTACACCTGGAACCTGTGTAAGCATAATGTCCATCGGTTCTGGTTCCACAGACGCAGTTTCAAAGTCCATGGGATGGGCAGGTTCGGGTTCCCTGGGCATGGAGACCTCCGTATCCATTGGGCTTTCAGACTCTTCTCCAGAGCTGGACTTTGGCGACGCCGCGGGTTTGGGCACAGCTCTCCTAGGAGTGGGTCTGGGTACAGGAGGTTTCCTGGGTGCAGGTTTTGGTGGGGGTGCAGGTTTTGGAGACCTCTTGGGCACAGGTTTTCTGGGTGCACGTTCTCGTGCAGCAGACCTCCTGGGGGCCGGTTTGGGCGAGGGTACCGGCTTAGGTGCTGCAGGTCTCTTTGAAGCCGGCTTCACAACAGAGACTTGCTTGGAGACAGCAGTAGGTCTGGGAGTCCGGGGTTGCTGCAGAGATCTAAGCACTGGAGCTTGCTTGGAGGTAGTAGCAGGCTTAGAAACAGCAGTAGATTTCAGGGTCTTAGTGGGCAGTCCACAAGCCAATGGGATGGGGTCCCCACAATAGAGGCACAGGTTGGCAGTCTGTCTCCTGGCCCGTTCCTCGGGAGACAGGGGGCCTCTGTGTCTGCTGGTCGTAGGTGCACATTCCATGGGTGCGGTTGTCTGCAGATTGTGCAGCAAGCTCTCCACTAGAGTAGCAAGGCTTCTCAGCTTCTCCTGGAGGCATAGCAAGGTGGAGTGCAGGACTGCGGGTTCATTTAATTTAGGCTGGCTCATTCTGTCATGCCCGGGTACCAGGGTGGCACCGGGATGCGGGGATATGAACCCAGTATGCAGTTTCCTGCACAGATGACCAGGTGGGTAAGGTTTGGAAGGGGATGACAGATGGAAACTGATCGGATGAATTCTGCAGGATGGTGGGAAGCGTGGTAGAAATAAATGCAGGAACCAGGAAAACAAAATGAACTGGAACAAATCGTTTTTGCAGAGCAGGAAAATAAACAGTACTTCACTTGAAACACACAGGAGCTGTAATGAACCAGCAATTGGTCAGTGTGGGGCGGAGTACTTTATTTCGAGTGTGTGGTGTAACGTGCTTTGGTGTTAACTGTGTGTATGCCAGAACCAGTGCTGGTTACAGAGAGCAGTACATGAAGTACACCACCAGGGGGTTTCCAGGATGGATGTTGCAATGGAACATGATAGCTGGATGCAGGTTACAGGGCAGGAAATGTACCACCAGGGGGGTGTCAGGATGGTTGCTGCCATGGGGCATGACACTGACAATCTTTGTAATAGTGTACAGCAATGCAGGTGAAAAGACATTAGTTTTGTCCAGCATTGAGCAACGATGACTGCTAGGTGACCAGTAAGTACCTCAGAACTAGACTGAACAAAAAGGGGTGGAGCTAGCTGGATACAGCAAAGCTAAGGGAACCCAGCAGGAACAAAATAGCTATAGAATAATAGCTGTAAGCAGCAAAAGGCAGATTCAACACATAACATTAAAATATACAAATAGGGGGGTGTGGCCGGCTGCTGAAGAGAGAGGACGCGTGTCTCCGGAGCTCCGACCCGTCCCTCTCTCTCGGGGTTTCCTTGCTGTTTTTACCCGCAGATTTTTGTACCACAGGACGCCGGAGCGGCTAGCCATCGGAGCCATGATGTCCGGGGCCCGTTCTGTCCCCCCCCCCCGGACCAGAGAGAGCCTACCTCCAGGCTGCATCATGGCCTGGGAGCAGGAGAACCTACTAAGCAAAGCGGTGCCTTTACTGATCCCGTCACCCCAGCTGACCTGGTGGAAGAAGCGGATGGAGGACACGTGCGGTGGCGGGTGGGTGCCCCATCGCTTCCCGTGCTATCCGGCCTGGAAGCGGCGTTCCTGATACTCGAGGGCCTACTGTTGGAGGAGGAGGATGAGAGCCCATTGACGCGGGGTGCCATGCGGCGCTTCACGGCGGCCCTGAGGAGCTGCAGAGGCGCAGGTAACCTCAGCGACGTTGCGCCTGAAGGGAACTGGGCGGCGACAGAGGACCCGGGTGGTGCGAACGTGGAGGAATCTGCAGATCCGCGGTCAGGAGTGTTACTACCTCCCGGACCTGTAGTGGCTGAGCTGCTCCAGGAGACGGAATGCGATGCTGCTCCTGCCGATCTGGAGTCCCTTCCTTTCAGACGACATTACTGCCCTAACATGGAGATAGCGATGTTGGTGAACCTCCTGATCCCGGTGGAGGCTGAGGGAGCTGCGGACCCCATATCTGCTGCGAGTTTACTGCACCTTTGTGATCTCGGGGACCCCGTATTGATAATGGCGTTGCTTCTCCCATGCCCTCTCTATCGAGCCTGTCTACCTAGAGGGATAGGTAGACCTGGGCGGCCCCACGTGCCCCTGCCTGCGACACCAGTGTTGAGTTTTGACATACCTTTTTTTTTTTACGCTGAGACTTTGTGTTTTGTTTTTTACCTTTTCACATTTATTCTGCTGACACCTGCTGAGGACTCACTGGTTTTGTTTTTTTTTTCTTTATATTTTGTAATATCGCTGATTCATACGCTGATGGTCCCCGACCAACTGCTTAAATCTGGAAGTCTCTTTTGTTCTGTACCTGCTTTGGCTAGTGTCAGACTAACGCAATTTTCGCATTGTCCGTGAAAAAGTGCGTTTGAACGAATGGACACATTTTTTCACAGAATACGCGATAGCGGTCATACGATGCGCATTAGCATCCGTGATTTTGTACAGATCATGAATAAAACCCTTTTTGTGTCTGGACATTATGTTGGCCGGACATTAACAGCGTCTGACATCTCCTAATCATGCACACACGCCGCTAGCGGACGCAGCGCACTCTGTACGTCTGTACTAGCGGTATCACGTTCTCAAAAAAATGCGTTCGTTTGCCACTTGCGTTGAACGGCTGCACTTTTGTGCGGCCGTTCTTCATATGCTGCCCGGCATTGGACGTGATTTGCTGCTAGCACGGCCGTGATTTAGTGCTGCTAAACGCACGTTAATACTGCGTTAGTCTGACCCTAGCCTTAGATGTCTTGCTTTTTATTATTTTTCTTACGAAGTGCTTATGTTGATGGCTTAATGTGGCCCTGCGCGGCCCTCACTCTGTTTATATGATGACTTCTTTATAAAATAAAAATTTAAATAACAAAAAAAAAATACAAATAAACACTGAGTCATGGGGCATGACAACCCTGTACCTACAATTGTAGGTAAAGCGTGATCTAAACAAAGGAGAAGGCTAGGGTACAATATAAACAGCCAATCACGCCAAAACCCACCTCCCAAAAGACATTTCAGGTTCAGGTGTCCAAGTGTCCTAAGTGACTATCGTCATTCTGACCCACTATTTTTAATGTGTCTTTCCTTGATGATGGGGGACATTTTATATGAACATGGAAGGAAGGGGACAAAATGCAAGAAATTAAATATTTATAAAGGTGCTTTTAAGATAATAGCAATTTAAAATTGAAGGACTTTTTTTATATTTGTTCTGTTAAAAAATTACTTTTATCTTAAGACCTGGACTACGAGGCTTCTTGAAAAGCATAATCTGCATATGCCTCTGGATGGAGATGGACTCAGAAATCTGGTGGCTGGTGATGATATGTGATTGATATGCCTTTTATAATTTGATATCCTATAAATGCATTCAGTGGGCAAGACATGCTTATGTATACTTGCGGAGTTACAGTATACCATGAGATTATGTGTATTCTATGTTTTACAAAGTAATACAATGCAGCTGTGGTTTTAGTTCATTAGGTCGAGAACCTGCTGCCTTAACTCAGGCAGACACAAACTGACAGAGGACATGTGACAAATAAAAACTCGAAAGGTTCTCCTATGGCTGGGAGACAAAATGTTATTGAAGTTAAGGCAGCAGGTTCTTTTAGTGGCAATTTATTAAAAGATACGTTTGAATTATATCCACCATATGATGCTTCTAAACTGTATTCTATGTTTTGCCTGTTCCTCTATCTTTTACCTTATTTTTTCCAGATTCAAGATGATGTGCTAGGACAGGGCTGGTGAACCATGGGGGCTATCCACTAAGTGCCTGTGTTGCAAGAAAAATCTGTATTGCAGTGCAGTTAGCTGGGTTTTTTTTTTTGCATCGCTGGCACTGAGTGGATAATCCCCTAGCATTTGTGAGCACCACAGCAATGAAACTCACAGTTTTGCTGAGTAAGTATGAGCTCCACAGCAATGAAACTCACAGTAATGCGCAGTGTGTATGAGCTCCACAGCAATGAAACTCACAGTAATGTGCAGTGTGTATGAGCTCCACAGCAATGAAACTCCACAAGTACTTTTTGAATAATATTGGAGGACTCCAATGAGAGGGTGTTTGACCTTGAGAACACCCCCACATGGTGGTAAAAGCAGGACCAGGTGAACATACCTGTGTTGCTAGAGCTGACATTTTTAAATGCTGTTTTGAAGTGTATTTAAGCAGCAGCAGCAGTTTTTTTTCTTTGTTCTGAGGCTTCCAGAGCAATGCAGCCAGGACTTAAATTTCCACCTTCTCACCTTCCAGGGTGCACCGCACACTGTCTGGAACTGCTGAGGAGGCTGGGTGTAAGGTGGCAGTGTAGACGTCTTTTGGCATGCCCTCCCCTTGACATCCTCAGACGGGCCAGGCACCAGCAAGTAGGAAGGGACCAGGAGGAGAGAGAGAGCAGGCTTCCGTATCCAGCAACACGGGGGATTCTGCTCTCTGACCTGGCAGGTACAATGCAGCTCACTGGGCAGCGGCTGCATCTTAGAGGAGGAGCAGCATGGAAACAGCGCCAGGCAGATAGTTTAAAAATTTGGATCCCTGTCAAGGCAATTGACCAGGGATTCGATTTTTTTTGTTGCACCCCCTCCTGGTCTTGCGCTCTTAGGCGGTCACCTGTACCGCCTTACAGTGCCAGCTCCTTTGATGACACTGCTTGCCTGACAATCCACAGCTCTGGCAGATGTGTATAAATATGCTGCACCCCCCCCCTGTCACATTTCTGCAATGCCCCCTGGTGGTGAGAGCGAGACTCTTCAGTTTGGTGGAGTTTAGGCTCAGTCACTGCAGACCATCTCACATGGGCTGATAGTCTGCCCTTTTGTTTCTGAGTTTAGTTGTGTGTGCTGGATCTTGCAATATGCAGCAGACCGCCTCAAGGGCTTAAAAATAAAAGGCCTTCCCTGACTTCTGCCAGGGACCCCCGTTACACCCTTCCCTTGCTGCTCAAAGTTTCAGCGGCTGTAGAAAGAGGGGGTGCAGCATGTTTACACACATCTGCCAGAGCTGGGGCACTGAAGAAACAGGGGGGAGATTTTATGGGGGCTATCGGTCCCTACATACACTCCTGACAATCGGAAGCTTTCAGGAGCAATATGAGCTGCCGAGCACTTCCGATTCTCTGCCTGTCACTGCGGGAGGAGGGAGGAGCATCATGCTCTCTCCTGTTAGTTCGGGCTGGTGGTGAGGTGCCAGTACTGAGTGATGAGGTGCTGGTACTGAGTAGTGGTGAGTACCCCTGAAAAAAAGCCTTGGCCATAACTGTAATCGAAGACATAAAGAGGAGCCTGGCATTGAGTTATGTATATATTTTGTTTATGTATGTTCTTTGGCTGTCTCAATGATCATAGGCGTGCGCAGGAAATGTGCCCAGGGTGCCCAGACCACTCTAATGTTCAATAAAGAGGTACTTTTTCACCTCTTATCTGGTTCGTAATGAATAGCATAAAAACTTACTGTATCTCTGATTACAAGCTTGTTATTTCTAATGAGAAATGTGTATTTTGTGCAAAATCGTCTAAACCAGGGGTCGGCAACCCGCGGCTCCGGAGCTGCATGTGGCTTTTTCATCGCCTTGCTGCAGCTTCCAGGCCCCGACACAGAGTTTCCCCAGACTCCGCCAGTGTTCTGGCACAGGGATCCATCACATCAACACGCTGCGCGCTTGCTCTGGGCGCAGCATGATGGAAGATGCCGGCTCGCGGCGGCTGTCCAATAGAGGGAGGGGAGCGGGGATAACCCCGCCCCCTCAGCATGATGTACAGCCACTGCACGCCAGAAATGAAGAGAATAATGCAAACAAGGTACTTGGGGGCTGGGGGTAATTAATATATGGGGTCTGTGGATTATTCATTCATATATAGGGGCCTGGATTATTAATTCATATATGGGGGGGCCTGGGGATTATGAATTATTACATGGGGATCTGGAGATTATATTAGAATTTAAATTAGAATTTATACATGGGGGGCCTGAGAATTATTAATATATGGGGGCCTGGGGGTTATTAGTTTTATATATGGGGGACCTGGGGGTTATTAATATTTATACATGGGGGGCTGGGGGTTATTTATATATGGGGACCTAGGAGTTATTAATATTTATACATGGGGAGCCTGGGGGTTAATACTATATGGTGGACCTGGGGGTTATTATTTTAATTTATACATGAGGGGCTTGGGGATTATTAATATATGGGGGCTTATTAATTTAATAAACAAGTCGTGTTTAAACATGATGAGCGAAAGCGGTAAAAATTAGCTCAGCACACAGCAGTGAAATGCCTCAGCAGTGAAAGGGTTAAACGTAAACTTTTAATAATATTAAAAAAAATAATAAATCATTTTAAACCCACACAAGGCAGGCAATCGCCATGTTATTAATATAACAAAAATATTTCAATTAATTACTGTTATAAGCACTTATAAAGTGCCAACAAGTTCCGTAGCACTGTACAAAGAAAAGCCAGGCACCGCTTAAAAGGGGAGACTCTCCCCTTTTAAGCGGTGCCTGCCTTTTCTTTGTGGGACCTTCCGATCGGGAGGGAGAGGGATCCGAACGGATCGCCCCCTCCCTTCCAGGCGATCTCCCGGCATTGCCGGGGGGGGGGGGTCGCCTGGAAATGACGTCATTGCGCATGGTGCGATGACATCATTGACGTGTGGGACACGTCCTCAGCATACAGTGGGAGTAACTGAAGACGTGTCCCACATGTCGTCATCAGTGAAGGGGTTAAAGACCCCCCCACCCCATAGCATAAAGGTAAAAAACAAAATATACAATGTTATCTACATTTTAGATGTCAAAAGGTGTTTGCGGCTCCCATTGTTTTCTTTTTTTTGGGAAACGGGTCCAAATGGCTCTTTGAGTGTTTAAGGTTGCAGACCCCTGGTCTAAACATATAGTTGCTCAATAATATTCCACGTGTGCACACCCCAATTGAACTGGCTGTGCACGCCAGTGTCAATGATTATTGTCTGTATTCTCTGTGGTCTTATCAAAAGGAAGTTTATAAGCAAAATTTAGGTTTTAACACTGCACCAGCAAGGGGTAGGATCATATTATTTTTGTCCTGCTCCTTAGTGGGTGCGTTGTATTTCGAAAACGTACATTTTTCTCCGATGTTTGCAAACAAGCAAGGATTTCGCTACTTTAAACAAAAAGGAAAATCCTTGCTGTCCTTGGACAGTGAGGTGGTAGCTGGTCTGTTTCAGGAGCACAGTGTACAGGATCCAGTAATGTATATCCACACATTCCTTTACTCCATTCCTGGAATGACATAATTGTATCCTGTGATCATTCCATGCAGGGTTTTTCAGCTGCTAAACATTCTGGGGTCGATACACCGAGGAGTGATAACAGTTTGTGACCAAAACCTGTCACGTTCATAATTTAATTCAAAAGGAAAGGTGCTCTGTTTAGTGATCTTTCATTTTATTTCTATATACATATTTAATTTATATGTCTTAGACGATGATGCAAACATTTTTTGTCTGCTTGTCTTTGGTATTGATGCATTTTATCCAATATAAAAATAAAGTGAATATATAAACAATCTTTGACATTTACAGACTCTCTATGATCGTAAGTTGTTTATGGCAATTTGTGTCCCATGGCAGTCACACACCAGTCTTGTCATAGACAACAATTGCAGATCTGACTTTAAATATGAAAATAAGTGAATTCTATGGAATTATTTTCGAAGACATCAATGGAAGTGACACCAATGGATGTCACATAAAACATGCTAATTATTAACTTATGTCACCATGCTAATATCTTTTGGTTTCAGTTACATAATATGAGAGAATTCATGTAACTCAGCTTTTACATCTGTACTTCAATTTCACTTTTCAATACACTAGATGTTACCAGTTAGACAACAAACCACGTGTTCTTGCAACCCATTGTTTCACTGAAAGAAAAATGATATCATGCCTGGTTACGTTTCAAACACAAGTCCTTTCATACTGATGTGTTTAGCGACAATAAGGCACTGTTCTTGTTCTTTATCCTAATTGAGTGGGAGGGAGAGAAGGGGGGATGGAAAAGGAGAAGAGGGGAGGGAAACGGAGAAAAGGGTGGGTCCAGGAGCCAGATTTCGCAGGCCTGTCCCCTTCTGCACCCCTGGTCTCTTGCTTAATGTGCCTAGCCCTAGACATTTGCATGTCCAAGGCTAGGCTCATTACAAAACCTGTTAGAGGCTTCAAATCCTGGATAGTCCAGGTGAAAACTGGATGGCATGGGTGCCACTTTAACTGGGAATGTATAGTTCCCAGTTTCCCTTCACTGGGCCTATCAGCTCAGGAGATGCTACTAGTGGTAGCACAAGGCGCCACTGTCTGTGCCTGCAAATTCCTCCAATTAAGAGTTGAGATGCTGATATGGCAGCTTGCTCTCAGTAGAACAGGTATTATGGAGCTAAAAGTTGATGGCCCACACCAAATTTACCTTTCCCAACTCAGCTGGAATAAGGGCTCAAATAAGTAAAACAACTCTTTAGACGTTCCTTGCCATATCGTGGGACAGCCGGATGCTGCCATGTGATCAGGGCTGCCATCAGAGCATTACAGCCCATGATGTGTTCAGGGACCCGCTGCCAAGAAGAGGCTCTGCCACGGTGCTTCTCCTGTGACTGACCCCAACGACTAGCCTGATCCCGCTCCTGATGTGCCACTGCGTCCCTTCGTAGGGGAGGTTATATTTCCATATTCATATATGTATTGCCTGTCCCAACCCACATTACGGATTCCAGATTGGTTGATTCGGTGGGTTACGGTCCCTAGGACAGATCTTGGCACCCTGCTTCTGAGGTTCATACTCCCTGTTCGGATCGTGCTTTTCATTCTGCCCAACTCGTCCAATGGTCTCCCATGGGGGGGGGGTACTGTCACTTTGCGGGTCTTAGAGCATTCTTCCTGTGGTCCGGCTCGCCTTCGTTTTTGCCGTGGCTCTTCCTGCCAGCAGCGTCATCACTCGGATAAACATAATGATGTCAGAGCGCAAGGCGGGTGAGAAGGTGTGGGCACGCTAAAGTGTCAGGATGTGAAGAAAGTCTCTTTAAAATTATTTCATGAACAAACTGAGGGCCCTAACAATAGCACTGATATAAAATTAGCGTTAGGTTAATTGAGGTGATTGCTTCGGGTTAAAAAACAATCCTTTAGGGAATCAGTATTCGTGTTTTTTAGCGCCAGCTTATTGTACTTTTCTCTCCCTATGCTTAACGTGGGGAGCGCACAAGAGTAAGCAAAGAGTAATTAGCGTTAAAATCAGAAAGTCCTAACGCTAATTACAAACAGCTTTCGCTAACTAGAAAAGTTAGCTACAGCTTAGAGCTGCTGCAGAATCCATTAGCAGCAGCTGTAATCCCCCCAAAAAAAATCAAATGTTCAACTCTCATCCAACTACAAGAACGGCAAAATGATCTGCCGCTTCTGAATGCCGGGAACAGAGTGAGACTGGGGAAATGGACTCCATGGAGGGGACGCTTACGATGGCGCTTTAGCTCTGCCCGAAGCATCCCGGAGACTAGAGGCTGCTATGAGGCAGGCTGCTGGACTCGGCACCTGCCCCGTAATATACAGGTAAAACGGGAATGCTAAATGGAGATTAGTGAATGTAATTTTTCCCCTTACTGTCCCCGTTTTAGCTGTAGGCAGCTGATAGTGCCCTGAGTGGGGGTAGGACTGGAGGTGGTAAGAAGTGAGCCTGGGCAAGGGACTGGACCAAGTGTGCTAGGGAGTGAGTTTTGGCAAGAGACCAGACCCAAATGAGAGTGGGAGTTTGGGGGAAGGAACCAGACCAAAGGGAGGGAGAGGAAAAAGAGGTTTGTGAGGGTCCCGAGGATGAGCAGCGGCACTAGTGGCCTGCTCTATGGTGGGGCCCGCTCAGGTCTCACAAGGTTTTAGCTCGATTGTGCCATTACAGGGATGACTGCTCCATATGCAAATCAGACTGCGAATGTGGCTGGCACGAGGTGACGGCGGCCATATTGCGGCCTTCGACCTGGTTCCCTGCTATTCTGCCTCCTCAGCCCGACCTAAAGCTGTTTTGGAGGCTGGGGGGACGGAGGGCCCTCGTCTCCTGGCCACCTGGGACAGAAGCCTGACGAGAGAGATGGATGGGCGGGTGGATGGACGGCGGGACAGACACCCTCCCCCTGCCAGGAATTCTGATGCACTCCTTACAGGCCTGGAGGCCTGTTTACATTTGCTGGAAAGGGGGGATGTGGACGCCCCGCTTACCAGAGGGGTCTGGAAGCAGATGCTGTTCGCCCTGCAGGGACGCCGGGAGGAGGAGGATGCACAATCGGAGGAGGGTGTGGCTACCGTGGAGGGGCGCCTGGTCGAGGCCTGTCCCGTGCCTGTGAGAGAAGACCACGACACGTTCGATGCCGGGACGCTGACTCGACAACCCTTACCTGTCTGTCAGCAAGTAGACCGAGAGGAAGGTCAGAGGCTGGTCCCTCTCCTGCCGGGAGCCGGGTCGGTTCCCGGCGTGGGGAGACGCTGGCCCACCGAGACGCCGAAGCGGACGTTGCAGTGGAGGAGAATGGCGGGTGCCTCCTCAACTGTCTGAGACGGCGGGGCTCCTACCAGACGACGCGCTGCCCTCTGGAATGGCGCTGATGGTCCTTTGGCCCTACAGGGAGACTCTTGTCGCAGCTGCTGGAGTCCGATGGGCCTTGGAAGCGGTGACTGTTCCCGACGGAGGCGTACACCGGGTGCTCTGGCTTGATACAGGCTGAGGGGGGCTTTTCTGGTGATTTTTTTTACCTTCAACGATGCCAGGCCTTTTGGGATTCTCAATGCCCCTCCACCCTCCCATGTTGTTTATTTTGCCGACCCTTTCATGGTCCCTCTTGCTACGTCTCATTACCTTACGACCCTTTACTATCCCAAGGGACTTGCCCCTGTACCTTTTGAGACCCCTCTGAAGACTTTTTGCAGATGACTTTCGCAACTCTCTGAGACCTACTCCCCCCCCCCATTTTGGGACACTGTTGCTATTATATGCGGACCAAAGTTTTAGGATATTCCTTGCGGACTTGTTTTGTTCTTGCGAATAGATATGGCCACCCTCTTGAGGACTTATGGCTGATTCTGATGTTTTCCTCGGCCGCTCGCTCCCCCCCCCCGGGCGGAGTACTTCTGACTTATTTTTGGTTTGGACTCTTTCTTTCCCCCCCATTATCTTAGTTGGTATGCTGGAGATGGTGTATACATTCCCCCCCCCTTTTTTTTCCTTTTTTTTTTTTGTGTTTGGCATTACTGGGTTGCCTGAGGCACGCCACCATAACTTCGTGTTATGATTGGCCCACAGGATCCCGGGCCCTGTGACATTGTCCCTCCATGGCCTCCTTCGGGAACATGCCAGGAGCGTCACGGAGATGGCCTTTGCCATTCTTCACCCCCCCCCTTTTTTTAAAAAATATTTATTTTTTACTGTTATTTGGGTCACCATCTTTTTGGCAGCGTTGTGTATATAACCCCCTCTTTCCTATTCTTTTTCTTTTCTTCTCCCCCAAAAACCCTTATTATCTGAGACACTTTTATCCACATATGCCTATGTTGATGGATCTCTTATGTCTATGTAATACATATGAGTTTTTCTGGTCCTGCGAGGCCACTTATGTTGATTGCTTTTTGTTCCTGCTCTTGCTTACAAAATAAAAAACCTTGAATTACAAAAAAAAGCATCAACCACTTAAGCTGTTAATGAGGAAAGGATAAGATAACACCATACAGTCATGGCCGAAATTGTTGGCACCCCAGACATTTTTCCAGAAAATCAAGTATTTCTCACAGAAAAGTTTTGCAGTAACACATGTTTTTCTATACACATGTTTATTCCCTTTGTGTGTATTGTAAAAAAACAAAAAAAAAGTGAGGGAAAAAGCAAATTGGACATAATGACACACAAAACTCCAAAATTGGGCTGGACAAAATTTTTGGCACCCTTTCAAAATTGTGGATAAATAAGATTGTTTCAAGCATGCGATGCTCCTGTAAACTCACCTGGGGCAAGTAACAGGTGTGGGCAATATAAAAAGCACACCTGAAAGCAGATAAAAAGGAGAGACGTTCACTTAGTCTTTGCATTGTGTGTCTGTGTGTGCCACACTAAGCATGGACAACAGAAAGAGGAGAAGAGACTGTCTGAGGACTTGAGAACCAAAATTGTGGAAAAATATCAACTATCTCAAGGTTACAAGTTCACCTTCGAGATCTAGATTTGCCTTTGTCCACAGTGCGCAACATTATCAAGACGTTTGCAACCCATGGCACTGTAGCTAATCTCTGTGTGGGTGGACGGAAGAGAAAAATTTATGAAAGGTTGCAACGCAGGATAGTCCGGATGGTGGGTAAGCAGACCCAAACAAGTTCCAAAGAAATTCAAGCTGTCCTGCAGGCTCAGGGAGCATCAACTATCCTTCGATATTTAAATGAAATGAAACGCTATGGCAGGAGAACCAGAAGGACCCCACTGCTGACACAGAGACATAAAAAAGCATGACTACAATTTGCCAAAATGTACTTGAGTAAGCCAAAATCCTTCTGGGAAAACGTCTTTTGGACAGAGGAGACCAAGATAGAGCTTTTTGGTAAATCACATCATTCTACTGTTTACCGAAAACGGAATGAGGCCTACAAAGAAAAGAACACAGTACCTACAGTGAGATATGGTGGAGGTTCAATGATGTTTTGTTTTTTTTTTTGCTGCCTCTGGCACTGGGTGCCTTGAATGTGTGCAAGGCATCATGAAATCTGAGGATTACCAAAGGATTTTGGGTCGTACTGTAGAGCCCAGTGTCAGAAAGCTGGGTTTGCGTCCGAGATCTTGGGTCTTCCAGCAGGACAATGACCCCAAACATACGTCAAAAAGCACCAAGAAATGGATGGCAACAAAGCACTGGAGAGTTCTGAAGTGGCCAGCAATGAGTCCAGATCTAAATCCCATTGAACACATGTGGAGAGATCTTAAAATTGCTGTTGGGAAAAGGCGCCCTTCCAATAAGAGAGACCTGGAGCAGTTTGCAAAGGAAGAGTGGTCCAAAATTCTGGGTGAGAGGTATAAGAAACTTATTGATGGTTATAGGAAGCGACTGATTTCAGTTATTTTTTCCAAAGGGTGTGCAACCAAATATTAAGTTAAGGGTGCCAAGAATTTCGTCCAGCCCATTTTTGGAGTTTTGTGTGACATTATGTCCAATTTGCCTTTTTTCCTCCCTTTTTTGTTTTGTTCCAATACACACAAAGGGAATAAACATGTGTATAGTAAAACATGTGTTCCTGCAATACTTTTCTGTGAGAAATACTTGATTTTCTGGAAAAATGTCTGGGGTGCCAATAATTTCGGCCATGACTGTAAGTGATATAACTAGAGCCAGGAAGGCTCATAAAAGTGTGAGATGGCACTTGTTATCCCTTTTTTTATATATATTAATGTGGTTCTATACTGTATCACGCTAGGGGTATCCCTATGTTGTACTTGATATCTATATCGAAGGAATGTGTGTGAAGGATGGAGCATCCATGGAAGAAAAAGGCCCGCAGGCAATTTCACCAGAGCCTGGTGGGCTCAGGATATTGTGAGTGTTATCCTATCCTTCCAACGTAGATCCTCTTGTTGGAACATACTGCACCATACAGCTCTTTTTTGTCTTTCAGTGGAAACCAACATTTGATGACGAAAAAGACCCTAAGGACTCATATTAGTATATCGATATATTGTATGATTGAATCCTGCTTGTATCTGCATTTTATCTTATACTCAATAACAGCCTAAGTGGTTGATGCTTTATCATTTGTTATTTGTAATACTATAACTTTACAGGGTAATCCAGACATGTGAGAAAAAAGAGGTTTGGGAGGGTCCTGAGGCTGAGCAACGGCACTAGTGGCCAGTACTGAAATGCCAAGGATGTCATCCCTGCACGAGGAGTGCAGCAACCCATGACGATCATTGGTTGGACCAAAGGGAGAGATGGAAGCTCCTCATCAAAGAGAGAGTGGTGGCACAGGTCTCCAGCCCCAAGTAAGGATAAATTACCGCCGGTTCAGTGTCAGTACCCCACAGTTTTTGCTATTGCTCTGCTACTGTTATCAGGGCTGCCATCAGGGCATTATGCCCCATGCTGCCGTAAAGGCCCGGTGGGGTCCCGGGCCCCCGTTGGCAGCGGCGTCGCCCTTTTACAGCTCCGGTATCGGACTCGATGAGTCCGAATCCAGAGCTGTGTCTCTGCTGCAGGAGCCGGAGGAGACACTGTGTCTCCTCCGGTTCCTGGCAGCTTCACTGGCTGGCTGGGCGGGGCCAAGCACAGTGTGGGGGCCTTCCAAGCACGTTGCTCTGGCTCCGCCCCCTCCACTCAGCGAAGCTGCGTGCCTGAGATGGAGGGCCCGACAAGAAGACAAGACAGAAGAGAAGAAGACAGTGGAGTGGTGAGCCAGGGCCCAGCCTAGACCCCAGGGCCCAGACCCCAAGACCCCAGGGTCCAAACCCCAGGGTCCAGACCCCAAGGCCCAGACCCCAGGGTCCAGACCCCAAGGCCCAGACCCCAGGGTCCAGACCCCAGACCCAGGGCACAGGGTCCAGACCCAGGGCCCAGACCCAAGGCCCAAGGCCCAGACCCAGGACCCCAAGGCCCAGATCCCAAGGCCCAGGACCCAGATCCCAAGGCCCAGACCCCAAGGCCCAGACCCCAAGGCCCAGACCCCAGACCCCAGGGCCGGACCCCAGGGACCAGACCCAAGGCCCAGACCCAGGGCCCAGGCCAGACCCCAGGGACCAGGCCCAGCCTAGACCCAGACCCCAGGGACCAGGCCCCAAGGCCCAGCCCCAGGGACCAGACCCCAAGGCCCAGTCCCAGGGACCAGGCCCAGACCCAGACTTAAAGGCCATCATATACAGCCCGTTACTGTGAGATTTATTACTGTGGATTCTGTGATACGCTCACACACACTGCACATTACTGGGAGTTTTATTGCTGTGGTGCTATGTTATGTCTTTTTTTTTTTGGAAGTGGGAGAAAAGTTGCTAGAGGTTGAGGGAATGCCAGGGTGGCCGGGGGGCCCCCTCGTGAGGTTTAGTAAGGGGCCCCATCATTTCTGATGGCTGGCCTGATTGGTATAAGCAGATTGTTTTTTATTTAGTTTACATCTGAACTAACCCTAGAACTAAATCCTACTGAGTAAAGCAGCAGCACGTCTTCTCCAATCGGCTCCGAAGTGACATCTGAGATTAAGATTTAACTCATTCTGACTCTAAACGGCATGTGTTGTACCCATACCGATTAATTGACCAACAGATTAATTGATAATGAACAGTTAACAATTTCAAAACTTCGTAGATCCTGGAAAGAGGTATATAAAAACGCGTCCTTAGTGTCACATCTCATATTGGTCCTTTTTCACCCCAACTTTTACTTTTAAAGTGGACAAAATAATAATCGGTCATATACTGATTGCAGCAGCAGCGATCAGTCCAAGACATTGGAAAACTACCACAACCGCTACATGTGATGAAGTCAGCCAAATGATACTTAAAAATAAGGGATAAGAGTTGGCATTAAGACAACCATCTCCGTTTACCATGAAGTTGAAATATTTTTGGAACATATGGGAAGATAATACTGTAGGTAATGTTAATGGCCACGCTTTACGGGTTTGATTCGTCCTGTTCGGTTTATGTGTGTACTTATGGAAATAACTATAATGTTTAATGTCACTGTATGCTTAGTAGTACTCATTGTTGTACTGCTTGAATATTATATTGTTCCTCCTCCCTCACTTTCCCTTTTTTTTTCTCTATCCCTAAATAGTTGACTGCTTTTGTTGTGAACAGAAAAAGTTTTAAAACCTTTTAATAAATATTAATTTGAAAAGAACAGTGTAACGAAGCTCCCTCTACCTTTGTGCCCTCACTCTCTTTGGCATCCTTGCCCACACTTTACTTGGCCTCTGTGCCTGTAGGAGAGGTGTAAATGCTGGCCTCCTGCCATGAGATCCTGGACCAAATTTGCAAAGCCAGTTCTCAAGGACAATGGGCATGGGGGTCACCTAATGGTTAATGAGTTACAAATAGATTTAATCTTAACTGTATTTTAGGAGTTAGTTTGTGTTACAGAACAGAAACGTCTACATTGTATCTCTGTTTGTTCTTAGTTTAATCTGATGTGTTTGTGTTTGTGTTTAATAATGTGTCTATTGATTATTGACTAATTAGGTTTCAATGTCTTGTCTAGGAATGCAACTCATGTAGATAATGTATTCTGTTGACTGTGTCATGTCACCCCCCCCCCCTCTGCTGTTCATTAAACAGCTCTCATTTTCATTAAAGATTTCATTCATTTTCCCCATGCACTAAGTGTATGTCTGGTGTTTTGGGGAGAGATACATTGCACTCCCTCAAATTCTGGCTGAGGGTTGTGAGAAGAGAAACTGCTGCGGATCAGCTTGGCTGAAGAGAAGGGACGGACGCTGTAGCAGCTTTGGGTCTGGTCCACAAGCTGGAGACCAATGCACCCCAGTTGCTGTTACAATTTGGTGGCAAGCTGTGGGATTCCCCTTCTAGAAACTGCAGCAGAGATGTATCACGGACTTAACACAGAAAACAAGTGATTTGCGTGATGCCATACAAAATAGAGAGCGAGAGAACGTCTGGAAAGGTATGGTCCGAATCCCAGCCATGATATTATTACAGAGGTGATGGTAGAAATCTCCAAATTACAGAGAGGAGAGAGAACTGGCCCGAATAAAGGAGATGGAACAAACGTTTCAAATCCAAATGATGGAGCTTGAGTAAAGAGGAAAAGAACCTGTATCCTTATGGAGTTATAATGGCAGCAGGATCCAATGGATGGAATGGAGGAAGAAGCTGTCCATGAGCAATTGCAGGAGAGTGAGCGTTACGGTAACCTGCATTGTTTTGCCCAGGAAGGAAAACCTTGTCCTTCCAAGGAGGAAGAAACATTATTTATGCAGTATATTGAAGAGGCGATCGAACTGGGAGGAAGGTATGAAGCCTTTCAAAACCGAATTTGCCGGGAATGCTATGACCAGCTTGACTATTCCTCACCCCAGGGTTTGGTTCCATGTGGCCCAGGAATACTATAGCATACTCTGGCATATGATGAAGACTATGGCAGTGAGCTTGAGGTACGCTACTGGGCAATATGGGACAAGAGACTGGACTGGCTGGGCCTGTCAGATCTTCCAAAGTTCTGGCGTGAACTGGAGGACCTTGTGACAGAGGAGTGGAGTTTGGAGGTTGCATTTAAAGCGCTCCAGGAGTCCAACCATTGCTGTGCCACAGACATACTGCCAAGTGAGATCAGTCCTAATGCCTCAGGGAATGGAGAAAGTCTCCTGGAGCTCCCACTGGAATGCCCTACAGACGGGGATACCCAGGACGAGGAAAGAGAGCTGCAGTATACAGAGACAGATGCAGAGGAACCATCTGCGGTGAGCACAGACAAACTTTGTTCAAAGCAGCCATGGCAGGATTTTGTAAATGCTGCAGGCACTAAAAAGTCCCAGCTGGAGTTTGAGGTCAAGGGAGACATCACTGTTGGCAAGTCTTCTCAGCAGGAAAGGAAAGGTTCTGGGCAAGGTTTAAGTGACCCAACTAACCTGAGCAGGAGAAGGTCCAGCAATCTGGCGCTATTCCAAAGCCTCTTCAGCAAAAGACCCCAGTTCCAGAGGAAGGTATTGATGCAACTCCTTTTGAGCAGCAGTTTGAAGCCCTGGGAGGCTGTGCAGAGTGCGGGCCCTCCACATTACAAAGAGGTACAAGAATCCTGCTCTATGGAAGAGGCAATTCCTCAGAGGGACCCAGGCCCAGGTGAGACTTTGTCTGCTGGGACTTCCCAGCAACTGGGTAATGTACCAGGAGACTGCGAGGTTGACCTGTGTTCACCAGTGCAGACTGGGATGTGGGAGCAAGGGGGCATCCTTGGGATTGGTTCGTGCTGCGAGTACCCATGGCCGCAGATGGAGGTCCAGGGAGAGGTTTCTGTTGGTGGAATGGCTCAGCGGCGAGGGGAGATTCCGTCACCACAGCTCCCAGTCGGACTTTGGGGCCTCATGCAACCTTAAAATTTTTCCAGAGGCCTGTTTAACGAAAGCATGTGACTTTATCACCACAGAGTGGCATGGAGATTTTGGTGGACAGAACTGTGTTTATGACGGATCATTCAGGATCATGGACAGGCCAAGTTCTTGGTAAGACTGGTGAGCTGACTAACTCAGATACAGACCAGGTGGAGATCTGGTATCTGGTTAGTCAACCTGTAAAAGGGGCAGAAATGTAACTGAAGCTCCCTCTACCTTTGTGCTCTCGCCCTCCTTGCCCACACTTTACTTGGCCTCTGTGCCTGTTGGAGAGGTGTAAATTCTGGCCTGGTGCCAAGAGATCGTGGACCAAGTTGGCAAAGCCAGTTCTCAAGGACAATGGGCATGGGGGTCAGCTAACGGTTAATGAGTTACAAATACATTTAATCTTAACTGTATTTTAGGAGTTAGTTTGTGTTAGAGATACAATGTAGACGTTTCTGTTCTCAGTTTGTTCTTAGTTTAATCTGATGTGTTAATCCCATCTATTGATTGCGTAGCTAATTAGGTTTCAATGTCTTGTCTATGAATACAACTCATGTAGATAATGTATTCTGTTGACTGTGTCATGTCACCCCCCCCTCTGCTGTCCATAAAACTGCTCTAATTTTCATTAAAGATTTCATTCATTTTCCCCATGCACTAAGTGTGTGTCTGGTGAGATACATTGCACTCCCTCAAGTTCTGGCTGAGGGTTGTGAGAAGAGAAGCTGCTGCGGATTAGCTTGGTTGAAGAGAAGGGACGGACGCTGTAGCAGCTTTGGGTCTGGTCCACAAGTTGGAGACCAGTGCACCCCAGTTGCTGTTACAAACAGACAACTAATCGATAATGAAAATAGTTATTAAAATTACAAATGCACGACAGAAGGATAAAAATACATCAAATACTTACTGAATAATGTCCAATGCAGGTAGTCTCCTGGAGGTAGCCCTTGGAAAAATTCCAACATTGGATGAAATGCGTTAGAATTTATTGTAATAAAACAATAGCCCATTTTGAAGTATCCCAGTTTCCTGCCTTTTCTTGAGTTTCTGCGGCGGCGGAGCCTCATATAGGTGTGGAGAAACCCGAGAGAAACATGATGCCAGAGATTCCTCTATCTAAACCCTGTGAGTTTGAAAGTTACCACCGTTATCTATCCCGTTGCTGTATTACACTATCTAATGTTTTATATTTGCAGTTGGTACAGTCTCCCCACGATATCTCTATTAAGATTAGTTGCTTCAGCCCTACTTTGAATCAGGACTCAAGGAAATTAAACTATCATTTCAAAATTTGCTACGTCTCTTACAAGCTAACTGCATTGGATTCCTGCCAAAGTTCAACCATACACACACTTCGCCACTTAAAATCAACCATAAAGTGTCAACAAGCAATCATAGGATCGCGAGACCCAGAGTAGACACAATAACTTCCGTTTCTCAGATCTCCGCAATCAATTTGTAACTGATCTAATGTTCCTAAATTCTGGTTCTGAGAAGCTCTGGGTCTTCCGTCATCATAGAACAAACCCAATATCTTGGACCTTATTGTTTTCAATATAATAGCACAGGGCTGGCGTTATAACAAAACTGTAGACTTTTCAAGATGCCGTTCTTACAAAAGATCTCAAAGTCACAATCCCCAAAGCCGATCCATAGCGGTTTTTAAACATTACGGGCTATATTACGAAGCTGGTGCTAACTTAACCAGAGCTGTTGTAAACTTAACCTCCATAGGCTATAATGGCAGGTTTCAGTTTACAACAGTTCGGTTTAAGTTAGCACCAACATTGTAAAACTGCCCCACATTGGATGCTTAAAAGAATTTTCCCCCATCTGCTGATTTTTTTTTTTTATTATTTTTTTTACAATGAATAGGCATCGATTTTTGTCTAGATTGGGCAGGGACAAAGCTTTTCCACTATTACATTCATGGAAATGACTTTCTTTTTGGACCAAGTTCTACTGAACTGGAACAGAGCTGTTGCAGCCGCTCCCTCTCGTCCTACCTCATCCCAGGACACACAATGGAATTTCTCAATCTTTTATTTTTCACATTTGAATTTTGTTTGTTACTATGTATATAGTTATGCATTCATGCCACGTCACTTCGTTGTCACAGCCGTCTTTCCAGCAACTAATTGGGACATCTTAAACGCTCAAACTGAGACATGTTGGGAAACTGATGCAATGTTACATACAATACTAGAATAGCTGCAGCACTCATCCTGAAAGTGCCTTTTATAAGGGTACTTCTGCGAACAATGAAACACAGCATACCGGCATTGGTCGAGTAGAGGTGACATCCCTGCTCTATAACTGTGGAGACACAGGTTCAAATCCTGGCAAGAGCACCTCTCCAGTAAGTGTCTGTAATGGTGTGCTATGGCACTCACCTCAAATAGCGTATTAGGATCCTTTTGGCCAGATTTCTAAAACAGAGAGCAATAAAGGCTGTATTCTGATCTCCCAAGCCAGGGAGTAAATAGACAGACCTGAATAGCAGCTAAGCTCAATTGATTTCAAGACCAAAAGACAGCTTAGTGCAAAACACAAATACTCTAAATGAACTGATAAAGACGTGATGCAAGACAAACGTGGTCAAGATATGTTTCAGATTGCTGAATATCAATGATCGTGATACATGAAACACATAAAACAGGCAACACTTTATACTTAGATTTGAAACATACAGAGTAGGAACTTTCTGAGTTTATCAGCCTGCAGGGTAGACCTTCAGTCAATGACTGGATTCTGTATTATACGATCATACAGAGTGGGAACTCCGTTCAATAGCCTGCAAGGCAGGCCTACAAGCAGAGCTTGGATTCTGTATAGCAACTAGGAATACACAGATACTAGACAGGATACTTGACAGGATAGATATTCAACAGCCTGCAGGGCAGGACTCAAATCATAAAACTTGTGGTAAATGCTGCAATCAGCAGTAACAAAACAACAAACAACTGGATGCCTTGCGATTAGGCCTCAAACCAGGTTCTAGCAAACAGAGAACAGAAAACTTGCAGAAGGACACAAACATGAAAACCAAACCTCACAGGCAAAAGCACAATAGGGATAAGCAATGAGAATAGTCAAATGGAATAGCCGGGTCACAACATATACAGGGTCCTCGTACAAAATCAGGTCAGCAACAAAAGATCAATGGAATTTGCAAGATAGCAGGCGATGCGGGAACTTTACTCCACTCCAATTTACTCCACAACCGTTCAAGGAGCAGATCATCTCCCACTGCTTTAACCACTTCGCTGCTGAGGACGCGCTCAGCGCGTCCTCAGCAGTCCCGCTGGTATGCGGAGGACGCGCTGAGCGCGTCCTCCCATCGGGGTCAGCGTTCGGCCGGGTTCCGGCCGATCGCTGGCCCCTCCGGTGCGGGCTGACATCCTGGATGTCAGCCCGGCATCCGGACCAGCAGCCGCCAGAATTAGGTGTCATCGCGGGGCCGCGATGACACCTAATTCAGGCGCCCCCCCCCGCATGTGCGGAGGAGGCGCCTGAAGGGAGGGGGGGAGGTCCTTTGGACCTCTCTCCCTCCCGATCGGCGGCGCACAGGGGGTTAACCCAGGCATCATTTGGAAGGGCACAGCCTGCCCTTCCAAATGATGCCTGGCATTAACCCCTGGGGAGCTGGATCGCGAATCGGCGCTGAAAAGCGCCGGTTCGCGATCCTTTCCCGGAGCTGGCCGACATCTTGGATGTCGGCCAAGCCTCCGGGAACTCCCCCAGAGGACTGGCGTCATCGTGCGTAGCACGATGACGCCAGTCCTAGACTTAACCCCTAACTGCCACCAACTGTGGAGATAGGGAGTTCCAATGAACTCCCTATCTCCCGATCCGTGGCAGCTAGGGGTTACATTTTGGTATCGTTGGATCGGCCAGAGCATGGCCGTTCCAACGATACCAAACATGAAAGTGAGAAATTTTGTAAAAAAAAAAAAAATGAAAAATAAAAATAAAAAAAATAAAAATAAAAAAAAAAAAAAAATAAACACTTTTTTTTTATTTTTTTTGGTTTGTTAATGCAGCAATATTGTTCCCATTTCAATTATAATGTGAACAATGATGCTGCACTAACGATTTTTGTATGCGGTGCGTTTGTTAAAAATAGTGTCATTTTCCCCAAAAAAAAATGTAACGAGACCCCATCTCTAATTTTTTTAACAAGCGCACCCCATACAAAATATAACCGCAATTTCTCGCATGTTAAAATGTGGAAAAAAACACTTTACACATTGTAAATTATTGAAAATACATATTTTATTGCATTTTTTGTTATAATATACAGACATGACATAACGTATACATATAATAATGACATATTATGAATCTACTGAGTCTGACGGAAAGAACGATATATAATATGTCTGGGTCATATACTAAAATAAGCCTTCAAACATGATGCGCAAAACAGGTAAAAATGACCTCAGCATAGGGGCGGGAAAAGCCTCAGCAGCGAAAGGGTTAAAGGCTGGTGGTTTCTTGCAATTACGCTAAGCCCCGCCTCCTCAGATGCCGTTTTGCCAGCTCTCAGTACTGGCAACAGGCTAGCCAGCGATGCCGCCGGGCACCCTGACCCCCAGGATGCGCTGCGGGGGCCAAGGATGTTACAGTGTCCTTCGGCAAGACATCTAACGGGACATACTCGCTACCCAGGACATACTTGAAAACGAGAGAAATCTCAATGTATCCTTCCTGGTAAAATACTTTCTCAAAAAAAAATAATTCATAGCACTCCACCTTCGAACTATGTTACATATTTAAAAACACTTAATATAGGGAAAAATTATGGCTATTTGGCTAAAGAATATAATCATACATTGCATAAGCCTGCCACAGCATCTTCTATACGTTAGAAACTTCTTTTGGTCTTCGTTATGCATTATAATACACATCATGGTATTAATTAGGGATGTGCAATTCGTTTCATATCGAATCGATTTTTGGATGGAATTTACCATATTCTTGCTTCCGAGGGCATCCCGAATCTGAAATGTCGAGTCATTCGATTCGATAACTCAGGTGATTCGAAATTTCAGGTCGATTCGATAAATCGGGTCGATTTGGTGAGTCGGGTCATTTCGGCGTTCGGATCATTTCAGTGATTCGGATCATCTCGGGTCATTCGGTTCAGTTGTTTTTTCATTTTATGCTGCAGTAATTATTCTGTAGAGGTGCTGCCCTGCAGTGTGCAGATTCATATGCTGCAGTAATACTGTAGAGGTGCTGCATGGCAGTGTGCGGATTCATATACTACATTAATTATACTGTAGAGGTTCTGCCTGGCAGCGTGCGGAATCATATGCTGCATTAATTATACTGTAGAGGTGTTGCCTGGCAGTGTACGGTATCATATGCTGCATTGAAACCTATGGGTTAAAAAGCCTTGTTTCTTTAAAAAAAGTTAAGAAACCTAAAATTTCACCCAAATATGCTTAAAAAATCTTAAAAGAATAAATAAAAACATAGAAAATGTCGGCAGATAAGAACCTTTCTGCCCATCTAGTCTACCCAATTACATGAAAACTTTACCTGGATTTATCTTTTGTTTAGGATAGCCTTATGCCTATCCCATGCCTGCTTAAATTCAATTACTGTTTTGGCCTCTACCACTTCTACTGGAAGACTGTTCCATGTATCCACCACCCTGTCAGTAAAATAATGCTTCCTGATGTTACTTTTAAATCTTTGCCCCTCTAATCTAAGACTATCAGGGTTATTCAGAGAGCGTGAAAAGCAGGAGAATGAAAAATTCTAGGTCAAAATAGCCGATTTGGAAGTGAGATGAAAGGGAGAATTTTTCTGGTTCGGCTATTTTGACCTAGAATTTTTCATCCTCCAGCCATTCTCCAGTCATTCTCCTGCTTTTCACGCTCTCTGAATAACCCTGTATGTCTTCTTGTTTTGCTACTTTGTTTCCTTTTAAATATACTCCCTTCCTCTACCTTGTGGATTCCCTTTATGTATTTAAATGTTTCTATCATATCTCCTCTGTCTCGTCTTTTTTCCAAGCTGTACATGTTAAGATCATTAAGCCTTTCCTGGTAACTTTTCTCCTTCAAGCCGTACACCATTTTAATAGCCCTTCTCTAAACTCTCTCTAAGATGTCTATATCCTTCTGGAGATACGGTCTCCAGTACTGCACACAGTACTCCAAGTGAGGTCTCACCAGTGCTCTGTACAGTGGCATGAGCACTTCCCTTTTCCTACTGCTAATACCTCTCCCTACACAACCAAGCATTCTGCTAGCATTTCCTGCTGCTCTATTACATTGACTACTTACCCTTAGATCCTCTGAAATAATGACCCCTAAATCCCTTTCCTCAGATGTTGAGGTTAGGACTGTATCAAATATTCTATATTCAGCCCTTGGGTTTTTACGTCCCAGGTGCATTATCTTGCACTTATCCAATTAAAACTCAATTGCCACAGCTCCGACCATTTTTTTAGTTTACCTAAATCATTTGTCATTTGGCTGATCCCTCCAGGAACGTCAACCCTGTTGCATATCTTTGTGTCATCAGCAAAAATACATACTTTTCCATTAATACCTTCTGCAATATCACTAATAAAAATATTAAAGAGAATGGATCCAAGTACTGACCCCTGGGGGGCAGAGCTGCCTACTGACAGGAGAGGACGCTGCTCACTGAGCTCTCTAGCTGACACTCGAAATACTTTGGATTTCAGCGTCTCCCTGTTAACTTTGTGAGCCCCATCCAGACGATCTGGTGCCTTAGAGGTGGAGACCGATTCTCCTGACGAGATCTGGGTGTTTTAGAGCTCGTTGGAGCCGTTACTGGACTTTGGACCTGCAGATGCGGCCTACTCTCTGGCGGCCATCTTTGAAGCCTGTTTCGCCTCTTAGGTTTTGGATTTAATTCCTATGCCCAGCGCCACGGCTACTGGACCCCTGATGACTTTACCGCCAGACACAGATGTCTCCGGGAGGAGAGGCTTCTTTGACCGGATGGGGGCACCAGGCGGGAACTCCGGATGATGCCTACAGCCGTTTGACCGCTGGCCTGGTAATGATCTCCCCGCTACTACGGAAGACATGCGGCTCCTCCTCGACGAACTGCGGGAGATCTGGAGAGCCGAGATGTGGATGCTGCGTGTTTGCCTGGGTGTTTGTGATGTTGGCGAAGCCGGAGGGCACCTCTTAAGTGGGCAACCGAGTGCAGAGCTACACGAGCTCGAGGCTGCAGTCCTGCTGACGGATCCTGGGACACTATTGGGAGCTTTGGAGGAGGGGAGGCCAACGGTGCTACCTGAGGTACGGATTTATGGCACTTCCCTAAGAAGCCGGAGCCCCGCGACGCTTACTGTCTGGACCCAGTTGTCACAGGGTGCTCTGGTCAGTCCATAACAGAGATGGCCTTGCAGTGCATTCTGTGCCATGGCGGGGATTCCTCTCCCGTGGGGACGACCTCCCTACCTAGCTGGATTCTCCTCTTGGCTGCTGGCTTGCCTCCCACTCTGGAGCCCTGTGGTGCTGTGCAGCTGCCTCAGGCCACTGAAGCTGACGGAGACGGCGCCTCGTGTGACTCCATGTTCCTGGACTCTGTTGGTGCTTTGTGCTTCCCTTTGAGTTTGGACACTGGTTGAGACATGTCCTCCCCCCTGCTGCCCTCTATCATTACTGATTCTGGACTGTGACCTACACCCCCCACTGCTGACACCCCCACCACTCTCCAGTTGAGAACCCCCCCCCTTGATGTTTTACCTCTGATTCTCATTTGTGTCTTCTCTTAGTTGTTGTCCCCTTCCCTCTATGCACTACTGAATGATATTGTAGTTCTGCCTGCCGACTTATTGGGCTTAATGTTATGTGTCGGAGGGAGCACCGGGACTCCCCACCACCCCCTTTCTTTTTTTTGTGTGGGACACTGGGAAGAAGCCTGGGCGAGCCGTCAGGATGGCTACCTAGGCCCTGCCCATCCTCTCGGCCCCAGGTCTCCCGGCCTAGTGGCCTCTTCCATGGCCCTCGGTTCGCTTAGTGTTGCCGGGGTGAGCCGGGAATGCCATGATACACTTGGCAGTCCCTCACCACCCTTAAATATTTTTTTTTTCTCTTTTCCTTTTTTCTTCTTATTTCCCCCGGTGCCCCCTCAGCGACCACCATTGCTGGATCAGCCCTCCTGCTGAGTTTTTGTACCCCCTTGTTATTGTTCTCCCCTCCCCCTTACATTCTGTGTGCTTTCTCTGTGAGTGTCACATCTGGCCCTGCGAGGCCATCTTGCTGGTTGGTCTGTGACCCTTTGTCTATTACAAAATAAAAATCTTGAAAAAAGAAAAAAAAAAAAGTACTGACCCCTGAGGTACCCCACTGGTAACAAGACCTTGCGCCGAATAAACTCCATTTACCACAACCCTCTGTTGCCTGTCACTCAGCCACTGCCTAATCCATTCAACAATATTGGAATCCAAGCTCAAAGATTGCAATTTATCGATAAGCCTTCTATGCGGAACAGTATCAAAAGCCTTACTGAAATCTAAATAAGCAATGTCTACTGCACCACCTGTGTCTATTATTTTTGTTACTCAATCAAAAAAATCAATAAAATTAGTTTGGCATGATCTCCCTGAGGTAAACCCATGGAGATTAAATAAGTAAAGGAACTTTCATTCTATTGGTAGTAATCTACTTCCCATTCTTAAATAAGCAATAAAAAAAACTAAATAACTCATTAAAAACGAAAAACCAAACTGAACCGAATCACCCGAATGATCCGAATCACCGAATCGCCAAAATGACCCGAATAATCGAATCGATCCAAAACTTCGAATCGTTGTCGAATCACCGAATCAAAAGGAAAACGGTCCGAAACGAAAAAAAAACACCTGGAAAAAACCCTGAAACGAAACGAAATTTTCAGCGGTGCACATCTCTAATATTAATTAGAAATTACAGTTTTAGTTGTCTAATTGGTATTGCATATATTCCACCGTATCTCAATCCAATTTTGTCATCTTTAAGTCTGTTGGAAGAGCATGACCTTGCGATGACCTTGCGATGACCTTGCGATGATACGTTTTTTTTTCTTTATACATGTTATATATTGCACTTTTCATTGGGACATAAATTCCTTGATAAGTTCCTTGTTGCTATTCTGACATGTGCTTTTGTAAGATCATTACCTGTTGGGTTTCCTCCTTTACAACGAGTCACTCTCTTCTTAAAGCTATTTTTAGAATGAAAAGTTTTTTATTTCAACAATGCAGAAATACAGAAATATTAAGCAGTACATTACATCTTCAATGCAGCAGACATGTTTTAGAGCAAGAGTGTTTACGAAATAATCCACAGTATAAAGTCCGCATCTCAAATCTGCCAATACAGAAAGAAATAAAGCAATATCGCATAAATATAGCATAACCAAGTAGTGCTACTGAAACATAAGTCGGGACTCCATTGTCTTATGCTACATTCAATGTGTACCATATCATCAGTAGGTAGCTAGAAACAGACAGCGGAGTGAAACTGAACATTTCAAACTTAAGGTTCAAAACACATCTGACCTCCCTCAATGTACGTCCCCTGCATCACTGACAACGCTCATATAAATCCCGAGGTAGAATACAAATAGTAGCTTTAAGGCAATGGGTATTCAAAAAGAGGTCCTTATGAGGGCCTCAGAAGATAATAAAGTGGGGGTATGGAGGTAAGGACATGTATGAGCAGGAAAAACCGCTAATGAGAGTAATGAAAAGGGGAAAGAAGCGAAAGAAGAAGTGCAGAAGAAGAAAGAAGAGAGAAGGATGGGCAAAGAGGGGAGAGAACGATATATAAGAAGAAAGACAAAAAAAAAAGGGGGTGAGGGTGAGCCAACCGCCCTTGAATCTTCTCCTCTTAATGCGAACTTTTGCTTTTGTAGGCGTCATTAAAATATCTTTTAGTGTCCTACAGTACCAGTCTCTCCAGCGCCTCCGCCACCTCCCTCCAGGGTCCTCTGAAATCTCGTCGAAGAGCAGAAGGACGACCAATGAAACCACACATCTAGAAAATGTTGAGCTGCCATTGAGGGCGAGAGAGCAAGTTCCTCATTTGATCTTAGTATTTCAAGTCTATCGACCAGGACCCTCATGGTGGGCGCGGAAGTCGATTTCCAAAAAACCGGGATCAGTGATCTAGCTACCAAGAGGATGCAGAGCAGTAGTGATTTTTTCAGATTCACCACCGAAAACGGTAGCTGAAGTAGCAGGAAAGTTTGGGGCGTAAATTCCAAGGTCACGTCCGTGGTATCATGTACCAGGTTCCGTACCATCTTCCAAAATGGTTGCAGGAGTGAGCATTCCCACCAGATATGGATATATGTGCCTATGGCAGCATCGCATCTCCAACAGTTCGGAGACACAGTGATGTTAAATGAGGCCATTATTGCCGGCGTGCGGTACCAAAAGGTTATTATTTTATATGATGTTTCCTGGTACTTGGAGATCTGGGACCCCGAGTGAGTAAGGGTCAATGTTTTCGTCTAATCAACATCTGGTATGGGGCCATCTAGTATGCGTTCCCATCGAGACATGAACGCGGGAGGTTTGTTATCAATTATCCTTAATAAACTGTAAATGGTGGATACTGCATGTGCCAACGGCGTGGTTCGGTGACACAGCGTTTCGAATGCGGAGAGTCGTCTGGTTAATGAGATATTATTCGGTAGTTTCTTCATAAACGATTTAATTTGGTGAAAATTGAATTTTTCCGCAATTAAAGCTATTTTTAAACAAAGTTTTGTGTTTATATACTGTTTTTTATGCTTTCCTCATTTTTAAAAATTAAAAAATGTACCATACATTTTGAAAAGACACTACCGTATCAGATCACTTTATTGTTACCAGAAAATGCTTTGAAACTCATGACTGGTTACTGAAAATACAGTCTTGCCAATAAAAAGATTTAAAAAATGCAAAGAAACTGAGCTTAGTCTAATTATTTTCAATTAACATCCTCTGACTCCTATATGTATTTATCCAACAGGCGTTAGGTCTATCCTGGTGAGTAACAATGTTGTAGTGAATGGTATTTTCAGACAATATGTTCACTGTCTTTATTTCTGGTTTTGAATTTTTGTGTTGGTTTTGAATAAGGCTAGGGTCAAACGAACACATTTTTCATGTCTACCATCAAAAAGTGCGTTGATGCGTACGAACGCATTTTTTCACGGAAGATGCGATACTGGTCATACGATTTGCAATTTCAGCCGTATTTTTTACGGATCCAAACCAGGAAACTTTGGGTGTCTGGACGTGATGTTGGCCGGACATGAGCAGAGTCTGACGTCTCCTAATCACGCACACACGCCGCTATTTGGACGCAGCGCACTCTGTACGTCAGTACTAGCGGTTCAACGTTCTTGCAAAAATACGTTCGTTTGCCGCTTGAGTTGCGCGGTCAAACTTTCGTGCGGCTAAACGAACGTTCGCACTGCGTTCGTCTGGCCCTAACGTTAAAGTTAAGTTTTATCTTTTCTTGATTTATGATTTAGTGCAGATGATGGTTTAAGATTGAGGACTGCATGTGTGTATATAATATTCTTGACCAACATTGATGACCTGCAAGTCGTTTGTTCTACAAGCAGGCAGAGGAAACATATGCAAAACATGCTACAGAAACTGCTAAATTTTTTATTGCAGCCTGCTTTTTAACACTCCTAAACATCATGGAGGTTTTCTAATGTCCTATAACTAAATCATGCACTGAATCTTAAAACCTGATGTTATTAAAGCTGTTTTTGTTAAATTCAATACAGTGTCGATTGTTTTAGATACATTATCAAGATGCCCCTGGATATTTTGAAATCCTGAGAATGAAAAGTTCAGGCAGTTGGCATTGTCTTTCTTTCTTCAGATTTTACTCGCATCCATCCTAGACCTTCTCTTGTCCTGCAGCTTTATGTCGAGTTGTCGAAGCTGTTCTAGGAAACCATGATTAGGGAAGATGTCGCGGTGTTCACTTACAGTTCTAAGGGCATCAAGGAGGGATAAGCCTTCTGAGATCATAAGGAAAGCCAGGACTAGGGAGGCAGCCCGACTAATCCCCATTGCGCAATGTACAAGAACCTTGCCTGTAAAAAGGAGGATAACAGGACAGGTTATGGAGCTTTCTTGCATTGTTTAAAGTCCCATTACATGACAGACATATATATAGTGGGCATAATATGGACAAAACCAGGAGGCATTTCAGCTTACTAAAGGCCTCATTCACTGCTGTATAAGGTCACCCAGGGCATTAGTTAGGAGGAGTCTGTAAGAAAACTTAAGGGCCAACTACACATTCATAGTTTTTAATAGAAATTATGTAAAATTCTGTCATGAAGACCCCATGAATCGTGAATATGCCAGGCCTGGTCATCCCTTTAATCCTGTCACTGCCAAGATCTAAAATCCTTTCTGCCTAAAGTGCCGTTGTAGGCGCTCTCCCATCACTTGCTTGTTAGAAAAGATCCCGTTTATCAAAGTTATCTGATTCTTGGAAAGTTGTCCCACCATTGTGTCCAAAGTTTTTCTAAATGCTAATCTGTCAGTGTGAAACCACATTCTGTCTCTCTCTCTCTCTCTCTTTCTCGCGCTCTCTCTCTTTTTACCTCAGGAGCCTCCCTCTTCCTGAAGTATTTTACCATATTAATTTAGTTTCATTCATAAACCTAAATGGTACTGATTAAAACCCAGATTGGTTTATCATATTCTGGGTTTGTGCACCATGCACACTGTTGCCTAGTAAACACGCCTCAACGTGTCCTTGGACTGGCGGTTCTAGAATATCAGAAAGGAATGGGATACAATGCATCTTTACAGACAGGTGAAGTCCCAACTCACTGTGTGACATGATATCTGTAGCTTGCTTTCTGCATTGCTTATCCTCATTGTCATCACATGAGCAAGGAATTTGTAGTGTCTGTAGCACCGTTATTGAAACAAAATAGTGAAGTAAGCATGCACTACCACAATAGTCATGGAACATTCTGGAAATCCCAGGTGGTCTGGTGTGTTCTTTCTCTATTTAGTACATACAGCAATGTATGAGTGGACACACAAATGCAAAATATGTTTTAGCCCTTTCTAGTACACAAAAAAAATATTTCAATTTATAGCCATCTTATATAAATTTATATATGACAACTTTATAAGTTGAGTTGAAATAAAATATTCTCTTGTGTATACATTAAACCATTAGCAATCCATCTGTTTAAAGCAGCGAAGGCACTGATCCCTAGCAGGGTTATTCAAAGAGATTCGAAAAGTCACCGCACGTTCGGTGACTTTTCGTTCTCTTCAATTCGGTGCAAATCGGCTTTCCCATTTCGGCGACCCTGCGGTGTATTCAGCAAGCACCACAGGGCAGGGAAAAGCTGCCGAAAACCTGGCGAAAACCAGGCGAATGCACGCCGAAAACCCGCAAAAACATCTGGATTAACCCGTCAAAGACGCTGGAAAAACCCGAGCAGTAGCCGATCACACGCAGCGAAGCCGCCGGAAAAAGCAGACACCGCAGAAGAAGGCAGTGAATAAATTAGGAAAACAGTTTGCTTGAATGATTGAAAAGTGAAACGCTGTTTGCAAAGAAACTACTGAGCGAACATGTCTGAAATTTACATATGAGGTCCAGGGATTGATAATAAAAACGGCTGTTACAGAAAAAATAATTCAAGTTTAAAAAAAAATCTGACTTTTTTTTTAAAAAAAAAATCCTTAAAATATCCTAAAAAATTTATAAATAAAGAGACTCTTTACTGCAGAATTTTATAATGAACTGTTTATTAGATATTCAGGGTTATTCAAAGAAATCCGAATTGCTGGAGAAAGGTAACCGAACGCTGAAAATCAGCGTTCGGTTACCTTTCTTGGTCATTCAGCTATCCAGAGAGCAGTTAATATGCCAAATCCTGGCGAATTGCCTGCACATTCGGTGCCTGTTCGGTGCCTGTTCGAGGGCAGTGAAATCCCCATAAAAAAGCACTGCTTCGGCTATTCAGAGAACACAAACCAGCAGTGAAAGATTCCCGAAATGTCCTGCCATTCGGTGGTTAATTCGGCAGGTTTATTCAGGAGAATCCATAGGCTTCAATGTTAAAAATAATCCCGTTTTAATTAAATATCTAATAAACCGTTCATTATAAAATTTCTGCAGTAAAGAGTCTTATATGGATTTTAGGATATTTAGCATTTTTCTGGATTTTTTTATTTTTTTTTAAAAAGCCCGATTTTTTTTTTCGTATTTTTTCTGTAACAGCCCTTTTTATTATCATTCCCTGGACCTCATATGTAAATTTCAGACATTTTCGCTCAGTAGTTTCTTTCAAACAGCATTTCACTTTTCAATCATTCAAGCAAACTGTTTTGCTAATTTATTCACTGCCTTCTTCTGCGGTGTCGGCTTTTTCCGGCAGCTTCACTGCGTGTGATCAGCTCCTGCTTGGGTTTTACGGCGTCTTCGACGGGTTCATCCAGATGTTTTTACGGGTTTTCGGCGTGCATTCGCCGGGTTTTCGCCAGGTTTTCGGCGGGTTTTCAGCAGCTTTTGCCTTCGACAGCCCTGTGGTGCTTGCTGAATACACCGCAGGGTGGCCGAAATGGGAAAGCCGATTTGCACCGAATTGAAGAGAACGAAAAGTCACCGAACTTGCGGTGACTTTTTGAATCTCTTTGATTAACCCTGATTGAATTAAAACGGGAATATTTTTAACATTGAAGCCTATGGGATTCTCCTGAATAAACCTGTCGAATTAAACCACCGAAGGCAGGGCAATTCGGGAACCTTTCACTGCTGGTTTGTGTTCTCTGAATAGCCGAAGCAGTGCTTTTTTTATGGGGTTTCACTGCCCTCGAACAGGCACCGAACAGGCACCGAATGTGCAGGCAATTCGCCAGGATTTGGCATATTGCCTGCTCTCTGGATAGCCGAATGTCCAAGAAAGTTAACCGAACGCTGATTTTCAGCGTTCGGTTACCTTTCTCCAGCCATTCGGATCTCTTTGAATAACCCTGTAGGTCCTGGAAACAACAGGCTCCCCAATGGTTGTTGATTGGATCGAACAGGTTAGGCTGCCGGCACACGAGCGTATTTACTGCTCGTGTGCGCCCACACTTCCCTTTGTCTGTGCCTTTTTGACGGGGAGGGCTGACCACCGGACGTGAAAAAGCTCTCCCCATCAAAAAGCTAAACAGACGACAGGGATACAAAGCGCGGTCCTCCATAGGAGGATTGCGCTTTGTACGCTGAGCGCAGAGAGTGGAAGGAACGCCCACTTTCACGGACGTTCCTTCCTCTCTCTCAAAATGCTTGTGTGCCGCCGGCCTTAATAGGGTCAGGGGAAATGGAAGAATTACATCTCTCCTCGGAAAACAAGTATGATTATTATTCTGAAGTGTGGTACTTGTGGTCGTATTTTGCACTTAAACACCGACGCTCGTGTATTGGTCTTGAGGCTGAGTGCCCACAGTCCTCGGTTACAGTAGTCTAGGCCCCTGCTCCCCTGACCCTCTCTCCTTGATTTCAGATCCTGACTCCACCTGCTTTCATTAATATAATTTTAGTATAGGCTTACACAGACTATTCGGAGACTCAGTTCTACAGTTTATCTATGTCGTTGCTTAGTTTTTATTTTTCAGTTATTTAGTTGTATATATTGTACCTTAATTCAGCGCCATTACACACATTTTTATGTTGTGTCATTTGTCTTAAGTATATGTAAAATTGCTAAATTTAGATTTTATTTGTAAATATTGACATGTCTGTATCAGAATTTCATGATTATTTGTTACTAGGTTCTCGTGACATTGTCTTCAAAATCATTTTTATTCGAAGATAGTATAACAAGAAAATATATATATATATATACATATTCTGGTGGTGAGGGTTGGTGTTATACCCTTTCCCAGACAAGCTTTTTTTTAAAATAAAAAAAATAATTTAGTAACATTAATTTGATATAGAATGTGTAGTTAACACTAAATAGGATTAAATAACAATCTAGCATAGGGATTGCTATTCTGAGATCAACCAAGGCTTGCGGGGTACATTTTGTACTTTACAGAACTGGACACGCATGGGAAAATGTTGCGGTGTGTGCCAGGATGGAATGAGTAGATGGAGCATTAACTACTGCCAGAAAACAGAGCAGACTGCCACACAGTGGTAAAACAGGCATTCATGCTACCATGCCATACAACCATACCCACAGTCTCCCGTCCCAATCTACTTCATTCATTTGTGGCGTGCTATTAAAAAGATTATGATGGCAACATCATTTATCAGTGATCTTCAAAAAATAAATTGATCTTTAACCCCTTCACACCCAAAATCGAGTTTTTGATTTTGCATTGTAATGCATTGAAAAGCACTCATTAGTATATCAAAAGACAATTTTCACACCTTTATAAAGCAGGATTAGTGTGTCCCTGTGGAGAAACAAAATCCTTTGTTGTATGGCTCTCCAAATTACCCTGGAGAGATCTAAATCCATCTGGAAATAGAGCCCCAGTCCTCATTGTAACAAAATGTTCAAATAGATTACTGAACATTACAGCTGCCAGGGAGAGGGCAGAACATAGGGAGAGCTCTGGAGTTACTCATTGCAGTACAGGGATAAGATTCAAGAGGTTTATCTGTACAGTATAGATAAAAGGTGTTACTGTAATTTACATATAAAGGCATTATGTCACTTACAGATATTATTTTATATTCTACTGGTATATTTTGGAAGCTGCATTGCTAAAAACCTCATTATGATCACTACAAATCCCCATAAGCAGAAGATCTGACCAATTTTATTCATCACTTTTACTGTATCTAACACAAAGGTCTTTTTTGCTTGTACGACAATATTGCAGACCCCATTTGAAATTGTGTAAGATAAGGGACACAATCCAGAGCTCAAAATCTTACATTTCAACAATATTTCTGTAAAGGATAAACGAAAAATTGAAAAATTAAAAATGAGCAAATGAACATTAAATTTTTTAACTAGGTTAAAATAACAATTTCTGTGCAAATAGTCTATTTCGCCCTATATTTAATTGTTACCTTCACATCCCAGGTTTCAAATAAATGTTATGATAAATTTTAACAAAAGAGTGAAGAGGTTAACGTAGATTTTGAGACCTCTGAGTTGTTAAGCAATTCTCAGATGGTATTTACTACTGGTTTTGAGCACTGGAACAGATAATTTTTCGAGGTTCAAATCGTGACATTTAAAGGCCAAACAACTACTGCAGAAAATGACCAACTATATGGACAGCTACTCCATGACGGATACCTAGCAAAGTTTTGTCTTAAGATCTCTTTCTCAATGAATCCTTACCTTTGTTACATTGTAGCCCTGCACTTATAAATTGAGCCGCTGGGTAGAAATAGGTGCTCATGTTAAAATTTGCATCATCATCTGCTTCTACCCCATAATAATCAATGTTGAGGTCTTTGTAGAATTCGGGTCCAGTGTTTATCCGGTATCGCCCCGAGGCAGCATTTAGTATATGAGTTATCCCCAGCTCTCGCAGCACTGATTTATCCCTGGCCGTGAATCTGTGAATATACATTGTGAAAAGAGTCTTAGGCAAAAAAATACATGCATTCTACATATATATATATACATCTACAGAATCATTCTCCACCCCATTAATTTACATACTGTAGGTTTTCTAGCAATCAGTCCCTTCATTTTTGCCATATTCAATATTGTTTCCTAATGGTAATTTCCAGATGGACAACTCTTCAATAGACCATTCCCCCATCCAATAAACTAGATATTATACTGTAGTTTTTTTGGGTGGTATTGCTGCTGAAGGCTTTCTTGCATCCCATTAACTATAAATAAAAGCTTTAGAGGATTCTGTTGCAGCCCATCAAATACATTTACTGATGGTATGAGCCAAGGTACTTGCCATACGTTTTGACATAATGGGTTATTCAGAGAGCGCCGAAAAGTCGCTGACATTTTGGTGCTCTCATTCCCCGCACTTCGGGGAATCAAAGTTCTCCACCCTGCGTTTAATTCAGCATTCACCACAGGGTCCCTGGATTGCAGGGAAAAACTTTCGAAAAACTGTCAATCCCACTAGAACCGCCACAAAATAAATGCCGAACACGTCAGAAAAAGCCGACGAGCCATCGAACACAGTGTAGACCAGCCGCCGGAAAAAGCCAACAAGTCGACAAAAGGGATGTAAAAAAAGAAGATTTGAAAGTGTGAAAATTGAAACGCTGTTCGCAAAAAAACTACTGAACGAAAATGCCTGGAATTTAAATATAAGGTCCTATGAATGAAAATAAAAAATCTTAGAGAAAAAAGAAAAAACGCTTTAAAAAAAAGAAAAAATGATGAAAACCCCCCCAAAAAATGCCTAAAAGATCCTAAATAATAATAAAAAAAATAATCCATAAATAAAGAAACTTTTTACTGCAGATTAAAATAAAACTGTTTATTATATATTGGATAGAAACGGTTTTATTTTTAACATTGAAGCCTATGGGGTTTGCCTGAATAAACCTGCCGAATGAAAGCACCGAACAGCAGGGCATGTCGGCAACCTTTCACTGCTGTTCGGTGTTCCCTGAATAGATTAACCATTGCTTCTCTATGGTGGGATTTCACTGCCTTCGAACAGGCACGTATGTGCTGGCAGTTCGCCAAAATTTAGCAAACTGCCTGCTCTCTGAATAGCCAAATGGCCCCGAAATGTCACCATATGGAGAATTTCACTGTTCGGTGACATTTCGGGGCCAGATCGGCTCTCTGAATAACCCTTATAATATTTTATATTGCTAAATCTTGCTTTATTTCCTGTCACATTAAAGTGTTATTTCTATTATATTATATTAAAATAATTTTTGTATTCAAGCACATCCTAAAACTCCTTCAATCTTTACTCCAGTAGGGGTTTTCTGGTCCCCTAAGGCTGGGGTCAGACCAGCGCACTTTTAACGTGCGTTCTGGCGCACATAATTACGGCCGCACTAGCAGCAGATGACGGGCAATGACGGCCAACATACGAAGTACGGTCGCACAAAAGTCCGGCCGTGCAACGCAAGTGGAATTTGAACGCATTTTCTTGAGAACGCTGAACCGCTAGTACTGACGTACTGAGTGCGCAGCTGCGGCATAGTGGCGTGTTTGCGTGATTCGGAGACGTCAGACGCTGCACATGTGCGGCCCATATAACGGCCAGACGAAAAAAGTGTCCTGTGGTGGCTGTTGTGGTACCTGGCAATTGCAGAAGATGGCTGGTGTGGATATTGATGTGGAGCGTCTGATAGCGGCAGTGGCGGAGCATCCCGAGATTTGGGACACGGCTTGTGACCTGTACAAGGACAAACCGAGAAAGGCCAGCGCATGGGTTGCAGTCTCGAGGGTGGTGTACCTGGAGTATGATACGTGGTCTGACAGAGAGCAGAAGCTACAGAGTGAGTACATGATTATTTAATTCATAATCACATGTAAATTGCATGTACAATAAAAGTAAAGGCAAACATAATAGGTGCCGTCACATGTTAAATGCTCCCCAGCTGCCAGGGCACCTGCCCTGCATAGCTAGTAAAATAATTAGACAGAGCATCGCGAAACCTGTTGCTGTGTCTATTCACAGCTATTATGTCATGGTTTGCATATTCATCCAGACCCGTAACTGTGAGGGTATCAGCGAAATTAAAACCATCCCTCGCACGAACATAATTATGTAGGATGCAACAGCATTTCACTATATCCACACAGAAGTCCACATTTACATCAAGCGGTCTATGAAAAATCCTCCACTTGTTGGTCAGTATGCCAAAGCTACACTCCACATACCGTCTCGCCCGCGACAGCCTGTAATTAAACAACCGCTTCCTCACAGTCAGGTGTGTCCCTGAGTAGGGCCGTAGGAGATGTGTGGATAGGCCGAATGCTTCGTCACCCACGAAGGCATAGGGGACTGCCACGTCACTGCCAGGCAATGGTGCGTGTCTGGGTATGTGCAGGGTCCCACTCTCGAGCTCATCCCACAGTGTAGAGTTCCTGAACAGTGTGGAGTCAGAGTCTTTGCCGTATGATCCGACATCCACATACACAAAATCATAGTTGGCATCTGCCACCGCCAGTAGACCAATGGAAAAGTAATGTTTATAATTTTGATACAGTGAGCCACTGTGCAGTGGCTTCACTATGCGGACATGTTTGCCATCCACGGCTCCAAGGCAATTGGGGAAGTTGGCTCTCCCCCAAAATCCTGCTGCAATTGCTACCCATGCCTCGTCCGTGGGTGTTGGTAAACATTGCTTCTTCATGGTTTCCCATATTGTTTGGCACACCTTGCGGACGATCTCACCAGCTGTTGATCTGCCAACGCGAAGTTGTAATGCAGATCCTTCAAACTGCATCCACTAGCAAGATACCTGGGAAATATGAATTAAATCTGTGTTATGATCACATCATATGAACCGACCCTAATGTCACTCTCATTATGTTTTGCAGCACATGATATTAGCAACAAGTGGCGCACTATCAGGGACAACAACACCCGGGTCCTGAAAAAGGAAGCGGCAGCTGCGCGCTCTGGAGCTGGGGCACGGAGGAAGGTGCACAGTTATCTTTATGCCGAACAATTGTCGTTCCTCAGGAGGACCCAGGAGCCAAGGCCAACTGCGAGCAGCATTGACCAGCCATCCACTTCTGGGTCACAGGAGCAACACCTGCCGGCAGGGGGTTCTGGCAGCTGGCAGGAGGAGGTTGACCAGGGTGGCACGGACTCGCAGGTGGAGGGGGAGGTGGAGACCGGACCGGTGCCAGCTGCAGCACCGAGAGACAGCACCAGACCGTCTCACAACAGGAGGAGGGGACCGCTTGGCGACTTCGAGCAGGCCATGGTCAGGTTCATGGGGTCGCACAATCCACAACCTCCACGCTGCACCATCACTGACAGTGAGGACATGTCCTTTGTCCATTCCTGTAAATCCCTGCTGGACCAGATGACCCCGGCGCAGAAGGTGGAGTACCGCCGCAGATCCCTGGACCTCATCCATGAGATCCTGTCCCGTCCAGAACAGGCTGCGGTCTACTATGGTGCTGTGCCACAAGGCCACCATGCCACTGGTTATGCCAGCCACAGCCAGGCGCCACCCACCCACCCATGTCCCATGTTGCTGGGCCTCCCCCAGAGTCTGGGTACCGCCGCGGATCCACACATGGTCCTCCTGAGCCAGATGCTCCTCTGTACCAGGATTTGTGAGGTGTCTTGTCTGTTTTTTTTTTTGGTTGACATGCTGTTCCTGTTGTCACTGTTATGTTTTGTCCTTCATGTTATTTTCTTTTGTATATATGTTACAAATATGATATTTATTTATTTTCTTGTTTATTACAATATATTTCTAATTACATACATTCTTGTCAGTGTCCGAGGTTTTTTTGGACGTGTCTTGGAATGTGATGCCTGCGTGTGGGTGGGTATGAATGTGTTTGCGTACATGTCACTACAGACCAACAATAGGGGCTCTGCACACCGAGCACATGTCTGCTGACTGGCAGCGAAGTCATGCATGCTGTTGTTTGGAAGTACTTACCGCAAAGTGATGACCAGCATCTCCTCCGGTGGTATGGCATCCCTCATGTTGGTGTCCCTCTTGGTCAGCGGCTCCCGTAACTGTGACAACAGTTCATCGAATGAGGGGATGGACATCCGCATGTAGTTGAAAAACTTCACGGGGTCCCTCTCTCGCAGTGGCCTGTACAGCGTCACAAAGTGGCCATGCGTGTGTCTGGCAGCGTTGATGGGATGAACCCATGATCGCCGTTGTCTTTTGTGCTGGAGGTACAGGTAGCCCGTTGCAGCAAACACAAACACTTGCAGTGCATCCATCTTGGTGAAACGCCACCATCCACGAAATGGATTTTTATACCCCTTCACCTTATTTTTTGATTCACCTATTGATTTGGTTAATAAGATTACGCGTTTAATTGCAGATCCGTAGAAAATCACGCCAAGAAATGCGCATCGTATGACCGTTTTCGCGTATTGCGTGAAAAAATACGTCAATGCGTTCGGACGCACTTTAAGGCTAGGGTCAGACTGAGGCAGTGCGAACGCGCGTGCAGCCGCACTTAATCACGGCCGCACTAGCAGCAGATGCCGGGCAATGACGGCCAATATACGAAGTACGGTCGCACAAAAGTCCGGCTGCGCAACGCAAGTGGAAAATGAACGCATTTTTTCGAGAACGTGAAACCGCAGGTACTGACGTACAGAGTGCGCTGCGTCTGCTAGCGGCGTGTGTGTGTGATTAGGAGACGTCAGACGCTGCTAATGTCCGGCCAACAAAACGTCCAGACACAAAAAGAGTTTTATAGATGATCCGTACAAAATCACGGACGAAAATGCGCATAGTATGACCACTATCACGTATTCTGTGAAAAAATGCGTCCATTCGTTCGAACGCACTTTTTCACAGACAACATAAAAATGCGTTCGTCTGACCCTAGCCTTATACGTTCGCGTGTAAAAATGCTTTCATTTGACCCTAGCCTAAAACGTTTGACAATCAGGGTTATTCAAAGAGATCCGAATTGTGGCCGAAAAGGTAACCGAACAGTGAAATTCAGCGTACGCATACCTTTCCTGGCCATTCGGCCATTCAGAGAGCAGACAGTTCACCAAATGTTGGCAAATTGCCTGCACATACGGTGCCTGTTCGTTGCCTGTTCGAGGGCAGTGAAATCCCCATAGAGAAGCAATGCTTCATCTATTCAGAGAACAAAAACCAGCAGTGGAAAGTTGCCGAATTTCCCTGCTGTTCGTTGGTTTCATTCGGCAGATTTATTCAGGCAAATCCCATTGGCTTCAATGTTAATAATATTCCCGTTTTAATTCAATATCTAATAAACCGTTGATTATAATATTCTGCAGTAAAAAGTCTCTTTATGTATAGATTTTTTAGGCATTTTTCAGGATTTTTTTTTTAAATCATTTTTTCTTTTTTCAGTAACAGCCCGTTTTATTATCATTCATTGGATCTTCTATGTAAATTTCAGACATTTTCGTTCAGTAGTTTCTTTGCAAACAGCGTTTCACTTTTCAAACATTCAAGCAAACTGTTTTTATTTATTTTTTTCACTCTGCGGTGTCGGCTTTTTTTGCTTTTTTCTGCTCTGCGCTGTGATCGGTGCCTGCTCGGGTTTCTCCAGCGTGTTCGGCGTTGTTAATCCAGATGTTTTTGTGGGTTTCGGTGTACGTTCGGCGGGTTTTGCAGTGAGTGTTCGGCGGTATTTGCGGCGGCTTTTCCCTGCGCTTCGACGGCCCTGTGGTGCTTGCTGAATACACCGCAGGGTCGCCAAAATGGGATGGCCAAATCGCACCGAATTAAAGAGAACGAAAAGTCTCCGAACATGCGGTGACTTTTCGATTCTCTTTGAATAACCCTGAATGTCTTTTCCTTTGGTTGGATTTTTGTTACTTGCCAAAACCTATGCTACCTGCATGCAATTATTTTATTTTTCGTTTTATTTCATCAGAATTTTTAAACACAAATGATAGCTGCTAGATTAATTGCCATAAATATATGGAATGAAATGTTTAGTATCCCTGGGTTCCCTGTGTCTATTGTGGACAGAAAGAAGTCCGAGTTGCTTCTCTAATAACAATTATAAAAGTTTAATACTTGGTATATAATAAACCACATTAAGAGCAAAAATAAAATAAACTCAAAATAACTGGCTGTTTAATTATGTCCAAATATTTTATATATTTGATTTTTTTCATAATGTCAATGAAGTTCTCTAGACTGTAAGCTCCTATGAGCAGGGCTCTCTACACCTACAGGCAGTGGTGTATTTAGGTTTTGTGCTGCCCTAGGCCTGACTAAACTCGTGCACCCCCTAATTTAAATTTGACGCACCCCTTCCTGTCAAGGGCACACCTCTTCCTGGTTAATCCCCACCCTTCCTCTTTAAGCTCCACCTTTTCCTCTTAGAGCTCCGCCTTTTCCTCTCTTTATATTAAAAGTGGATACCAAGTGCCTACTTGTATATTTTGTATACCATTTCAAATATATCTATTGAGATAAAGAAAATTATGAAATGTTTAAATTCAAGCATTTTTACAAAGAACAGCCACGCATGTCAAGTAAACGGGATCACAGCCGCTCTAATTGGTTGAACAATAAAATCCACAGAAACCTGCACTGCATATGAGCGTATCACAGAGCTGCACAGCAATAAAACCCACAGAAATGTGCAGTGTGTATGAGCATATCACAGAACTGCACAGCAATAAAACTCACAGTAATGTGCAGTGTGTATGAGCGTATCCCAGAGCTCCAGGGCAATAAAACTCACAGTAATATGCAGTGTGTATCACAGAATCCACAGCAATAAAACTCCCAGCAATGCAATGTTTAGTGTGTGTCAGCGTATCAGAATCCACAGCAATAAAACTCCCAGCAATGCAATGTGCGGTGTGTATGAGTGCATCAGAATTCACAGCAATAAAACTCACATCAAATGCAATGTGTGGTGTGTGTCAGCATATCAGAATCCACAGCAATAAAACTCCCAGCAATGCAATGTGCGGTGTGTATGAGTGCATCAGAATCCACTGCAGTAAAACTCCCAGCAAACCGAGTGTATATGAGCACACAGCAATTATGCTGTGGAGCCATCTTGTCAGCAGTGGGGTGCCACTGCCAGAGGGTGCACTGTAGCTTTGATTCCCTTCCCGGTGGGTGTTCAGTCCAGAATAGAGTCTGTGTTAACGAAAGGGCGGGCAGCTGCGCGCGTGCGTTTCACGTGGTTCAGCCAGTCATGTGGTACTGAGACTCAGAGAAATGGCAGTGAAATGCCCTGATGTTCGGTGGTTTCAATCAGCAGGTTTATTCAGGCGAACCCCATAGGTTTCAATGTTAAAAATATTCCCGTTTTTATGCAATATCTAATAAATCATTTATTATTTTAATCTGCAGTAAAAAGTCTTATTGATTTTTTTTTTAGTACCTTTTAGTCATTTTTCAGATTTTTTGGGCAAAATTCCCCCCCTTTTTTTTAATAGCAGTTTTTCTTTTTTCTGTAACAGAACTTTTTATTATCAATCATAGGATCTTCTATGTAAATTCCACAAATTTTCGTTCAGTAGTTCTTTTGAAAACAGCAGGCCACGGGTTTGCGGTGGCAGCATTCAGCGGCCGACTCCATGCACTTTGGGGACCCTGCGGTGAATGGTGAATTCACTGCAGGGTGGGGAAATTTTATTCTCCTAAGTGCAGGGAACTACAGAACACCAAAAAGTTGGCGTCATTTCGGTGCTCTGTGAGTAACCCATTTAGTGGTGAGGTTTTTTGCTGCCCCCTGGAAAGTGAAATCTCAATGTATCCTTCCTGGTAAAATACTTTGCAAAATTTAAAAAAATAATAAAAAAATTTAGGGGTGGGGCCACCCAGTGCGGGCCGCCGCACCCTGGAAAGTGCCGCCCTAGCAGTGGCGTAGCGTGGGTTGTCAGCGCCCGGGGCCAGCCAAGAATTGTGCGCCCCCACCTGTGGACACGTTATCGATATTGCCCCAGCTCTCACATGGATTTGCCCCAGCTCATGGATTTGCCCCAGCTCATGGATTTGCCCCAGCTCATGGATTTGCCCCCAGCTCATGGATTTGCCCAGCTCATGGATTTGCCCCCAGCTCATGGATTTGCCCCCAGGTCATGGATTTGCCCCCAGGTCATGGATTTGCCCCCAGCTCATGGATTTGCCCCAGCTCATGGATTTGCCCCCAGGTCATGGATTTGCCCAGCTCATGGATTTGCCCCAGCTCATGGATTTGCCCCAGCTCATGGATTTGCCCAGCTCATGGATTTGCCCAGCTCATGGATTTGCCCCCAGGTCATGGATTTGCCCAGCTCATGGATTTGCCCAGCTCATGGATTTGCCCCCAGCTCATGGATTTGCCCAGCTCATGGATTTGCCCAGCTCATGGATTTGCCCCAAGGTCATGGATTTGCCCAGCTCATGGATTTGCCCCAGCTCATGGATTTGCCCCCAGCTCATGGATTTGCCCATCTTACACATGGATTTGCCCAGCTCTCACCTGGATATTGCTCCAGCTCCGGGAGGGGTTGAGGGGACCCAGATGCCGGGCAGCGAGAGTGCCTGCCCGGTCCTGAAGAGTCCGTCCTGTTGAAGGGGAAGCGGCTGCGTGCGTGCGCAGGTCACGCGGTCCGGCCAGTCAGGTGGTACAGAGACTCAGTACCACCTGATTAGCCGGACCACGTGACCGGCTGCGCCTGCACGCAGTCGCTTCCCTTTAACAGGACGGACTCTTCAGGACCGGGCAGGCACTCCCGCGCTGCCCGGCATCTGGGTCCCCTCAACCCCCGGGCCAGTTTTAGGGGCGCAAATGCACCCCTAACAAAACTGCGCCCGGGGCCACGGCCCCCCCCAGCCCCCCCACGCTACGCCACTGCGCCCTAGGCCTGGGCCTAGTCGGCCTAGGCCAAAATGCACCAGTGCCTACAGGGTTATTCAGAGAAAGGTGAAACTCTAGTGTGATTTTTGTTTATATATATATAATATATACACTATTATGAATCGGTTTATTGAATATTTACATTTACTAAACATTCTACATCATTGATGCTTATTGTTTGTTAATATAGACCAACATCACTGTTTTGGACCATGTATATCTAATATATATATTCCTAGCAAGCCCCACCTATATTATGTAACTGACAAGGTATTTAGTTTTTCTTTGTCTGGTAAAGGCCGTTACACATGCATGTGCCGACTGTCATGTCAGTAGAGTCTGGTGAATGTGGTTTCTAGATAATTTCTTATTTTAATACATTTATTTAGAAGTCTAAATAAGCCATTAGTGAGAACTACAAATTTGGCACAGATTATTTTATATTTGATAATAGTTTAGTCCAAATTAAGGTTTGGTACAATAACCCTTTTATATCGATCTACAATCGACATCGCCCTGGATCACCATCAAGGCTCCTGTAATAGTGAAAATCTCTGTATGCTGGAAAGAACAGCACTCAACAGCTCATTCAAAGCAAATCCTTCCATCACATACAATTCATAACACTTAGCGAGATCATGGCATGCTAATTCCACAGGAGACATACTTGCTGGATGGCAGCTGGTGATGGAATTATTTAACCAAAAGTAAACCATGCAAATGTTATACACTGTGGATGTGGACACTGCAAATATTTACTAAAACAAAAGGCAAACACTTACTCTAGGAAAAACATCCAAACAATTTTAAAGGGACATTGTTTTGACCCCTTCACTACCAAGTAATTTTCCAAGAAAACCATTATCAGAAACCAGTGTTTGATTTTTTTATTTTTTTTAAATTTAATTTATTATACAGTAAAAAATTTGGGAATATTCCCAGTGTATTTCTTACTGTAATAACCTATTTGGCAGGCAGATGGCACCATCTACTGGCCAAATGGAGTTACAGCATTTTGAGCTGCAGCTCGTGGTTACCTGCATCTGCTGCTGAAAGCCCAATATGTTCAGCCGATTTTCAACAGTTTTAGGACCTCAGAGATAATGCCCACATGGCTTAAACAATGTGGGCACCTTCTGCAGCCCAAAAGAAAGCAAAATTTGTTTGCAGCAAATGGATTTCATTTTCTTTTGTCCTTCAGAGCTAGATATCGGGTCCTGACGGTGCCTTTGAACTACCCAGTTATGTTAATCACGGTAGTGAATGGGTTAAAGTGGTCAGGATGCGAGGCGTCCTGGTGTAATCATGGGGGGGGGGAGTGGAGGAGTTTCATCCACTCCACAAAGCATCACCAGCCGCCGGCATTTTTAAAAAATTTTGGCTGCCGGTCACCAGGTCAGTCACCAGTGTCGTCACCATGCAGACAGCATGCCGATGTCATCCTTTCTGAAATTAATCGCTGCAGCAAGTGGTCTCAGAAACGCAGCTGATGGATCAGATCTGCCAATGTGCCCAGCTCTGATTCATCGTTCTGCGTTACGGAACTTGAGTACGTAAATATTGTCGAAAAATGTGGAACGTTTTAATAGAAAGTATTGTTAAGTTTAACAGAAAATTAAATATTGCTAATGTTTACAATTTTTGCAAAATTATTTCAAATGCTATATGAAAGATAATTATTAGATATTTTAAATTTTTTGTATGAATCAATTATGATTTATAAAGCCTGCTCTAATGCAGGTCTGTGGTTTCCACCTGTCCTTCCCCCCCTTCTAGTCCCAATACAATGTCTGTTCAGCTTAGTTTCCTCTTGAGGCTGGCCAGTGGGTTGATTAAAATAGATATCCTGTGTTAACTCTTAGAAATGCCTGTGAAATCTATGTGACGTCTGATGTAGAAATGTTATATCACATTCCTATGTGGGGTGGGATAGGAACCTCTTTTCTATAAGGAACGATTCTATTGGATGTTGAAATATTAAACTGGTCTGACTATCGACGAGATATTCAGACGTGAAACGGCCATATCCCGGTGTGGTTGGTTTTATGGTCTCCTCTGATCAGTGTAGCGCAGCGTCATCATTTTTGATATATGAGCAAGAAATGACAGACTATTTGGGATTCCATATATGGTAATTATAATAGGAAAATTGATTTTGTTTGTTTATGGTCATAATTTAACACTATATACTACAACCACGGCATACATTTTAAGATTAATATGTATAAAAATATATATCTTCTTTTTTCTCCACAAAAACCCTTGATCGTGCTTAACCACTTTACACTTTACCACTGTAAACCAGTACCTGTGCTGACACATATTTTTTGTATGTCACTAATTTACAAGTGTTTGCTGATCATTTTATGTGTATAAAAATATTCACTTCCTCTGTTTTACTGATTTGTAATATTCTGCCTTTGCTGTTGCAGTGGTTAGAATGGCTAATGCTCCACCTGTGCCCCAAATGCCCTGACCTTGTGTCACACCCTGCTATGCTGGAAAGCATTACTGTTGTGCCTGGGTTAGGCTTAATGTCACATCATTGCAGAAGCAGGACATGGTTCAGTTGCCACAGACACTTTGCATCAATGTGGGAGCTCTGCACTGTCGGATATAATCTCTGCACGTGAATACAACACGTTATATATTGGATTTATCAACCAAGCCTCCAATATGTCAGGGATTATTATTTCATAAGAAATCTACACGAGACACAAATATCAATCGTTTATATTTCCTAGGAATTCTCCTAAATTCTTTTAATTGTCTGTGTTTTGCTTTGAAGAATACAATAATCAATAATCGGATAAAAACATATACATATTTATTACGTATACAAAAAAGTTTAAAATCTCATATCATAAACAAAATTTTATAAACCACAGTCCATCAGCATATAAAAACTAGCTTCACAATATATGTATCTCCGGTTAGTAACTGCATATATGACTAATATAATTTACCTTATCAGTTAGTAACTAATACACAAATGGTTAATAAACATTTCTGCTTAATACAACATGCATTTCCCAGCAAACAATGTTTAACCAGCCAGCTCTTATAGAAATATATATTTATCTCTCTATGCTACACGGATCAACAAAAGATGAGCTAATTTAATGATAAGTAATAAAAACTTATTTAGTGAATCCTCCCCTAATCTCGAGAATTAAACTTCTAATCTTTTGCTTTTTATTTTGTAGTTATATAATTCCTTGCTTATTAATTTTAATCACATTAATTTCCAAATTCAATATATATTGGTATCAATCTTACAACAATTCTTTTAGGAATAAATCCTTATGTCCACTTCTTCATATTTCTATCTGCAGAATAGAAATACTTACAGGGTTATCCAAAGAGATTCGAAAAGTCACCGCACGTTCGGTGACTTTTCGTTCTCTTCAATTCGGTTCCTTTTGCCGATTGCATTTCGGTGACCCTGCGGTGTATTCAGCAAACAGCACAGGGTCCCCGAATTGCAGGGAAAAGCTGCCGAAAACCTGACGAAAACTAACCGAATGCACGCTGAAAACAAGCAAAAACATCTGGATTAACCTTCGAAAAACCGAACATGAGCCGAACAGGAGCCGAACAGGAGCCGAATCACACAGAGCCGAAGCAGCTGTGACGTAGAGGAGGCAGTGAATAAATTAGAAAAACCATTTGTATGAATCTGGGAAAATGAAACGCTGTTTGCAAAGAAACTACTGAGCGAAAATGTCTGAAATTTTCACAGGAGGTCCAGGGAATGATAATAAAGAGGGCTGTTACAAAAAAAATAAGTAAATTGGAAAAAAAATAAAAAAAATCGGACTTTTTAAAAAAAATAAAAAAAATCTGAAAAATGCTTAAAGTATCTAAAAAATCTATAAATAAAGAGACTTTGCTGCAGAATTTTATAATGAACGGTTTATTAGATATTGAATTAAAACGGGATATTTTTAACATTGAAGTCTATGGGATTCTCCTGAATAAATTTGCCGAATGAAACCACAGAATGGCAGGACATTAGAGGAACCTTTCACTGCTGGTTTGTGTTCTCTGAATAGCCGAAGCAGTGCTTCTCTATGGGGATTTCACTGCCCTCGAACAGGAACCGAACAGGCACCGTATGTTCAGGCAATTCGCCAGGAGTTGGCGAATTGCCTGCTCTCTGGATAGCCGAATGGCAGGAAAGGTAACCGAACGCTGATTTTCAGCATTCGGTTACCTTTCTCAAAGCAATTCGGATCTCTTTGATAACCCTGTTAGAATTTTTGGAGCTACCCAGAATCTGAGAAATCTCCGTCTACGTTGCAAGAATATCTACAAATATATATAATTACATTAATTCCTTAATTTCATACATTACCTGTCCAATTTGGATGTTGATAAGTCTGCCTTGGAATTCCTGATGTAATATTTTTGGAATGTGTGAAGATTATCGATATCAGATAAGCAATGCATGGGAGTTAGAGATTTGGTGAGAGTCAGAGATTTGGTGAGAATCTTGATTGCCTCATGTCCTGGGATCTGCCTGCATCGTGGTGTGAGTCTGAGTGTTAGAATCTTGGACTCTCAGAGGGTCATATGTAATGCATTTCGGTGTGAGTCTCTGAATGCTGGAATCTCGGACCCTCAGAGTGTCATGCGTACTGGACGTCTGAATGCATTGCGGTGTGAGTCTGAATGCTGGAATCTCGGACTGATTTGCAACCAACATTGCTGCTTATTATAGTCAATTTGACGTCACTGGCAATATTATTGGTATATCAAATATAATATTTACTATCCTCTAGAGGGCAGTATTGCACTTCTTAATTAATTCCACCATTTCTTTTTAATATTCTTATCTAGGGTCAAAGTTCAATCTGACTTAACAAAGACTCTCTCTCAGTCACTATAGACACTGTGTCTCTACCTATCATATCTAATTTATATCCTCACTCCCTTTTGAAATTACTTACTATTAGCTGAATTCTTTTCTGGTTAACTCAACAAAATCTTTTCTTTAGTAAATTTTATTATTTACCAATTATATACTTTCTACAATATTTATTGGAGTATACATTTCCTACTGTAAATATAATAAAATATACCTTGATTATAAACATATATTTTCTGAATATATCTCTATATTACAGAGATATTAACTCTTATTCCTATACCCAAAAGACAAAATATCTTTAAAAACTTAAGACAGACCAATAAATTTAATTATGACACGTCTTAGCACTTAAAGGGACACTCTAGGCAACATGACCACCTAAGCTATTTTAGGTGGTCATGATGCCCAGAGTATGCTGCCCCCTGTCCCCCCTCCCTCCGCTCAGCGGTTCAGCTCAAAAAGCTGAAAACAGCTGAGAGAGGCGGAGGACTTTACTCCGCCCTCCCAGCTGTCAGTCAGCAGAGCGGGAATCATATTTCCCGCTTCTGCCGACTTTTGCCGAGTAGGAGACATCATCGCGCTTTCAGCGCGATGACGTCTCCTACTCACCGCAGAAGCTGGCGGCTCCCTCTGAGGGTTAGTGTTGCGCGCATCCTCTTGCGCGCAACACTAATCCTCAGAGGGAGCCGGGAGGAAGCCTGTCGATTGGCTGGCTTATGTGAGAGGCGCGCATGCGCGCTTCTCACGTAAACCAGAAGCCAAGACGCAGCAAGAAGGACGGGAGGTGAGTATGAAAAAAAAAAAACAGCGCTGGAAACAAGAGGATTTTAGGGTAAGTATTACAGTTACAAAAAAAAAAAAATCTAAAGTTTTATTAAGGGAATAGGGATAGGTTAGGATAAAAAAACGGGGGGGGGTGATTTTTTGAGTAGAGTGTTCCTTTAACTCTAGCATTATCACACAAAAACATTCTAGGTTCCTTCATGTCTGGCACTTCTAAAAAAAAATATAAAAGACTTCACCCAGGAATGAACTCTGTAAAAAAAAATCTCGTTCATTTCTAAACCTAGAGAAAATTGAAAGAAAGGACTGTCTTTAAAAACAAAATGGCTACAGACATCCATTTTAATTTTTCCTTTCTGTAATATACCCGACAGCACCTAGCAGGCAGCCCCTGATTCCACCAGCGAGATTGATGACAATGGATAGACAGAACTGGGCCCATGCATTGACATGGACTAGATTCATGGTCCACTACATTTTTCACAATCACTACCCATGTTTTTGGATGATTCAGCTTCATTGGGTCCTTCAATCCCTTACTGAACCCATACATTTGGATGGTCAGCAGTTAGTTCTCCTTATCAGTGCCCTGATTTGGTTTCTATTAGAAGCACTTAACATTCCTTGCTACCTAACCTTCTGGTTTTGACCTCAACTTTAACTTTTTTTTCCATTTAACTTTCTATATTTTTTCTGTTTCGTACAAATTTAATAAACTGTCAAATGTAACCCAATAAAGGCCACGCAGAGCCGACATATAATCACAGTCACTAAAACACACTCAAATGCAATAAAGAAATGGGATGTTGAAAAATGGCTCATTAATATAAACATACCAGAAAATATGGCACTTTATACAAAATACACATAAAAAAGAAAGAAAAGGAAAACCGCAACAATAAAAGAAAAAATTAAGCATGGTTCAACCAGTTACTGCCGTAACGTCATTCCAGAGGACAGATAAAGCACCCATTCGCTCCACGTATCCTGAAACAATGACAGAGAATCGTGAGTCCTGGCAAACATCTCCTCATATACATGACCCCTGTCTAGCTGGGTTAGGACTTCACGATAGATAGGTGCCTGAGGCGATGCCAATGTTTATCCATTACCAATTTAGTTGATCCCATAATAGCAGAGATAATTTTTCTGCGATCTAAAGGAATATTGGAAGGGATAAAATGCAGGAGATATGTCTCCAGATTAAGAGGAATAGCCAGGGATGTACAGGAATCAACCGCCTTATGTCAACCCAGAAAGAAGTAATTTTCAGGCACGACCAGAAGACATGGAGGAGCGACCTTTTGTGCAGGACGCACCGCTAGCATGTATTAGAAACCCCAGGAATATACACTATATTGCCAAAAAGTATTCGCTCACCCATCCAAATAATCAGAATCAGTTGTTCCAATCACTTCCATGGCCACAGGTATATAAAATCAAGCACCTAGGGATGCAGGCTGTTTATACAAACATTTGTGAAAGAATGGGTCGCTCTCAGGAGCTCAGTGAATTCCAGCGTGGAACTGTGATAGGAAGCCACCTGTGCAACAAATCCAGTCGTGAAATTTCCTCGCTCCTAAATATTCCACAGTCAACTGTCAGCTTTATTATAAGTACATGAAAGTGTTTGGGAACGACAGCAACTCAGCCATGAAGTGGTAGGCCACGTAAACCGACGGAGCGGGGTCAGCGGATGCTGAGGCGCATAGCGCGAAGAGGTTGCCAACTTTCTGCAGAGTCAATCTCTACAGACCTCCAAACTTCATGTGGCCTTCAGATTAGCTCAAGAACAGTGCGCAGAGAGCTTACTGGAATGGGTTTCCATGGCCGAGCAGCTGCATCCAAGCCATACATCACCAAGTGCAATGCAAAGCGTCGGATGCAGTGGTGTAAAGCACGCCGCCACTGGACTCTAGAGCAGTGGAGATGCATTCTCTGGAGTGACGAATCGTGCTTCTCCATCTGGCAATCTGATGGACGAGTCTGGGTTTGGTGGTTGCCAGGAGAACGGTACTTGTCTGACTGCATTGTGCCAAGTGTAAAGTTTGGTGGAGGGGGGATTATGGCGTGGGGTTGTTTTTCAGGAGCTGGGCTTGGCCCCTTAGTTCCAGTGAAAGGAACTCTGAATGCTTCAGCATACCAAGACATTTTGGACAAATCCATGCTCCCAACTTTGTGGGAACAGTTTGGAGCTGGCCCCTTCCTCTTCCAACATGACTGTGCACCAGTGCACAAAGCAAGGTCCATAAAGACATTGATGACAGAGTCTGGTGTGGATGAACTTGACTGGCCTGCACAGAGTCCTGACCTCAACTCGATAGAACACCTTTGGGATGAATTAGAGCAGAGACTGAGAGCCAGGCCTTCTCGTCCAACATCAGTGTGTGACCTAACAAATGCACTTCTGGAAGAATGGTCAAAAATTCCCATAAACACACTCCTAAACCTTGTGGACAGCCGTCCCAGAAGAGTTGAAGCTGTTATAGCTGCAAAGGGTGGACCGACGTCATATTGAATCCTATGGATTTGGAATGGGATGTCACTTAAATTCATATGCGAGTCAAGGCAGGTGAGCGAATACTTTTGGCAATATAGTGTATGTTAATCTGGTTGGAATTAGGTACCATCTATACAGCAGTATCAAATGTGCTTCTCTTGCGTTTGACCTCCTTGAGAATTTAAACACAGATGTTGTAGCAGAGAGCCAATCTTCCCTGGAGAACGACAGGTTTAACTCCTTTTCCCATTTAAGCATGTGCGTTAGATTCTTTACAGAAATTCTAGATACCAAACTACGATATCACAGAGCAAACGGTTTCACGGAACATTTCTTACCCAGACAAAGCGTATGAAAGGCTGTGGCGTCTTTATCAGGAACCACTCAAAACACTTTGCTGTAGCAGGATACGCTTAATATGAAGATAAGTAAAAAGTTCCCTAGAAGTGATACCAAATTCCCCAGCCAATTCCAGGAAGGATTTTACCATAGTCTGCGTAAGTATGTGCTGAATGTGGGTAGCTCCTTGTATTTCCCCATGTCGTGACATGCAGATCAGGCGATAGCCTACACAGTGTTACATCCTTGGCCCCCGCAGCGCTTCCTGGGGGGTCAGGGCGCCAGGTGGCATCGTTGGCTAGCCTGTTGCCAGTAGTAAGGACTGGCAAAACGGCATCTGAGGGGACGGAGCTAGGGATTAGTGCAAGGAGCCATCAGCCTTTAAAAGAGGCTGAGAGGACTTGCTCTTTGAAGTGTCGTGGGAGTATTTGGAGTGGAGTCCTAGTTCTTGCTTTTCATGTTATTGAGTAGTTTGAGGATCTGTGTTTTCTAGTTCTAGTTCATGTCTCTGTTATTTCTAGTTCTAGTTCATGTATCTTGATTTCTAGTTCATGTATTCTAGTTTCATGGTCATGTATCTGAGTTTCTAGTCTGTTTTTTCTGGTTTATGTTTTCATGTCTATCATTGATAGTAGGTCTGCCTGCAGGCTATTGAACTTTGTGTTCCCCCTCTGTTTAGCTAAATTCATGCTTCTGAGTATATTCTGTTTCTAGTCTGGTTTTCTAGTTCATGTCTGTTTGTCTGTCTAGTTTCAAGGCCTTATCTCAAGGCATCCCGTTTTGATCCTAGTTTATTTATCCTGTCTAGTATATGTTTCCTTGTTTGCTATACAGAATCCAATCTTAGATTGTAGGCGTTCCCTGCAGGCTAATGAACACAAGTGTTCCTGCTCTGTATGTCTCATAAGTAAGTCTTGCATCAGCACTCTTGTTCATGTTTTTGTATCACGTCATGTCTATGTATCTGTACACAGATAGTTAATGTTGGTGCTGAGGAGTTAATTAGGTTTCTTGTAGTACCTCCCTGGTGTGGGAATCAAGGTATTACAGCCTTTCTTGCTGCCTGTGTTTCCAGTATCTGTATCTAGGTATTGTGTGACTGCCCTGCAGTCTGCACAACTCCTGTATCATTGATATCCAGCAATCTTGTTCACGTCTGTTCATGTATCACGTAATGTCTATGTATCTGTACACAGATAGTTAATGTGTTTCCACCCAGCGACCTCCTGGCCACAAAGCCATTTGGAGCTGAGGTGATAATTAGGTTTCTTGTAGTACCTCCCTGGTGTGGGAATCAAGGTACTACAGCCTTTCCTGCTGTCTGTGTTCAAGAATCTGTCCAAAAGAATCCAAATAAACGCTACTCCAGGGTAGCGCCGTTAGCGCTACCGTTACACACGGGAACCATAACTGAGCAAAAATCAGCAGGGAAAAGGGTTTAAGCAGGGGTAAGCCCCATCACTGCCAGGCCAGAATAGATAGATAAGACGAGGGCAGAATCCCTTCCAATTTGCTCGAGTAATAATTTGTTCCACATGAAATCATGGGTAGAGTGGGAAAAGACTAGGGCATTTTCTACCGTAGGGTAGGCAAAGCTGAAATGCGCAAAGACAATCTGATGTGCGACGCCAGAGGTTCCAATGCCAAGATGAAAATCAAGGGAGACAGTGGATATCCTCGCCGTATACCATTAGTAATCGGAAAGAAAAGGGATAAAAACCCTGTGTTAGGGACCTTAGCCGAACGAGAGGAATATAGCACCATAAGGCTCTGTATAAAGAGGCCTGGAAAGTTGAAAGACTGTTGGACCAGATGCATAAATCCCCAATGCAGGCGATCAAACACTTTCTCAGCGTCTAATGCTAGCAAGAGTCCCGGAGCGCTGGTCCAGTGAGCAAGATCAATGATATCAAATAAGCGAGCCCGTCTCCCCGGGACAAACCCTGTTTGCTCAATGGAAACCATCCTTGGAAGCAGAGGTGCAATATGGGAAGCCAACAATTTTGCATAGAGTTTAGTGTCCACATTCAACAGGGAGATAGGATGGAAATTGATGCATCGTGTGGAAGTTTTGCTGGGTTTCGGTAGGGTGACCACAGTGGCCAATAACATTTCAGGAGGGATTTGGCCAGTTAGCCTGATATGGTTAAACAAGGCGGTAAGGGTTGGAGTAAGGATTAAGGCAAACTTTTGATAATATAGGTTGGACAATCCATCTGGGCCTGGGGCCTTATACTTGGGTAAACTAAATATCGCCTCTCTAACCTCCTTCTCTGTAAACGGAGGAAGTAGATCTGTTTGCTGTGCTGGTAATAAAGTCGGCAGATAAGCCTCATCCAGGAGTATTTAGATCTTCACTTCCCGAGAAGTCGGAACTGCCTGGTCTCTACCAATTATTATTATTATTATTATTATTATTTAGTATTTATTAAGCGCCAACACATTCCGCAGTTCTGTACAAACGTTGCAATGGGTAAAGACAGGACAATTCTACAATACATATACAGGAGGAAGGTCAGTATTCCTGCCAGCACATACAGTAGGACACGAGGGCCCTATTCCCATGGGAATTTACAATCTCGTTATTGTACAGGGCCTCATAATAGCATGCAAATTCCGAGCCTATATGGTTTTGACTTTGGTTTCCTTCACAATCCTGAATGATAGTGATCTTAGTTTGGAGACACTTAGCCAATTTGGAGGCTGACAGTTTCCACGCATTTTTTGCCCTGGGTATAGTAATTGTAGTTTAGTTTACGTAGTTGGCGTTCCAGAAGTCCAGAAGGTCAAGCTCCTGTCTGAGAGATAGCAATTTAGTGGTTATAGCCTCGGAGGACTTAGATTTATTCTGAATCTCCAAAGCAAAGATTTGCTGCAGGAGAGTCGTGATCTGGAGTGCATATTGCTTCTTACGTTAACTACCCTGTCAGATAAAGTGGTCTCTAATTACCGCATTATTGACCAGCCACGAAGAAAACACAGTCAGGGTTATTCAGAGAGAGGTGAAAAGCAGGAGAATGACTGTAGAATGGAAAATTCTAGGTCAAAATAGCCAAACCAGAAAAATTCTCCCATTTATCTCACTTTCCAAATCGACTATTTTGATCTAGAATTTTTCATTCTCCAGTTATTCTCCTGCTTTTCACCTCTCTCTGAATAATCCTGTATATATTAGATGACATTTGATTGCAAATAATCCTGAAGGACCTGCGAGGCATCAGCCACCTCATCTTGATCCACTATAAGAGAGTCATTCAAACGCCACGTACCCACGCCCCGGTGGAAAAAGTGGCCCTAAGGCTAGGGTCAGACGAACGCATTTTCGCGTTGTCTGTGAAAAAGTGCGTTCGAACGAATGGACGCATTTTTTCACGGAGTACGCGATAGCGGTCATACGATGCGCATTTGCATCCGTGATTTTGTACGGATCATCAATAAAACACTTTGTGCATCTGGACGTTATGTTGGCCGGACATTAGCAGTGTCTGACATCTCCAATTCACGCACACACGCCTCTAGCGGACGCAGCGCACTCTGTACAACCGTACTAGCGGTTTTACGTTCTCAACAAAATGCGTTCATTTTCCACTTGCGTTGCGCAGCTGGACTTTTGTGCGACCGTACTTCGTATATTGGCCGTCATTGCCTGGCACTTGCTGCTAGTGCGGCCGTGAATAAGTGCGCCTGCACGCGCGTTCGCACTGCGCTCGTCTGACCCTAGCCTAAATGTAAGAAGCAGGGGAGCATGATCAGTCCACGTAATGGGTCCTATGTGGGCATATAATAAATGAGAAATCGTGGTATCATGAATTAGGCATATATCAATTCTGGTGCAGGAGGAGTGTATGTGGGAGAAAAATGTATAGTCCCTGACATTGGAATGATATAGTCTCCAAGCATCATAGATTGGTAGAACGTAAGAAATATGTGAGGCAGCGCCCCATAGTTTGTGTGTAACGAGAGTGGGGACGTTTGTGGCTCATTTGGGTGTCTATATCAGGGTTAAGGGTACTGTTAAAATCCCGACCAATATAAAAGGTATCTTGGGACATCGATTCGATACGCATACACCTTCCGAAGAAAGTGAATTTGGTTGGTTTTGGGGAAATACAAATTTACTATGGTCACCCATAGTAAAGAGCAGAATTAAGACCCTCCTTTCCTCGACCTTAAATTGGGACGTATAGTTATATACCCAATCCTTATGGAAAAGAATTGAGACCCCATTAGATTTAGATAGCGCCTGGGAATGATATGACGTGGGATAAATAGGCGACCAAATGAGGTGGGAGTCTGTGGGGGCTAAAATGCGTCCCCTGCAAGCAAACTACCGCCAGCTTACTTTTATGCAGATAGCGACATAAGCAATGCTGTTTGTAAAGGACGTTCAAAACCCAGACATTTATGGAAAACAATTGCATTTAAGGATTACCCATAAACATTAAAAAACAAGCAGAGTGTAACAAACATAGTAACAAAGCCCACTCACCCGAATAATCCCAACCTCCACGATCCAATAGTCCCAGGAATGCAATCTGTCCCAGAACCTCTGAGTCCAAACCATAAATCAGGTGAAACATGCAACAGTCAAAAAAGGTATACTTTATAGCATGCCACAACATGTCTTCTTTTGGCTTTCACCAGGCGGTACATTAAAATTCTGTGTCTCCACTACAACTACGGGTCACCACAATACCACTATACTGTAAGCTGTAGTTATACAAGATACCCACCAACAGGATTGTTAAATATTGTGGAATACACCCGTAAATTCCTACTGTACTCTACAATAGCTATTAGAAACACGAAAGTTGGATTCGACTGTATAGTACAGTGGAACGCACCAGTGGGATTTTACTGTAGAGTACAGAAGTTCTTATAAAACCTCCAGCGAGATCCTGCTATACAGTATGGTTGAATACACCAATGGGATTCTGTTGTTGGTGCTCAAAAGCGCTAAAAACTATGCAAAATGTTGTTATATAGGGAATCTGCTAGTATAAAATATCAAAAAAGTTACTCTATATACACTATGAACTTAGCAAGATTATACACTATGGCCGCAAAACAACTAGCACATTTTGGTTAAGTCTCATCTGCAACATTGTTTCAAAGGGTCATATGCTTATGGTACCACATGGTCGATATTAAGACATTTGCAAAGGGTAGACATCAAGCTTAAACGAGTCACACAGCATGCTGTCAACATCTTTGAAGACTGCTTTTTTTGTTTGTTGTTGTGTGGAATAAACATATTTTGTTCATAAAAATTATATATATTGTGTTGGCTTTGCTACACTGTAATAACGTATAGATGCCCATCCATTTAAAATTTTAGCTATTTCAGGATAGTAATTGCCTTCCTTACGCATCTCCCAGGTATAGTTTCGGCCACACTTGGTTGACGTGCCCTGTGCTCCCATTGTGCTGCCACAGAATGAATTGGAGATCAGGAACTTGAAGAGGTTCATAGTGGTGCTGAAGAGCTGCCATCCTAGATGGAGATGTACTCAGGTTATTCATCAGCACAACATTTTAAAGTCAGGATAATACAGATCTATCAAGTATGACAGTATCAAATAAATAGCAGGCAACCCAGACTCTCCAAAACGTTATAAAACGGCCCCCAAAATTAGTTACATCTCACTAATGCAGGTTTTGTGAGAAATATATATAATTTCTTGATGTTTTGAATTGAAAAACTTAAATGTGTCTTCTGTGCAACAACCATTCAGGTCATAATTTACATATGCCCAGAAAACCATTAAACCATTTTGGGGTAAGTATTTATGCCATCGCACCCCATTTTCTGGTTAAAATGAAGTATTAATGTAATGCAGACCTTGGAAAATGGATTTAACCATATTGCTCCTTTAAATGTTTATTGTTGCTTAAGTGTTGGCTTAGGGAGTATACCTATTCAGAAATCACATTGCATGTCAGTGAGACCTTAAACCTCTCAGATGTCCATCAATAAATCATTGAAAGCAGATAAGCCTCAAATTCTTTATTCTTGGTCCAGAACACCAAGCCAAAAAATGTAATGAAACATATGGCACTGTCCAGTGAACTGCTGACATCTATGTGTCAAAACAGGATTAAAAGAGGGAAACCCACATAGTGTTATTTTCTGAGCAACTTGTGACATAAGCACACATTAAGAGGAGTTCCTCAATAATATGTTGCAGATACCCATGGACAGACACTGGGCTAGTTAAGATTGAGGTTTACAGCTGAACCAAAATATTTTACACACAGAAAACTGAAAACAGTACATGTGACATTCTGGACATTGTGTGCATCTGGCGCCCCCTCTGGTCTCATGAACTTTACCATGTCCTACATACGCTGGTTCCTGGACGTTATCTTGCCTCCCATGGTCAAGTCCTGGAGCCACACCTGAACTCTCTCATGTCTAAATTGAGCTGTGTTTAAAAAGAGGCAACGCACTAGGAAGGGTGCTGCCTCATTCATTCCATTCACTTCAGTCCTGGTTGTGTGCAGTGCTGTTCCCTGGATCTCCTGTCTGTGTACCGGTTATTCTGTAGGACTTCTGTTTTCAGGTTTATTCTTAGCACCTTCCTGTTGCCCTCGTATCTTCTGTTTAGTAGTTACTCCTTTCGTATTAGACCCCTTCTGTTTTCTGGTTTAGTTTATTCTTGTACTATAGTTTAGGTCTGTCTGCATCCTTGCTTTTTGTATTTAACCCTGCTTATAGCCCTGTACTCTGTATTGGTATTGTATCGCAGTATTTGGTTTATTCTTGTATTTTACTTATAGTTCTTAGGTTTAATTTCCTGTGTATCTATTGTGCTTTTGTTCTGGATCCCTGTTGTTGGTTTACATTCTGTTATTGTCTGTTCTCACATGTAGTCTTGCTTATAATAAATATCCTGTTTAGGCATTTCATAAATCCTGGTTCGTGTTTTCACTGCATGGTAGGCTCACACGCCCTTCTGCATTCATGCCAGGCCTGGCCCACTGTGACAGTACATGATTTACAGTACGTATAAAGTCCTAGTAAGAAAAAGAAGTCAAGGACATTGGCAATGAGATCGGGTCCTTGTTTGGGTTATACAGCACCTGTACATTCACAGGTGAGGTCTTCTTTCCACCAATTTGTATCCACACACTCAGGACCACTCTTTAGGAAAACCTCACTATTTAAAGGGGGTCCACGTATTAGTACTTCTGCATATTGGTTCTAGTATGAACATTGAATAGCTTCAGCATTCCTATATCTGAATCTCCACTCAGCTTGCTATTCCAAAAACTCATTGCTGTTTCCAGAGTGCACTCACGAGCCTGCCTCCCAAAAGTATTAATATTATCTGGTGGGAATTATTGGGTCAGGGAGGGGACACAAGGAAGAGGTGTACCTCCCTAGATTCGTGCAATATACACTGAATCGGCAAAAAAGGTCACACTTCCTAATATTTCATTGGACACTTCTTGCTTTGATTCGCCGTGGCATCGTTTCAGTAAACTTACCCAATGTCACAACAGTTATTTCCATCCAGAGTTGAAATAATTTATCACCAAGATCTTGTGTTGATGATGGGAGTGTCAGACCATTGCCTGAAGTATTCTCCAGCACATCCTTAACATTCTCAATAGGGTTAAGGTCTTGAGTCTATGGTGGCCAATCCATGTGTGTAAATGATGCCTTGTGCTCTCTGATGAATCCTGGCATTGTCTTCTTGGAATATGTCCGCACCATCGATGTAAGAAAAAAATCAATTGATGGAAAAACCTGCTCATTCAGTATATTCAGGTCGTGTCATGGTTGCATCTGGCGTGAGCCATGGTGAGACCCCAGGGCAGGACACAAGAAAAATTCCTCAGGCGAGGACACACAGGAACGGGCAAGTAAAATAGTCAGAAGGAATATGGGGGTCGTGGACTTTGCACATTGCTGGGCAGTGTTTCAAAATAAATGCTTCTGAACTTGGAGCACAGTGGGCTTGGAGTATAGGGGGCTTAGAACACTGGAGCACTAGGGGCTTGGCCCACAGGAGCAAGGGGGGCTTGGAACACAGGAGGCTTGGAAGTTGGAACACAGCAGACTTTGAACATAGCAGTAAAACGTGGAACACAGCAATACAGCTGGCAGTGAGATGGTATGACACAGGATGGTACATAACACAGATATGATGATCAACTGAGATTCAGGTTTGGTACTCACTGTAGATGTAATTACAGGGTTTGTGGGTAAGGCAGAGGCCTCTCTGGAGAGCTGACAGAAAATGAACAGGATCAGCAGGGAAAACTGGTTTGGAGCAGAAAACTAAAACACATTTGTGACTCAAGAACAGAGCCCTGACTATAGGGAGTCACGCCCTTAAATAGGGAGTTCGTCAGTGCTCTGTGTACGACTGGTGGAAGTCCTGGACCAGATGGAGATACTGCAAAAGGCAAGGCCCGAGGAAGAGCCAGCTCTGATTGGCTCATATACTGTATATGGTTCAGGGCTGGAATCGTGACAGTTAGTTAGCTGAAACCTATTAATCACTGTAGTAATTATCCAATGGATGGCTCTTATCTATTTGCTTAATTAATCCAGGTGCTGATTTATTATATTTTTTGTTCAGGCAGAGTATTAGTTGTGACAGGATATGCTTATTGACTGTATGTGAGGAGTGAAGAATATATGAGAAAAGAGAACACAAAGTCAGTGAGTCTGTGAGGTTGAATTAATTGTAAAGTCACCTCAAGAGGGTTAGATTTAGAGGGAGATAAAATAAGGAATTCAATTTGGAAGAGATGGAGCATTAAGAAGAGAGCAATTGGATACAGCAGACAGGCAAGTAGTGACATGCTCTTCCCCTGCCTGCTGGCACTGTGGGAGAGAGCTCAGGAGAAGAGTAGTAGATATAGGTGTTGTCAATATAGAGGTATATTGTTACCGTACGAAGAAATTAGATCACCATGAGAGGATGTATAGCTTTAGACGAGAAGGGGACCCACAACGGACCCCTGAGGTACTCCAGGAAAGGTACTGGGGGAGAAGAGCCAGTAAAGGAGACACTAAAATATAGTTGAGAGGAGGATGAGATTCTGGGGAGAGTAGTGACAGTGAGACAACGTTTATAAAGGATGAGGAGAAGAAGCAGGTGGTCATCTGTGTCAAAAGCAACAGAAAGCATTAAGATAGACAAATCGCAATTTTGAATCTCAAATTTCTACCAAGGCTTGGGAAAAACTTGATTTCCAGACCCAGCACATCTTCGATTGGGTAGGAGGACTTGTAAATGTTTGGTACTGTTGGCAAACCATAAGCATGACACAGGCCGATCACATCCAGTCGAATTATATTGGGCAGGATGGTAATCTCCCATCTTGAAATTTATTTATTTTTTTTGAGAAAGGATTTTACCAGGAAGGATACATTGAGATTTCTCTCGTTTTCAAGTAAATTAATCAACATTTTTCTTACTTTACCCTACTCACACTGATATCCATGTTAAAGGCATAAAATTCTTGAAGCAAATTAATCTTCATGAAATAGATGAAGGTTACCAAGACATATTGATTCAAGCTATTGCTGAGAAAGTGGTATTCATGGCCATTTACTCTTTATTCATGGCCATTTACTAGAGTAAATCCCTACCAAAGCTGCCACTGGGATGAGTGACTGCTGTGAGAGGAATAGCCATCCTACAGGAGAGCCCTCTGCAACCAATTGCAGGTAGGCTTCCAGCCTGACACATCAATGTGACCATGTGCCTGTGAAGGGCAAATTGCAAAGCACATTGTGACGCCCCAAAGAGCTCCGCCCATGTATGGGAAAATGGCGGCACTGACTGTTGGAGTGGACTAAGGCCAGTCAGCATTATCTCTTCAAGGAATGAGATAATGAGACAGGAATGGCCCAGAAATTAGCCGCCATCTTGTTCACTGGCAGCCATCTTGGATGGAAGTATGGTTCACGGACTCGTAAATATTAACTGACTTAGAAGAGTTTGCATAGATTTTAGACATTCCAGAGACTTTCTGGTACAGCAATTAAATGGAGAATCCGGCCTGAATAAACAGTGATGCCAAGGAACTGATTTAGATACACGAAGGCCAGAGAAGTCATAAACGAGAACAAAGGCACCCATTAGGCCAGCTGCACTCTTATCAGTTTCTAGAAGAAGCAGGCTCTCTGGGGGATGCTAGTGACAGGATCTAGCTAGATTCTAAATTATCCAACTGTCTTAATTGTATATTCTATAGCAAAATGTGGAAAGTCTTTGTGTCCGAAGTGGAAGGAGGGCACAAATGCACAGGGGAGGGTGAATCTGCCCTGGGGATAGTACCTGGGATGTACCATTTTCCTAATCGATGTATAAGAATTGTAACCCAATATTGGGAGCTCACTCAAACTTTGCGATTCAATCCAATTTGGGTCTGATGTCAATAAAGAATGCTTTTTCCTGTCATTGACTCGTGTCCAGCCTGTCATTGACCGCACCGTGCCGACCTTTCTCCTGACAGAACTGAGTGGATTCCGGTAACAATATTATATTGATCTTTACAACCAATGTGATATCTGCCTGTTACAGGTTCACCTTAAGAGGCCATTCTAGTGACTTTGAACTTTATCTAAATCAGTGTTTCCTAAAGTGGCTGGTAGTGCCCCCTGGTGGTCAGTGGGAAGGCCCAGGGGGCGTTCAGAGGCAAGGGTGCAGCAGGGGGGCGTTCTGAGGTAAGGGCGGCTCTGGAGCCCCCTTGCTGCCCCAGAGCCGCCCACACCCATGACTTACTGGCTTCTGAAGCGTGGCGGCTGGACAAATAGTGAGGGTGCAGTGATTATCCCGCAGATTATTATTTCCAACATCATATTTGGTTTTATTGTGGTCAGCCTACTTCTCTCCTAGCAAAGAAAAATCGACTCCAGATTACTAAACGTGGTGATTTAAGACTCATGTTAAGTGACATTAAAACAGACATTGGGAAACTGGTGTCACTTCATTAAACCCATCCATCACATTAAGAATTTACAGAATAGTGATGCGCTCTACCTGGTTACTAAATGTGGTATTTAATATTCTTGCTAAATGGTCATCAGACTTTAGTTAAATACATTGAAAAAAATATAATTGGATTTTGAATAAATATTCAAATGATTGTTACCGATTTAATTTTATTACTATTATCTTCCTTTGTGAGTCATTGAAAACCACTATCCTGAATAATGATTTTTATAGTGTGGTGGGGCACTGAGCATAGGTTTGTGGAGCCAGGGGGGGCAGTGCACCGAAAAAGTTTGGGAACCGCTGACCTAAATAGTTTTAGCATGTTAAAACGAACTTTCCTATTTTGTATCTATTATGAAATTCCTACTTTCTAGGGACTTTTTCCTAGTTAAAAGCACAGTCCAAAGACTTTCATTATTTTGTTTAGAAGTTGTCTCATTTTTCAGTAGGTCATTTTCTCTAGTTTAGCTATATGGACAGTAAACAAACGATATAAACATAGCTCTGGAGCTGAAATGAAGCTGTGTCAACGTATTTAAAAACTATTTAATTTTGCCCTGTTCATGCCCTCAATTACCAAACGTCTGTTGCCACAGGATACGCACCTGTTTATATTCTTTCTTGCTGTTGTCTTTATCTCTGTCACTGGTTATATCAGCCTTGTTTTTCCTTTCAGTTGAGGCTGACTTCTAAAATATCCAGCTCTGACTCAGGGAAATCTTATTTGGCTTCTATTTTAGATCAGTGGTAATTATATCTATTGAACCTCCCCTCCTTCATGTCCTTTCCTTGAGTTCAAGAAATGGACAAAGTGACTTACTCATGCTTCTATCTCTGTGAGCTTTATGACAATGATGGTGGACTACCCTCCAGCAGTGTCATTAGCAATTGTCAAACAATTTATTTATACAGAATGTTTCAAAATTGAGATTGTAAATTCACTTACAAACCTATCAATCACAGACCAAGATACTTACATCTACAGACTCAAAATTCATTAGGGCCCCCTGATGAGGTCATATTATGGGTACCAGCAAGCAATTCAAGGAGTGCAATCCATCTTGTATTTATGTATTTTAAGGGGACACTACACCCAGTGACCACTTTATCTTATTAAAGTCAGACTGCGCGGAGTGCCCCCCATTCTAGTTTTATAGGAATTGTGTTACTCTGTCAACACAGCTGTTATCCGGTAGACCAAGCGTGCTGACATCATCCTCTCAGAGGCCCTGGATGGATTCTAGGCTATTTACAGCCAAACCGTACTATCAGCCGGAAAGTTAGGGTCAAGGGGTGTCTGCGGAGCGGTATTGCAATTACAGCAGACAGACGCCCCTTCCATAACCGAGACGCTGGAACGTTTCCTCGGGCTGCTGAGGCATAGCGTGACACCCTTCGTATCCATGGCCGCCGGTTCCTTGGAACCAAACAAAGGAGGTACTTGTAGCCGGGTTCATGGGACTCTTTTTCGGCTACCTGGACTTAGTCTTCTTTTTAAAAGTACTATTTCCCGCAGGAACCTACATGCTCTAAAATGGCGTTTGGAAAGTAATTATGTCCCTATATAAATTTCATCCCTTCTCCCCAACCTCCTCAGATTATGGCAGGGCACTTAGGCAAAATGGTGTGGAGATGCATCCCGGTGGGTGATGTGTAGGAACGACTGCCTGCATGTCATAATACCCTTATGTGTTTCAACTGCAGTTTATGTTTGAATGTCTCTTTGGCCAAAGAGACGCCTGCAGAGAAACAAAGTGGTGTTGAAACGGATTGATAACAGTAAACGGAGGAACCCTAATACAGCAGCTTCTCTAGCAGAAGATCTTGACAACCAACTCTCAGAGCTGCAATTAGTAGGAAATGCCGAGAAGGATTGGGAAAGCTTTCGGGATATTGTGCACTCTTCTGTACTAAAGGTTCTTGGACCCTCGCACAGGAAACATCAGGACTGGTTTGATGAAAATGATGATGAGATCAAGGTCCTACTTGCTGAGAAGCACCGCCTTCACTGTGCTTATCAGACCGACCTGTCGTCAATAGCCAAGAAAAATGCCTTCAACACCACTTGCCGGACCGTACAGAGCAAGCTTTGTAAGATGCACATCCATGATGCAAACCTTCTGTTCCACCACATCCCAAAAGGTGCTCTATTGAATTGAGATCTGGTGACTGTGGAGGCCATTGGAGTAGTGAACTCATTGTCATGTTCAATAAACCAGTTTGAGAGGATTTGAGCTTTATAGATATGGTGCGTTATCCTGCTGGAAGTAGCCATCAGAAGATGGGTACACTGTGGTCATAAAGGGATGGACATTGTCAGCAACAATACTCAGGGTGGCCGTGACATTTAAAGATGCTCAATTGGTACTAAAGGGCCCAAAGTAAAATATCCAAGAAAATATCCCCCACACCATTACACCGCCACCAGCATCCTGAACCTTTGATGCAAGACAGGATGGATCAATGCTTTCATGTTGTGTACACCAAATTCTGACCCTATGTTAGATCTGATTCAGTGTGCGGGGTTGAGGGGTTCGAGCTCGGTGTGCGGTAACACAAAAGTGGAGCAGGCACATATAAACTGAAGGATTTATTAAGTAAGACAATAGAAATAAGCAAAGGTAACACAGAATAGATATACAAAAGCAACCAAGTAATAGGGCAGACACTGAATAGATAATAACCACTAAACAACAACAGGAGGAAAAATAACAATAGGGATAACAGAGCAAGAAGGAGGCTGACTAAGGCTAGGGTCAGACGAACGCATTTTTCACGTCGTCCGTGAAAAAGTTCGGTCGAACGAACGTACGTATTTTCCCCCGGAATACGCGATAGCGGTCATACGATGCGCCTTTTCGTCCGTGATTTTGTACGGATCATCAATAAAACACTTTTTGAGTCTGGACGTTATGTTGGCCGGACATTAGCAGCGTCTGACGTCTCCTAATCACGCACACACGCCGCTATGCGGCCGCAGCGCACTCTGTACGTCAGTAGTAGCGGTTTGACGTTCTCGAAAAAATGCGTTCGTTGGCCACTTGCGTTGCGCGGACGAACTTTCGTGCGGCCGTTCGTCGTATGTTCCCCGGCATTGGACGTCATTTGCTGCTAGTACGGCCGTGATTTCGTGCGGCTAAACGCACGTTAAAACTGCGCTAGTCTGACCCTAGCCTAAGTAAATGCAAGATTAGGATAGAAACAGCGGAACACTACAGGAATAAAACAGATTACATAGGACTCCACTGAAATACAGACAAGAAGTGGTTAACTTGAAGAACATTCAGAGAGCATAGAAAGCAAAAGAGGCAGGAAATAGGAATCATAAACACTGGCATGAACTGAATATAATGATGGTCCAGGAATAATGGGAGTTGGAGTCCACAGAAATAATACGGCTGTAGATTCCAGGGAATTATGGAAAGTCCAGGGAAATAATAACAGGATACTTGCAGTAAATTAAAGTCCTTAGAAATAGAAGCCGTGTACTCAGGCACGGTATCAAAGGGGCAAATCTATTGGCATATCCAGGTTGCAATCCAAAAGGTCAAAGGATCATTAAGCAAACAGGCAAAGTCCATATAATTTCCAGGCAATGGGTTGTGTACACAGATATCCAAGATAGCAGATGCAAGATCACACTGAAACAGCTATGGCTTAACGATGCAGAAGCACTCTTTTGCTCTTTAGTAGGGGAGAGCTAGTTGGTTAGTAGAAACACTTGAAGCAACAGCGGAACCATAGAAGGAATCAGGTTTAGGCAGAATAGACTAGTCAGGTATTGCAAGGAATAATGTAACGTTTTAGCAGTCTTTTTGCCCTTCTTGCGGGCACGGCACCGTGGGGTATGACACCGTACCATCTGAAATCAAGACACGTCAGACCAGGCAACATTTTTCCAATTTTCTATTGTCCAATTTGGTGAGCCTGTGTTAACTGTAGCCTCAGTTTCCTGTTCTTAGCATACAGGAGTGGCACCCAGTGTGGTCTGCTGCTGCTGTAGCCCATCTGCTTCAAGGTTGGACGTGTTGTGCGTTCAGAGATGGTATTCTCTATACCTTGGTTGTAATGAGTGTTTTTTTGAGTTAGTGTGCTTGTGTGACTGCAGCCTGAGTGCGTCCGTGTGACCACACCTTCCTGCATCCATCGCAGCTTTGTGATAGCTCGGACCACACAATGCAGAGTGCGCTCTAGTTGCACCTGCCACACCGGATGTGATTTCAAACTCCCCGTCAAAAAACGACGACAGACGCAGATGAGGCTACAAAGCGCGATCCTCCATAGGAGGGTTCTGTCATGCCCCATGGCAGCAGCCATCCTAACACCCCCCTGATGGTACATTTCCTGCCCATGCAACCTGCATCCAGCTGTCATGTTCCATCCTAGGAACCCCTGAACCTGCATTCATTCTCTGCAACCAGCTTTCATCCTGGAACACCCCTGGTGGTGTACTTCCTGCCCTGTATCCTGCATCCTACATCCAGCAGTTAAACAGTTAACACCTAAACACGTCACACCACACACATGAAATAAAGTACTCCGCCCCACACTGACCAATTGCTGAATCATTACAGCTCTTGAATGCCTAGAGTGAAGTTCTGTTACCTGTTGCTCTGCAAAAACCTATTCCTTTTGTTTTCCTGGTTCCTGCATTTGTTTCCACCACGCTTCCCACCATTGTGCAGAATTCATCCGGTCAGTTTCCAGATTTCATCCCCTTCCAAACCTTACCCACCCGGTCATCTGTGCAGGAAACTGCATACTGGGTTCATATCCCCTACATCCCGGTGCCACCCCGGTACCCGGGCATGACAGATTCCCGCAGCGGGAATGTTGCGGGAATGCGTGTTCCTGCTGTGGGCCGATTTAGTTTATCTCTGGGGCTGCTAGCAGAATGCATTAACCGCATTCCGCTAGCAGCCCCCCTCGACTAGCCCATGTTCCCGGAGCGCTTCCTGCCTGCTCCACTCGCGCAGCCACCGTCTTCAGCCTTGTGAAGGCTGTGACGCCGCCTACTGCCGAGATCTCGCGTCACAGCCTTCACATCAGAAGAAGCCGGCAGCAGCGTGCAGGAGCTCGGAGGACCACACGGGAGGAGATTTGTCTGGGCAAGTATAATTCTGAGCTCTGCTGCTGGTATACACAATTCTGGGCTCTGCTGCTGGTATTCACAATCTGGGATCTGCTACTGGTATATAAATTCTGGGCTCTGCTGCTGGTATATAAATGATGGGCTCTGCTAGTATATACATTCTGGGCTCTGCTGGTATACAATTTATGGGCTCTGCTGGTACATATAATAATGGGGTCTGCTTGTTATACACAATTCTGGGGTCTGTGCTAGATATATATAATTCTGAGGGGTCTATGCCTGGTTACACATGATTCTCGGGGGGGGCGGGTGTATATAAAAAAAAATTCTTCTTCAGGTAATGGGGGGGATGTGGAATTCTTAGGTGAGTTCCCTCACTTTTTTCCCCAGGACTTGACCCCTGTCAGAGTGAAATGAACGTCCACTCTCACGGACATTCCTTCTGCTCAAAGAACGCTCGTGTGACCGCAGCCTTACTGTTGCCTTTCTATCATCTTGAACCAGTCTGCCCATTCTCCTCTAACATTAATAAGGCATTTTAGTCCACACATAGTACAGGAGGGGTGGGGTCACAATGGGGTCACTATTCCCAGATGGGGCGGCTGCAACCACCAAATGCATCCAGCCCAACAACATTTGTAAAACATAAGAAAAAAAAAATGTCATCTGCGCTTATTCCCATTATACCCTGTGAAGCAAAACACAGTTAGAGGATTTGGTTTCTTAGGCTAGGGTCAAACGAAAGCATTTTTACACGCGAACGTAAAAAAGTGCGTCTGAACGCATTGATGTATTTTTTCACGGAATATACGAAAACGGTCATACGATGCGCATTTTCGTGCGTGATGTTTTACGAATCCAAACCAGGAAACTTTTTGCGTCTGGACGTTATGTTGGCCGGACACGAGCAGGGTCTGACGTCTTCAAATCACACACACACACCGCTAGCGGGCGCAGCGCACTCTGTACGTCCGTACTAGGGGTTCTGCGTTCTCGAAAAAATGCGTTCATTTTCCACTTGCGTTGCGCGGCCGGACTTTCGTGTGACCGTACTTCGTATATTGGCCGTCATTTGCTGCTAGTGCGGCCGTGATTAAGTGCGCCAGAATGCGCGTTAAGGCTAGGGTCAGACGAAAGCAGTTTTAACGTGCGTTTAGACGCACGAAATCACGGCCGTGCTAGCAGCAAATGACGTCCAATGCCGGGGAACACATGAAGTACGGCCGCACGAAAGTTCGTCCGCGCAACGCAAGTGGCAAACGAACGCATTTTTTCTAGAACGTCAAACCGCTAGTACGGGCGTACAGAGTGCGCTACGTCCGCTAGAGGCGTGTGTGCGTGATTGGGAGACGTCAGACGCTGCTAATGTCCGGCCAACATAACGTCCAGACACAAAAAGTGTTTTATTGATGATCCGTACAAAATCACGGACGGAAAGGCGCATCGTATGACCGCTATCGCGTATTCCGTGAAAAAATGCGTCCATTCGTTCGAACGCACTTTTTCACAGACAACGCGAAAAATGCGTTAGTCTGACCCTAGCCTAAAAGTGCGCTGGTCTGACCCCAGCCTTAGTAATGGCCATTATAAGATTAAGCTCGCCCGCCAGCGTCAAGGCACCTCTAATGAGGGCGAGTCCTATCCAAAAATGAAGCCACAGGCTGCTGTATAGCAAACCATACCTGCTCATGCTGCTTGTCAGACATGAGATAGACTGGTGGGCCTTTATTTATGCTCCCCAGAAACAAAATCCACTTTGGGATCAAAAACAAAGGCACGGAGTGGAATCTTGTTGCAGTGATGACCTGGCTGGAAGTACATTGAAACATACATAGTACGTTTGTAGTACGTACATAGGAGGGGTGGGGTCACGCCTATTCCCCAATGGGCGGCTGCAACCACCAAATGCATCCAGCCCAACAACATGTGTAAAACATAAAGAAAAAAATGTCATATGCGCTTATTCCCATTATACCATGTGAAACAAAACACAGAGGATTAGGTTTCATTAGAGGTGCCTTGACGCTGTCTTAACCACATCCAGATGCCTAAATGCATCGAGTTGCTGCCATATCATTGACTGATCAGCATGTTGTGTTACCAATCAATTGTACAGGTGTACCTAATAAAGTGACTGGTGTGTTCTCTCTTTTGGTGACATTTGTACTGTTCGTGCCATTTCATGGACTACAACTACTATGGATCTCTAAAAGAAAGAACATTTGGGAAGAAAAACGCTAACCTCTTCAATCTGGTCCATGGGCCCAGGTCTAGTTGTCCTATGCAAGAATACACTGCTGAAACGACAGGATATTACTGTAAAGAATCTACAAGAAGCAGCAGTGACGCTCATTGTAACAAAGTTCAACAAACTTTACTGCTGTATTACAACGGGGTTGTGGGTGACAGAAGCTGCTCAGTAGAGCGGCTTTTGGTACATTGGTTAGGTACTCACTCTACAAAGAGATGCCTTGAAGGGGCGAGTGAGCTTACGTTGCAATGGCCATTAAAACAAACTAAAACCTCATAGTGTTTTGTTGTACATGGAAATACATAGAAACGAGCACAGATGACACCTTTTTTCTCTTGTTAAATTTCATGTTCTATATAACATTTTTATTAATAACTCATTTCCAACACATTTATTATATTGAGACATTTACTAGAGACTCATTGCAGGATGTTTTATTGCTTTGTAGTTCTGTTATATACCTGTACACTCCCAATATATTTCTAAAGGAACATTAGGAAAGTAAGATGCTGGCCTTGACCCAAATTTGTTGATTTATGCAAGAATCCTTTACCTGTATAGTAGTAGTACATGACCATATCCTCCAGTTCGTCGTTTTGCCGCTGTTTTTTTTTCCCATGTTTTTGTTTTAACCCCCAAATGGGAAGTGTGTGGTGCGTGTATAAATAAAACCCACCATCTTTCTGCCTCTCCTTGGCTGAAAAGCAGCTGGAGGGGCATGGAGCTGCTCAGTAGAGCGACTTTTGGTACATTGGTTAGGTACTCACTCTACAAAGAGGTGCCTTGATGGGGAGAGTGAGCTTACATTGCAATGGCCATTGAAACAAATTAAAACCTCATAGTGTTTTGTTGTACATGGAAATACATAGAAACAAGCGCAGATGACACCTTTTTTCTCTTGTTATGTTTTATACATTAACTGGGCTGTTACTCCTGGCTGTTGCAGCCACTCCGGTGAGTATGGGTGCGACGCCATTTTTCCTGTATGTATAAATATGAAATTAATGCTAATATTTAATAGTGAGTGGGGGCATCAGGAAGCTGAAGTACATCCCTGGATTCAGGTAGTAATCATTTCTGAAATTCCCTGTGCAGTGCAGTTACGAGGTGTTGTGGCTTCCGGCATCTGTTGCAGCATTGTGATGCTGCGACGGGGCTGGCCACACTGGCGTCGAGTGGAAGTAACGTTCACTCACACGGGCGTTCCTTCCGCTCTTCAAAACGCTCGTTTGACCCCAGCCTTACTCGAATTTGAATACACAAGTATTATGCTCACATTTTCACATGCTACTGGTATTTTATGAAAGGTGCATTGCTAACAAACTCATTATGATCACTACAAATACCCATAGGTAGGGATGCACAGATACCAGTATCAACAATGCCGACCCGCATACCGATACTGGAAGCCAGCACTGGGCAGTATGTGAGGACTGGGGCCAGCTGTCAGAATTGTCTAATTACAATGGCCCAGGTTTGCCGGCTGGCCATGTTACACATGCCGATGGCTGCTTCCTTTAAGGCTGGCGTCAGACGAACACAGGATTAACGTCCGTGTTGGCGCACAGTTTAACGTCCGTCGTAGCCTAGAATCATGAGCAAGAGAGACCAACACACTAAGCACGTCCGCACTGAACTGCGCAAGCACAACGCACGTGGCAAATGGACGCAAGAACGTAAAACCGCTAGGTCGGACACACAGAGTGCGCCACGTCCGCATAGAGTTCTGTGTGCGTGATGACACGAAGTCAGACGGACCGCATTTGCAACGTCCCGCACCTTGACGCAAAAAATGGCTTTTCATATCTTTTTCAAATTATCATATTAATTTTGTTTCCCATAATTCCCTTTTTTATTCTACGTCCGTCAAGAAAAACGGACCTTGTGGTGTCTAGGACCTTGTGGTGTGAGGAAAGGGATTTAGGGGTCATTATTTCAGAGGATCTAAGGGTAAGTAGTCAATGTAATAGAGCAGCAGGAAATGCTAGCAGAATGCTTGGTTGTGTAGGGAGAGGTATTAGCAGTAGGAATGTGTTTCTATGTTTTTACAGTATCTTCCGTCAGAACGTCTGTCCATCTGTCCGTTATGCACGCGCGCAGAGTGTGCTCAGACTGCATTCATCTGACCCTAGCCTAAGTTAAACGCAACTGTCGGACCTGTGGTTACGCAAAATATGCAAGTTTACATTATACTAATCTTTTATATTGGTAACACATGAAGAAATATAGCATTTATTTGACTTAACAGAAAAAAGTCATGGTACTGAAGGGGTTAAGCATAACGTTTTAAAGCAAAATAATGAAGAAAAAAAACAACACAGGTTTATCCAATCACTTGATTGAGAACGATACAAGGCATATACAAAAAGTGTGTAGTCAAACCCATAAACCAGTCTCTAAATTATAAAGTGACTGATGGGTCTGCATATACAGTGTTACTTTTTTATTTATTATTAGTGTAGCAACCAAATAGATCAAGAGCTTGGGCTTGCGACAGTTATAAATCCACATTGTATGTCAGCACTAGCAGCCACAATTAACATTCACAGGTCATACCACACGCTTCCAGACTAGTTGTCATCAAGAGAGCTAAGAAATTGTAAAATGGCAACCGCCCATAGGATACCAATGGCGTGTATTTTTCCAAGCCTCAATTTTAAAATAGTGCCATAGGCCAAGCTGACAAGTTTAAAAAATAAAAATACTGTCAAGCTAAGTTATTTATTTTCAACCTTGACTTAGACAATGTAGTCCAGCTATATGTCCATTCCCACTTTCCTCTTGCTTTTCCCCACCATCACGGAAGGGGTCATATAGTAGCATATTTATATTGTACAATCTGTTCATGCACAATCAAGTCAATTTAATGGATGTGGACAGTTGTTAGCTCTCCATTTGTACCATTAAAACCCACATACACAATTCTGCTGCATTGGGGGAAAAATACCATTTGAATATGTGACACACGGCCTGTTTTATTGCTCATCTTTTTTGCAAGTGTGTGCTACAGTCCAAGCTACAGGTGCCTGAGATGCAGTGACTTGTCTAGTTTAATAAGCTGGGCAAGAAATCCTTGGTTTGGCTGAATGTGCCTTTTTCTTGCCACAAGTCTGACGGCCTCAATAAGAGTCATTTTTTGGTGGATCATAAGGAAGGCGATGACTAAAGTAGACGATCGGCTTATTCCCATAGCGCAGTGAACCAGAACTTTACCTGCAGAGAGATAGAAAAAAAATACATGTATATAAAAAATAAATCCCAATAAAATGTTAAGTGTTTTATTTTCCAACATAAATGGGGTACAGAAGCAAAAAAGGGAGAACATAGGACAACATAAAACGCGAGAGAAAAACAAAAAAACTTGTAAAGACATATGCCGCCATCCTAGCAACCCATGGTGAGAGAGAGAAGGAATCTAAGACACTCGGCACGTCATATAGTCGCCCACAGCCCTGGAACGTCAAGTTATCGTCACAATATCCCATAGCGACCACTGGTCACGGTCTGGCATTTTAAAAGTTGAATATAGTGCAGATTCTGGTTTTCTGTTGCCACCATTTTTCCTCTATCACTGAAGCTTGATCTCCCTCAATACCTAATAACAAAACATCAAACATCCCTCCTGCTGTAAGCAAGTCATTTTGATAGCAAGAAGGCTCGTTTATCAGACTTTAGGTGGGGAAGAAAAAAAAAATACAGTATACCAACAGTAGGATAGAGCTAAGGGACATGTGTATTTTTTAGTGATGTCCCAGACATAGAAATGCACTATTAACATTATTTGTTATCATGCTTACCTTGAGGACTGTCCAGCCCCTTCTTAATAAAGTTCGCTGCTCGCTCAAAGAAGAGACTAAGGTCGAAGGATCGCTTATCAAAGGCCTTAATGCCATAATAATCTATATGAAGATCTGAATAGAACCCTCCCTTCACATTGACACCGCATTGGCCGTGCGCTGCGTTCAGGACGTGGGTGATATCAGTGCCACGCAGGAAGCGGACATGCCTTGCAGTTCTCCTGCATCAGAAACGAGAAAACATTTATTATTTCACCTATGGGGCCTTTGAAGACACCAGATAAATTTTTTTGTAATTTAAATTGCTTTTGTGTTCGCTCTTCATCTTTAATGAAAGGGCACCTGTCATACTCCCCTGCAGTGCCGACGTTGCCGGGTCTCCTAAGACAGCTTTTCTGATCTCAACTAATACAAACATTGACCCTTCCTATGCCAGTTCTATCTCCAAGATATACTTCTAGTCTACAGAGAACGGCTAACACATGCAATTTAATACCTTACATAAATAGGTTTCTCATCATTCTGTGTGCTTTCATTTTATTTAAATATACTGTACCTTCTATAAAAATGCAGGAACTATTTATTTTTTACAATGCTAATAAAGTTCATTTAACACAAAGTAGGAATTTTACATCGATAGTGCATACAAAACAAAAAAGGGGAGAACAAAAAAAAAAAAAAAACACAATTCAACCCCTTCACTACCAAAAACATACACGGTTATTCAAAAAGAATCGAAAAGTCACTATACGTTCAGTGACTTTTCGTTCAATTCGGTGCGATTTGGCTATCCCATTTCAGCGACCCTGCGGTGTATTCAAACACCACAGGGCCGTCGTAGCGCAGGGAAAAGCCACCGCAAACCCGCCGAACATTCACTGCAAAACCCAGCGAACACACACCGAAACCCGCAAAAACATCTGGATTAACCCTGACCACGCCGGAGAATCCCGAGCAGCCGCCGATCACAGCGCAGAGCAGCCGCCGGAAAAAACCGACACCGCAGACGAATGGAGTGAAAAAACCCAAACAGTACGCTTGAATGTTTGAAAACTGAAACGCTGTTTGCAAAGAAACTACTGAGCGAAAATGTCTGAAATTTACATACGAGGTCCAATGAAGGAGAATAAAAAGGGCTGTTATAGGAAAAAAAGAATCCGCAAAAAAATCCCGAAAAATGCCTAAAATATCCTAATAAAGTCTACAAATAAGGGGACTTTATACTGCAGAATATTATAATCAACGATTTATTAGATATTGAGTTAAAACGGGAATATCTTTAACATTGAAGCCTATGGGATTCGCCTGAATAAACCTGTCGAATTAAACCACCGAACAGCAGGGCAATTCGGCAACTTTTCACTGCTGGGTTTTGCTCTCTGAATAGATGAAGCATTGCTTCTCTATGGGGATTTTACTGCCCTCGAACAGGCACCATATGTGCAGGCAATTCAACTACATTTGGCGAACTGCCGGCTCTCTGAATAGCCGAATGGCCAGGAAAGGTAACCGTACGCTGTTCAGTTACCTTTCAGCCACAATTATGATCTCTTTGAATAACCCCGATAGTACCTTTTTGTCAATTAAAAAGCATTAAATTTAACACTAACACTATTTAACCCATGAAAAACCCTACTTTAACATCTTTGTAAAGAATACATTATATATTTCTTATGGGGAAAACAAAGTTCGATGCAGGCCCCACTTCTCTCATCCATTATCGTTGCAGAGGAGCTGGAAAGAGCCCCTACACACATTGTAACAAAATGTTCAAACTTTATTGATGAACTGCAACAGCCAGAAAAGAGAGTACTGATAGAGTCAGTTTGTTAAAATTGCTGAAAATTCCTGTACAGTGCAGATAAAAGGAGTTACTGTAATTTTCATATACCCATTTTGGAAGCTGCCTTTATAATTATTTCATTAGGTCCTGTAGAAATACTCATAAACAGGACAGTTCACCCTTTATCACATTTACCGAATGTGACATTTTACCAGTGCAGGGTTGGGGGCACCATCAATAGTTTAAAGCAGGGTTTCCAACCCTGGTCCTCAAGTAACCGTAACAGGCCAGGTTTGCCAGATTTCTGAACTACAGCACAGGTGATACGATTTGCTGCTCAGTGATTGCAGGAGTCCGCCTGCATTTCCAAGGTAATCCTTGAAATCTGGTCTGTTAGGGGTATCTAAGGACCTGGTCGGGGTACCCTAGTCAAGAGCTTTTTTATTTCTGAAAGCGTAAAGGAATATGAAAAAATGTAAGTTTGCACATTTTAATATGTTAACGATATATAAAATCGTATATAGTTACATTGTTTTAATCTTTTATCAATCTCAGGATAACCTAAACACATCAATGTAGGATAAAATAGCAATATTTATATAAACTTTTGCATCCCATGCCTCAAATACTGTAACATTTTGTCATCAACAAACAGTTTGGAAGTGAAGGAAAATGACATATGGTAATTACAGTAGCACTTTAAATGTGTACTGTACAAGGAATTTCTTCATTCATAACCACCTGAATCTTAGGCTTATCCAGCAGAGAGTGATCCCGGAGCTCTCCTTCACGCCTCCTCTGTCCATGATGTCGTAAGAGAGCAATAACTATTACAATTTAAATTCAATGAAGCGGTTATGGTGGCTAGAGCATCCTTCAATTATACAGTTTGCTGCTATTACATGAGAGGAACAGCGGCCATCTTCCATTGTAGAAGAAGATGTCGTCTTCACTTATACAGTTTCATAATTTCACCAAGTGCTTACGAGTCTCCCAGGTACAGATTTGGCACGATTTCGTCCACAGGGCTGACTAAACTTCCCCCTTCACGTAGCATAGTCTCCAGGTCAGTAATTGATGGTTTCTTGTATGATGACTCTTTGGTATATCCATCTGGCATCTCCAATGCTCTCCTGCACCGTGTTTGGCACACAGTTTCCTGGCAACCTGTATCCTCAGGTAGCATCTGTTTCTTCTTCATTGGTTTTCCTTAAGGGAAAAAAGATGACAAATTATTTTTTTTACCCTCAACTGCACGTAGTATCAAAATCTGCTTTCATTAGCAGCTTAGGTAGATTCAGAAATATAGATCGCAAACGAGAATGTTTGTTAATCACAAATTAAGTCAGGGCTCAAAATTTCAAGTCCCACACTACTAACCAGGCCATAAGAGTTACTCGCCACCAGTTTCTCCACCTAACCTCTACCCAGCCATTAACTCTGCCCCTAAACATACCCCCTTAAATTATCTTATAAAATTACACTGTTAAAGGTTTTATTTAGAATAAAGTTACAGAAATAACATTAACACCCAGACATCAGATACATGTATACCCAGGCATCACACCCCAGTGTGAGCAGAGCGAGGAGGCAGGGAAGCTCCTCTCCACCCCCTCCCAGTGACAGAGAAGAGCTTGGTCAGGTTAGGCAGCTGATCCCTGCCACCGTACAGCCGGGGGAAGGGGGAGGGGGGTGCACGGTGGCACTGCCAGAATACACAGCACAAAATAATTTATTGTGCTGCCTGCGTGTGCATTTCCACTTGCCCTCACTTAATTTCTACCCGCCAAATGCTAGTAGGCGAGTGGAAATTTTGAGCCTTGAATTAAAGAATTGCACCTTAAATGGGAAATAACCATCTAATGTGTTTTGTTGGATGAAATTCGTCATGTTTGTAGCGCTCACTCCCGGAGGAGCCGCTGAAAGTGAACCACGGGTCAGTCTCCCCGCACTAGGGAATAAATATACTCCAACACAGTTGTGAGTTTTTTAGATTTATATAGTTTACTAAAATATTTGAGCAGATGTTGAGACACGGTATTCACAAGTATTATTACAGTATTTTCGTATCCCAGTAAAACGCGTAGCGGAAAAGAAACGAAACACGAGGCTTCGTATTTCGGAAAATAAAATATTCGCAACCGAACATAAAAGCAATGCAATTTCCCGATAGTTCAGAAAAAGGGACACGTAGCAAAACCCCAAACATACAATCCCTTCGTATTACGGCAAACGCGCAGCGGAAAAAGAGAAAAAATGTATTCGGAACGTATCTTCCCCAAACATACAATCCCTTCGTATTACGGCAAACGCGCAGCGGAAAAAGAGAAAAAATGTATTCGGAACGTATCTTGGTCTTTAACCCCCGTTCCGATTCGCAAAAGGAAATGAGTCCTGCACAGGTTAAGTCCCAGAATGTGAAAAGTGTATCTGTGTGTGTGTGGTACCCGGGTACTGCTCAACTGGCCAGTGAGTTTATTAAAGGAAGGTCTTCGACTAGTCAGTTGGGGCCCTGTGGACTTTAAAGGACGCTCTGCTGTTTTCTCTTTAATCATAAAACAGCCTTGGAGGCCTCTCACCCATCCGGCGATTGCTTTAGGCTCCGCTGACCCAGGACGTCTCTCCACCCGATCTTGACTGGGGATACTAGCGGCCGGATCCGTTGTCTGACTCCACACAGCTTTTCCAGCTCACCGCTTGCTCTCCGTTCGATTCCTCCGGTCTGCAGCAATGCCTGGATCCCGGCGGGTCTTCTCCTCAGCTTGGGTGATCTTCTCTGGACTAACAGGTCTCTCTTGGTCTCTGGCCTAGGCCCTCTCGTAATCTCTTCGATGCATCTGCTCTCTTCCCTTCCCTGGCGCGCTCTGGCACTTTCTCCACGAGGCAGAGGATGTAAGTCTCCAGTCCCCACCCACTTCCTGTCTTCTTGCAAAGCATGCCGGGCATTGTAGTCCCAATATCCAGTATCTCTGATCGCGATAGTCTCCATCTTGTGGCCAAAAATAGGTACTGCCACAGCAAGATTTTACCACAGCGCTACATGTTTTTCTAAGATCACGGTGCACTGAGCTACTATTTCACTATTCATGCATGCTCTAGTATGATCGATGATGCTGTACAATTGTCCACAATCTCTGTTCAGCGAGTGTCATGGTACAACCAGGCCCTGACCTAGTAGCTGCGTGTGGTCCCTCTTGAACGTATTCAATTTCTCATGTTAGTTAGCAAGGATGGTGATAGCAACTTGCACCACCTACCATGAAGTAGGTTTATTTGTGAATAGGTCATCCAAATGTGAAAGGACCGCCATGATGGGTCACTACATGTAGGCATCAGTAACTTTTTTTTCTGAGAGTGACACTGGAACAATACATTTGTCACTACTTTGAAACGTTTTACCGTTCGCCTCTAAGCATATAACTTGATCTGCAGATTTAAATGCTTGGTAAAGAGCCAGCAAACCTGGTGCCATGAGAAGATTTTAAATTTTTTTTTTTTTTTTGCTGATTATACAAGTTTGAGAGTCTTTTACTCTAGAAATAATACTTCATCCTCCCTACAACTTACATTAACAGGAACCTCTTTATGGAAAGGATAGCCAAAAGGAGGGTTGGGTGTAAAACACGTTATTTTTCCTTTTTAAACAAGTGTCTGTATGTCAGTCCAGTTGCCAGATGACTTTCACAAAAAATGACTTAGGGCACGATTACATTCCTAGCGCAAACGTTAACGCTCACTTGCGTGAGCATTAACGTTTGCTGCGGTATTTACCGCATATTACAATATATTACAAAAACCCGTTTGCGTTTGGTACCTTGCGCTGCGAGAGGTTACTGTACTTTGCGCTCCCTATACTTAACATGGGGATCGCAAAGTTTTAATAAGCGCTGGTATTACAAAGTCCTAGCGCTGATTAACGCCTGGCTCTGGTCAGCGCCAAGTTAACACCAAGTCCTGGCTCTGGTTAACGGATTCCGCTCCTGCAGAATCTGTTAGCACCAACTTTAAAAATAAAAAAACAAATGATATACTCACCCTCTGTCCCGCGACGAGGACCGCGGCTCTGTTCGCCTCCTCCGGCCGGCGGGCGGGACCAGCGAAAGACTGGCGGAAAAAGTCCCCCCAGCCTCTCCCTGCGTATCCCTACGCCGACCGGATCTCCTGATGCGAGATCCGGCTGGTCATGTGACCGGCAGGGAGGAACTTGATGGAGTCCTATAGACTCCAGCGACTGGATGCTCATGGCTGGACTCAGCGCTGCCGCGAGCATCCTGAAGTTTTACGCTCGATAACAGTGCAGGCAGCATTTTTTGCGCCTGCATTGTAATCCAGCGTTAAAACGCGGGCGCAAGGGGGAAAACTGCGCGCGCAGTTTTTCCTCCCTTGTGCCCGCGTTTTAACACTAAGAGCGTAATAGGGCCCATAAAATGCTATTCTACTTTTAAGGGGGTCTAGGCTGCAGGAGGAAAGTGACACTCTGAGCAGAGAGGCGTCTTACAGGAGGACAAGTCTGCATGGCGACATCACTACCTAGGTCCAATTGCGCTGCAGTGGGCCACGGTCCACAGCAAGCGCACCTGTGGAGGAGAAAAAAAATGGCAGCACTCGAACCTGGAACCCAGACCCAGGGACGAGATGTCATTTAGGTCTTTAAGACCAATGCAATATCCATCTCCTCATGATATCAAAGTCAGGATGCACCCGGTCACTAGAGTGAACTTTAAAATGTACATATATAACACTGGTGCAAGACTTTAATCTATATTTTGTGAGAGAAAGAAAACAAAGTCCTCTCTCGCTGCCTTCAAGAAAGACTTTTGCTTTACTAGTTCTCAACCCAACCTTGAAATCACGAGGACCTTGCAGAAAAATAGTAATAATAGATAACACCAAGCTAAATATCATATATTTTACCACTGTGTCATATGGTTATGGACTGCCAAAATACTCAATATACTTGCAGCTGGAAGATAAAAGTGCTAAGATGTTAGTCTTGTGTTTACCAAAGACCCACCTAAAAATTACGTGGGGCGTGACATACAAAATTTGGGTACATTTTTATGCAATTCATACCTTTCAGACTGCATTCACAGCTGAACTCCATCTTAATGGAGGCAGCGGATAATCACATGTATGACGGCAGTTGCTTTCACAGGCACCAGAAATTATTGTGAGGTAAAGCTGATTGTGGCATAATGTGATCCACGGAGACTGCGAAAAGAGAAAGCGGGTTAGAAGTCAGTAACAGGAAAATTGTTTGGGTTCACAACAGCCACATTATATTATTTTTTTTCCCATCGAATAAATTAATAGCAATGTATCCAGTGCTAGAAACTCCACTTTATTATAGATTTTAAAGGGATATACAAGTAGTATTCACTTTTAGGCTAGGGTCAGACGAGCGTGATTTCTACGGACTGTACGCCCGTGCACACGGACGTACGTCAGCACAGAAGACGCAGTAGTGGCCACACAGTCCGTTTATTCACTGACGTATATTTTGACGGATGTAGGAGAGAAAATAAAAAAAAAGCAAAACCATTTTGTCCGTGAAAAATGCTGGATGTATAAATGCAGTCCGTATGACCACGGTCCATCACTCACACACAAAGCTATGCGGACGTTGCGGACGCAGCACACCTTGTGCGGCCGTTCTAGGGGTTGTACGTTCTTGCCTGCCTTGCATCCGTGGGCCGCGTCCGCAGTTCAGTGCGGACGTACTTCGTGTGTCGGGCTCCGATGGGCTTTCTTTCATGCTATCACGGACGTACTTTTAGGCGCCATCACGGACGTGAACACTACGCTCGTCTGACACCAGCCTTACCCCAAATATACTCTTGTTTTTACCACCTACACTATCAGGGTTATTCAGAGAGTGGTGAAAAGCAGGAGAATGACTGGTGAATGGAAAATTCTAGGTCAATATAGCCAAACCAGAAAAATTCTCCCATTCATCTTACTTTCTAAATTGGCTATTTTGACCTAGAATTTTCCATTCTCCAGTCATTCTCCTGCTTTTCACCGCTCTCTGAATAATCCTGTATGATTTTCTTTAACCTTTTCCCGCCGCAGGGTGTACTATGCCATCCCCATGGTGGGTGGGGCTTGATGCCGTGGGGTGGCATAGTACTCCCTGCTGACTTCAATTGGCCTCCTTCCCCACCCAGCAGTCGGCACGCACTGCTAGTTGCTGCGGGACGGCCTAAACTCATGCAGTCTCCCTGCAGCCAATGACATGCGTCAGCTGCTAGGTGGGTCAGAGGAGGGGCGTACTAGTACGCTCCACCGGCATTAACACCCTCCCACCGAGCACAACCTTGCTAGCGCATCGACAGTGATGATGCGCTAGGATGTGCGTCAACAGGGCTGCGCGATTCTCCTAAGGAGGATCGCGATTTGCAGCGCTGAGGGGGGGGCAGGCGGGCGTTGAGTGGGACGCCGGTTTTCTTTAACGCACGGTGTGTTAAAGAAAACGTCCCGTGTGCACCCGGCCTCAGCTGGGTATGGGACGTGCATGGGAGGTGGAGCTTTGCACATGCAAAGATCTTCCAGTCTACCCTGGTTCCCTGCCGCACGTGCTATAGGGAAAAAAAGGGTTTGTGTTTTTTTTAATGTTGTTAGCTGCCTGTTGCTCAGCCTGGGGGCATCACATGACCTCCAGGCTCCCCCAACTGACAAGGTAAAATAAATCTTCTTCTGCATCTTTTTTAATTTATTCATTTATTTGTGCTGGGGATTCATGTGCTCCTATGGAGGAGCCTCCACTGCATGTATGCCCTTACAATTAAACAATACACACTCCACCTGTTAGGCTAGGGTCAGACGAACGCAGTGCGAACGCGTGTGCAGCCGCACTTTATCACGGCCGTAGTGGCAGCAAATGGCGGCCAATGACGGGCAATATACGAAGTACGGCCGCACGAATGTGCGGCCGCGCAACGCAAGTGGCAAACAAACGCATTTTTTAGAGAACTTGATACCGCTAGTACTGACGTACAGAGTGCACTGCGTCCGCTAGCGGCATGTGTGTGTGATTAGGAAACGTCAGACGCTGCTAATGTCCGGCCAACATAACGTCCAGACGCAAAAAGGGTTTTATTGATGATCCGTACAAAATCACAGACGAAAATGCGCATCGTATGACCGCTCTCGCGTATTCCGTGAAAAAAAATACGTCCATTCATTCTAACTCACTTTTTCACGGATGACGCGAAAAATACGTTCGTCTGATCCCAGCCTAATACCCCTAGTCAGTCTTTAGACCCTAATATGCATCAAGGCATCTATTTTTTCTCAAACACCCACCTTTGAGGTTCTCATATCTTCAATGGATGCAACACACTTTTCCAGTTTGCACATGTGGTATACATGTAACGTTCCTTCCAAGTGCCTTTTAGTTTCTCCAGTTTATATATATACACACACACAGTTTTATTTACAGGACTATAAAACCAATCATCTTAATTAATACCTGCCTTGTCAAACTCTGTTTTGTTTTATATCATGTGACAGAGAGCATGCATGCTGACTGATGTAAAGCCCAAAGAATCCCCTGGCCATGAACTAAAAGAAATGTACCTAGGGCACAAGTGGAGGTTAATAGCATCATTTGCTAGAAATCACTTACTTCTGTCTCCCAAGTGCACGAACACAGAACTATGTTTGTCTCTGAAACAGTCTTGTGGATGGGATGATAGGAACACAAATGTGATGTCACGAGAAGTAAGATACCGATCAGCCATGTTGGAAAAGGGCAACCCGCCCCCAAAGTCTTTTGGAATTCCTTCTTGTGATTTTTGCCTCTGTTTAAATAAAACATTAGTTGGGGAACCTCAATCCAAATACAGACACCGTTGTGTCCCTTTGCCATTACCCCACTCTGGTGACTGTAACTCTGCCAGCACAACAACTAGTTTTGGACAAACACCCTATTTCCATTAAGTCTGGCTCCTCGCCGACAGTGTTTTACTGACTGAGGAACACTGGCAGTGACACTGCTGCTCTGAGTCTGTAGAGTGCCCTGATATTGAGCCAGGTGGGGGAGGGTGGTGGTGGAATATTTTGGGCGGTGGGAATGAGTAACAGTCACTAATGTTGCAACCAAAGGACACTTTCAAACACTTCTCCTATTTTACATAAAATATTTAAGTTTAAATAGAGGGGACACATAAGAACATGTCGGTACTGATATAATTTAACCGTTTCGCTGCTGAGGCATTTCACACCTCTGTGCTGAGCTCATTTTTACCGGTTTCGCTCATCATGTTTAACTGCGTTTTGAAGGCTTATTTTATTATATGACCCAGATATATTATATATCGTTCTTTCCGGCAGACTCAGCAGATTCATAATATATCATTATTATATGTATACGTCATGTCCTGTCTGTATATTATAACAAAAAATGCAATAAAATCTGAATTTTCAATAATTTATAATGTGTAAAGTGTTTTTTTCCCCACATTTTAATATGCAAGCATTTGTGGTTATATTTTATATGGGTTGCGCTTGTTAAAAAAAAATTAAATTGGGTCTCGTTACATTTTTTTTGGGGGAAAATTACACGATTTTTAACAAACGCACCGCATACAAAAATCGTTAGTGCAGCATCATTGTTCACATTATAATTGAAATGGGAACAATATTGCTGCATTAACAAACCAAAAAAAAGAAAAAAAAGTGTTTATTTTTTTTTTTATAATTTTTTTTAAATATTTTTTTATTTAATTATTTTTTTTTTACAAACTTTTTCACTTTCGTGTTTGGTATCGTTGGAACGGCCATGCTCTGGCCGATCCAACAATACCAAACGTTAACCCCTAGCTGCCACGGATCGGGAGATAGGGAGTTCATTGGAACTCCCTATCTCCACCGTTGGTGGCAGTTAGGGGTTAACTCCAGGACTGGCGTCATCGTGCTATGCACGATGACGCCAGTCCTCAGGGGGAGTTCCCGGAGGCTTGGCTGACATCCAAGATGTCGGCCAGCTCCTGGAAAGGATCACGAACCGGCGCTTTTCAGCACCAATTCGCGATCCAGCTCCCCAGGGGTTAATGCCAGGTACCATTTGGAAGGGCAGGCTAGTGCCAGGGCAAGAGACGATAAGTCTCGGTAGATGGTTACCTGCATATCATTGTAGGCCACCGACTGGACATTTCCCGCTTTCTTAAGCACTTTGGCATGAGCGGAGACATCAGTAGTGACAGCAATAACGTCCCTGGGAGCTGTGACAGGCGCAGCAGCCGCCTTACGCACTCGGAAGGCCGCGGTAACTGGCACCGGGAAGTCTGGAGGAAGAGTCAGCAGCATGGCCACCAGGCCCGAAACACACGGCAGAAGAGCTTCATCACTTACAGTTTCAGGGATCCCCCTGATCTGCAAGTTGCGCCGGCGATATCTAGTCTCCAAGTTCAAAACTGTGGACGATAGGGCCGTGACCTGTTTCCGTAGGTCTTCCATCTGGGCCTGTACTCCCGGTCTCTCCTCCTCCAGTACTGACAGGCGGGCACCCATAGACACAGAGTCAGATGAGATGGCCGCAATTTCAGCTCTGACCTGACTAAGGTCATTTTGCCACAGGGCCCTCAGATCTTCATATAGCTGCCGGATATAGTCTTTAGTCGACAGCTGCGGGTGTGGGGTATCAGGCACCACCGGACTGTGACAGGGTGAGCCATCCGGGGATACAGCTACCTCCAGGGTCACTTCTCGATACTGACGCCCAGGACCAGTCAGTGATGCCCCCAGGGAAAGCCGAATATCCGGCTGAGCGGCCGCCTCCGAAACCCTCCAGGCGCCTGCTTTTCTTCCCCATCTAGGCAGAAAGTCCCAGCCGAGAAGTAGGCCGCAAACCAAGATGGCCGCCGGCAAAACACCGCAGGTTATACGGTGCTGGATCCGGGTAATAGTGCCTCCCGGGGGGTCAAGGAAGGCACACCACGATCAGGGGACACTGCACAGTGGCTGCGGAGGTGAACCGATCTGCGGGCCGGGAGCTAAGGGTACAGAATCAGACGGTGTTGCACTCAGCAACAGGAGCTCCCTCACCACACGTCCGCTCGGCGTCCAGCCACGCCCCCCGGGCGGCATATTTTTGCCGCTGAGTTCCTGCACTATTTTTTTATCAGCGCCACTGCGCTGGCATCTCTTGGAGGCCGGCGCAGTGACCGCTCCCAGTCCCGATCAGTCACATGAGGGAGCATGTGCGACGTCGCTGGAAGTGCGTCCGTTTTGAGCAGTCCCCTCATGGGACAGAACACTAGCACCCACCCGTGCAGCAGGCCGGCGGCCGGCCAGGCCCGAAGCCCAGCCTCGACCAGGCCTGGCACCCAACCAGCCCTCGACAGGGCGCCATCTTCTTTTACGCCTGCTCCTGAGGGTATATGAGAGACGAGCTATGACATCATATGGTGATTGATAGTGGATATCGTGTGATATATAATGTAGTTTGGTATACAAGTTTGTTGATTATAATAAGGAAAGGGAAATTGGGATGTACTGGAAGATTCAGTTGTTATCGCAAAGGAGAGGAGATTACAGGGGAGTTGTAATTGGATGGGTTGCAAGATGGGATCCCCACGTGCTAAGACCGCTATGTGCATTTTTCCTGTATCTTATTCCCTCTTTTCACATGTGCTGCTATCCATCTCTTTAACCATCTTGAAATATGTGGCTATTCATTTTATTGGGTGTTCCCAAGGACCAGTGGAAACGCTAGGAACAATATTTAAGGGGGGCACATAAGATACCGCAGTCAAAACGGGGGGGCACTAATAATTTTCACCAGTAAATCTTACCACTGAATAAAACTAAGGGCCCTATCACCTGGTGTGAGCTAAAACGCCATCACTAAAGGAAAAAGTTAGCGTGAGTCGCTAAAACTTCTAACAGATCACCTTGTCCAAAGGAGACCACGTACAAGGTCGTTTAGCACACGTTATGGAAACGCTAAGACCTGGGCTGGGACCCAGCGCTAATGTGGTTGTGTACAGGATGGAACTGTTTTTTTCCAGTGCAGAGTGCCGGGCCATACCTATCCTCCGCCCTCACAAGCTTGCATAAGTATGAACACATCCAGCAAATAACCTCACCCTCTGCATTATTAACCCCTTAAGGACCAAGGGTCATTAGAGGGAATGCATTTATGACGGAACAGTTCTGTCATTGACCCTTAAGGGGTTAAATTCCTCCAAGGTGACCAAATCATCCATGTTTATATGCACACATACACTATATTGCCAAAAGTATTCGCTCACCTGCCTTGACTCGCATATGAACTTAATTGACATCCCATTCCTAATCCATAGGGTTCAATATGACGTCGGTCCACCCTTTGCAGCTATAACAGCTTCAACTCTTCTGGGAAGGCTGTCCACAAGGTTTAGGAGTGTGTTATGGGAATTTTTGACCATTCTTCCAGAAGCACATTTGTGAGGTCACACACTGATGTTGGACGAGAAGGCCTGGCTCTCAGTCTCCGCTCTAATTCATTCCAAAGGTGTTCTATCGGGTTGGGGTCAGGACTCTGTGCAGGTCAGTCAAGTTCATCCACACCATACTCTGTCATCCATGTCTTTATGGACCTTGCTTTGTGCACTGGTGCACAGTCATGTTGAAAGAGGAAGGGGCCAGCTCCAAACTGTTCCCACAAAGTTGGGAGCATGGAATTGTCCAAAATATCTTGGTATGCTGAAGCATTCAGATTCCTTTCACTGGAACTAAGGGGCCAAGGCCAGCTCCTGAAAAACAACCCCACACCATAATCCCTCCTCCGCCAAACTTTACACTTGGCACAATGCAGTCAGACAAGTAACGTTCTCCTGGCAACCGCCAAACCCAGACTCGTCCATCAGATTGCCAGATGGAGAAGCGCGATTCGTCACTCCAGAGAACGCGTCTCCACTGCTCTAGAGTCCAGTGGCGGCGTGCTTTACACCACTGCATCCGACGCTTTGCATTGCACTTGGTGAGGTATGGCTCGGATGCAGCTGCTCGGCCATGGAAACCCATTCCATGAATCTCTCTGCGCACTGTTCTTGAGCTAATCTGAAGGCCACATGAAGTTTGAAGGTCTGTAGCGATTGACTCTGCAGAAAGTTGGCAACCTCTTCGCACTATGCGCCTCAGCATCCACTGACCCTGCTCCGTCAGTTTACGTGGCCTACCACTTCGTGGCTGAGTTGCTGTCGTTCCCAAACACTTCCACGTGCTTACAATACAGCTGACAGTTGACTGTGGAATATTTAGGAGCGAGGAAATTTCACGACTGGATTTGTTGCACAGGTGGCATCCTATCACAGTTCCACGCTGGAATTCACTGAGCTCATGAGAGCAACCCATTCTTTGACAAATGTTTCTAAAGGCCATCTGCATGCCTAGGTGCTTGATTTTATATACCTGTGGCCATGGAAGTGATTGGAACACCTGATTCTGATTATTTGGATGGGTGAGCGAATACTTTCGGCAATATAGTGTATATTAATTAAGGCTGATGGGCATTGCATGATAAATGCCCCCCAACAGCATGTAGAAGCATTACACATCATTTAATAGATCCAAAATGAAGGCCAGGTGAGCCACAATAACTTCCCTGCACAAGCATATAAAAAATACTTGTTTCAGGGCAAGACTTATCCATGTGTCCCTTTAAACATGGTCCACATGGTCACCCTAATAATCAACCGTTTCCATATTGTGAATAACCCCCAGCATAAAATGTTTAGAATTAGGCAATATATTAGAATACATCAATAAAGGATACATGTATAATAGAGCCTACTGCAACAGCAGTGACATTCCTGACCAGATCCATTACTATGGTGTATGGGGCCAAGAGAACAACTGTGATGCATTCCTTTCCATTGCCTGTTAACTTTGCCAGGACCTGTTTTTTTCTGATTTTTTGGAATTACCACCAGGGTTGAGCAGGAGGTAAAATTTTGTGATTACCGTCGCTCCAGAAATTAGCGCAGGCCCAAAGTGATCTGTTAGTTGCAAAAGCGCTAGAGATCTCTAGCGCTCCTCATGTTAAGTATAGGACGGGGGAAAATACAGTAAACTTGCGCTAAGTGATTTTACCCGTTTTTAGCGGGAGGCAAACGATCTGTTGGTTCGGTGCTAGACTGAATTCACCTGGCGCTAACGCAAAAACATGCCAGCGCTAGGGTTAGCTCACACCAGGTGATAGTGCCCTAAATAAATATATATACAGTATTTTTCGCTCCATAAGACGCACCTGACCATAAGACGCACCTAGTTTTTAGAGGAGGAAAACAGGAAAAAAAATATTCTGAATCAAATAGTGTAATAATGGATAATGCCCCAGCTCCTCTCATGGATATACTGCCCCAGCTGCTCTCATGGATACTGCCCCAGCTCCTCTCATGGATATTGCCCCAGCTCCTCTCATGGATTTTGCCCCAGCTCCTCTCATGGATTTTGCCCCAGCTCCTCTCATGGATATACCCCAGCTCATGGATATGCCTCAGCTCATGGATATGCCCCAGCTCATGGATTATGCCCCAGCTCATGGATAATGCCCCAGCTCATGGATAATGCCCCAGCTCATGGATATGCCCCAGCTCATGGATAATGCCCCAGCACATGGATATGCCCCAGCTCATGGATATGCCCCAGCTCATGGATATGCCCCAGCTCACACATGGATATGCCCCAGCTCATGGATTTGCCCCAACTCATGGATATGCCCCCAGCTCATGGATATGCCCCAGCTCATGGATATGCCCCAGCAGCTCATGGATTTGCCCCAGCTCATGGATTTGCCCCAGCTCATGGATATGCCCCAGAACATGGATATGCCCCAGCTCACATATGGATTTGTCCCAGCTCATGGATATGCCCCAGCTCATGGATTTGCCCCAGCTCATGGATATGCCCCAGCTCATGGATATGCCTCAGCTCATGGATATGCCCCAGCAGCTCATGGATATGCCCCAGCAGCTCATGGATTTGCCCCAGCAGCTCATGGATATGCCCCAGCAGCTCATGGATTTGCCCCAGCTCATGGATATGCCCCAGCAGCTCATGGATATGCCCCAGCTCATGGATATGCCTCAGCAGCTCATGGATAATGTCCCCAGCTCACCTCTTCCTGCCGCCGCTGCTGTCGCGTGTTCCCTCCCTCTGAGCATGCGTCCGGCGGCATGGAGCTTGGGCACTCGCCTGGGGGAGCCACGTGACCAGCCGCGATCTCGCGAGAACTCGGCTGGTGACGTGGTTCCCCCAAGCGAGCGCCGAAGCTCCATAGCCTCGGACGCTCGGAGGGAGCGAACACTGCACCGGCGCAGTATTCGCTCCATAAGACGCACCCACTTTCCCCCCCACACTTTTTGGGGCGAGAAAAGTGCATCTTGTGGAGCAAAAATACGGTAAATAAGATTCCTAAACCCCAGAGTAATGTGATGCAATGATACCTTTTTATTGTACTAACCTGATACAGTGGCAAGAAAAAGTATGTGAACCCTTTGGGATTACGTGGAGTTTGCATGAATTGACAGACTGTCTACAAATGGAGAAAGTTCAGCACTGTTGCTACTCTCCCTAGGCGTGGTCGTCCTGTAAAGATGACTGCAAGAGCACAGCGCAGAATGCTTAATGAGGTAACGAAGAATCCTAGAGTGTCAGCTAAAGACTTACAGAAATCTCTGGCACATGCTAACATTTTTGTTGACACATCTACAATAAGGAAAACATTAAACAAGAATGGAGTACATGGGAGGACACCACGGAGGAAGCCATTGCTGTCCAAAAATAATATTGCAGCATGTGTGAAGTTTGCAAAAGAGCACCTGGATGTTCCACAGCACTACTGGCAAAATATTCTGTGGACAGATGAAACCAAAATTGAGTTGTTTGGAAAAAACACACAACTCTATGTGTGGAGAAAAAAAGGCACAGCACACTAACATCAAAACCTCATCCCCACTGTAAAACATGGCGGAGGGAGCATCATGGTTTGGGGCTGCTTTGCTGCCTCAGGGCCTGGACGGATTGTTGTCATTGATGGAAAAATGAATTCCAGAGTTTATCAAGACATTTTGCAGGAAAACGTAAGACCATCTGTCCACCAACGGAAGCTCCGCAGAGGATGGGTGATGCAACAGGACAATGACCCAAAGCATACAAGTAATTCAACAAAAGAATGGCTTCAACAAAACAAAATACGCCTTCTGGAGTGGCCCAGTCAGAGTCCTGACCTCAACCCAATTGAAATGCTGTGGCATGACCTTAAGAGAGCGATTCACACCAGACATCCCAAGATTATTGCTACACTGAAACAATTTTGTGAAGAGGAGTGGTCCAAAATTACTCCAGATCGTTGTGCAGGTCTGATCTGCAACTACAGGAAACGTTTGGTTGAGGTTATTGCTGCCAAATGAGGGTCAACCAGTTATTAAGTCCAAAGGTTCACATACTTTTTCCACCCTGCACTGTGAATGTTTACATGTTCTGTTCAATAAAAACATGAAAACATATAATGTTTGTGTTGTATTATTTTAAGCAGACTGTGTTTTTCAAATTGTTGTGACTTAGATGAAGATCAGAGCACATTTTATGACCAATTCATGCAAAACTCCACGTAATCTCAAAGGGTTCACATACTTTTTCTTGCCACTGTACATAAATTCAATATTTTATTTGGCGCAGTTCAGTAGTGTTCGCCAATGTCCGATAACTGCTTCAACGACTCCAATTTCAGCAAATTACTGTGACCATTCGCTAAATAAGGAATTTGCAATATTCTTGGTGAAATGAATTCCCCGAAATGTGACGAAAAGCAAAGGATCTATAGATGAATAGACCCCTTAGATTCTAACTTCCATAAACCCAGGGAAATACAATAAAAATAATAAACAGTGAGTCATGTAGCTATCCATTAACCCCTAAAATGCCATAAATCAAGGAAAAAAATAAAATGTATACATAACCATAAATGAAATTAATACACAATGTAATATATAGTCTGAACGTTCACCCTTTCACTGCTGAACCATTTCAACCCTGTGCAAACGTTTACTATGTACACCTTTTTATTAAATTTTTTTATGACTTTAACTTTACACTGAATATGGTCATGTTGAATATCATTGGAAAGGCCAGAATCTGCCCTTTCTTTTTATATTTCAAATTTTTTTATTTTGCAATATGGACATCAAGTAATCAAGCATGTGAGAAGGGCCTCGCAGGGCCATGCAGTAACATTGTGTAAAACACAGTGTAACAAGACTGTCAAACATAAAAAATAAAAATAAAGAAAAAAGTAAGGGGTGGTGCTATATGCAACTCAAACGGGAAGATGTTGGGGGAAGAGAAGGGGGGGGGTGACAGCTACCATCGCTGTGACACTCCTGGCACACTCCCAAAGGAGGCCACGGAGGGACAGAGCCACAAAGTTCGGGAGCACGAGGGCCAAACACGACAGGAAAAGCCGCGGTGGCACACCTCTTGGCAACCGAGAGATTGCCAAAAAAAACAAAAAACACGAGAGGGGTGGGAAGATCAGAGAAAGGGAGGGAGAGGGGATTGGCAAAGACCATCTCCGTGACTCTCCTGGCACGCTCCCGAGGGAGGCCATGGAGGGGTAGTGTCACGAGGCCCGGGAGACTGAGGGCCAATCACGACAAATAAAGCCGTGGTGGTGCGCCCCATGGCAACCCAGAAATTGCCATAAAAAAAAAGGGGGGGGGAGAGAGAGGGGAGGTAAGGGAGGGACACCATCACAGCAGGTAGAGCACCGATAATAATTAACAAGGGGGAGTAAATAAATAAATAAAAAATAAAAATAAAAAAAAGGGGGGTAGGGGAAAAAATAAAAAGACAAAGCATGAATCTAATTCCTCAGTATACATCGCAAATTAAGAGTCTCTGGAGAAAAAGTTAAGTCCCCAGCCGGGTGACTGTCGCAAATGGGCCTCAAACAAGGGGGAACTCACTAACGAGGGGGCTATCAGTAAAGGTGGGGTGCCTCAGAAAAAGAAAACTTTGGCTCCTGCCAGGGGAGCACCAATGATGTCTTGTGGGAAAGACTGTATCGCTCAGTCCGGCTCTCTCGAAGAAGATGGGGAAGCTGCTGTACGCTCCACAGTGTCCCCACCCAACGTAGGAGCAACCAGGCCCAGCTCCCGGAGATAGGTGTCTGCTTCCTCCACCGTGGACGCCGATATCGTGCGTCCATCACCACAGCTGATCAGCAAGGAACCCTGCTCTCCCCATCTATAACGGACATCGTGAGCGCGAAGCGTGGCAGTAACAGGTTTGAAGAGCCTCCGAGCCGCCAAAAGAGAAAAGGGGAGATCCCTATAAATCGCAATGGAGGCAGCTTCAAAAATGATCAGGGGAATATTCCTCACCGCGGTAAAAATTTTAGCGTGTAGAAACACATCGCAAAGCACCACTATAACGTCTCGGGGGGCTCTCGCAGGTGCCAGGGCTGCCTTTTGAATTCTGATGGCCGACAGCACAGAGCCCACAGGGACCGACAGGGTGGGGAGGACAGCCGAGACAAAACGATGAGTGTAGGCAAGCAAGTCAGCTTAACGGACAGACTCCGGTATACCCCTGAGCTTGAGGTTCCTCCGCCGGTGTCTTGTTTCTAGGGCCATCACTGTTGACTGCAAGCCGCTAACCTGCTTCTGAAGCGCCACCAGGAGGGAAGAGCTCGCGGCCTGCACTCCCTCCATCTCCTGAGTACGTGCCTGAATCTCTCCCACCTGAGCCCGGGTATCAGCAAGGCTGACATCAAGGGATTGCAGCTCTGACTGCCAAGCAGACCTGGCATCCGCCAGTAAGGTGCGGATGTCCCTCCGTGTGGCTGGGAGATCTTCTTCCGACATCACTGGTGCCAATGCCTGTGGGCCAGGCGACAGGCCCTCGGCGTCCTCTCCCGCAGGGTTCTCGTCCACAGGGCCGGGCAGGTCTATCGTCGGCAGTCGCCTGCCTCGTCCCCCACTCAGCGAGATCCGGATGTCCGGGGTACAGGGGTCCGCCGCAACTCCGCCACTCTTGCCCCTCTTACCCATCCGGGAGCCGTGAAGCAAGGGGCACAAGAGGTAATCCACAGCAGGCCAGAATCTGCCCTTTCAAATGACGCCTAGATCGTCCATATGCGATGCATAGACGGAGATACCGCAGTCCGAACATATGAAAGAAGCTGGATGCTGATTTCTGGTGGGGGCACAGGGGGGGGCAAGGAATAACCTAAGGGGGCAATTGCCCCCCTTGCCCCCCTGTAGAGACGCCTATGCCAAGGACCTTTACTAGCTTGTTAATTTATATATTTTCCTGTTGTTTCAGTGATGGCACTTATTGAGCAGATGATTTTTAAACAATTGTAGTTTTCAAAAACTGTCACTGGAGGGCAACATTTCAGTTTTATAATAAATGCTGCTTATGTCTTTAAACTCTGCTTCCCATGACCATTTGAGTGAAAAACAATCAGAAAATGTAATGGGATACTTTGGGGGGCAAATGGAGGGGTTTAAACATTAATTCCTCTCCATCCCCTCATCCCCTTTTTAACTCCCATATTTATACCATGTGAACAATAGTTGTCAACCTGGAGTAGGGTGGCTCTTGAGCAACTGGTTCAGCATCCAATCATACATACATGTTGTTGGCTGTACTCCATGGAGGTTATTCAGAGAGAGGTGAAAAGAAGGAGAATTGACAGGAGAATAGAACAATCTAGACTAAATAGCCGATTTGGAAAGCGAGATAAATGGGAAAAATTTTCAGGTTTGGCTATTTTGACCCAGAATTTTCACTTCTCCAGTCATTCTCCTGGTTTTTACCTTTCTTTGAATAGACATGTTAGTGTCCTTATGCCAGCAAAAAGAGGAAGTAGTAGGTTGTGCCCAGTGGCGTAGCGTGGGTTGTCAGCGCCTGGGGCCAGCCAAGAATTGTGCGCCCCTCCAACCTGTGGACACGTTAGCATGCCCCGATTCCCTTCCACCATTAGGGCATTGAACCCCTTAACTGTGACACAATGTAATGTGCAGAGTGTATGAGCGTATCACAGAGCTCCACAGCAATAAAACCCACAGTAATGTGCAGCTCACACATGGATATATATTGCCCCCAGCAGCTCACACATGGATATATATTGCCCCCAGCAGCTCAAACATGAATATATATTGCTCCAGTAGCTCAAACATGAATATGTTTGCCCCAGTAGCTCAAACATGGATATATATTGCCCCCAGCAGCTCAAACATAAATATATATTGCCCCAGTAGCTCAAACATATATTTGCCCCAGTAGCTCAAACATGAATATATTTGCCCCCAGTAGCTCAAACATGAATATATTTGCCCCCAGTAGCTCAGACATAAATATATTTGCCCCCAGCAGCTCAAACATGGATATATTTGCCCCCAGTAGCTCAAACATGAATATATTTGCCGCCAGCACCTCAAACATGGATATATATTGCCACCCCGTTGCTCACCGACTCTGAGGGCCCGCGGGTCGGTAGGGACCCGGTTTGGGTCATCATAGTGGGCCCCCGCCGGTTTCCCTGTGATGGTCATCAGTGCACTTAGCAGGCAGCCAGCGGCGCACTCTGTAAATGCCGTGGTGGTGCCTGCAGCGTGCCTGCATCCCAGTCTAAAACTGGAGCAGGCACGTTGCACTGGCGCCACCCACACGTGACACGTCAAATGAGGGGGCGGCGCAGGCAACACCGCGTCGTTTACAGAGTGCGCCGCTGGCTGCCTGTGTGCACTGATGACGATTACAGGGCAGGGAAACCGGCGGGGGGCCACTACGACGCCCCAAACCGGCACCCCTAAAAAAAAATGCACCCGGGGCCACCACCCCCCCACGCTACACCCCTGGTTGTACGGTCTTATGCACTGTGTCCTACAAGATGGGAGTGTAGATACTCTTTGAATAATAATTCTGTAGGAGATTTTGCAAATTCGGCTAACATCAGGCTCTCATTTCTTTTTAAATATTGCTTCAATATGAAAATAATGAGCGACATTCAAATCTATTGTTACTCTCTTCCTGCCAGCAAATTTATGCTTCTGACACTGTCAGTTAACCTACCCGGGCGGGGGCCCTCTGTGCGGCCAGACCGCGCAGATCACTGTGGGGCTCGGCCGCTGTGGTCACGGAGGGAGGTCCCTGCGGGCAGACGGGGAACCACTGCATTAGCCGCCCGCGACGGCTCAGACACCCCCCGCAGCATCCTGTATTTCACAGATGCGTCTGACATCCCACGTGGGATCCAAGATGGCACCCGGCCAAACCAACCACCCTCCAGCCAATCGGAACACACTATGACGTCAGAGCCAACCTGATTGCCATAACTATTCAGCAGCATCCTCTCCTGATTGGTGGACTTATTTCAGGCAGCCTATTTAAATCCCAAGTCACCCCTCATTCATTGCTGAGTTTTCCCTGTGCCAACTCCTACCCCTCCTGTACTCTTGCTTTCCCCTATCATCTTGCCTGCCTCCTGATAACGACCTCTTTTGCCTGGATTTATCGACTACTCTTGCCTGCCTCCTGATAACGACCTTCCTGCCTGAAATCACTGGTCATCCTTCTCCAACGTACTCGCAGTAGTAAGGTACAGAACTCTTTTCCCTAAGTAAAGGATACTATATGCCTACTCCTTTTACTCGATTTGCCATATTGCTCTCTCGCGTAAAAGTGTCTCCCTCTGGTCTCCTCCGCATATTGACCTCCAGTGACGAACCCCTAACAGATAAAACTCAGCCTTCAAAAATGAAGCTTGCAGAATTGACCAAGGCACTTACTGCCATGTCACAGCAGATGGGCAACTTAAGTGTAACTGTCCAGGACCTCCAAGCGGGACAAGCACGACTCCAGAATCAGATATCAGACTTGTTAGCCTTACCAATGGACCCTTCGACCACAGCCTTGGTCAGCGACCTGACTCCAGAACCTGCAGTCCTCTTACCCGAAAGATTCTCAGGCGACAGAAAGAGATACAGACTGTTCTTGTCCGACTGCCAGCTGTTATTCTCCCTGAAACCCCACACTTACTGTCACATCTCGGCGGCTGGCGCGGCTCCAGCGTCCTCCCCTGTGACCCCGGGGTCTGCGTCTCCCTCGCAGCCCTTCCTTGTGCCCTATGCGTGTGTCCTGCCGGCCTCTCCGGGTTTAAGCTCCTGCCGGCGGTGCGACGTCATCACGCCTCCACCGTGGGTTTCCCTGCACCATGTGATCTTGTTGGCCAATCACATTGCAGGGCGCGAGATTTAAACTTGCTTTTTGCCTTTTCTCATTGCCCTTTCGTGGTTTTGCTTGCCTGACCCTTAAGTGCTTATTTCTTATACCTCTGATTGATTTTCTGTGTATGACCTGGCTTTTGGATATTGGCCTGTGTATCTCTATACTCCTTTGACTCGGCTTTTGGAACTCGACTTAGTATTCTGTTGTATTCCTAAACCTGGGCTTGTGTTAGACCCCTCTGGTACCTCGTACTGTTTCTGGTTACCGCCTCATATTTTTCCATACTTACCTGTCTCCATACCAGCCACTCTAAGGACTGGTTTCTGTCCTCCTTGCTTGTTGTCCCTACCTTATAGGTTCACCTCTCGCTATCGCGTAACCCAGCCACCTCAAGGACTGGTATCGCACCTAGGCTTAGGGTTACCTATTGTTACGTATAGTACCGACCGTAGCACATCCTTTTACTCGCCTGTGAAGTGTAGGTGTGCTCGCCTGACATCACGAAAGGGCCATGGACCTAGCAGGGACTGCCCAGCAATTATCAGGCTTGGAGAGTCGTTTGGAGGATCAAGATCATCGACTCGATCAATTCGCTCAAGCCCTCCAAACTCTGTTAGCTCATACCGCACCTACCCAATTACAGGTTTCCCTTCCTGTTAATCCACCTCTTCCTGAACCATTTACCACACCGAACCCGTGCCCTAACTTACTACCACCGGTACGTTATGGGGGCGATCCTATTGCCTGTAGAGGATTCATAAACCAGATCTCTATCCACTTTGAGCTAACCCCTTGGTCTTACCCTACAGATCGTGTGAAGGTAGCCTTTGTTATCAATCATCTTACCGATAAAGCGTTGTGTTGGGCTAACCCTCTCTGGAATACGGACAAACCCATTGTTTATAACTACCGGGAATTTATAACCGCCTTCCGCAGAGTGTTTGACCCCCCTGGTCGTAAGACTAATGCCGCCAAGTCCTTGTTACGCCTGCACCAGGGCACTAAATCCCCGGGTGATTACGCACTGGAGTTTAGATCCTTGGCATCTGAATTGAACTGGAATAATGAGGCTTTGATAGCAGTTTTTTTAGAGGGTTTGAATGATGAGCTCCAGGACGAAGTAGCGGCCAGAGATCTGCCGGAAGATCTGGAGGATCTGATCACCTACTTGTCCTTCATAGATGAACGTATTCGCCATCATAAGAATACTAAAGATAAATTTAAAAAGCCACCTCTTAGGATGCCTCCCCGGTTCCCTTTACCCGCGCTCCCAGAGTCTACTTCTCCTCCTGAGCCCATGCAGGTAGACAACACTAAACTCCCTGAAGCTGAAAAGCAACGCCACCGACGTGAGGGATTGTGTTTATATTGTGGGTTAGGGGGTCATTTGCTTAAAGGGTGTCCCAAACGCCCTCAGGGTCCTGCGGGAAACTTGCATGCCTAAGTGCCCCTTGGGGACAGCTCTTAGGTACTTTTCCCTCGTCCCCCAAACTTGAAAATAGACTCCAGGTTCCGGTCACTCTCTGTTGGGAGAATTCCCGTAACCTGGTGAATCTCTATGCCCTGGTTGACTCCGGTGTTGCAGATAACTTTATCGATCTTGTTTTCGCTCACAAACATGCTATTCCTCTTATTAAGAAAGAAACACCTTTACTCGTACAAGCCATTGATGGCAGACCACTTGAAACCCCTTTTGTCCTTTTCGAAACTCAAGACATTACTGTTAGGATAGGACTATGTCACAAAGAGAAAATGTTTTTCCATGCCATTTCTTCGCCTTCCTATCCCATCGTACTTGGGTACCCATGGTTAACTCGTCATAACCCTGTAATCGATTGGCGAGCTCATCAAATCGCTAAGTGGGATAAAGATTGCATGTTTTCTTGTATTGAGGTCCCCTTGTCCGTCAACACCTTAAATGTACCCACGGCTCCTCCTCTGACCAATACTATACCTTCTCCATACTCTGATTTGGCACCTGTGTTCGATAAGAAAGAGGCCGATAAATTACCCCCACATTGTTCGTACGATTGCGCTATCAACCTTCTCCCCAGTACCACTCCTCCCCGAGGTGTAGTCTATTCGTTATCTGAGAAAGAGCATAGAGTATTGGAGGAGTATATTACTGATTCCCTTAACAAAGGGTTTATTCGCCCCTCTACCTCTCCGGCAGGAGCAGGATTCTTCTTTGTTCAGAAAAAAGAGGGAGACCTCAGACCCTGCATAGATTTCGTGATTCTATCTGAAGAGATCCCCTTGTGATTAGAGCTCCTGTTCAACAGGTGTCTCTAGGACGGCAAACAATGCCCTTGTGGTGTATATAGTACAATAAATGCAAAATACGTCAAGACATGCGCCATACATAGAGTGGATTAATACAGTGGCTAGATTAGCACAGAAGTGAGTCTCTGTCCGAGATTGCCCAACTGTGGCTAGTGGGCATATACCAAAGTCTCTTTAAAAACAGGCCTTGATTTCCTTCCCTGGTAAAATGCATCGGTAGTTCTTCCTTGTATCTTGGTCTCTCTCTTGGTCTTGTGCCTCCAAGACAGAGAGTTGGAGTTAGGGAATTGTGTCTCAGAAATATTCCAGAAAAAATTGGAGTGGATTGATCCACACGCACTTACGTTTTGCTCTGTCTCCCATAGCGGGAACCCCCTCTTCTGTTTCACTATATAGTAGCAGTTATAGGCTCTGCTACAACCCCCTATTGGCAGCATACACGCTACCCATATCCACACAAACCCGGGAAGCGCCATAAGGGTATCCCCACCCACATCATAGATTTTCGTGGGTTGAACAAAATAACCATAAAAGATGCCTACCCTATCCCACTCATCCCCGAGTTGTTTGATCGCCTGAAATATTCAAAAATATTCTCTAAGCTGGATCTTAGAGGAGCCTATAACTTGATTCGAATCAGACAGGGGGATGAGTGGAAAACTGCGTTCAATACTAGATTAGGGCATTATGAGTACCTGGTTATGCCCTTTGGACTATGCAACGCTCCAGCAGTGTTTCAGGCATTTATTAATGATGTCTTACGGGAATACACTCCTTGTTTTGTCGTTGTATATCTTGATGATGTCTTGATACATTCTCCTGACCTGAAAACCCACCACCAACATGTACGACTTGTCTTGTCTAAACTGTTGTCGGGCCTATATTGTAAACTCGATAAATGCTTGTTTGACTTACAACAAGTAAGTTGCCTTTTCTCATTGCCCTTTCGTGGTTTTGCTTGCCTGACCCTTAAGTGCTTATTTCTTATACCTCTGATTGATTTTCTGTGTATGACCTGGCTTTTGGATATTGACCTGTGTATCTCTATACTCCTTTGACTCTGCTTTTGGAACTCAACTTAGTATTCTGTTGTATTCCTACGACCTGGGCTTGTGTTAGACCCCTCTGGTACCTCGTACTGTTTCTGGTTACCGCCTCATATTTTTCCATACTTACCTGTCTCCATACCAGCCACTCTAAGGACTGGTTTCTGTCCTCCTTGCTTGTTGTCCCTGCCTTATAGGTTCACCTCTCGCTATCGTGTAACCCAGCCACCTCAAGGACTGGTATCGCACCTAGGCTTAGGGTTACCTATTGTTACGTATAGTACTGACCGTAGCACATCCTTGGACTTACGTGTGCTCGCCTGACACTTACTACAACGAAGAAATCAGAATCAAGACAGTCATCAAGGGGAACCCCGCGCATGGGCCCAACACCTTCTCATTAGCAGCAATCCTTTACTGACCTCCTGGGATCAATTCATAACAGCACTAAATGACTTATACGATGACCCGTACCGGTTTGAATCCTCCCAGGCTACCATCCGGGAACTCCGTCAAGGTAGAAAACCGGTAGAAGATTATATTGCCGAATTCAAAGCCCTATCCTTGGAGACCGGCTGGAACGAGACCGCCTTAGTCAATCAATACAAAATCGGCCTCTCCAGCGACATCAAGGATGATCTGGCCCACGTCCAGTCGCCACTAAGGCTGGAACCCCTAATACAGTTAACCACAAATATTGACCGATGCCTACGTGAGCGTAGGAGGGAACGCGCAATGGATACTCCACCTCCCAGACGTCCCCTCACATCTCCTCGCATTAGCCACCCTCCAGTATCAGTCAAAAGCTTCACCACCGAGGAGCCTATGGAAATCGGTCTGGTGAGAGGGCATCTACCTCCTGAGGAATTGGCTCGTCGCAAGTCCAACCAGCTGTGCCTGTAATGTGGAAAACCCAACCACACCATTCGGGATTGTCCCATCAAGAGCGGACCCCGTAACGGTAAGAAAGAAAACACATCTACAAACAATTTTTTACATTTTTTTTTCGCCACTTATCTATCCTCCTTTCATTATAGTGGAATGACCATCCCGTCTCGGTGTCTGCCATGGTGGACTCGGGCGCAAGTAGCTGTTTCATGGACTTTACCTTAGCTACATCTCTTGGTATTCCTTATGTAAATAAAAAATCACCATTAAGCATACAATGTGTTGATGGGTCTCCCTTAACCTCCGGGCCGGTGGTACTAGAGACCATTCCCCTTCTCGTTCGTATAGGGCATGGGCATAAAGAATTTCTCCAGTTCGATCTGGTAACATCCCCCTTATTTCCAGTCATACTTGGCATTTCCTGGCTTCGCACCCATGACCCAGTCATATCCTGGACTTCAGGAACGTTCAGCTTCACATCCAAACACTGTACCAAATTCTGCCTACGTCCTTCAGTCACTAGGGGCTGTATTTCCTCCATTCTTGACAAAGAAATGAAATCCTCCGATGTCTCTCTTCCACAAGAATATGCCGAGTTCTCTGATGTATTTAATAAAAAAGGGGTTGAACGCCTACCTCCCCATCGAAAATACGACTGCCCCATAGAACTGCTATCGGGTGCCAACATACCATTTGGCTACAGTTACCCCTTTTTCCGAACCCGAACTCCACGTCCTCAAAGAATACATAAGAGAAAATCTCGAGAAAGGGTTCATCAGACCCTCTGCCTCACCGGCTGGGGCATGCATATTCTTCGTTGAAAAGAAAGATGGTGGTCTACGACCTTGTGTAGACTGCCGTGAGTTGAACAAAATAACCATCAAGAACAAATACCCACTACCTCTTATACCTGGACTCCTAGAACAACTAAAAAACGCCATTGTCTTTTCCAAACTTGATTTGAGAGGGGCCTACAACCTACTGCGCATACGCAAGGATGATGAATGGAAAACCGCATTTAGAACGAGATATGGTCATTACGAGTATACGGTAATGCCATATGGGCTATGCAATGCCCCAGCGGCATTTCAACATCTAGCAAATGACATATTAAGAGATCTCCTCGACGTCTATGTCGTTGTGTACTTAGATGACATACTAATATATTCCACCTCCCTGGATCTACACCGACGTCATGTCAAGTCTGTTCTCTCCCGTTTACGTCGTCACAACTTGTATGTGAAATTAGAAAAATGCATTTTTGAAGCTACTCGGATTGAAATTTTAGGCTTCATAATCACTCCTGGAAAAATGGAAATGGACCCCCGGAAGATCGAAGCCATTACCAACTGGCCTCTTCCCAAAACCAAAAAAGAAATCCAAAGATTTTTAGGTTTTGTGAATTTTTATCGAAAATTTATCCGAAATTTTTCAAAAATCGTGTTCCCTTTAACCCAGTTGACAAAAAAGAAAACTCCTTTTTGTTGGTCCAATACCGCTCAACAAGCTTTCGACAAATTACGAGAACTTTTTACCACTGCCCCGATACTATTGCTTCCCAATCCTACTAAACCCTATTTTTTGGAAGTCGACGCTTCAGCAATAGCCCCAGGGGCCATACTCTCCCAAAGAGCTGAAAACAACGATGTTCTGCACCCTGTAGCTTTTTTTTCTCGTAAACTTCTCCCCGCAAAGATGAACTATAGCGTAGGAGATCGGGAACTACTAGCGATAAAAAATGCCCTTGATGAATGGAGACACCTTCTTGAGGGCACCACGCATCCCGTAACGATTTACACTGACCATAGAAACCTTGAGTACTTGAGGACCGCTCGACGCCTCTCTCCTCGACAAGCCCGCTGGTCCCTATTTTTCTCACGCTTCTTTTTTCACGTAATTTACCGCCCTGGGAGTAAAAATGTTAAAGCGGATGCTCTGTCCCGCATTTATGAAGAACCATCCATACCAACCGAGGAAGAAGAAACTATCCTCCATCACGGACATTTCCTCACTATACAAACTTCACTACTGACCAAATTACGGGGACATTCCCCGAATCGTCAAAAGTCAACCCCACAGAAATTCACTGTACCCCCGGCTCAACGAACAACCGGACTTCAACTATGCGACGATGCACCCACAGCTGGCCATGGGGGAATTAACAAAACGCTAGATCTGGTTCAACGACATTACTGGTGGCCCTCCGTTGTCAAGGATGTCCGGGACTATGTTCGTTCATGTTCAATTTGTACTCGCAGTAAAGTTCCTAGAACCAAGATGGCAGGACTTCTGCAACCTCTCCCAATCCCTCATCGCCCATGGGCCAGCATCTCTGTAGATTTCATAGTTGAATTACCCCATCTCAGAAACACAATACCACCATGGTCGTGGTTGATAGATTATCCAAAATGGCCCATTTTGGCCCCACTCGAGGGCTACCATTGGCCAAAACCACCGCCGACCTCTTTTTTCACCATATCTTTAAACTCCATGGCACGCCCGACTCCGTTATCCCCGCCGGGGAGCCGCAATTTACATCTAAATTTTGGAAAGTCTTTTGCTCACTATTGGGAATCTCCCTTTGTCTATCTACCGCCTTTCATCCTCACTCAAACGGCCAAACTGAGAGGACCAACCAAACCTTGGAACAGTACATTCGCTGCTACACATCTCACAACCAGGATAACTGGCTTGACCTCCTCACTACGGCGGAGTTCGCCTATAATACCCAGAAACACACCTCTCTCAGACAGACTCCCCTTTTTGTTAATTATGGTTATCACCCCTCGGTCCTCCCAGATCTACCACCCACAGGTCCCATACCTGCAGCCAATGACCATGTCGCTCTTCTACAACAGGGATTTTGTCTTGCCTGAAATGCCTTATCCAAGGCACAACAGACCTACAAGACGTACGCCGACCGCAGTAGAATCCCTCCTCCCAACTACCAAGTTGCTCAAAAGGTATGGCTATTGACTAAACATCTGAAATTGACCTGCCCCTCGAAAAAGTTCTGCCCCAAATATATTGGGCCTTACCCGATAATGTCCATCATCTCCCCTGTCACGGTTAAACTTAAGCTCCCCCTTCCTTAATGGTTCATCCGGTTTTTCACGTATCCCTCCTAAAACCCTGGGTGGAGAATCAATTCTCCCATCGGCTTCCTGCTCCGCCAGAGCCTGTTATCAAAGATGGGTTTGAAGAATTCGAGGTGCAACGTATACTAAACTCTTGGATTAATAGAATAAGACTCGAATATCTGGTCCAGTGGAAGGGATATGGTCCAGAAGAAAATTCCTGGGTTCCCGTTACACAGGTACACGCCCCATCCAAAGTCCATTCCTTCCATCGTCTAAATCTGCATAAACCTCAACCTCGATGTCCCCGGAGGGGCCACGTTAGAAGGGGGGTACTGTCAGGTAACCTACCCGGGCGGGTGCCCTCTGTGCGGCCTGACCGCGTGGATCACGGTGGGGCTCAGCCGCTGCGGTCTCGGAGGGAAGTCCCTGCGGGCAGACGGGGAACCGCTGCATTAGCCGCCCACGACAGCTCACCCCCCGCAGCATCCGATATCTCACAGATGCGTCTGGCGTCCCACGTGGGATCCAAGATGGCGCCCGTCCAAACCAACCACCCTCCAGCCAATCGGAACACACTATGACGTCAGAGCCAACCTGATTGCCTTAACTATTCAGCAGCATCCTCTCCTGATTGGTGGACTTATTTCAGGCGGCCTATTTAAATCCCAAGTCACCCCTCATTCATTGCTGAGTTTTCCCTGTGCCAACTCCTACCCCTCCTGTACTCTTGCTTTTACCCTATAATCTTGCCTGCCTCCTGATAATGACCTCTTTTGCCTGGATTTATCAACTACTCTTGCCTGCCTCCTGATAACGACCTTCCTGCCTGAAATCACTGGTCGTCCTTCTCCAACGTACTCGCAGTAGTAAGGTACAGAACTTTTTCCCTAAGTAAAGGATACTATATGCCTACTCCTTTTACTCTATTTGCCATATTGCTCTCACGCGTAAAAGTGTCTCCCTCTGGTCTCCTCCGCATATTGACCTACAGTGACGAACCCCTAACAGACACAAAGTATACAAAGTATCAGAAGCATTCATTTACAGTAAGGAGATGTGCCAGTCAAGTTGCAAGAGATGTTGGCTGCTCGGCTGGAATAGCATCTCGATCCTCATCCTATCTCTACTTACTCTATGCCCATCCTTTATCCCATATACACATAAGGGGTAATCAATAAGCGACAAACTTGCCACCGAATTGCACCAATCCTCCATTTTCGTACCCATTTCCCTTCAGGGGAATGGTGCCACCATTACTTCTACCGCTCAGGCTCACTGCCTCGGGGTCCTCTTGGACTCCAATCTATCCTTTACTCCTCAGAATCAGTCATTAACCAAATCCTGCTACTTCCACCTAAAAAACATTGTGCGCATCCGTCCCTTTCTTAATCATGACTCTGCTAAAATGCTCATCCAAACTCTTAGTTCGGAAGACAGACGGAATTCAGATGGAGAACGACTTAAGAATTATCCCTGGATTCTGCGAAAAGCAAAATGGGGATGAGTTTCCTCGGTCTATGGGGAACAGGCATGCCAGGCATGGTTTCTTTGTTCTGATGGGATTAAGCATGGGCTGTCCCTGATTGGTTACCCTATGCAGATAAACAGGGAAGGGGGAGGGCGTGGTGAGTAGATAAAGGATGTGTGCTGTGGGCTTGAGGCAGAACTAATTTTTCCTTTTCTGTTGCAGGTCACTTGGAATCACTTGGAATCGCTGGACTAGGATGGCTGCAAGGAAGAGGACCATACTGAGTAGGTACATGGACGGCGAGAGTCTATGGAGCTCTGCGCGGCAAGACCAGGCACCAAGGAAGAAGAGGAATGGAGTGGAACCATCTAGACAACCGATGCAGGGGGTATCTGGAACCGCTAGGGCTCCGCGTCCTGCTCAGGACGGGGGATAGGCCCAACCGGTCTTCTGCTGTTTCTCGCACCCTCTCTCCTGTCACTTCTGCCTCTGCTCTATCGACCCCCGGGTCTCCCTATTCCCCCTCCAATCCTACGTCTGTCTCATCCTTTTTGCCTTTCATCTCCCCTCTACCGTTATCTATGGTGCCTGGGGCTGATCGGGCGGCCGTTCGGCAGGCGCATCACTCCACCGTACCTCTCAATGCCCTTGCCGCAGTGGAAGGGGGTGCCGAGGCTTCAGATTGCGGCCGGCAGAGGGTTCGCACCAGTTCCTGCCGCCATTGGTGGATCTCACCCGGCAGCCATTTTCTGCGCACATGTCCGGCCCATAGGCACGTTGGTATGACGGTGGCGCCGGCGGGCCTGGACCACGTGGCCCGGTAGTGCGCAGGAGGCGGGGCCTCGAGCGGAGCCCGGCCCGCCATCTTGGTTAAGGGCAGGAGGTCCACATGCTTTCTACCCCGGTGCGTTGCAAACCCACACAGCGGAGGGCAGCGGTTATCGCCAGGAGGGCAGAGGGGGAGGGACCTTCCATCGTTCCCCAGGCCGGCAGGCTCGCACGGGCAGTTCCACGGGCCTCATTCAATTTATACTGCATGGAGCCGCGGATGGGGGCAAAAGGGCGGTGTGGGGGGGCCCTTCATACCAGTGGCGCTGGGGTGGCAGCGGAGGTCAGAATCGGCCAGGTATGTCCACTGGGGGCGAGCATCAATTTCATGTCAGCTTGGCTCCGGCTGGGTCCAGCCATGCAGGGGAGCCAACAGGCTACCACTTTGACGCGCCCGCGTATGGGGTTGGCGGGCTCGGAACAAATGTGGATTCAGGCCACAGGAGGGACGGGGAGGCTGGGTGGAAGGGGAGCATCTTCCGGAGAAGGTCCAGAGTATGTTAGGGACAATGTGGGGAATTTGTATATGAGGGTTTGGGAGGCGCCTGGGGAGGGGCAAGTAAATATGTTGGAAGTAGACGCTAACGTTATTCAATTACAGGAGGCAGCGCATGGCTCGGTGGTGTCTACATACAGCGGGACAACGGAGCAGGGCGAGGAGAGAGAGCTTTCGGCGCAGATGGGGGACATGGAGCAGCCGGGCACCAGCACGGATGGAGCCAGAGGATCGCTGAAGAGTGACAGGGTGACGACTGCAAGAAAGGGTAAGAGGAGGAGAATCGTTGATTGTTCTAGTGACGGTTCAGAAACAGATTCCAGCTCTGGATCGGTTTCTGAAGGGGAGGGGGGGCGTGGGAATGAGAAATTGGTCAGACTGATAAAACGTATGTGTAAAAAACAGGGCGATAAAAGTAGACATGATGGTTCAGATGAGGAGGATAGTGTGTCAGACAGTGCAGGCGAGTCTGAGTTTCAGGGGACCAGGTTAATTGTCTTCACATTTAAGGTCTAGGGTGATAAAAAAGGCACAGAGAGGTAAATATGTGGATTTCTTTAGCATCACAAGGGAGGCGGTGGTAGCGGAAGGGAGGGGTAGGGAGCAGTCCAGGAAAAGAGGATCGTTTATGGAATGGGTTAAGGGGTTTGCAGTTTATGCGGAGTGTTTTCTAACAAAACATACGGGGCAGGTAAAGAGTATGTTGCGGTACCTTCATTTAATTACGGATTGTGCCACGGCATATGGTGGGTTTTCGTGGAGAGACTATGACGATGAGTTTAGGAGAGGTAGTGTGGGAACAGGCAAGAGGGGAAGGAAGAATTTCGGGGTGAAGGTTTTGGATACGTGGTCGGAGATTAGTGAGAATGTATGATGGTCACGGAGGGGGAGGGCAGGGTGGGAGCAGGTCGGTTAAGAGGGAGATCAAGGAATGTTGTGCTTTCAATGATAAACACTGTGAGAAGGGCATGGCGTGCAGGTATAAGCACATTTGCAGATTTTGCGGAGGATCACACCCAGGGGTGGATTGCAGGCGCAAGGAGGCGGGGCGAAATAATTCATTTCGTCCCCCAAGGTAAATGGGCAGGAGGTAATGCTGGGCCCAGCCAGAACACCGGTCAGGGTAAATGAGTTAGTGGCGGAGTTAAAAGGGTACCCGAACAGAGAGGATAGAGAGCTACTGAGTAAGGGTTTTCGGGAGGGTTTCAGGATACCAGTTTGGGGGGAGGTGATGGGGGTAAGAGGGTAAAGAACCTAAAGTCAGCATATGAAGTGCCAGTGGTATTGAATGAAAAGCTGGATAAGGAGGTGCTATTGGGCAGGATGACTGGTCCATTTCTTGAGTCTCCAATTGAGGGTCTTCTGATTTCGCTGCTCCTCGGGGTGGTGCCTAAGAAGGAGAAGGGAAAGTACAGAATGATCCAGCATTTGTCGTATCTGAGAGGCCAGTCGTTGAATGATGCCTTAAGTAAGGAGGACGCGTCCGTGGCCTACCAGTCATTTGAACAGGTGGTTAGTTTGGTACGTGAGGCTGGCCAGGGGGCTGAGTTGGCAAAGGTGGATACAGAATCAGCTTTCAGACTGTTACTGCTACATCCGGAGAGGTTTCGTTTGATGGGGTGTAAGTTTGATGGTCATTTCTACATCAACAAATGTCTGCCCATGGGGTGTGCAATATCATGTGCTCATTTTGAGAGATTTGGTACATTTTTGCACTGGTTGGTGGAGAGGAGAGCCGGATGTAGGAGTATAGTGCATTATTTGGATGACTTCATGATAGTGGGCTCCAAAGGGACAGGGGAGTGCAGCAGGGTCATGGAGGTGCTGTTAAGGACGTTTGGCCATTTAGGGGTTCCGGTGGCCGAGGACAAGTCGTAGGGTCCATGCGTTAAGTTGACTATCCTGGGCATTGAGATTGACTCGGTGAATAAGCTATGCAGGCTGCCGGTAGATAAGGTTGAGAAGATGAGGTTGGCTATTCGTCAGGCAATGGAAAGGAAGAAAATCAAGCTAAGGGACTTGCATAGACTGTTGGGCCTGCTGAATTTCGCATGTAGAGTTATTCCAGTCGGGAGGATTTTTAAGAGGCGTATGGAAAGATGTACCAGGGGAATTACCAATCTGAATTTCAGGGTCAAATTAAGCCTGCAGGTCAAGGTGGACTTGGGGGTGTGGGATGCTTTCTTGAGAGATTTCAATGGGGTCCGGATCTGGGAGGAAAGGGTGACAGCGGAGGAGATACAACTGTTTACAGATGCCACGGGGGGCTCTGGTTTTGGGGCATACTGGAGTGGAAGATGGTGTGCGGGCAGTGGCGTAGCGTGGGTTGTCAGCACCCGGGGCCAGCCAAGAATTGTGCGCCCCCCCAACCTGTGGACACGTTATCGATATTGCCCCAGCTCTCACATGGATATTGCCCCAGCTCATGGATTTGCCCCCAGCTCATGGATTTGCCCCAGCTCACACATGGATTTGCCCCCCAGCTCACTCATGGATTTGCCCCAGCTCACTCATGGATTTGCCCCCAGCTCATGGATTTGCCCCCCAGCTCACTCATGGATTTGCCCCAGCTCATGGATTTGCCCCAGCTCACTCATGGATTTGCCCCCAGCTCATGGATTTGCCCCAGCTCATGGATTTGCCCCCAGCTCATGGATTTGCCCCAGATCACTCATGGATTTGCCCCCAGCTCATGGATTTGCCCCAGCTCACTCATGGATTTGCCCCAGCTCACTCATGGATTTGCCCCCAGCTCATGGATTTGCCCCCAGCTCACACATGGATTTGCCCCCCAGCTCACTCATGGATTTGCCCCAGCTCATGGATTTGCCCCAGCTCACTCATGGATTTGCCCAGCTCATGGATTTGCCCCAGCTCATGGATTTGCCCCCAGGTCACACATGGATTTGCCCCCAGGTCATGGATTTGCCCCAGCTCTCACCTGGATTGTTGCCCCAGCTCCGGCAGGGGGTTGAGGGACCCAGATGCCGGGCAGCACGGGAGCGCCTGCCCGGTCTTGAACAGTCCGTCCTGTGAAGTGGATGCGGCTGCGTGCGCAGCCGGTCACGCGGTCCGGCCAGTCAGGTGGTACAGAGACTCAGTACCACCTGATTAGCCGGACCACGTGACCGGCTGCGCACGCACACAGCCGCATCCACTTCACAGGATGGACTGTTCAAGACCGGGCAGGCGCTCCCGCGCTGCCCGGCATCTGGGTCCCTCAACCCCCGGGCCAGTTTTAGGGGCGCGAATGCGCCCCTAACAAAACTGCGCCCAGGGCCACGGCCCCCCCAGCCCCCCCCCACGCTACGCCACTGTGTGCGGGGAAATGCCCGCAGGAGTGGATTCAAAGAGGTTGGGTTAAGAATCTGGTGTTGCTTGAACTCTTTCCAATTGTGGCAGCGATTCAGTTGTGGGAGAAGAAACTGGCAAATAAAAGCATTTTGTTTTGGTCCGATAATCTAGGCGTGGTACAGGTGCTGAATAGCATGTCAGCATCATCCCCTCAGGTTATAGCCTATGTCAGGTATCTGGTGTTGCTCTGTTTAAAACACAATATGAATTTCAGGGCAAAGCATATTCCGGGGGTGAGGAATGTGGTGGCGGATACACTGTCTCGCTTTCAGTGGGATATTGTCACGTCTCGGCCTTGCCCCCTGGTGATGAAGGGTCTTCATGTTTGTTTTTCCCCTATGGTGTGTCTGGCTGTGCTGTTTAGTGCTGATCTGGGGCTCTGTTGTGATCTCCTGGTCTGGGGTCACATGGCCCAATCACACAGACCACTCCCTATATATTCCCAGCAGCACAGAGCCTCATTGACTGTTTGTGGAGTTTGATGGTGGTTCTGTCTGGTTCGTGTTTCCTGAGTTGCTGCAAAGCATTCCTGTTCAAGTGTTTTCTGGTTCTGACCTCGGCTTTATTTTTGACTATCCCTTCTACTCCCCCCTGGTACCGTATATTTCTGATCTGTTGCCAACCTCTGCCTGATTGACGATTCTTGTATGTTTCATGTTTTATGTACCTTGTCTGTCTTAGTTTAGTATATTATTCAGAGGCCGCTTATAAGGACCTCTTTTAGTATAGTCTGTTTTGTTTACTGTCCTTCAGCCTGCTCACTTCACGGATTGTCAAGTGTATCTTTGTGTTTCTCCGACTGCCCTGCAGCCTGCTCAATTCACGGATTGGCAGGCGTATCATTGTGTTTCTGAGTGTCCTAAGTTGTCTGTCGGTCTTGAAGCTTTCGGAGCTTAGTGCCAATTCTGTTGTTTTTTGGTGCTCCTTGGTTTTGGAGAAATCCGTCTGTCCTTGTGTCCAGTCAGTTACTCATCTGCCTTAAGGGCTTCATCTCCTGTTCCAAGCCACCACGATGGCCCAAGCAGGGGCTAACCGTTACAGATATTTTCTGCCGTTTGGAGCCAGAGACAAAGCTGCAAGGTGAAGGTTGCCCTTCGTTTCTTTGGCAGATTGGGAGCAGCTAGAGGTCATCAGCGAGTTGGTGAAGAGGTCGTTGGCACCAAAGACATGGGTATCGTATAGCTGACATTGGAGGGAATGGAGAGAGTTCAAGGGGGCCCGAGCAGGAAGGACAGACAGGGTATTCTTGGAATCCTTGCAGGGGTTAAGGGACCAGGGGACAAAGAAAGGGCAGCTGGGGAGCATTCTGGCTGGAATCTCATATTTCGCAAGGTTGAGGGAAGAGAGAGCTGTTACAAAAAGATTTGTCGTCAGGAAGATTGCGAGAGGATGGGGTGCAATTGAGGGCAAGGGTGGGGATAAAAGGGAGCCAATAACAAGAGAAAGGCTGGAAGCTTTGGTGCGAATACTCAACGAGGTATGTGCGGATGGTTACGAGGCCTGTCTATTCAGGACGGCATTTGTTCTAGCTTTTTCGATGGCTTTGAGGGTTGGGGAATTGGTCGCTCAAGATAGACGTTCCAACCAGTCAGGTTTAAGGAGGGAGGACGTCAGGGTGACCGAGGGAGCAGTTTTGGTGCTAATAAGAAAGTTGAAAACAGATAGAGAAGGAAAGGGTGTTTGGGTCGCAGCTAGGGCGCATGACGGGGAAGTCTGTCCATTGGGCTATGTGAGGAGATACCTGGAGGTGGCCCCTTCGGGCGGGCATATGTTCTTGAGGCACGAGGATGGTACTAACTTGTCGCGGTACCAGTTGAAAAAGGTTTTGCAGAAGGCCGCGGTTGGAAGGGGAGTTGCATTGCCCCTCATTCTTTCAGGATAGGGGCGGCTACCACAGCAGCGAAGTTGGGCTGCCCAAAGGAGCACATTAAAAAGATGGGGAGATGGAAATCAGAGGCGTATAGGTGTTATGTGAGGCCGCTAAAAACATAAGGGATGAGCCCAAAAAAAATTGGGCAGTTTAATTGGGACTGTTTGGGAATTGCAGTTAATAGTTTGTTTTGGTCTTTTCCAGGGCGCGCTACCAGAGTCTGGGTTCTGGGACACTCCTACGTGCACTGGGCAGGGAAGTATGCCACAAGGACAAGGAACGGAGAGAACCTGGGGTTCAGTCTCATGGAAGTGGGGATTAGATGGGTGGGAAAGAGCGGGATGAGGTGGGATCAGTTGTTGGGGATAGCACAGTCATCCAGGAGGAAGTGGGGGAGGCCGGACATAGTGGTAGTACATTTAAGGGGGAACGATATTGACAGTATTCCATCACATGATTTTCAGGATTTAGTCGGGGAGACTTTCAGGTGGTTCGGGAGGGAGTGGCCAGATGTGAAAATGGTCTGGTCTAGCGCAATTTCTAGGTGAATATGGAGAAACTGCAGAGATCAGAGGGCGGGGTATATTGGTAGAAAGAAGCTAAATCAAGCAGCGAAGAAGGCAATGAAGGAAATAGGGAATTGGTTCTGGAGCACCCAGGCATAGGAAAAGTTAACAAGGAGTTGTTTCGGAGTGATGGGGTCCACTTATCGGAGGCCGGGAACACTCTCCTCATTGAAGGCGCAATAAGGAGCCTGTTGTGAGGTAAGAAGAAAGGTCACAGTCTTTTATGGGTGGCAGAGAAAAGAGGGTCCTTGATTTTGGTGGCGGTGAAATAGGCGGCCTGGCACGTGGAGGGGCAATAGTGGGGGGAGGGTCAGTGGGTACGAGTGCTGGTTGTGGGCAGCCAGCCTCAGGGGCCCTCCTAGCTTGCAGATCCTCTCGGCCTGCTATTGTCCATAAAGATACCCTGAGCAGACGCGTGGTCACGCTGCTTAGCCACGTGGGGCCGTTATTTCTGGGCAATGCTCGTGGTGCATTGCAGTTGCCAGTGTGATCTGGCCATGCTATTTGCCAGGGTTATCTGGTGTAACGTATTTGGCACACGAGGATCGATAACGATAATTCTGCCTTAGAGGCAGAGAAGTTTTTGGCCTTAAATAATAAAAGACGTGACCTTTTCAAACTGCCAATGCCTGGTTGTTGTGTGTTCATTTATGAGGACAGGAATGGGGTGAAAGGGGGGGGTGAGGGGTGGGGAACAGGGTCTTTGTTAAGGAGGTAACTTACATGGCGGAAGAATTGAAAAATAGGGGTATAATTCTTAGTTCGGAAGACAAACGGAATTTGGACGGAGAACGACTTAAGAATTATCCCTGGATCCTGCGAAAAGCAAAATGGGGGTGAGTTTCCTCAGTCTATGGGGAACAGGCATGCCAGGCTTTCTTTGTTCTGAGGGATTAAGCATGGGCTGTCCCTGATTGGTTACCCTAGGGAGATAAGCAGGGAAGGGGGAGGGGCGTGGGGAGTAGAAAAGGATGTGTGCTGCGGGCTTGAGGCAGAACTAATTTTTTCTTTTCCCACCCTGTTTTTTAGGTTTGCTGCCTCCCTACAACATCGAAAAGGTCACATCGAACAGAAGCGCCACGGATAAGGGCAAATGAAGTGGTGATTCAGCCACTCATTCAAGACCGCTCGTGGTTTCCTATATGGAGATATGTCATGTCGCATGACCCCGGTTGATGGTTTTGTCGCGGCCACGCTGGGGGATTGTGTAGTTGTGGACGTGGTTAGTCTAACTAATGCAGTCATATAGTACACGATACAATTTGGCCATGTTGCATGAAACCAGTTGGAGGGTTTTTTGCGGCCCCAGGGGGCTGGTGGATTGCGTTAAGGATGGGCATGGCTAGGTGAAATATGAGCGGTGAAATAGGCGGCCTGGCACGTGGAGGGGCAATAGTGGGGGGAAGGGTCCGTGGGTACGAGTGCTGTTTGTGGGTGGCCAGCCTCAGGGGCCCTCCTAGTTTGCCGATCCTCTCGGCCTGCTATTGTCCATAAAGATACCCTGAGCAGACGTGTGGTCACGCTGCTTAGCCACGTGGGGCCACTATTTCTGGGCAATGCTCGTGGTGCATTGCAGTTGCCAGTGTGATCTGGCCATGCTATTTGCCAGGGTTATCTGGTGTAACGTATTTGGCAAACGGGGATTGATAACAATAATTCTGCCTTAGAGGCAGAGAATTTTTTGGCCTTAAATAATAAAAGACGTGACCTTTTCAAACCGCCAATGCCTGGTTGTTGTGTGTTCATTTATGGGGATGGGAATGGGGTGAAAGGGGTGGGGAACAGGGTCTTTGTTAAGGAGGTAATTTACATGACGGAAGAATTGAAAAATAGGGGTATAATTCTTATTATCTCCCGCCTCGACTACTGTAACCTCCTTCTCTCTGGCCTTAAGAGATCCCAGATTCTCCCTCTGCAGAATTTCTGTGAAATTTTGGTGCTTTCTGAAAAACTCCTTAGTTTCTATACTCATCCTTGTCTTATATAGACTTTATACATATCCCGTGATGGGAAGTTTGTGTGTATGCAGTGGCTGATTTTGTGTGATGGTAGTTTGTGTGTGCATTTAAGGTGGCTTTTTCTGTGCTGATAGTTGTGTGTGCATTTGAGGTAGCTAAGCTTGTGTTGTGTGATGGCAGTTGTGTGTGCATTTGAGGTGACTTGTCTTGTGTGATGGGAGTTGTGTGTCTTTGTGGCTGGTTTTGTGTGATGGGAGTTGTTGAGCACTGTTAAAGGTGTGTGTTTGGGGGGACTGCTTGTGTTCTTAAGAAATTTGGAGTGCTTTTTAGGTTTTCTATATTGCATTTTAGGATTTTTTTAAAATTTACTTTCTTTCATTTTTTTAAAAATCCCCCTCCCTATCCCTTACAGTTTACTTATTGCTGGCTATTCTCTAGTGATGCAGTGAAGCTGAGCAGAGGGTAAAACACCTTATACACAAAATGTATATTGCTATATGCCTTATTTTCCATTTGTCCAGCGCTTCAGTCTGGTTTTTTTGCCTTCTTTTGGATCAACAGCAGTAGGTGATGTGTGAGAATAAAAGTGCAATTGTCAGACACTTAAGACTGTAATATACACAAATAGACTATTAAAATACATATCTTTTTAGTGCGCCTCCAGGTGGTTCCTCCCTTCCACCCAAACAGCAGAATACTTCAAACGAATAGACGATAGCAACATAGCGTTATACTGAAGATTCAGTACAACGCTATGTTGCTATCGTCTGCTTTAATTTTAGTGCACCTTTCTATCTATTTGACGTATGGCGATGTGTGAGAGGCTGAACCCGACGGATGGACGCATGTCTTTTTTCAGCCTATGTAAAGAGTATCTTTTTGTTTTCTGAGCAATTGCTATCACGTTACAAGGTATAGAGGAAAATTAACCCCTAGTATATGTAAGGAATGGGAAAAGGGGTTGAAGGTTAGTCTTAAGGGGCTATTCAGGGAGAGATGATCTGGCCCAAAATTGCACTGAACAGTTAATTTCCCTGTACGATGCAATTTCGTGGCCATTCGGCTATTCAGAAAGCAGGCAGTTCGCCAAATTTTGGCGAATTGCCAGCGAAACACAGTGCTGTTCGGCAGCAGTGAAATCCCCATAGAGAAGCAATGGTTAATCTATTCAGAGAACACCAAACAGCAGAGAAATGTCAGTGAAATGCCACGATGTTCGGTGGTTTCATTCAGCAGGTTTAATGAGGTTAAACCCATAAATTTCAATGTTAAAAATATTCCCATTTTTATTCAATATCTATTCAACCATTTATCCTTTTTATCTGCAGCAAAAAATTTCTTTTTTTGTTTTAGTAATTTACAGGCATTTTTCAGCAAAAAAAAATCAGATTTTTTAAATAGCAGTTTTTCTTATTTCTTTAACAGACCGTTTTATTAACAGACCTTATATGTTAATTCCAGACATTTTCGTCCCATACAGGGTTATTCAGAGAGCGTGAAAAGCAGGAGAATAACAGGAGAATGAAAAATTCTAGGTCAAAATAGCCAAACCAGAAAAATTCTCCCTTTCAGCTCACTTTCCAAATCAGCTATTTTAACCTAGAATTTTTCATTCTCCAGTCATTCTCCTGCTTTTCACGCTCTCTGAATAACCCTGATAGTTTTTTTGCAAACAGCGTTTCAAATTTTTAAAGTTTTAATCTTTTCTTTTTACTTTTACCAATCTGGCAGTTTGCCGGCTTTTTTCTGCAGATGGTCGGCATAGTGTTCGGCGGCTTGTTGGCTGCTTGGGGATGCGTTCGGCAGGTGTCCTGCGGGTTTGCAGCGGCTATCAGGCAGGTTTGTGGTGGCGTTCAGCTGCCGATCCGCCACACTTCGGGGACCCTACGGTGAATGCTGAATTCACCGCAGGGTCAGTTAAATGTACTCGCCGAAGTGCGGCGAATCAGAGAGCACCGAAATGTCAGTGACATTGTGCTACTCTCTGAATAACCCTGAAAATATATTAAAATACTTATGGAGGATCTTGGAGCTGTAATTTTACTTTCCCTGGCTATTTGTATGCAGTGAGGACACACAGAGTCAGAGATAAGTTACAAATAAAATGTTAGCCGATTTAATTTTTATCATGGCCACTTCAAGAGAGGTCGCCACAGCAATTGCTCTACCAGACAACGATTCCTAATTTTTATGCGGCACTGGTCGTTAACAAACGGACCTGCATAGAGGCATAGGCCGTCAGCCGGTTTCTAAGGGGTTAATGTGCTTAAGTTTCTACATGTTGAAACAAAAACATTTACACTTCTTAAACAGTCTGCTGAACAATGTGTGGATTATCTTTCTTGTAAAACTAAGAATGACAAACAATACTGAAATTGGCATGGTTTATTTATATAAGTTTAAAATATCACCATGCAAATTATGAGTGCAAAACAGTAAAATGACACTTGGCAACGTTTCACCTGCAAAGACAACGTGACATCATTACAGCAATGTTAAAGATTGCCGCCATTCAGATCATCATTGCTAATGCGAGGATAGTCATAGTGGAGAGTGTAGGGTAGGGTGTAGAGATATGAAGTCCTACTGAGCCCTAATTAGAGGTAAGTATGGTTTACGGTAGTTAGCAGTAAGAGGGGACCAAAAAGTTAGTAGCTGCCTTTCAGGAATCAAACCATACAGTCATTCATTAGATACATATCTGATATTTATCTTCCAGATATTTACACAGAAAAGATGGAAAGGATAACTTATTTGATTAGTAAAGCTGACGGAACAGCTGGTATATATGATGGGCCTAAATTATCAGCAATCGATTTTTTTTCAAGGATACCTGAGGTCTCAGTGTAAAATACACGTTATCCTTCAGAAGTCTTCCTTTTTTAAAGAATATTTTGGTGTGTTATGAGTGTATGCAAAAAACAAAAAAAAAAAGACATTGACAGAGGCATTACTAAAGTGAAGTATAACAGATTCAATAGCAGATGTGGGGTTTTGGGCACAAAACCTTATTTTTTAACATTAATATGAAAAACGTCCTAGATTGCACTTAGGTAGATGTAGAAATATTGACATCCATCTTTCCAGCTCCAGTTACTCCTGGGACCTCAGAGGATACAGCACAGCCTACAGTGCAACTCATTCTCCAGCTGCCGAAGTTGCTCTAGGAAGCCGCAATTTGGAGAGATGCAGCGGAAGCGAGAGATGTGACGTATGGCTTCCTCTAGGGTGAAATGTTGGTAGATCATCAGGTAAGCAATTACCAAGGTGGCAGATCGGCTCTTCCCCAGCACACAATGTACTAGAATCTTCCCTGGAAACATAATATAGTTCTGATGAGTCTTTGGCGGAAAAAGTAAATAATTACTTTTATGAAAACTGCTCCTAGTAGCATTTAAAATAATTTGGGTGAAATTAAGACTTGAGGCTCAATTTAATTCTATGAGCTGAATTTAAAAAATTAACGCAGCGGGTCTTTTACGTAGATAGTTTATTAGGGTACCCCCTTAACCCTAAAGTTGAGGCTGTTTAATTTGGTCAATATTTGGTCTGCCTTAAATTTCATAGCAATGGACAATATATAGACTAAATAGAGCAGTGATGGCTAACATCATCCCTTCCAGATGTGTTAGTGCTAAATCTTCCAGGAAGCTCAGTCTGCCATAAGAATTGCTAAGAATTATGTGATATGTAATTCCTAAACTTTGGGAGCCAGATTACATTCTTTGCGTTAAAATGGGGAAGATAAAGGGGAAAGCCTGTGCCTGCAGGTTTTCCCGCAGCATCCCCATTTCAGTGTGAGATTCCGGGGCAGGTGCTACTTCAGCACCTTGCCCCGGAACCATGTGCTACCCTCGGAAATACTCACGGTAGCGCTTCCGCACCACTGCTAATATCACTTCCTGGAGTCCATAGGACTCCATGTAAGGTTTAGGGATGTTCAGTCAGGGATGCCATTCCAGTAAATTAATGTGCTGCAGCTGTAATCTGTAAAATAAATTTTTATATTTTAAAAAAGTTCACATACTCACCTGCTCCACACTCCCCCGCCGTCCGTCTCAGTCTGTCCTCCTTTTTTTTGTTTTGTTTCAGTTCGCCGGCTGCTGTGTGTGTGTGAATCATCACACAGCCAGCAGCGGCAGCACTGTGCCAGCCTACTACGCAATTTGTGTAGCTGAACGCTATGCTAATTGCGTAGCTCAAGCTGGCCGAATGATTCAGACTGAAGTCTGCAGCTTGCCTCCGGCATCGCCTACTTCCTGAATCTACGCTCTTCAGTGCCTCAGAGAGAAAGCACCATTAGTCTCAAGCCGATCAATTTGTTTAAAAAAATGCCTCCATGGGAGGCAACTTCTGACACCGTCAAAAGGGTCTGTGTCTGGGTACATATAATTATAGGGTCTGTGTACATATAATTCTGGGGTCTGTCAGCCTGGCTACATATAATTCTAGGGTCTGTGTCTCTGGGTACATATAATTTTAGAGTGTGTCTGGGCACATATAATTCTAGGGTCTGTGTCTGGGTACATATAATTCTGGGGTCCTGTGTATATCTGGCTCTGATAATAATCAGTGCCTCACCAGCCACTGACCTCACCGCACATCACTGGTAGTGTTGGGCTGACAGGCCACAAGCCCTGCGCGATCTCACTCTCGCAAGATCGCACAGCGCCGCGTAGTGATTTTGGAGGGACACTGAGGACTATTTGTCCCCAGTCTCACTCTGCTCCCAGTGACAAGAAGCAGTGAGGGTGTTTAGCTGGTGCTACATGATTCTACAAAAGCGGAATCGTTTACCACCAGCCTTTAGGACACTGTAAAAATTCACTTAGCCCTTCGGTGTGGTAATTAGTGCCTGGACTTTGTAATACCTTACTTATCCTACCGCCACTGGTGTGCGCAGCATATTACATTAGGGTGTGCACCCATCTAATATTTATTAACTAAAAACTAAATTTTAGAAGATCTTGCAAAAAACTCACATTTTTCATTCGAAACAATGAGCTTGTAACCAGAGATAAAGTCAGTTTTAATGTTATTTATCATGAACCAGATAAGGGACATTTAAAATGTCAATGTAGGTGGTGAAAAATGACCTCTTCATCTTCTTCTTGGGCACACCAGGCACACCCCAGTGAACGCCTATGGGCATAACCAATGTTTATGCTGAGATAGTCACTATTCATGTAATTTATCATGAAACAGATAAGGAACAACCAAAATATCTATTTAGGGGTCAAAGATGAACCCTTCACCGAACATTAGGGTGTGCCTGGGCACACCAGGCACACCCTGTGCGTACACCTATGCCTACCGCTAATTACTGATTGCGCTCCCCATGTATAGTATAGGATGCGCAAAGTACAATAGGCTTGCACAATCACCAATGCGGTAACAATTTTTTTACCTGTTTAGCGTTAGGGATGTAATATGGGGGAAATGCGTTAAAGTCACTTATCCTGACGTTAATGCTTATATAGTGTTCGCTATGTAATCTAGCCCTGGGTGTGCAAAGTTTAACCACCACTTCTGTAATGAACACTCGGTACCTTGAATCAGGCTCTTTCTTTCAATATTTGAGTCTTATTTTGCTTACCTTGTGTCTCACTGTTTGCAAACCTCTATTGCACGACCGTGCCCGCCTACTGTTTGTTTCCCTTTTTTTCATATTGTACTTCATAATGTAACAGCAGTTCTTTGTAGTTATTTTATCTTTTGTTGTATGTTCACCCTCCCCCTTTTTTCTTTTCTGTATAACTCATAAAACTTTTAACATAAAAACAAATACGTTCAATCACAAGGAAAAAGAAGGGATTGTTACTGCTGAAATAGTTATTATTATCATTCTTTATTTATATAGAGCCGATTGCTTATAGTTGAAAGATTGAATACCACTAAAGTACTGAAAAAATAAACAAACAGTTCTCGCGGTCAGCCATCTATGAATGTATGTATCTAACTATCTCAAAGAGGATCTTTGGTTACCTAGATACTTACCATTGGGTGTACTCAGAGCTTCATGAATAAACTGAGCTCCGGGTCGTAGAAAAACACGGATGTTGAACTCTGGACAATCTTCAGCAGTGATGCCGTAGTATTGTATATGGGGTCCATACTGAATTTCATCTTCTTTGCACTCCCAAGCACAGTGAGCTGCATTCAGGATGTGAGTGATGCCAATCTTCTTCAGTTTGCTTCTATTTCCAGCGATTACACTTTGGGAAAAAGCAGAATTAGGGATATTGTATATTAAAACTGTTTTACATAGGACACTTCAGGCCGGCAACGTCCCATTCTTTTATCATTACTACACATTATACAGTGTGTATATATACAGTGGCAAGAAAACGTATGTGAACTCTTTGGGATTATGTGGAGTTTTGCATGAATTGGTCATAAATTGTGCTCTGATCTTCATCTAAGTCACAACAATTTGAAAAACACAGTCTGCTTACAATAATACAACACAAACATCATATGTTTTCATGTGTTTATTGAACAGAACATGTAAACATTCACAGTGCAGGGTGGAAAAAGTATGTGAACCCCTAGCCTAATGACTTCTCCAAGAGCTAATTGGAGCCAGGAGTGAGCCAACCTTGAGTCCAATCAGTGTGATATTATTGGATGTGTTGCTGAAAGCTGTCCTGCCCTTTAAAAACACACACCAGGTTTGGGTTTACTGGTTTCAAGAAGCACTGACTGATGTGAACCATGCCTCGCAGAACAGAGCTCTCAGAAGACCTACAATCAAGAATTGTTGACTTGCATGAAGCTGGAAAGGGTTACAAAAGTATCTCCAAAAGCCTTGATGTTCATGTGTCCACGGTAAGACAGACTGTCTACAAATGGAGAAAGTTCAGCACTGTTGCTACTCTCCCTAGGCATGGGCGTCCTGTAAAGATGACTGCAAGAGCACAGCACAGAATGCTTAATGAGGTAAAGAAGAAACCTAGAGTGTCAGCTAAAGACCTACAGAAATCTCTGGCACATGCTAACATTTTTGTTGACACATCTACAATAAGGAAAACATTAGACAAGAATACAGTACATGGGAGGACACCACGGAGGAAGCCATTGCTGTCCAAAAAGAATATCGCAGCACATTTGAAGTTTGCAAAAGAGCACCTGGATGTTCCACAGCACTACTTGCAAAATATTCTGTGGACAGATGAAACCAAAATTGAGTTGTTTGGAAAAAACACACAACACTATGTGTGGAGAAAAAAAGGCACAGCACACCAACATCAAAACCTCATCCCCACTGTAAAATATGGCGGAGGGAGCATCATGGTTTGGGGCTGCTTTGCTGCCTCAGGGCCTGGAAGGATTGTTGTCATTGATGGAAAAATGAATTCCAGAGTTTATCAAGACATTTTGCAGGAAAACGTAAGACCATCTGTCCTCCAACTGAAGCTCCGCAGAGGATGGGTGATGCAACAGGACAATGACCCAAAGCATACAAGTAATTCAACAAAAGAATGGCTTCAACAAAACAAAATACGCCTTCTGGAGTGGCCCAGAGTCCTGACCTCATCCCGATTGAAATGTTGTGGCATGACCTTAAGAGAGGGATTCACACCAGGCATCCCAAGAATATTGCTACACTGAAACAGTTTTGTGAAGAGGAGAGGTCCAAAATTACTCCAGATCCTTGTGTAGGTCTGATCTGCAACTACAGGAAACGTTTAGTTGAGGTTATTGTTGCCAAAGGAGGGTCAACCAGTTATTAAGTCCAAAGGTTCACATACTTTTTCCACCCTGCACTGTGAATGTTTACATGTACTGTTCAATAAAAACATGAAAACATATAATGTTTGTTTTGTATTATTTTAAGCAGACTGTGTTTTTCAAATTGTTGCGACTTAGATGAAGATCAGAGCACATTTTATGACCAATTCATGCAAAACTCCACGTAATCCCAAAGGGTTCACATACTTTTTCTTGCCACTGTATATATATATATATATATATATAGTTTATTATTGCAGAAGCCATTTGCACATCACAGCCAGGGCCGGTGCAAGCATTTTTGTTTACTCAGGCGAAGTTGCGTTTTGGTGCCCCCCTCCACCCAATCCGTGCCATGCCAATCAGGGCCGGTGCTGCCGCTAGGCCAGCTAGGCGGGCGCCTAGAGCGCAGTGCCCGCCTAGGGTGCAGCCGGCCCAATTTAAAAAACAAAATTGGCCGCGGGGAAGCCTGGGGCGGCCGCGTGTTGCAGCCAGCCCCAATACGTGCCGGCGTCGCCGCCGGCATCAAGGAGACGGAGGCGTGGACTTGGTGCTTCCAGCTTCCTGCACCAAGTCCACGCCTCCGTCTCCTTGACACCAGCACGCATTGGGACTGGCTACGACTACAAGGAGGTGGAGGGAGACGGTGCTGGAGCGGCAAACATCCATGAGGTGAGCCTGGGGGCAGAAATCCATGAGGTGAGCCTGGGGGCAGATATCCATGAGGTGAGCCTGGGGGCAGAAATCCATGTGTGAGCCTGGGGGCAAATATCCATGTGTGAGCCTGGGGGCAAATACCCATGTGTGAGCCTGGGGGCAAATACCCATGTGTGAGCCTGGGGGCAAATACCCATGTGTGAGCCTGGGGGCAAATACCCATGTGTGAGCCTGGGGGCAGATATCCATGTGTGAGCCTGGGGCAGATATCCATGTGTGAGCCTGGGGCAGATATCCAAGTGTGAGCTGGGGCAGATATCCATGTGTGAGCTGGGGCAGATATCCATGTGTTAGCTGGGGCAATATATCCATGTGTTAGCTGGGGCAATATATCCATGCCATGTGTGAGCTGGGGCAATATCTCCATGTGTGAGCTGGAGGCAATATCTCCATGTGTGAGCTGGAGGCAATATCTCCATGTGTGAGAGCAGGAGGCAAATATACCCATGTGAGCTGGTGGCAAATATACCCATGTGTGAGCTGGGGGCAAATATACCCATGTGTGAGCTGGGGAAAATATACCCATGTGAGCTGGGGGCAAATATACCCATGTGTGAGCTGGGGGCAAATATACCCATGTGAGCTTTCTTTTTTTGGGGGGGGGTGCAAGTAGCTGGTCTTGCCTAGGGCGCAAAATAGTCTAGCACCGGCCCGTCGCATTGCCAATCTATGCTGTGCCTGGTGCCCCTCCTGTGCCACAGGGCCAATCTACAGAGTGTGTGGTCCCCTCCTCTGGCAATGTGGCATAGGAAGGGCACCAGGCACTGCACAAATTTGCAATGTGGCCTGGTGGTGCCCCCTGGTCTTGCTGTGTCAATATACCCACATATTTCAAACTGCCTGCCACTCCCAGTGTTTCCCTGTGATCCTGCTACCTACCACTCTCACTCTGTTGCTGTGGTCCACTGTCTGACTCCAGGTCTCCAGAAGCAGACTGGCAGCAGGGTCCTCGTCCTCTAATTCAATACACTCCCCCTTAATTCATTTTTTTCCCCTTTAATTACTTTCAGCCCCTCCCCCCTTAAATTCCTTTCATATAGCGTATGGCAGAGCTCCACAGCAATAAAACTCACAGTAATGTGCGCTGTGTATGACAGAGCTCCACAGCAATAAAACTCACAGTAATGTTCAGTTTGTGTGTATGAAAGTATCACTGAGCTCCACAGCAATAAAACTCACACTCATACACACTGCCCATTACTGTATCACAGAGCGCCACAGCAATAAAACTCACAGCAATGTGTGGTATGAGCGTATCACAGAGCTCCACAACAATAAAACTCACAGTAATGTACCGATATCAGTTTACTCAAACCCCCCAGCAGAGCATTACACACACACCCAGCAGAACATTACACACACACACACCCAGCAGAACATTACACACACCCAGCAGAACATTACACACACCCAGCAGAACATTACACACACACACCCCAGCAGAACATTACACACACACCTCCCCAGCAGAACATTTTACCCCCCGAGCAGAACATTACCCCTCCCAGCTAAACATTACACCCCCCCAGCAGAACATTACACCCCCGAGCAGAACATTACCCCCCCAGCAGAACATTACCCCTACCAGCAAAACATTACACCCCCCCAGCAGAACATTACACCCCCCCCCGAGCAGAACATTACACCCCCCTCCGAGCAGAACATTACACACACACACCCCCTCCCCTCCCTCAGTTTATTCAAACCTTTTAAAAATCTTCTCTCGGCCTCTCTGCCCAGTCCTCCTTCACACTACAGTGGAAGCACACAGGCTGTCTCTGCTGCAGGGCCGCACCCTAAGCTTTGGGGTTTGTCCTCCAGGCTTTTCTGCTGCTGCGTGCCCTGGCTATGGTGTCACATGAGGGGGCGGTGCCAAATTATGCAGTGTGCCTGCTCATGTTTAGAATGTGGGACTGAGGCAGGCACACTGCATCGGTTTGAGAGTGCGCGGCTGGGCCCCTGGTTGATGTCTGAAGATCACTCATAGCTCCGCTTCCGGTATTTTAAAAACAGAATTTTTCCTCCCCTCACACTGACAGCAAGCCAGGACAGTAAGGCGGCCGCCTGTGCCGCTTTACATTAGCGCCGGCCCTGATCACAGCAATTCAAAGAATTGCATCACAGAGCTCATGTGCTACACTCTGGGTAAGACATGCAAATGACGTCTGCAATTTCCCATTTTTTTGCATCCTGGGTATGCCTACACACAGAACCCTTCAATCAATGCAATGCCATGCAATAGTAGATGTTTTTTTTTTTTAGCAGAGATCAGGTTTATGCAACTGGTCAAAGCCACTCCTGGACAGCGATGTTTCGGGTTTACTGGACCTATATATAAAACGCACTTCACCTCCTGCAATGCAATGCATGGGGTCAGCTCAAAGTAGATCCTGACAATCCTGGCGAGTGTTTTTAGTAACAAATCATTTATAATTTCTTATACAGTATAATACGATCTATATAGGAGGCATTATTATTAAACAGTGTCCACTAAGCTAACAAGCACCAAGTTAAAATATCTATGAAAAAAAATCACTCTTGAAGTCATTGGACTCTGCTTGGAACAAGTTTCCCATGCTGCACCTGACCTCCTTCCCCATCCCTTGGCTTTCACCTAGTATATTTTTAAAATCGATGTAACTTGAATATCTGGCGCTCACATCAGGACAGGAGAGCACGGTTAAGAATGTTCTTTTTTAACCCATTACAACCCATACATATTGTAATATACAGTATTGGAATATTATTGACATAATCTTGCCAATTACGGTACAATTCTATTCATTATTTTGGCAACATTTAAAGATCATCAATAGAAAGAATTGGTGTATTAATAATACTGTCAAGTACAACACAATTTTCAGTGTTAAGTTCAAATTTTCTAGACTATGCACTATTCTACATTTCATCATCAGATTTTATACTGATAATTATATATGTGTATCTGACCTGGTATGTGCGGGAAGGGTTTCATCTCTGTTTGGAGTGCTAAATTAAAGTCTGTAAAATCCGTATACATCCATTGATTCTTTGTATTAATGACACTTACACGTCCCCCAAGTATAGATTTGGGAACACTTGGTCCACGCGGTGTATTTCTCCTTTGTAGGCATCTAGCAGTGTTTCCAGCTGTAAGACAGATGGTGGGTCCCTGCACAGCCTCCTCATTTGTACAGTCACTTTACTTGCCCCGGCAGCAGACGAGTTCATGCAGTAACAGTTGTGTTATTTATCCTGGGTTTTCTTATTGCGGCGACACATGATGTCAAGTAGCAGCTGACAGGACGCCATCAAATGCAACTGAATGCGTTGGAGGGGGCCGGGATGGACACAAACACTTCTGTTATTGTCCTTGTAATGTCAGAGGGCTGTGAAATCACACTTTGTTAGGCTTTTTAACCTTATGGAAATGTGAAAAACAGTAAATATGTCTTTGTTTAAAAAGTATAATTGTATTTGCATACTAGGAGTGTCCAGCAAAGTGATCTCAAAATAACATATATAAATGAAACAGATTTTTAACATATAGCATCACTTCAAATTATATATAAAGAAAAATCCTTAATCCAGCACTTTTCTCTATATTTGGTATAAGGTGCAGTTCTATACAAAATATTCAAATAGAGCCACCTCAAGCCATAGGTGTTTATTCAACCAAGCAATGCATCCTGGACTCCCTATTTAAGGATGGTGCGCTTAGATCAGAGGCCTTTGCATTATACACAAGCATAAGGTATATCCAGAAGCCTGTGACCTGATCTCCCTGTTTCCAAGCTCCTGTCTATCCATGAATTGCCAATTTCGTGCCTACCCAGGTTCTGATGTGACCTGTGGTGTATCCAGCCCAGGCCCGGACTGGGGCAAAAAATAGGCCCAGGCATTTTAGACTGAGCAGGCCACTTTTTTTTTATATACTACACGCCTCATATTATTCTGAGGTTCATTGCTGCGGAGCTTGCGATACCCTCATACACAGTGCACATTACTGAGTTTTATTGCTGTGGGGTTCTGCGATACACTCATATACACTGCACATTCCTGTATGTTTTATTGCTGTGGAGCTCTGTGATATACCCATACACACCGCATAGTACTGTGAGATTTATTGCTGTGGAGTTTGTGATCATTGATATTTTTTTTATATAGACTAGCGATGCTTATTTTTTTTTATATATATATTTGGGTGGGGGGGGGCAGGAGTGTATAATCCTGGAGTTTAAATCTGCTGTTTTTGGGAAAGCAAATTAAATATCTTTTTAATTATTATTTCATGGGGGGGGGTTAAATAGGGAGCGTGCAAATAACGTAAGCCTGTTGTTGTTTTTACAGTAGAAGGCAAATAAATTAACTTTTTTTCCCCGGGGGGGGGGATGTGATGGGAGTCACTTTGGACTTGGGGTACTTGGACCTAGGGATGCGTTTGGGAGGTGCAGGCCTGACGTTTTAGGTTGTTTCTCAGCCCTCTCCTGTGTTGAAGTCACCCTGTGCATGCATTTCTAGGTGCAGGGTGTTGCAGTGCCCTATTCCCTGATGGCTGTGTTTAAATTATTATTCCCTGATGTGTTTATTGTAGTGTCTTGTTGTATACACTGTGATGTTTCCCTTATGCATCTGTAAGTAATTGATTCCTATATTTTCCCCAGGATTCCATCAAACCACTTCCAACCTCTAGGATCTTGCTTAAACTAGTTCTCACTGCCCCTATTTGCTTTAGCCTTTGTCTCGCCAGTGTGTATGTGTGTGTGTGTGTGTGGGGCTACTGGGAGGGTATGCAGCATGGAAACTCTGGGGGCGTGTTTTACCTTTGTACGTTTGTAACTGTAAACCCAAAATAAAGTCATTCCCAGTTTGGTTCTCACCCTGCAAAGAGCTCTGGCCATTGACTGGGTGGGATTTGAGCCAGAGTCAGTACACCTTTGGGATACTGACAGCGAAGGGAGCCTTTCTGCATGTTGGTTCATGACCCATACGTTACAGGGGAATAAACCATTTTTTTGGGGGTGGGGGGCATTACGTGGGTAGCTGAATCCTTGGTTGCACTCCATACCCAGTATCCTTTGTTTTCTAATAGTTTACCTTGTCAGCTTCCTTCCTGTCACGCCCGTTCTTAGTTTTCTTTTGTGAGATCTCTCTCTGTCTTGCCACTGTTTATGTATTACTTGCTGTCTCACCACTGTTCAGTTATTCCTTGTCAGCTCCCTTCCTGTCACGCCCATTCTTAGTTTTCCCTTGTCAGTTCTCTTCGTGTCTTGCCCTTGTGTCCAGAGCACCCTGTGTATAGCTCTCCGTCCCTTGTCTTGTTCTGTCTAGCCCTTTTCCTGTAATGTCCAGTCATCTTTCATATTCAGCTCTGTGCTTAGTATTGTCTTTGCTTTTTCCCTGTGTGTGTTACTATTAAATTTTATTTGTGCCCTGGAACCTGTCTGGTCTCACCTCTGTATTGCCGCCTACCGGACTCCAATCTGCTCACCACACACGCCGCCTGACACCGCCTCTCCAGTGTCTGCTCCTTCTGGTGCTCAGTCTTCCCATGTTCTCCTGACTGTTCCATTAAGATTTGATGGTACCCCAGCTCACTGTTGGGGATTTTTGGCACAAGTCTATATATATTTTGAGCTTAATCCCTATATGCGTGTAGCGCTCACTCCCGGAGGAGCCGCTGAAAATGAACCACGGGTCAGTCTCCCCGCACTAGGGAATAAATATACTCCAGCACCGTTGTGGATTTTATAAATTATATTGTTTACTAAAGAAAAAGGCATATAATGAGACACGGTGTTCGTAGATATATTTACAGTATTTCGTATCGCGGTAAACGCGCAGCGGAAAAAGAAATGCGAGACTTCGTATTTCTGAAAAATGCGCGACCGACAGAAAAATACAATGCTTCGCAATTCGGGAAACACGCAGCGAAAACAAAATAAGATGCAAATCTTTTCCCCTTCTTTAGATACTAGGGAGTGAGTCCCGAACAGGTTAAGTCCCGACTGTGAGTGTATGTGTGTGGTACCCGGGTACTATTCAACTGGCCAGTGAATCTTTTAAACGATGTCTTCGACTAGTCAAGTTGGGGCCCTGTGGGTTTCAGAATAAACAACAGCGCACTTTCTTGACTTTGTAAAACCGGCCTTGGAGGCCATCTCACCCATCCGCTGGATCACCAAGGTCCGCTGACCCAGGACGTCCCTCCGCTCGATGCTTGGCTAGGATAATGGCTACTGGATCTGTTGTCGGGTTCTCTTTGCTCCGACCGTGGCTTGTCCAGCTACTGCCTGCTCTCCCATCCAATGGACCTGCGGTACTCCTAACTCAGGGGTCCTCTGCTTCCTTGAACAGCAGCTTGGGGGATGCCTGTGGATCACTGGGTCTCCTTCTTACAAGGCTGGGTAACCCCTCTTGGAATCCTGGTAGGCCGCCACCTGCGCTTCGGCCTAGTCACTGTTCCACTCTGCAACACTGCATCCTCCTCATGCACTCCCTGGCGCGCTCTGACAGCTATCTCCACGAGGCTCAGGATGTACAGCGTCTGTGTCCCACCCACTTCCTGTGTCCGTTTCAAAGCATGCCAGAAACGTAGTCCCAATATCTTCTGTGTTGGTCCAGCATGCTTACCATGGTCTCTGTCTCCCTCTGGTGGCCATTTCAAATAAATGCAGGCAGAACAGTCTTTTTAAAAACACAGCGCTACACTCTCCCCCCCCTAAACTCTTGGTCCCCAAGGGCGTGTAACAGGTGCATGTAACGGTCATACATAACACAACATAACATAACATAACATAACAACAGTTGCATTACATTTCTAACTTTAGCCTATATAGTCAGGGTTGAAAACAGGCAGCAAATATCCTCAATCTCACCCAAACCCCTAGACACCTCTGTAAGTAGGGCCACACTCCAGGAAACCTCCGCACAGTTTTACAGCTTCCTCTGGTGCTATGTCCTAGTGAATCATACGTGAGTCTCTGAGGGGGTCGTATTGGCCGTTTAGGTTCAAATTTTCAGGAACCTCTTCAGTCGGGAGAGCTGACTCTACAGGCTCAATTCTCTCATCAACAATCGGAGCAAACATTTCCTCAGAATATGAGCCCTCCAGTGAGGCATAGAACTGTAATCTATGGATATTCTCTCTAAAACTTCAGAAACTTCCGGTGCTTGAGTCATCACTTCAGAAATATCAGGTTCTAAAGCACTCCCACTCCAGTCAGAGACTGGCTTGACGCCCTGAGACTCAGGTGTCCACACCCAGCTCAGACTCCAGCCTTCCTCTTCACTGTCTTCTTCACTCTCTCCGACGGGACGTAACTGCCGAGAACCGAGTAATAGAAGTCGGACGAGAATAGGCAGACCAGGCACAGAAATTTGTCTCCAATCGGTACTTGTACAGTCTCTCCTGAACGTAGGACGTTCTCTGTCCCTTCCGTTCTCCTCAGCCTTCTTACTTCTGTAGTGGCTCTCTGTTCTTTGACCCTCCGTGGACAGGCCCGTCGTGACATCGAGTGTGCCTTCTTAGGAGCAGGACTCTCCTCTGTGACCAGTGGGGTTAAGAGGTGTCTCAACACATCAGCGTTCATCCCCACTATCATAGAACTTCGATTAGCTCCCGAGGGACGAGGACACACAATTGCCAACGTGTCACATACTCCCGGTTGTCCAGTAATTTCCGAACTGAATTCTAGCTTCACCTGTATATATCCATCGTAGGGAAACTTCTCCATTCCCATACCCAGATTTCGAGATCCTTCAATTTCTTCAGGGGTATATGCTTCAATATTTCTGATAGAAGTCTCAGTAAATCAGCGTTACTTGAGCACCCGAATCTAGAAGAGCCTTAGTATAGACTCCTTCCACTTGAACCGGGATGATGGCGAAGGACCTATCAACTTGTCAGGAACTTTTTCATAGTAGCAGGAGAGGTAGACCCAGTCTGTTGTACTCTAACCCTTGTCCTCACACGTGGTGACTGCGGGCGTACATTGTCTTCCAGCGACGTAGGACCAGACCTCCAGGAGAGGATCTCCTAGGTCTAGCAGGCACATATAGAGACCCTCCCTGTCTCCTTTCTGGGCACTGAGCCTTGAAATGACCGAATTCTCTACAGGCGAAACATCTTCCCCACGAGGATGAGGCACACTTTCTTCCTGTGGCTCATTTGAAAATCCTCTGTCGGAGGCCACAGCAACCGCTGCTGTTCGTATATCTGAGAGAGACTTCTGTTATTTCAGTCTGCACTTCTACTACTTTCAAGATTCCCGGCATAGGTCCATGTGTGTCTGTTCCATCTTGACTTGGGCTTCTTGTACGCTCGCGAGAGTCTTTTGTATCTCACCATACACCTGGTTTCATGACTTTGGAGTTATCTCCGGCTCATATGTCTCTTCCAGATCTTCTTCATCTGATGAACACTCGTTATACTCTATGGGTTGCGCATAGACCTTTCTCCTCTTCTTCCAAGCTTCTCTTCCAGAAGGGCTTCTTCCTCCCGAACAACTCGAATCAATTCTAGTAATTTAACTCTTTATTACCTTCTCGAGTCCTCAGCTGCAACATCACAGGATCTAAAGGTAAGGCACCCTTCAATATCTGACGCATTCTAACCTGATCTACTGTAGTGGGGTCTGTTCCTTTCTTCAACAGTACTTGGTACAGTATCTTTATCCAGGCGCCTCATGTATTCTGTCATCTTCTCACCCCTTTTCTGGTAAGTATGCTCATATTGGTACATTAGCTCAGCAGCCTTTTCCGTTCGCCCGAAGACTTCCTGTAATATGTTCAGGTAATCTAGAGCAGTACAGTCTCTCTTGCTCAGCTTCAGATTCCTGACAGCCTCTGACGCAGGTCCCTTTAAGCTCTCAGTAATCCTTTTGCTTTTCTGCGCTTCAGAGACGTCCCACTCATCCAGAGCCTGCATCGCTTGTTCTACCCATTCTTCGAAGGTTTCTTCTCCCGCCGGAGTTGGCAAGTTCCTGAAAATTTTCCAACTTCCGATATCCGAAGTTGATGTAAGAAGGGTGAGCCCTCTTACCAGGGGTCAAGTCCTGGGAAAAAAAGTGAGGGAACTCACCCACGAATTCCACAACCCCTATTACCTGAAGAAAATATATATAATCACGAGTATAGCCGGACGAGCCGGTGATACCATTTTTATTGGGTTAACTTTACATTTAAAAGACAAGCTTTCAAGAGTGTAAACTGGAAACTATACTGATCAGTGAAAGGTATCACTACGTACAGGTATACTCGCGATTTTGGCAACTGGACTAACGCGTTTTATATATAATATATATATATATCCAGGCACAGACCCCCCAGAATTATATACACAGCACTGGTTATATGGATATATTTTCCCAGTTCACATGGATAGAATTGCCCCAGCTCTCATGGATAATGCCCCAGCTCTCATGGATAATGCCCCAGGTCTCATGGATATTGCCCCAGGTCTCATGGATATTGCCCCCAGGTCTCATGGATATTGCCCCCAGGTCTCATGGATATTGCCCCCAGGTCTCATGGATAATGCCCCAGGTATCATGGATATATGCTCCCAGGTCTCATGGATATTGCCCCCAGGTCTCATGGATAATGCCCCAGGTCTCATGGATAATGCCCCAAGGTCTCATGGATAATGCCCCCAAGGTCTCATGGATAATGCCCCAGGTCTCATGGATAATGCCCCAGGTCTCATGGATAATGCCCCAGGTCTCATGGATAATGCCCCCAGGTCTCATGGATATTGCCCCCAAGGTCTCATGGATAATGCCCCAAGGTCTCATGGATAATGCCCCCAAGGTCTCATGGATAATGCCCCCAGGTCTCATGGATAATGCCCCCGGTCTCATGGATAATGCCCCCAGGTCTCATGGATAATGCCCCCAGGTCTCATGGATATTGCCCCAGGTCTCATGGATATTGCCCCAGGTCTCATGGATACTGCCCCAGCTCATGGATATTGCTCCCAGCTCATGGATATGCCCCCAGCTCATGGATTTGCCCCCCAGCTCATGGATATGCCCCCAGCTCATGGAAATGCCCCCAGCTCATGGAAATGCCCCAGCTCATGGATATGACCCCCAGCTCATGGAAATGACCCCAGCTCATGGAAATGCCCCCAGCTCATGGAAATGCCCCCAGCTCATGGATATGCCCCCCAGCTCATAGATATGCCCCCCAGCTCATGGATTTGCCCCCCAGCTCATGGATATGCCCCCAGCTCATGAATATGCCCCCCAGCTCATGAAAATGCCCCAGCTCATGGATATGCCCCCAGCTCATGGAAATGCCCCAGCTCATGGATATGCCCCCAGCTGATGGATTTGCCCCCCAGCTCATGGATATGCCCCCCAGCTCATGGATATGCCCCCCAGCTCATGGATATGCCCCCCAGCTCATGGATTTTGCCCAGCTCATGGAAATGTCCCCCAGCTCATGGATATGCCCCCCAGCTCATGGATATGCCCCCCAGTTGATGGATTTGCCCCCCAGCTCATGGAAATGTCCCCCAGCTCATGGATATGCCCCCAGCTCATGGATATGCCCCCCAGCTCATGGATTTGCCCCCCAGCTCATGGATATGCCCCCAGCTGATGGATTTGCCCCCCAGCTCATGGAAATGTCCCCCAGCTCATGGATATGCCCCCAGCTCATGGATATGCCCCCAGCTGATGGATTTGCCCCCCAGCTCATGGAAATGTCCCCCAGCTCATGGATACTGCCCCAGCTCAGCTCATGGATAGTGCCCCCAGCTCACTCTCTGCGGCGTCTGCGCCCGGCGGCCGCGTGCTTCCTGTTAGAACGGCCGCAGACAGGAAGTGGAGCCGCTCGCCTGGGATGAAACAGCCAGGCGAGCGGCTCCACTTCCTGTCTGCGGCCGTTCTAACAGGAAGCACGCGGCCGCCGGCTAAGTACGGCGGCCGCCTGCTCCAGCCTTTCGGGCTCGGGCCACAGCGGGAACGCTGCGTTCCCGCTGTGGGAGAAGTGCGGGAACGCCGTTCCCGCGCGTTCCCGCTCGACTCGAGCCCTGCCTCTTACACTTAACCACTAGGTCTCCAATAGCAGCAATGAACTCCGGCCCGATCATGGCCAGCGTGCTGGATGCAGGAATGTTCGCTGAATCACCATGTGGCTTACTTGGCTGGATCAGACGAACTTCCACGTCGTCGGTTAGCTGTATACCCACGCCCTGAAAACACACAGGAACACCCTTTCTCCACTCGAAAAGAACATACGTGTGAGAAGTCTCTGGGTTCACTTTGATGTCCGCTAGAAACCCCCGCTGGTCAGGTGCCAACGCTGCCACGGCCAAGCGGATCTGTTCTTCTGCCCAGGTGTCTAGAGGAATATCCATTACTACACTCAACTCTAACTGGCCACCCTGTGCTTTACACCACTCTGCTGCTTCGTCTGGGTCCATATTTAACCCTTTAAATGCGTTTTTTCCAGAGACTGAGATCCCGGAAACGAGCCCCCACGTGTAGTGCTCACTCCCGGAGGAGCCGCTGAAAATGAACCACGGGTCAGTCTCCCCGCACTAGGGAATAAATATACTCCAGCACCGTTGTGGATTTTATAAATTATATTGTTTACTAAAGAAAAAGGCATATAATGAGACACGGTGTTCGAAGATATATTTACAGTATTTCGTATCGCGGTAAACGCGCAGCGGAAAAAGAAATGCGAGACTTCGTATTTCTGAAAAATGCGCGACCGAACAGAAAAATACAATGCTTCGCAATTCGGGAAACACGCAGCGGAAAACAAAATAAGATGCGAATCTTTTCCCCTTCTTTAGATACTAGGGAGTGAGTCCCGAACAGGTTAAGTCCCGAACTGTGAGTGTATGTGTGTGGTACCCGGGTACTATTCAACTGGCCAGTGAATCTTTTAAACGAGGTCTTCGACTAGTCAAGTTGGGGCCCTGTGGGTTTCAGAAATAAACAACAGCGCACTTTCTTGACTTTGTAAAACCGGCCTTGGAGGCCTCTCACCCATCCGCTGGATCACCAAGGTTCCGCTGACCCAGGACGTCCCTCCGCTCGATGCCTTGCTAGGATAATGGCTACTGGATCTGTTGTCGGGTTCTCTTTGCTCCGACCGTGGCTTGTCCAGCTACCGCCTGCTCTCCTATCCAATGGACCTGCGGTACTCCTAACTCAGGGGTCCTCCTCTTCCTTGACAGCAGCTTGGGGGATGCCTGTGGATCACTGGGTCTGCTTCTTACAAGGCTGGGTAACCCCTCTTGGAATCCTGGTAGGCCGCACCTGCGCTCCGGCCTAGTCACTGTTCCACTCTGCAACACTGCATCCACTCTCATGCACTCCCTGGCGCGCTCTGACAGCTATCTCCACGAGGCTCAGGATGTACAGCGTCTGTGTCCCACCCACTTCCTGTGTCCGTTTGCAAAGCATGCCAGGAAACGTAGTCCCAATATCTTCTGTGTTGGTCCAGCATGCTTACCATGGTCTCTGTCTCCCTCTGGTGGCCATTTCAAATAAATGCAGCAGAACAGTCTTTTTAAACACAGCGCTACAGTTAACCGATAGAGGCAAGATGGACTTTGTCATAGACCATCTGTCCAATGGGTCTCTTCATTGGGCTAATCCATTGTGGGAGTTTAAAAAGCCTATTTATGATTATGAGGCTTTTATTCATGAACTTAGGAGAATTTTTGATCCAGCCAGAAGGGCTAAGGCAGCTGGAAAGTCCTTATTTCCTATCAGACAAAGAAACAGATCTGTGTCTGACTATGCTATAGAATTTAAGACCAGGGAGTGCCTTTATTGTGAGGGTTTCGATTAGTGTCCTATTCATCCCAAAAGAGCCAACATGCCTGAAAACTGCCACACCTAAGGCAATTAAGGAGACATACCTTGGGTGTAACATACATGTCTTCTATTGAAAAAAATGTACAATACCCGTCTCGTCCCTGTTTCATTTGCATGGGACTCTGTATTGATCCATATTATGGCTTTCATAGATTCTGGAGCTACAGGCTGTAATGCTTGGTGTACAGTGGGGGCCAAGGTATGAGCCCAGGGATGCAATGACAGAGAGGCAGAAAATCTGATAGAATTCCAAAATGCGTTTTATTGTAGGTATCTCAAGACAATGTAGCAGAATGGTAAGTGGGCCCATGGCAATGAGGGTACCGCAGTGGAGGAATAAGGCTGACCTGGGTAAGGTAGAGAGGAGAGGCAGGAGAGGGGAACAAGACACAGAGGAACACAGCTGGAGATTCTTGGGATGCATGAGACAGCAGACAGGCAGAACATGAAACAGATGACTGCGAGCAGGCAAGGACCTGACTGAGAGATCTGGATACTGTATACAAGGGCTGGGTAGATGCGATCTGCAGAGACTACCCATCCACTGGTTGTAGTCCAGGTGCAGCAGGCTGTGGTGCTGGCTCGGGTCTGGGCTGTGGTGCTGGCTCAGGTGCAGGCTCTCTTGCTAGCAAGGGTACAGCCCGGGGTGCAGGCTGTCAATGCCTTTGGTAGAGTGGCGACGGGGGAGCAACTACAGGGGGAGCTGGGTCTGTGCTGGAGCGGATGAAAAACTGAGGCCGTTGCAGCTGGAGCGATGGGAGGTGCAGTGTCACGACTGAGCCCAACAAACAGACGTGTCACGCCCTAACTTACCGGTCTTTAGAATAGCCGGTAAAACTGGCAAAAGACAGAAACATAAAAATAAGCCAGAGGGCAGAACCAGAGGGGATAGTTGTACAAGCCAAGGTCAGGAGCCAAAAGGTTTAAACATAGGTATACCAGACAAGAGAAAAAAGATGTCATCTGCGCTCGTTTCTATACAATTCCATGTACAACAAAACACTATCCGAGGTTTTAGTTTGTTTTAATGGCCATTGAAACGTAAGCTCACTCGACCCATCAAGGCACCTCTTTGTAGAGTGAGTCCTAACCAATGTACCAAAAGCTGCTCTACTAAGCAGCTGCATGCCCCTCACGCTGCTTTTCAGCCAAGAAGAGGCAGAAAAACGGTGGGTTTTATTTATACATGCACCAAGCACTTCCCATTTGGAGTTGAAACCAAAAACATGGAAAAAGGAACAGCAGCAAAAATGACTAACTGGTGTTACATATATAGGTATGCCAGAGTCAGATGGGGAAGCCAGAGATCAGAATGGTCAAAGGGATTAGCCAAAAGTCATACACAGAATAATATCTAAACGCGCTCTCCGGCAATGAAAACCATGACCGGGTACCGGTATCTAGGGAATCCCGGTATTTAAAATTGGTAAGCATTCCCCATCGACCCACGTCATAATGCCGCACCAGATGCTGCGTCACTCCCTGGTACCCGCAAGCCGTTAATATAAACCGCCCGCCAGTGAGCGTCCTGTGAAGGAGACACTGCCTTGTGTCAGGAGGGAAAAGGGCCTCAACGTTACAGGAGGCTACTGTTGCCTCCTGTGTACCGCTTCTGAAATCCAAGAAGAGAAGCAGGTGTTGAGTGTGGTGGGGGCTGATCAACCACTGAACCAATGAATGGGGTGTATTCTTCGTCAAGCAGACAAATAAGTAATTTGGTAAACTAAACACCCCCTCCCAATTTTTTTTTTAAAAAAAACCTGAAAACAGTTTCTCTTTGCGCTCAAATCAAAAGAGGCAGAATCTGTTTCCTTAGTGCAGTGGGATTGTTTGTTTTAATGTAAAAGCATGTATTTCCTCTGCCGTAGAACAAAAAAAATTGCATTTAATTTTTAATTTATTTTTACACATTACATGGTCATGTTTGGTATTATTGTCAAGACCAGGCTTTGACCTTTCCTATAATGCCTCACTTAACCTGATGATACCTCATATGTCCCTCTAGCCTTAGGGCTCCAGAGATACAGTGGTCTAAATGATTGTTAAAAAAAATAATTTCAGAGCAAGGTGCCCCCTTGTGGCAGACACCTGTCAGCACATGCCTACTCTAGTTATAAATCCGGCCCTGTATGTGTGACATGTATATACGTGTAACAGGGCCGGATTCAGCTCTCTATGGGCCTGGAGCTGAAGATTTTGGTGGCTTTTTTTTTAAATTTATTGAAATGAAAACATATGTTAAGTTATTTTATAGTGCAGATACAGCTATCTCTAACCAGTCAGTTACTGTGTGAGGAAATTTCCATTCAGATAACAATGTGTAAAATAATTTTTTTCAAATGTTATCATCCAAAGCTTTGAGGTTATATATTTGTAAGAATAACAATTCTTAAATATTCTATAGGCAATTCTTGTTAAAAAAAATTGAGATTGGAACCTGTTACTGCATGTTTCTGAGAAAATATACAATTTTAACCAAAAAAAATTTTAAAAAAATGATTTCCCTTGTGGTTTGGGGGATGGTGTTTTATGAATACGGCTATGTATAACATACTGAATTTGCTCCCAGTGTGGGAAATGAGAAGGTCAGTAATGGCAGTGGTATTGCTCATTTTATACGTGACAAATGGACAATGCCATCGCTTTGGAGCTAAAAATATATAAATAATTATTTTTTTTAGATTTTACATGGTCACGTTTAGACTCTGAGCTGTCCAATGACACCTCACTTGACCATGTGAGGTGTAAAGATTAGTGACACAGGGTTTCCGAGTCATCCCCCAGTGCTCTTTGCTGCAGTGCGGCATTTAGGTTTTTGATGTAACAATTTCTAATAATGGATTGTGTTATCACCTCCACACTTGTTGGTGACATGAGAAATGAGATGGTGAGTTACATTGTTCAGTTTATAAATTGTAAATTGAAAAATATTGCTGTGTTAGAAAGAAAAAAAAGAAATATTTTTTATTTTTATTGTTACATAAAACGTGGTCATATTTGAGATCATTGGAAAGGCCATGCTCTGGCATTTCCAGTGATAGCTCACATGACCCTGTAGCTGGTATGGTCTTGGAGATACAGGGGTTCAAATGCCAATCAATGCAGAGATACAGGGTTATTCAAAGAGATCCGATTGGCTGGAGAAAGGTAACCGATCGCTGAAAATCAGCGTTCGGTTACCCTTCTTGGCCATTCGGCTATCCAGAGAGCAGGCAATACGCCAAATCCTGGCGAATTGCCTGCACATTCGGTGCCAGTTCAAGAGCAGAAATCCCAAATCCCCATAGAGAAGCAATGCTTCGGCTATTCAGAGAACACAAACCAGCAGTGAAAGGTTCCCGAATTGCCCTGCCATTCGGTGGTTTCATTCGACAGGTTTATTCAGGAGAATCCCATAGGCTTCAATGTTAAAAATATTCCCGTTTTAATTTAATATCTAATAAACCATTCATTATAAAATTCTGCAGTAAAGAGTCTCTTTATTTATAGATTTTTTGGGATATTTGAAGCATTTTTCTGGATTTTTCTTTTTTTTAAAAAATTCCGATTTTTTTTTTTTTTCTTTTTTAAGTTTACTTATTTTTTCTGTTACAGACCATTTTCGCTCAGTAGTTTCTTTGCAAACAGCGTTTCACTTTTCAAACATTCAAGCAAACTGTTTTGCTAATTTATTCACTTCATTCGTCTGCGGTGTCGGCTTTTTCCGGAGGCTGTGCTGCGTGTGATCGGCTCCTGCTCGGGTTTTTATGGCGTCTTCGGCGGGTTAATCCAGATGTTTTTGAGGGTTTCGGCGTGCATTCGCCAGGTTTTTGCGGTGACTTTTTCATCGGGTTTGCGGCAGCTTTTCCCTGCACTTTGACGGCCCTGTGGTGCTTGCTGAATACACCGCAGGGTCGCCGAAATGGGATTTCCGAATCGGCCCGAATTGAAGAGAACGAAAAGTCACCGAACATGCAGTGACTTTTCCATTCTCTTTGAATAACCCTGATAGTTATCCTTTCTCTGGGCCTATTCTGGGACATGGGCCTGGAGCTGCTGCTCCATCAGCCCCTATGTTAATCCGGCCCTGACGTGTAATGAAGGGTTAATCAAATATGTAGTGAAAGGGTAGACAGAGGTGACAAGATAAGAAACAATGCTGCGAATCACAAATTTTCACACAAATCGAATTGGCTGTTACGGTTCGAATTTGAATCGAAACATCGAATCAGTGAGTGCCGCTTTCCTTATTTATTATCTCCTCACACACAGCAGACCCCCATATAATTTATTATTTCCCCACACAGAGCAGCCCCCATATAATTTATTATCTCCCCACACAGAGCAGGCCCCCATATAATTTATTATCTTTCCACAAAGAGCAGCCCCCATATAATTTATTATTTCCCCACACAGAGCAGCCCAATATATAATTTATTATCTCCCCACACAGAGCAGACCCCCCATATAATTTATTATTTCCCCACACAGAGCAGCCCAATATATAATTTATTATCTCCCCACACAGAGCAGACCCCCATATAATTTATTATCTCCCCACACAGAGCAGGCCCCCATATAATTTATTATCTTTCCACAAAGAGCAGCCCCCATATAATTTATTATTTCCTCACACAGAGCAGCCCAATATATAATTTATTATCTCCCCACACAGAGCAGACCCCCCATATAATTTATGATCTTTCCACAAAGAGCAGCCCCCATATAATTTATTATTTCCCCACACAGAGCAGCCCCCATATAATTTATTATTTCCCCACACAGAGCAGCCCCCATATAATTTATTATCTCCCCACACAGAGCAGCCCCCATATAATTTATTATCTCCCCACACAGAGCAGTCCCCCATATAATTTATTATCTTTCCACAAAGAGCAGCCCCCATATAATTTATTATTTCCCCACACAGAGCAGCCCCCATATAATTTATTATCTCCCCACACAGAGCAGACCTCCATATAATTTATTATCTCCCCACACAGAGCAGACCCCCATATAATTTATGATCTTTCCACAAAGAGCAGCCCCCATATAATTTATTATTTCCCCACACAGAGCAGCCCCCATATAATTTATTATCTCCCCACACAGAGCAGACCCCCATATAATTTATTATCTCCCCACACAGAGCAGCCCCCATATAATTTATGATCTTTCCAAAAAGAGCAGCCCCCATATAATTTATTATTTCCCCACACAGAGCAGCCCCCATATAATTTATGATCTTTCCAAAAAGAGCAGCCCCCATATAATTTATTATCTCCCCACACAGAGCAGACCCCCATATAATTTATTATCTCCCACACAGAGCAGACCCCCATATAATTTATTATCTCTCCAAACAAGGACATACTTGAAAACGCGAGAAATCTCAATGTATCCTTCCTGGCAAAATCCTTTATAAATAAATAAAGCAGGCCCCCATATAATTATCTCCCACACAGAGCAGGCCCCCATATAATTATCTCCCACACAGAGCAGGCCCCCATATAATTATCTCCCACACAGAGCAGGCCCCCATATAATTTATCTCCCCACACAGAGCAGGCCCCCATATAATTTATCTCCCCACACAGAGCAGGCCCCCATATAATTTATCTCCCCACACAGAGCAGGCCCCCATATAATTTATCTCCCCACACAGAGCAGGCCCCCATATAATTTATTATCTCCCTACACAGGGAGTAGGCCCCCATATAATTAATATGGCCAGTTTTACTTTTAAACCCCCCTGCATGCATCTCGTGAGTTTTTCTCCATTGTTTATGTGCCCATTATATTGCTCTATCTTTCACCTCCTGGAGTTTGTGATCTATACATGAATTTTGTTGCTTATAGACTTATTTGTTTTATTACTGTTGTACATTTGTGTTTTTCAATAAAGATTTTTTTATTTATTCATGGTGTGCTTCCGATCCTATACATTGTTTTGATTTCCCAAGGACAGGTAAAGGAGTGGTCCTGTTTTTCGGGTGGCACCCAGTTGTTCCTTCCATATTCAGTGTGCATTACAACAGTCTTTTTTTGCGATGGTGAGTATAACTACCCTGTCACTAACTTGGCTCAGGCCTGTCTGCTGCTCGCTCCTCTGTCCCAGCTGAACACCTCTTCACACCACAGCTTCCACCGCATCCGCCGTCCTCAGCCTCCTCTGTGCACCATGTGACAGTGAGACGTCACTCTCAAGTGTCAGTTTTGCTGGAGGAGGTGGCGCGTAGCAGCATGCTGTGTGTCTGGGAGGCACGCTGCTTGCTCGCTACGCGGATCGCAGCCAGACAAGCTCCGAGACTTGCTTTCTTTTTTTTTTTTTATGTTTCAAAGTTTTTATTATTAAAGTAGAATATGTCACAAACTGACCAACAAAGAAGGCCTCGCAGGGCCTGATTCATTATACGTTGCGAAAATAATCAAAGGGTGATCGGGAAAAAAGCGTCGCTAGTTGGTTCATGTTACTAGGATGGTGACCCAAATGAAAAGTGGTGAAACATGGGGCGAGAGAGAGAAAGAAAAAAGGGGGGAGGAGGGAGATATATAGTGACCATTACCGTGACGCTCCTGGCGCGCTCCCTGAGGAGGCCATGGAGGGAATATGTCACGGAGTCCAGGTGTTCGAGGGCCAATCATGGCGAGAACTGCCATGGTGGCACGCCCCGAGACATCCCAAAAAAAAAAAAAAAAAAAGGGGGGGGGAAGGAGTGGGGTCACCATGAGCAGCGGGTCAAGCACCAAGCAAATAAAAGACGCAACTGGGGGTATAAACTACAGCAATCGCGAAAACGACATATATGACAATCGCTGGTACGAACAAGAAGCATGTAACACAAATAACTCCATAAAGGGGAACATTGCAGGGGGAGGCATAACCTACTCAGGGGTTAAGTCAGGAACAGCGTATCCTCTCGGGGCCATTTGAATAGCCTAACTCAGACCGGTCCACCCGGGGATAGGAGAGAGTCAGCGGGCTGGGTCACTACAGGCAGCCCCGTAGGTACAGACAGCAGTCCCAGGGTGCGAAGATGTCCCTCAGCCTCCTCCAGTGTATTAGCCGTTAATACGTGTCCATCATGTGGGGAAATTATAAGGGAGCCAGAGGTGCCCCATGTATATTTTATGTCATGAGTGCGGAGAGTGACCGTGACCGGCCTAAACCGTCTCCGGGCGGCTAACATCAAAAAGGGGACATCTGTCGGTATATTGCGATATTGGCTCCGTCGAAAGGGACCGTAGATATGTTTCTCACAGCCCGGAACAAAGAAGAATGCTGGGTGATGTCTCGCATGGTGATGAGAACGTCGCGCGACGCCCCCGCGGGCGCCATGGCAGCCTTTCGTATACGTAGAGCCACGTGGACAGGGTCTCTAAGAGGTTCCGAGGAACCAAGCACCGCTTCCAGGAAACGTGTGGCATACTGCAGCAGTCCCGAGTCCGGGACTGTTTCTGGTATTCCGCGTAGTTTCACGTTCCGTCGTCTGTGTCTCGTCTCCAGCGCCATCACACAGCCGAGTGTAGGCCGCTAACTTGTGCCTGTAGTGCGCGTACGTATGTGGAAGCCGTGGCCTGCGTGTCTTCCACCGCTTGCGTGCGTTCCCAGAGGTCTTCCACCTGAGTCCGCGTCTCCTCCACCGCCGCCTCGAGTGACCTAAAGTCCGCCTGCCATACCTTCCTGGCATCTTCCAATAGTGGTGCGTATATCCCCTTTTGTGGCGGGAAGCGCATCTTCCTCTTCGTTTGATGGTGTCGCATGGGAGAGAGAAGGGACAGCCTCCGCCATCTGTTGAGCCCCCGAGTCAAGCGCCGAGCGTGGCGGCAACCTCCGCCCCAGGCCCCCGCTGAGTGAAACTCGGATGTCGGGGGTACCGGGATCTTCCCTCGATCCACCCGCTTTAGGTTTCTTCCCCATCCAGAAAGACGCAGCTCAGTGCAGGTCAGGGAAAGCGCGCCAACACCAGGCCCCAAGATGGCCACCAGCCGTCCGATCAGAGAACAGCACAGCGTCCCTCTCACCTATCGCAGGTCCGGAGGGGGGTCCCAGCAGGCTCCGGAGTATCTCCACCTTATGGCCGACGGTTGAGGATCGTTTTTAAGCAGGGAGCTCGATCGAAAAGCGCCTGAAAGTCCGTGTATATAGGAAGGGGGATCAGAGCTCCGCTCACACACGTCCGTCCTGATCCGTCGCCGGCCACGCCCCCGAGACTTGCTTTCTTATCAGAAGCTCCATCGATTTGAAATTTTTTCGAATCGATCGGCAAGGTCGAATTCGAATCGAATACGTCCAGCGATTTGTTTTCAAATCGAATTTCGAAGCTGTGCAGGTCCCTACATAAACCCTCCTTCCTATGCTCGCAATCTGCAAAGGGCAATCACAGTCACTGTGTTGCGCATGCAGCCGGTATTTCTAGTGCCTCAACGTAGGGGGCAGGCGAGAACAAGGCCAGAAATCGGAATAAACCGATCAAAAGCTGTGTGTGCACCCTTGATTGCACTTGGCAGCACTAATTGTAGCGTCTCGAGGTGTAAATTTAGCACTTTGCAAAACGCTAACCGATCGAGTGCCCACACCTGCCGAGCTTTGTAATACGCTCTTTAATTGGCAGGCACTAACATTTACCGCCACATGCTAATTTTTCGCTGTTGCGCCTGCTGTTAATTATCAATGGGCCCTATCCAATAGTTATCTTGCTTTGTACGAAACATGAATGAGAACAAAAGGCACGCTCAATTTTTGTATCTGGCATCTCTAGAGCAGGTTCTCAAAATCAGCCGGCTCCCCCCCCCCCAGATATCGATGGCTTACAGTTGCCAGAATTCTTTGAATGCAATAGATGCCCAGAGAATCAAAGAAATTGTAGTTCAGAAACATCTGGGGTTCAGAGTTTGAGAATCCTGATCTAGAGATCTCAGGTAAGCCAACTACTCCGCTGAAACTAGGATCCAAGATTGACCTCAGTTACTGATTCCCTTCTTGGCACAACTACTTTGTTGTCCAATAAGTCAGGCAAATGGGAGTTTTTTCATTAAGAAATGGTCAATGGAGTTAGACAGCACAATCTAAGGAGAACTTGTAAATTTAAATTACACAGCAATCTTCGGGAATTAAGTTCATGATTAAAAGAAAATCTGTATATGTCACGGAGTCAAAGGACTGGTGAAAAAAATATTAAAAATAGAAGAATGAAATAAGACTTCTTGATATTGCTAGCTGGGAACAATGGGCCTATTCATTGGCAGTCATAAAACCTAGGCAGTAGCAGCATAATGTTTAATAAAAAGTATCCAGTCTGCACACTGCTGGCTTTGGTATTATTCTGAAGACATGCATTGTGAAACAATGGTGGTATTTTGCCATGTCCTGAAGGCATCAGGGAGCCAGAGGACCCCTCGCTCAATTACAATTACAGTTATTTATAAAGCGCTAACATATTCTGGGGCTCTGTACAATGGGTGGAATAAAACAGACATAAAATTAACAAATAAGTCTGACACTGAGAATGATAGGAAAAGAGGAACCTACTCAAGGGAGCTTACAATCTTTTTTAAAAATATGTAGGGTAATATTTTTTAACAAGCAGTTAACTTTTAAATGTAATTAATAGTTTACATTTTTTCAGGGATAATTTAGAGCCTGGAGGAGCTGTATTCACGAATTTAGTGGTTTAACTGAATTCAGAATATTATTAGTTAATATTTAGTTAGTTTCTTCCAAATATTAGCAAACGTCCTTTTTATTTTTTAGCTATATTTGACCCATTTCAACTCAATCTATTGCGAGTTAGATTTTACTAGAAGGTAAAACAGGACCATGCTCGAAGCCATGTTGAGTGACATGAAAAATAAATATATTAAATATATGCAGAAAATTGTGAGAGGTTTTCTTCCAAGAGCAACTTAATATGAATTTCATCCAAGAGATAGCATGCAGTGTGTGTATCCATTGATATTTGTGTTAAACATTTGCTTGTTGCTAAGATAAAGTAAGGAGGTTGTCAGGATATGCAGAAAACACAAAGAAAGGTTTGGCATATTCTTATTTCTTTTATATATCTCTATGCTGAATATTTACACTAGTCCCAGAAGCAAGTATCACCATGTCAGAGCATTGTTTACATTTAATACACCGAGTGAAGAATATATGAGAAACGGGCACATCCAGGAGGGATGCAACAGCAATTTTAATTCCTTCAACCACACGAACAGCCTTTCTCATGCTTGAGAAAGGCCGCTCGTGTGTCTGAAACGTTGTGGGTGATGGAATAAAAAGTGCCGTTGCCACCTCCTGGATGTGACTGGTTCTCACTTATTCTTTGCTGGATTGTGTTTAGGGGTTGGTTACCTCAAGATCTATGAACAGCCTGGTGGAGTATCGTATTATCATTGTTTGCTGGAGGCGGTTTGTAGGTCTGTCCCCTCTCCTTTACCACAGGTCACCACGAGAACATCATAAAATTAACTGTGCAGACCAAAAGGACTCCGAGTAGTGCTACATGTTGTAAAAAAAGGTGTAAAAACTTGTGATTTCACTCTAATTAGGCGTGAGATTTATTGGTCATGTCCGTCTGGATTCAGTTTTTGCCTTTTGGTGTTTCTGTTTGGCCCGGATGACATCTTGTGTAGTGGAGCTCCTCGTCCAGCTTTATGAGTTGGCGAAGAAATCCTGGATTGGGCGATATCCAGCGATTTTTCTGTATCGTTCTGATGGCCTGTGTAAGTGAGAGGTGGTGATGGATCATAACGTAAGCCAAGACCAGTGTGGCCGATCTGCTGACACCAACAACACAGTGAACCAGCAACCTGGCTGTCAGAGAACATAACAGTTATAACATTTTAGTTAACATTTTTGCAAACTTTACTGGTCCTTAACATTTTAAAGGGTTTTTTTTTGTGTAGGAATTGTTGTTAAACAGAGTCCTTGGCAGGGGTGGACTGACATCTGCCACAGCCCCAGGCATAAATTAGGTAAGTGCTTCCCTGTTACCAGCCGTTAGGAACTTCCCCACAAATGCAGAGGGGTCAATCCCACCACTAGGCTCCTTCCCCATCATGCACACATGTAACTGCCTCTCCCTCAATTTTTATGGTTTTAGGGGAAAACTAATTCTGTAAACATTTTTAATAAAAAAAAAACAATAAAATGTAAGAAAGTAAAATGCAAATCCTAGAATTATATACAAAGTACAATAAACACAATGCAACAGAAGTCATAAACAGATTTAAAAAATGACAATGCAAGTCATACACACAGATTTAAGCTATCAGACACCCTGTTCGGGCATCGGAAAAAGTGAAAATCACAAAAGTGAAGGACAAGCCAAGTCGATAAGCCAGAAAATCAGGACAAACAAGAATGTGCTAAAGGGTCAGAGAACTGACGCAGGAATGGACACAAGGACAGCAGAGTAACAGGTAACATGACAGACTCATGACCTCCTGATGACGATGTATCCTTCCTGGTAAAATTACTTTAGAAATAAATAAATTGTGCTACAGAGCTCTTTAAAAGACACCTCAGGCAGAGTGCTATGGACAACCTCATGATAAATGTATCACTAAAGCGAGAAATTCTTAAAGATCTTGATTTTAGTATTACCATACCTTTTTCGGTGCCGAGAGCTGTGTGGATAAATTCGGAGGCAGAGTAGAAGTATTTGCTCATGTCAAAATCTGGCAGATCAAATGCAGGGACTCCGTGGTATGAGATATTGGAGCCATAGAAATCATGGTTTCCATGAGAAAATCTATTACCGTGTGCTGCGTTCAGCACGTGTGTGATGCCCAGCTTCCAAAGCTCATATCGGTTATTGGCAGTGGAACTAAAAGGAAGGGGAAAAAAAAAGGATTAAGTATACGGTTCATTTTTTTTTTTATAAACAAGTACATTTTAATCACAAAGCTTTAGCACATTTTACAATGTTAGATACTTAAAAAGGATACATCTATTTCCTTATATACAACTTGCAATATTGAAAAAGATGAAGAACCTCATTGCACAGTAACCAATACAATGAGTTGGAGTGTGCATTTTACTGTAATTGGCTGCTGCCATTCCTATTATTTTCTGTGTGTGTTATGTGAATATGTGTTTATAACTTCATGTAAGACCAATGTGATCAACACAATGTATTTATTTCGCAAAGGTTTATATTTTAGAGGAGTTTATGTATTTTTTTAATAATCCTTCAAACTCATTTTGTTAATCATTTACAATCTGGCTCAATTTCATATATATATCCCCAGGTGTGCCCTATTCTGGCCTTTCAGCTGCCACTGGAAATATAGCCAAGTGTTTAATGATCTTCTACTTCCTAGAATTATCTTAGTTAAAAGGAATTGTCCTGGAATAATGTAGTCTGGGATTCATAAGTCATTATATCATAGTACAGATCATTACATAACCTATGCCTTGCGGGCTGGGGAGCAGCAAACATTCCAAGACAAAATTTAATTTCCTGTAGCTCTAGCTGTGAGTTTTTTCTCTTTTATCTTATCCTTAAATAAATTGAATACTATCTTTACCCCAGATGGTAGAAATGATCTTATAAACAAATCGTGAGAAGCAAAAGAATGAACACACAATAAAAATAACCAATTGTAAAAGATTTGGAATAGATTGTCACTATAAAAACTCATGTAGTATCTGCAAATGTATTCACATAGCGTTCTTGTGTCTGTTAATCATCTTTATGTCAGTTATTTGTTATTAATGGGATTTTATTATATTGTTCATCGGTACCAGAGATACATTCTTTACACTAGCGACAGCATCATAATCATTTTTTATTTTAAACGTAAATTTTTATTTTGACACATCAAATATACAATAAAAAAATATCAACACTTGAGATATATCAGAGCGGCGCAGCGCCTGTACGTTCAAACGGCATCACGGAATGAAAGCGATATCTATAATTTGTGTCATTCAACATTGTTCAGAAAAAAGAATAGAAAGAAACAGGAAGAAGGGGGGGGGAAAGGGTTCCTCAGGGCCTCATAGTCCACATGCCTTATAAAGTTTGTGAATGTCCCACAATGCCCAAGGGTCTTTTTTAGGAGGTTGAAGGCCTCCAAGACTGGTAACCTTAGTGTCAAACCGGCGGTATTGGTCTAACGTATCAATTAGCTGTTTTCTTGTGGGGACCACTGTGCAGTCCTCCAATGTCTGGCAATCAACAGTGCCGTAGTAGAAATGATAATGAACAGCATTTTGGAATGTGCTCCTCGGAAAGGAGTCATGCCCAGCAGCAGAACTTCAGGTGTGCACGGAACTTCTTCACCCAGTACTTCCGTTGCTAGTTTAACCACCGTCGCCCATATAGGAGCAATGCTTGGACACGACCACCAGACATGCAACATTGTACCCGGTTACAGCGAGAATCTCCAGCAAACATTAGAAGTGTCAGGGAACATTTTCGCCACTTTGTCTGGTGTTTGGTACCACCGGTATAAGATTTTCCTTTGAGTTTCAAGTAAGGTAGCGCACCGGGAAGCCCCCACTGCAAACATGCGGGTCCATGATAAGGGGTGAAAGATCTTCCAGTATCCTTCTCCCACGCTTTCTGATATGCCCAAGACACCTTCGCCATAGCGATATAGGTTTGGTGGTACTTAAGGTGTCCAAACAAAACTATTCCACAGGAGACAACAAAGGCAAAGTAGCTTTGAGGTCCGAAAAAGTCCCCCTCGATTTCAAATAAGAACAAAGCTGAAGATATGATAGAAACATATTACTGGTTATATTATATTTTATTTGTAATTCCCTGAAGGACAGGATGGCGGTCTGGCTGAACAAGTGATGAAGATTCCATTTTTAATCCAGGGCCGTATTGACACAGGGGGCAACAGATACTGGAGTGAGGACATTGATGTGGCCATGGGAAAGGGGTGATGATAAACCAGGCGGGAAACATGCCGGTCCCACACCCATAAATGTAGGACCATGGCAGGTAATAAACCATTCTGTCGGGGCCTGTCTTTGCTGGGTAGCCACAATAGGTCAGATAGGGTATCACCCTGCAAATATGCCTGTTCAATGGCTAGCCACTGGGGAGTAGGGCTAGTATGAAAAACCTCCGACAGGGAAGCTAGGCAACAGGCCTCATAATACTTCTGAATGTGGACCATGTTTAAACCACCATCACGGTGCCGATGGTACAATAAATTCCTCGGAACTCTAGGTCGTTTATTATTCCATACAAAGGACATAAGGAGCGACTGAAGGGTGTCCAAATAACTCCTGGGTAGTTTTATAGGAAGCGTGCGAAAAATGTATAGGATCACCATTTTCACCGCCACCATCCTGCCCAACCAGGAGACCTCCCGGGATCACCACTGACGGATAACGGTTTTAACTTCAGTAATGAGCCTCAAGTAATTACGGCTATACAATCCCTTGGCATCTGGTGTGATGTGCGTTCCCAAGTATTTAATAGTTTTATTGCACCATTCAAAGTCATAACTGCTTTGTAAAGATCGTAACCTTCTCGCAGGAATCCCCAGTGATAGAACCTGAGTTTTGTTAACATTTACCGAATGATACGACACCTTGCTATAAGAAGTAAGTTCCTGATGTAGAGCTGGCAATTTTGGCAAACTGACAGCCAGTACAGTGCCTGTTCCAGGGCAGTGAAATCCCCATAGAGAAGCAATGGTTAATCTATTCAGAGACACCGAACAGCTGCGAAAAGTTGTCGAAGTGCCCTGCTGTTCAGTACTTTCATTCGGCAGGTTTACTGAGGCGAACCGCGTAGGCTTCAATGTTAAAAATATGGGGGCCAAAGGATAGATTTGGGTCTAACCACATACCTAGATATTTGAGAGAAGTGACTGTGGTCAGCGTGCCATTTGATTTTGTCCCCACGCATAGATGGGGATTTTGCAATTTGTGTAGCTTAGGTTTTGTTCCAAAGAGCATCGTTAACGTTTTGTCAGTATTTAAAAAATGTTTGTTGTGTGTGATCCACTTTTCTACCTCTGTGAATTGTTTGTCGCTGGAGACTAAACCCACCCTTCAGCTCTCCAACCTGGTGTTTAAGAGCATTTCAGGGAAGCTGCCACCCTATCTGAATAGACTGCTTCCCACAGCAGTTCCCTCATCCTATAACCTCCAATCCAGGACCAGCACCTTACTTGCAACACCACAATACAAAAAGACAGTGGCTCGGTCCTCATTTTCCTACAGAGCACCGCAGGTATGGAATAACCTCCCAGACGCCATCAAATCTTCCCCCAGTCTAAAGTCACTCAAGAGCTCCTTACTAACATACCTCAATACGGAATGCACCTGTAAACATGTAACATAATGACTATTTCCTAAATATTTATTTTCTGTTAATCTGTATATTTGTGTTTTTTATTTTTTATTACCTTGCATTGTATTACTTTGTATTTCTGTAACAACTGTTACATTTTAATGTTCTTGAACCCAGGACGTACTTGAAAATGAGAGAAATCTCAATGTATCCTTCCTGGTAGAATCCTTTATAAATAAATACCCGCTTTTATCAAATATCTAATAAATCGTTTGTCATTTTAATCTGCAGTAAAAAGTTTATTTATTGATTATTTTAGGATCTTTTAGGCTAACGTCAGATGAATGCAGTCTGAGCGCACTCTGCGTGCGTGCGTGCATAACGGACAGACGTACTGACGGAAGATACTGTAGACACCACACGATCCGTTTTTCTTGACGGACGAAAAAAAAAAAAGGGAACTATGGGAAATAAAATTAATATGAAAAATGATAAAAATTTGAAAAGGATATGAAAAGCCATTTTGTGCGTCAAGGTGCTGCGTCTGCGTCGCAAATGCACTGCGTCTGACATCTCATCACTCACACAGAACGCGACGTGGCGCACTCTGCGTGTCCGTGGTAGCGGTTTTACCTAACTTGCGTCCGTTTGTCATGTGCGTTGTGCATGCGCAGTGCGGTGCGCACGTACTTGTATGTGGGTTTCTATTGATCATGATTCTATGCTACGACTGACTTAAACTGTGCGGCAACACGGATGTGATCAATGCGTTCGTCTGACATTAGCCTTATCCATTTTTCGGGAAAAGCGTTTTTTCTTTTTTCTGTAACAGACCTTTTTTATTATCATTCATAAGACCTTATATGTAAATTCCAGGCATTTTCATTCAGTAGATTTTTTGCAAACAGCGTTTTAATTTTGACACTTTCAATCGTATTGTTTGTTGTTTTTACTCCGTTCGTCAGCTTGTCTGCTTTTTCTGGCAGCTGGTCTGCGCTGTGATCGGCGGCTCATCCGCTTTATCCGACGTGTTCTGCATGTTTTTTGCGTTGCGTTTTCGGTGGGTTATCCCTGCACGTCTGGGGCCTTGTGTTGAATGCTGAATTCACCGCAGGGTGGGGAACTTTTATTCCCCGACATGCAGAGAAGTGCGGGGAGCGACATTTTGGTGCTCTCTGAATACCCCCTTTGTGTTCTTCTATAGCAAAGCTTCCTGCCCTCATCTATCCCTGCACACAAAGCCTCTGCATACTTTCCCTCAATACTCATCCCCATCCCTCATCCAGGAAGAGAACACAACAGAGCTTGCAATATCCTGAAGGCTGCTGAATAAATAATATTAATTTATATTGTATGCAGAAAAATTATGTTGCTAAAATGCTTCTTCTACCATACTCTATTTAAAAAAGTGCAAGAAAGTGTAATCTGTGATTTTTCAGGAATGGAAATCTTAGATCAAAATAACCGAGCTTGAAATGTAAAAGAAACACAAACTATATTGTTGTCTAAAGTTAGCAATTTACTGAAGAATTCTTGTCAATTCCAAGATTATTAAGTAATTCTGTTTCAAATAATGAGCAATTCTGTTTGAAAAGCTCTTGCCATACTCACAGATCTCCTAAATAGAGGTTGGGCCACACTTCATCGACATGATGAAAGAAGGGGCCCCGTCGGACGTCCAAGAGGCTCTGCAGTTCCTTCACAGTGGGACACGTGTCTGGGTCAGCCTCCACTTCCTCTGGAGGGTCTGTGCTGGTCTCTGCTCTCCCCGCCATAATAAAACAGCCAGGTTGTTGTGCGCCTAATACTCGTAGAAGCTCCCTTTGGCAGCAGCAATGTGATCACCAACGACAGGTGACAAGAAGAGAGAGGCTTCCTAACATTAAAGAGACAGTTACAATCAAAAAAGAAAAGAGAGATAAGTGGTCGGCATTGTGCATGTCCCAAATGACGCAAAATTTCTGGATCCAGTGCTGCCCAATTTGCGTAGCCATGCTAACTGTGTAGCAAAGATGCAGGGACTTCTGAATTTGGAAGCCCCTGAGCTGAAGAGGATTAGAAACATAGAAAAATGTCGGCAGATAAGAACCTTTCGGCCAATCTAGTCTGCCCAATTACATGGATACTTAACCTGGATTTATCTTGTTTAGGATAGCCTTATGCCTATCCCATGCCTGCTTAAATTCATTTACTGTTTTGGCCTCTACCACTTCAACTGGAAGACTGTTCCATGTATCCACCACCCTCAGTAAAATAATGCTTCCTGATGTTACTTTTAAACCTTTGCCCCTCTAATCTAAGACTATGTCCTCTTGTTTTGCTATTTTGTTTCCTTTTAAATATACTCCCTTCCTCTACCTTGTGGATTCCCTTTACGTATTTAAATGTTTCTATCATATCTCCTGTCTCGTCTTTTTTCCAAGCTATACATGTTAAGATCATTAAGCCTTTCCTGGTAACTTTTCTCCTTCAAGCCGTACACCATTTTAGTAGCCCTTCTCTGAACTCTCTCTAAGATGTCTATATCCTTCTGGAGATACGGTCTCCAGTACTGCACACAGTTCTCCAAGTGAGGTCTCACCAGTGCTCTGTACAGTGGCATGAGAACTTCCCTTTTCCTACTGCTAATACCTCTCCCTACACAACCAAGCATTCTGCTAGCATTTCCTGCTGCTCTATTACATTGACTACTTACCCTTAGATCCTCTGAAATAATAACCCCTAAATCCCTTTCCTCAGATTGTGCGTGTCAAGGGAGAAATGGTGAGTAAAATCACTTAATAACAAAAAAGGCAGGTGCTGTCAGTAACAACTGCCCAATCATTTAAGGGCAAAAAAGGGTCTCTGTTTTTAACACAGTATCTCTTTAATAATGGACTTGGCATGTTTTTACCCAGTGCTGCTGTGCGCATGTGGTATTCGTGTCCAGCAGGTGGCGCTGCTCGGCTTGCAGTCGGCTTGTGATAGTGCAGCAGAGCTCTGCGTGCTAAGCCCCTGGTCCCATCGCTCTCCTCTTGTTACAGGCGTTTCTATGGACACGGCCGCGGCCTGTACTTATGTACGGAGCCTGCGCTCGCGTACAGGCAGGCAGTGACCCGGGGAAGGGGCCCCGCCGAGGATAGGTGACAGCGGGGTCCCCTAGGAACGACAGCAGCACTAGGTGGAGGTAAGAGGCGGTGCGCGTGTTTCCTGCGCATTCTCTGTTCAGCTGTGTACGCCAGGCCCTGTGTGTGTTACATGTAAATCACTCCGCCCTCCCCGCATCCAACCACAATGCGACCCACACGTGTCACACGGGAGCCCTATGTGTACATGGCCTGTTTTGCTTTGATATTAGCTCTGTTTTGCTGCATTCTGACCTCCATTTGGCCGTTGATTTTGCTGAATTTTCCATATACCTGAGACACCTGCTGTGTTTATATTGTGCGGGGGGGGGGGGGGTGCATTGCCATCACAGCAGCCCTAAATTCTGACTGCTTTGCACTAAGCATGTTTACAATATTGGCTTTGGTTCCTGTTGTGTTTTTTTCATATCCTTTGCTTGTTTTGTGTGCTTAATATACTGTATATTTCACCCATATGAACTAGGAGAGTTCAACTACCTCTCTATAACCTCCCCCTCTCCTATCATACATCACATCTGACTGTTTCACGTTCACCAACTCAAAGATTGATCCCAGACTGACATCTATCCCGAAGGATATGGATTATACCCGTGGCAGGGCAGCACCATCCCTGTGACTGCATGATCTAGTAATATGCGACTAGAATTTTTTTGTCTGACATATCTATCTTAATCCTGGATATGATGTTTTATCTTTCATATTCATTGGGGGGGGGGGGGGTGTGCTGCAGACCAGCCGTGGTTTCTGGTGCTGTAAAAGAGGTGAGTATTACAAACCTGTTCGGCACCAACAAGGTTATTCAAGATCTTTTGTTTGCTGTAACTGCAAAAAAGTCTCTTTCAAATGATGACCGGAGAAGGTTCATTGCTGGTTCTCATCCTGCCGCTGGCTGACTTTCCCATTTGTGAAACGTTGAAGTTTGCCGCTGTTGCAAAAGTGACAAACAACGGTGGTTAGTGAATAACCCTCTAAGGCTAGGGTCAGACGAGCGTGATTTCTACGGACTGTACGTCCGTGCAAACGGATGTACGTCAGTACGGAAGACGCAGTAGTGGCCACACAGTCCGTTTATTCACTGACGTATATTTTGACGGATGTAGGAGGGAAAATAAATTAAAAGGCAAAACCATTTTGTCCGTGAAAAATGCTGGACGTATAAATGCAGTCCGTCTGACCACGTTCCATCATTCACACACAAAGTTATGCAGACGTTGCGGACGCAGCGCACTTTGTGCGGCCGTTCTAGCGGTTGTACGTTCTTGCCTGCCTTGCGTCCGTGGGCCGCGGCCATTGTGTGTCCACAGTTCAGTGCGGACGTACTTCATGTGTCAGGCTCCAATGGGCTTCCTGTCATGCTATCACGGACGTACTTTTAGGCGCAATCACGGACGTGAACACTACGCTCGTCTGACAGCAGCCTAAATGTTAAATTCTAGTCTGTACTTAATAAATTAAATGGTGTTACGTCCCTAGCTGGGCAACGCATCACATGTATTTTACGCCGGCTATAGGAAGCGTCTGCGTTTCACATTGTTCTGACTGCGTTAATGAACACCAACAAGCCAGAACTCCTCCTATGGTGCAAGATGTCTAGCTGCTTTTTGGAAACTTAAAAAAATGAGAGTGAGATTCTTGTTCCTCCTAACCTAAAATCTGCACCTCCTCTTAAGCCAAAAAAATAGTCTAAGACTAATAAGTCCTGTGCTAAATATTATCCACCTCTACCTGATATATTTGCCTGCAAAAACTAGACGGGTGGATATGAATATTTTTATTTTGTCCTGGTTTCAGGCTAACTTCAGTCCTTCAACCAATGCCTCCTGCGAAGGTAAAACGGCCTTCTATATAAAAGAAATCACGATCACACGTTGAGTATTTATCCACGAACAAAAAAGGACTGGGTACTCAGTCTTCCTAATGATGGCAGATCTAGTGAATTAATGTGGCAATGTTTTGGCCCTACTTAAGCCTGAGACTTGAGAGAGGCTCCTAATAGGGCTGATCTTTTGACAGCTTTTTCCAATAGATCTGCCATTGTTTGTAAGACTGAGTACATGGTCTTTATTTTGTGTTTGGTCTATGTGTGGAAGTTAGCCTCTCCATAGCTTTGTGAACCTGTCATCCATGTTGTAGGGGTAGTGTGCTGGTTCTGCTTTGTGTGTGTTCCCTCTGAATCTTCATCAGGAGAATACACTTTCTTAGATACTTTAGATTCTTCAGATTCTGGTCTTGGAAGGTTTCTGACCGGTCATTCTGAAGTTTTACAATTTGATGGTGTGATGGACCACCTGGCACCCCGACTGTGTGCCGCCGTCAGACTCTAGCTTTCTCCAAGCTGGAAACTGAAATCCAGCAACTTTAGCCCAAACCTACCTAAGGAACCAGTAACATTTAGGGCAGGAACACGAACTCCCAAAATAAGATTTACCCCCAAATCACTAGTCAAGACCAGTGTTCAGAGTAATAGCAGCAGAACTAACTCTACTCAGACCGGCATACAGGTACACCGTTAAGGGACAACCCCCTTCATGCATACAACTCCTATTAGATCAACAGATCAAAGGGACATTCAAACAATGGACAGTTTACACAATCACTGGGCAACTCTTCTCTTAATATGGCTGCTAGTGAAATTCCCTGCCTCCTCCTCTCCCAGAAACACACACTCTGGGATACAGACAATGACTGGGTATGTGGCTGGGATATTAAGTCCTAAACCATTCCTGGGGGTTGGTTGGAAACGGTGGCAAGAGGGCAATGGTTTGCGAGCAGATTACACATAGGGAAAACTGCACAGTATATACCACAGGAGACTCTACAATTAATACATAAGGGAATAATACATAGCCATAGTTCAACATAAATTCTGGATTCCCTGTGCAATCCATTTGGCAAACCCCAGATAGCACCTTGGCCCATAGTCAGTAGGAAGGAGGTTAGCCCCCAGGCTACTCCGTCACAGATGGCTATAACAAGTTAGGATTGAAACCTTTCTTGCAGTCCCTAAAATTCCAGACCTAACACTGAGTGGAGAAACCCAGAGATGGTGGCTCCGGTCTTCATTTAAACTACAATAGTAGAAAGCCCAAGACTATCAGGTCTACTCATTAAAGGTGAAAATTCTAGATCAAAATATCTAAACCAGAAAAATGCTCCCTTTTCTAAATTGGCTATTTGGTCTAGATTGTTCTCTTGCCAATTCTCTTTTTAGTGTAGGTGTCTGTGGCCAGGGCCTAATGTATAGTATTTTTTTATTTTTATTTTGAAAAGACAGCAGTATAAAACATTCAGTATGACAGAAACCAATGGCCTCACAGGGCCAACAAGAAGAGAAAGCTGGTGTACACAGTAGTAATGCAAGACACGGAGCTGAGAATTGGGGACCAGGTGGAGAAGAAGAAAGAGAAAAGGGGGAGGAGGTAGGGAGGGGGATATGGCAAAGGCCATCTACGTGACTCTCCTGGGTCACTCCAGAAAGTCCAAGGACAGGGAGGACAAATGTCACGCGGCCAAGGGCTTGAGGGCCAATTATGGCAGACATAACCGAAGAAGTCACCGTAGTGGCTCGCCCCAAGGAAGTCCCGGTCTGCCAATAAAAAAAAAAAACAACGGGGGGGGGGGGCGCGAAGAAATGAGGTCCCCAGCATCCACTAATACATCTAGGGCTGAAACAACTAATCGATTTAATCGACAACTATTCGATGATTAAAATAGGTGTCAACTATTTCCATTATTGATTTAATCTGTGTCGATTAATCGTCCTGTGTATAGCACACACTGTTTAGAGTCACTGAGTTAAACGTAAATAACCTCCAGCTTCGGCGCTGATTGGAGGAGATGTGCCGCTGCTTTCCTCCATATGATTTAGTTCTAGGGTTATGTCTGACACAACCAGCTTGTTTTTTATTCCGTTTACAACAGTAGAACTAGAACACAAACAATAGGATACTGTGAGAGGGAGTGCGTATGGACAAAAGACCGGATCTGAGTGTGGGAGTGAGTTTGGGAAAAGAGACCAGACCAAAGGGAGGGAATGGCAACTCCAGACCAAAGGTGTGGGTGGGGTGGTGGCACAGGACTCCAGCTTCAAGTAAGGATAAAACACAGGCCTACAGCTCCTTCACCCACACTCAGGTCAAGTCACTTGAGCAAAGTCACTCCCTTCCACCTCCAGTCCTTCCTCCCACTCTGTTCACAAAGTTATTTAAAAGGGACACCTTACACACCCTGACCACTTTAGCTTATTAACCCCGATTTCATGCTGACATCATCATCTATGACCAAGTGCCTGTAGCCACATTCATTTGAGAAAGCAATCATTGACTTAAGCTGCACATGCAGCATCAACCCATCCCTCTGACCAAGCACTCGCATACCTTGTGTGAAAAGTACACATGTACATACGAAAGTTACGTACACTATGCAAATTGCTTATGAAAAAAGGGGAGGGGATGTGGTTCTTTATTTTTTTTTTTTACATAGAATTTGTTTGCTTAAAAGGAATGTTTTTTTTTTTTTTTTTTATCTGATGAATCGATTTTAATCGGCCAACTAATCAATTATGAGAATAATTGTTAGTTGCAGCCCTAAATACATCATAAATACTCTGTACACCATAGGAGTCAGCGAAAAGGACAAAAACAATGGTGCTGAGTCTCAGCTAGTAATCGGGGGGGGGGGGGAATCAGGAACACCAAGAGTCCAGGAATGTCCTCCGTGAGTGACTCATTGGGGGGGATGTAAGGCAACATAAAAGATAAAATATAATGCATCTATATAATTAAAGAGCTTCAGCCCAGATCCAAACATGAGGGGCCCGCGTCCTCAGCGACATGGCAGGGAGAGGCCTGGACAGCTTGAGGCAGCACATCTAAATCCAGGAAAGCTCAGGCCTCAGCAGGGGAAGACGGCACGTGTACGACCTTCGTGCGCCACCACCAATGAGCCAGAAGGCCCCCAATAATATCGAACGCTGCGTTCTCTCATGAGGGTCGTCGCATCTCAGAAGCGTCGGAAAGCCATTGGGGCAAGAAATGGTAAGTCCCGCACCGAAATCCGCAAATCACCATTGGTCACTGCCATTAAATTCCCGGCCTTGAGCACTTTAGTGGGAATGGAGACATCAGTGGTGACAATAATAACATCTCTGGGAGCCGTAGTAGGCGCAGCAGCTGCCTTTCGCACCCAAAAGGCAGATAAAACGGGGGCAAGCACAGTAGCATAACCACAAGGCCTGAGATACAAGCCATCAGCGACAGACTCGGGGATCCCCCTAAGACGGAGGTTACGACGTCGGTGTTTAGTCTCCATATCCACAACTGTGGCCGATTTAAAACTGTCACCTGCCTCCTGGAGGTTCTCCAGCTGGGTCCTGGATGCCAATCCCTCCTCCAGCACTGAAACGCGGGACCCCATGGATGCCGAGGTAGAAGAAATGGCTGCTATTTCTGCCCGAACCTGAGCAAGGTATTTTTGCCACAGGGCCCTTAAGTCAATATACAGCTGCCGAATGTCATCTTTGGTAGATAGCTGCGAGTGCGGAACCTCAGGTGCCATCGGACTCTGACAGGTCAGGCCAACAGGAGATTCAGCCGGTTCCGGAGCCTCCGAGCGCTGCAGGTGATGCTGACCTGTCTGTGAGCCTCCTAAGGACAGCCAAATGTCGGGCTGATTGGCTGCCTCCGCCCCGTCCAGCTTCTTACTCTTCTTCCCCATGAGGGAGTAGTGTGCAGGCTGAGGGACAGGCCGTGAGCTGCCAGGCGCCGGATCCGGGCAAAAAGTACCTCCGGGGGGGTCAAGGGAGGCACACCTCAAGCAGGACACTCTGCAGAGTGATTCCGGAGGCAGACCGAGCTGCAGACGGGGACCAGAAGGTGGAGAGACCGCTGCAATACTACCTGGCCGCAGGAGCTCCTATGCTGCACGTCCACTCGGTCCAGTGTCCGGACACGCCCCCCAGTACCTTTTTTAGGTAGTCATAACTGACTACATGGACTTAATTACTATTAGAGTCACAGCATCCGTCGAAGATGCAATGCACAAACCTGTAGGAAAACCTTTCAAGCTCCATCAACATAATGTAAAGCTTTGATTGTAGGAGCCTTTGTGGTGAAATCTAAAATCCCGCAGCAAAAGGAACTGGAGGAATCTCTAGGGAGCATCCAGAAATTCTATGTGGATTCTGTTTGGCTATATGTTGGCTGTTTGTGCCAAAATTTGATCAGGGGCACTGAGTTAATGCTAGCTTTGCCATAGGTGTTGAAAACCAGTTACTCATTTTAAATAGTGAAAAATCCAAGGATTAATTACATTTGGGTCACTCCTTTTTTAAGGTGGAAATGCAATCGTAGGACAACCCTCTCTAATCGAACAATTGAGTTTGGCTTGGCCTGGCCCAACAGCGATTTAACTCTTAAAAAATAGCAGTTACTTGAAATGCAGCACCTATGTCAGGGGGGAATCTGTTTCTTTGCCAAATTTGCCTTTTGGGCCAGGCCAAATGTAACTGTTCCTCCTAGATCCACCTTTTGAGTGGGCCAGAACCTTTTTTAATTTTATAATTCCTGAAAAACCACTTGGCTAGATGGAAACACATGGACTCTATGGGCATGGTTCACTAAAGGCCAATGTTTCGGTGATGAGATCCACTGCATTGCGAGCAGACACCTTTAAAACCACTATAAGGCTGGCTGTCCAATGGCACTGTATTTGTGCGATCATCCGATATTGTCTGAAGGCGTCCGACCGATCCTACAACATGCATTTGAATCAGCCCTCTTCCACTGCATACGACCTCAGTTGGGTGATTTCAGACAATTTTTTTTGACTACAACAGACTAGTGATCCTGCCCATTTCAATGGGCGTTATCAGACGATGCCGGGACGATCTAGTACAAGTTTACATGAAAAAGATGCATTGTACAGTTAAACCGCCATGCTGCGGCAGGGAAATTGCACATAGAGAATTTTTTTTTTTTTTTATAAAGGATTTTACCAGGAAGGATACTTTGAGATTTCTCTCGTTTTCAAGTATGTCCTGGGTGGCGATTCAGTGCGATGCCCATAGGATTCAATGTAAAAAATTATATTTTCTTCAACCGTTTTATTTACAGTGCTGCAGAATATGTTGGTGCAATCCACAGTATGCTAAGCAGTATTATCTTAACAAGCTGTGGCATATTTGTTATTAGCATACTGCGGACTACTTTGCTCACATGACCTTATCGTGCGTATTGGATTTACATTGTACTTTATGTGCACCACTGGTATGTTTTCTGGCGGCACAAGTATAGGAAGAGGAAATAATCAAAGAAAAATGTATTATATATTTTTTTTAAAAAACATTCTGTGTACAGGGGCTCTGCACACTGTTTTAGGCGATTTCATTCTCCTCTGCAGGTTCAGGGCTCCTGATCCTCTTACCTGCAATGAATGGTATCGGGACAGCTCATAGAGTTAACACCTGCCGTGCTGCCTGATGTCCAGCTGAGCTCTGACACCACCTAGCTGCTGTGATGTCTTGTGTGTTTGCTCAGGCTGAGCTGAAAGGACAGGGTGTTCAGTACTGACATGGTACTGACATGCAGACCGACAGAGAACACAGGGGAGGGGCAATTTAACACTGGGAAGAGTATAAAGAAAACTGTCTGAGAAGGGAGAGCCTGGGCATCAACAGGGAAGACCCTGCTATGAGACGGAGCTCAGGGAGGAGGGGAGCAGCCTGCTCTCCAGCCGGTGGGCGGAGACAAATGTGTGAAGCAGAAGGAGCCCATCAGAAGAGGGAGAAAGCTGGACCTACGGCTCTACTTGTCCGCAGGGCACAGTGACAAAAATCTCGTTGCCTGGCCCTGAAAACGAAATATTGTCAGGTATTCGGAAATCCACCATCCCTGCCGTGTTGTTACTCCCGGGTGCAGGATCGCTGCACTCGCAGGTCTGCTGATGTCCATTCGGGCTAGGGATGCACCGATACCACTTTTTTAAGACCGAGTACCGATACTTTTTAAAAGTACTCACCGATACCGAGTACCGATACTTTTATTTAATGTCATGTGACGCTTTCCAATAGGAACAGACCTCATAAAAATTTATATGAGATTGACCGCAGCTCACATGGATTTGCCCCCAGGTCTCATGGATTTGCCCCCAGGTCTCATGGATTTGCCCCCAGCTCACATGGGTTTGCCCCAGCTCACATGGGTTTGCCCCAGCTCACATGGATTTGCCCCCAGCTCTGATGGATATGTCCCCCAGGTCTCATGGATTTGCCCCCAGGTCTCATGGATTTGCCCCCAGGTCTCATGGATTTGCCCCCAGGTCTCATGGATTTGCCCCCAGGTCTCATGGATTTGCCCCCAGGTCTCATGGATTTGCCCCCAGGTCTCATGGATTGGCCCCCAGCTCTCATGGATTGGCCCCCAGCTCTCATGGATTGGCCCCCAGCTCTCATGGATTGGCCCCCAGCTCTCATGGATTGGCCCCCAGGTCTCATGGATTGGCCCCAGCTCTAACGCTGGCCGTGTGCATGTAAAGCACGCGGCCAGCGTTCCCCTCCGGCGCGCCAAATACTCACCCTTCCTGAAGTTCCGGTCACTGGGCAGTGATGCGGTCACGTGGCCGCCGGGCGCATCTGTGACGCTGCCTCCAGCCGAGAGGCCGCGTCACAGGAGCGCCCAGTGGCCGCAGGAACGCATCACTGCCCAGCGACCGGAACTTCAGGAAGGGTGAGTATTTGGCGCGCCGGAGGGGAACGCTGGCCGCGTGCTTTACATGCACGCGGCCAGCTTCCCCAGCCCCGCGGATACCGGCAAGCCGGCCCAGCGCCGGCTTCCGGTATCGGCGGGATGTATCGGGCCGTTTGCACGAGTAACAAGTACTCGTGCAAACGGCAATATCGGCCCCGATACCGATACTAGTATCGGTGCATCCCTAATTCGGGCGATGTATCGCAACGGGCGATTGAGAACCTACGTCAGTCACTAAGGTGTCTGTGTATCAAAGTGTTTTCCGTCGAGGCTCCCCACGTTGAAGTTGGGGAGTTGCCCATTTATTTGGTGAACTGCACATATTTTGGTCTACAATACTGGACGTCTTGGGGCACATTGGTATTTGTTCCATGATTTAGTAATGTTCTGTTCAGACAGGCAAAGGTGTTTTGTGGAGGGTGGGGTCCCCCCCCCCCACCCCTGCACAGTGGGGTCCCCCCCCCACCCCTGCACAATGTTGGCCTGTGTGAGGATGAACTTTCACAGTCCACATCTCCGAGTTCCTATACTTCTGGGTGACAAATCGTTGGCAGGCTTAAAATTTAGTGCCTTTACTTAGTTTTTCTCTGAGATGTTCCTGCGCTATAGCACAAACTGCTCTTTTAAGGGGTTATTCACTAACCTCTGTATTGTCCCAGAATCGCACCGAACGATGCAATTTAGGGTCAATTTGTTTAATAAATGCATCTATATTTGGTGAATTTGAAATACGGCCATACACCGGCACCAAATTGTCCTATAGACAACTACCGTGTCTTCTATTCACAGAACGCCGAAATGCCCTGATTTTCGATGTTTCAATTCGACAGTTCTAAACAGGCGAATCACATACAGGGTTATTCAGAGAGAAGTGAAAAGCAGGAGAATGGCTGGAGAATGGAAAAATTCTAGGTCAAAATAGCCGATTTGGAAAGGGAGAATTTTTCTGGTTTGGCTATTTTGACCCAGAAGTTTGCATTCTCCAGTCATTCTCCTGCTTTTCACCGCTCTCTGAATAATCCTGATAGTTTTCAATGTATAAAAAAAGTAATATTTTTTTTGTTTTTTAATAGACCCTTTTTTTTTTTTTTTTTAAATCATCCCATTTACGTATTTGAAGTATAAGCAAAATGGTTCCATGTCTGTCCTCTATTGAAATAAAACCTGTTTTTGTAAAGTAGCATATTTTAAGGTAAAAATGACAGATCTATTGCTTTTACGGCTTTATTTTGTATTTTCTATCTGTTGCTGAATACGGCGTCAAATTCAGTGAACAAGAAGCCGGTCGAATAACAAGCCAGCTTCAGCCTCGCATCAGGACTACGTAGACTTCTCTAATAAATCATATTTAAACAGTGGTATAGCAACATTAAAAATGAGGAGCAATGAGCTAGAATTTACATAAAACAAATATCCATATGGCTATAGCATTGCTTGTGTGGTTGTGAAATCGTTAATCCAGCACACCCTCGACTTTGTTCAAACAAATGGCTCTTCCCTGTGTATTTGTAGAAGGGTTTTAAAGGCGTATTGTACTTCCTAGCCTGCAATTATGGTTAAAAGTGACTTTGATCTGTTCAGGGGCTACATATTACACTAGGGTTGTTAACCCATTCTCAAGGTTTGCCTTTAGTTTGTTCACACTGCAAGTTCCAGCAGTGTGCGATACAAAGTAACTCTTTGATAGCCAACCCACACAGTGAGCACTGCTGTCATGCAGATCCTGCCCCAGTGACATCTCCAGCGGTCCCACCCCCTGCCCTCATGTATCGACTTTTGTAACAGCAGTTGCTCAAGACATGTAATTCCTGGGTCGAAAGACATCACTGTGATTCATACATCCACTACGCCCTTACAGCAGTGAGAATTTAACCACAGGGTCCTTCACATTTTGTCATCTGCTTGAGCAAATGTACAATTCCCGGCACTTCTGGTTCCGCCTTCACATCACATTTGCAGAGTACGTGGAAAATATATCTACATTGTCATATCAGTGCGGAGAGCTGATATCATGGCAAGAGGACGCACCTTGATAACTTCCTAAGAGCCCTTTGGTTTACTCATAACTTTTCTTTCCTCCTTTTTTTAAATTTTTCTGCAGGGAATCGCAGACATTTCTTTTCATTGCCCATGCTAAGGGCTTCCTTTGTGAATATACACAGCATGACTCTGGGAAAGATGGTCCATGATAGTTAAGCGGTGTAATGCTCTCTCCCAAGCTCAGCAAGGTGGTTTAAACTCTACAGGAATGACCCCACAGGTGAGTTCTACAATACACCTTGTGAACGTGTTGGAACAGGCATGTAAAATGATTTTACTAGCTGACTATGTCGGTAAAACTGTTATATCTCCCTGGCAGTTTGTTGTGGTGATGGAATTCTCTTTTGTTAATGTTTATAATGGTGATCATAATGCTTATGTCTACCATTTATATTCAGCCAGGGAAGAAAGCAAACACTGCTAGAGTACCAAATATTAAAATCCCTAATCATAAATAAGATCAAGGAGTACTTTCTTTTTTTTTTTCTTCCACAGTCAGTGCATTTTGTAATATGTCGAAATGACAGTAATTTTTTTTTCCTGTTCAAGTTTATAACAAAATAATTGTGTATGTATGTGTAATATAATATATATATATTTATATATCTCCAAGAAGCCCCATACTCCAGTTTATCACATACGTTACTTGCTCTGAGGTACAGTCGATTTATCTTGGTATAAACCGACAGGTGTGTGTGTGTCTTTTTGTTCTATCCTTATGCTATTCTGGCGGACCTGCCTCCACATGCTTATGGTCTCGTACACAGTACCATAATAGTGAATGTATTCATATATCACTACGGAAGGCATGCTGATTGCCATATATTGATCTGAATCGTATCCGGGGCTTGAACCTAAAGAGTGTGGCGTGACCTCCTGTCATTGTTCCATCATGCTATCAATCTCAACCCAATTCTGCATTCTCCCTTATAATTCCATTGTTCACCCATCTTGCTCCTATTGTACCTTTTTTATCAATCTATCGTATCTGCAAATTGGAGGTACTTGGTGCCAAAATGGTCACCTCACACTGGGCCTATTTTGGGGCACAGGCCTGGAACTGCCATAATTAGGCTTTAACAGAGACTGCATGACCTGCAGTAGTAACTATCGGGTCTATTCATTAACCCTTTCATTGCTGAGGACGTTTGGGGAATGTCCTGATTGACTCCTAAGGAAAGATAGGGGGTGGAGATGGGGGTTCTTTTGAACCCCGATATCTGACTGTTGGCAGCTAGCAGGGTCATGTTTGGTATCATTAGAAAGGCCAGAGTATGGCCTTTCCAACAATATCAAACACGATCATGTTCAATGTAAAGAAAAAAAATAGTAAAAGTAATAATAAAAAAACGTGTGTTTTTTTTCTTAAGACGTGAAATTGCTCAGCAGTTAAAGGGTTAAAGGTGAAACTCTGGAGAATTAGCAGAAAAAACAATCTAGACCAAACAGCCGATTTGGAAAGTGAGATAAATGGGAGACTCTTTTTCTGGTTTGGCCATTATGACCTAGAATTTTCACTTCTGCGTTTCACCTTTAGTGAAATCGACTTGAAGTGTGCTGTGTAAGGAGCTGAATAAGGACATCGATAATAAGACCCTTATCTCCCTAGTGATAAGCAACATGAACATTCAGCGTAGGGACGCGTTCAAGGCTGATGTTTGCCAGTAAGGAAGATTGCACAATAACTCTTCAGTGGCTTTGATAAAACCTTTTATACTCCAGGACAAAAAACACCCCAAGCTGCAGATGACCTCCGGTTTTAATGGACAATGCATAAAATATCCAAAATAGTTATGTGAAGAAAAGCCCCCTTCACCTTTTTAATAGCCGTCCTGTTCACTTTACTAATACACTGCCTGGCGTAATCATATGCCACTTTGCCAACCATCAAGATACGATGTCCTCTCTCAGTATGGAGGGCAGCCTCCTACAAAGGGGACCATTAGGCTAGGGTCAGACGAACGCATTTTTCGCGTTGTCTGTGAAAAAGTGCGTTCGAACGAATGGACGCATTTTTTCACGGAATACGCGATAGCGGTCATATGATGCGCCTTTTCGTCCGTGATTTTGTACGGATCATCAATAAAACACTTTTTGTGTCTGGACGTTATGTTGGCCGGACATTAGCAGCGTCTGACGTCTCCCAATCACGCACACACGCTGCTAGCGGACGCAGCGCACTCTGTACGTCCGTACTAGCGGTTTGACGTTCTAGAAAAAATGCGTTCGTTTGCCACTTGCGTTGCGCGGACGAACTTTCGTGCGGCCGTACTTCGTGTGTTCCCCGGCATTGGACATCATTTGCTGCTAGCACGGCCGTGATTTCGTGCGTCTAAACGCACGTTAAAACTGCTTTCGTCTGACCCTAGCCTAAGCTGGTTCTAGAAAAAGGCTACACATGGACTGCTTCCTGATGGAAACTATATATAATGTGTTTAATGTTATACTATTCTTGGTTCATATATATATATATATCTCTGTTTTGATTGAAGAGGCTGTAATGATTAGTGCTTTGTTTACTGTTTTTAAAATATCTGAAGGCCAGTTTCTGTGCAGAATAATAAAGAGTATTTTGTTTCCAACTCTAACAACTGTCTGGTTGTGGATCTCATTCGACGGGGCATTTCTAGTTTACAAACAAAAGCGTAACCCTCTTTCTACAGTTGATTCACTTCATGGAAACATCCAGGCTTTGCAGTGAATGCCTGGAATTCTGAGCCGATCAGGAAGTGACTTGGCCAATCAGGAGCCACAGTCTGGTATATGGCAATTCTCCTTTTCATATAAACTCTTAAAAGGTGTTCTATTCCTGCCAAAATGAAACAAAATAGTGCAAAATGATCAGTGTAAAAAAGCTTAAAATGCCTATATAAAATCTGCTTGTACTTTACAAGCCATATGGAGCAGAGAAAGCATTCATTACTTGGACCTCAGTAACAGTCTGTTAACTTTCAACCAGCCATCCGTCTTTTCCTTTCACCCACTATCCTTTTCTATATTGGCTGCCTTAGCAGGTCTTTTACAAATCAGACACCGCGATCCCTCTGTGCCAGTACCATGTCCTCCTTGTTTTTGCTTTCATATCTTCATGCTTTAGATCAGGGATCTCAAACTGCCCCCCCCCCTTGATGTTGTTGGCCTACTATTCCCAAAGTTCTTGTAGTGGTAGTAGTCCTGAAACATCTGGGGGCCAGAGTTTTGAGGTTCCAGCTTTTACATTGAGCGTATATTATACACTGGAGTTTACAGTCTTTCTTTCATCTCCTGTTTTCGCTTGGATTATTTTATTTAACCACTTTTTTGTTTGTAAAGTTCTACTCAAAATATTCGTCTTGTAACATTCATGGTTACATATAGTTACATAGGCTGGAAAAAAAGACATGCGTCCATCAGGTTCAGCCTTTCACACATCATCATCATCATCATCATCGTGATGCTAGAAAGTCTCACAGGAGCACATGACGAGTCCTGCCCTTTGGGGTATAATCCGTATATGCTGCTGCATAATTGTTAAAGGTCACTAGAATGATAATATTAAGGTATGTTTGTAGTAGTGTTCAGTTGTACCATAAATATCTAAGTCCTTGGAAATCTTGCCAAATACTGAATTGACATTGATTTTAATTGCAACCATTTGCAATATGATTTGTCGGTCTACCTCCCCATCATGCCAAACGCCATTAGATCCTCAAGGTTAACTTGCTCAGCAAGTTGGCATGGCAAGCAAATCCCTTTTGCAAGTCAAGTAATTTTTTGTGTGCAATTTTCTTTATTTTTATAAACTCTTCTGATCTTTTTTCTTATTTGGCTTGTGTGTAGGTAAGGCTAAGCACGATTTATTGTTTCTGTGGCAGGGTAAAGGATAAATGGGATTCTCAGACCTGTGTATTACTAGGAGTTTTCCTGAGCAAAACTACATCTCCATATGTCATTTAGGGTTGCAACTAACCATTAGTTGGCTGATTTTATTTAGAATAAACAAATTTGCTTAAAGGAGCACCCTAAAAAATTTTCCTGCCTCTTCTTTTTTTTTTTTTTCACCCCCTTTTTTTCTTATGCAATTTACGTAACTTTCGTACGTACATATGGAAATTAAATAACTTGAATATTACATAACTTGGCACACTTTTTGCACACGGTACACAAGCATCTGGTCAGAGTGACAGCTTGATGCTGCTCATGATCAATCACGTGTCTGCTTTCTACCCTGCTATGAACGCTTAGACATGATTGATTATGTCCGCATGCAAAAGGGTGAACAGGTAGGGGGGCACGCCACACAGCCTGATGCAAGGATAAAACGTCGGCTGTACAGCTCCTCCACCCAAAATAGTGTCAACTGTTTTCATTGTTGATTAGTTCTTTCAGCCCTAATGTCATTTACCGCCGCCACTTTATCCCTTCCCATGTTTGAGTCCTGCAGAGGAATTGCTGGTATGGACTTTATTTTTTGTTTCTTTTTCTAACTACAAATATTATAAACACTGGATCACTTGTGAATCAATAAAACCAATTCGTATAATTTTTTATTTTTTTTTTGGCAGGGCTAATTCCTCCACACTTGGACTGAATCAGCCATTCAGGATCCCCTATGAATGGATGCGGTATCCAGAGTGTTCCTTTTTAATTTTTTTCATTATTTATTAAGGGTTCACATGTTTTGGGCACTAACGTCGGCATGTTTTCGCGTTCACGCCGGTCCACAGATCATTTGCCTCTCGCTACAAACGGCAAAAATCACTTAGCACGCGTTAATTTGCGATTTGTAGCGCTAGCTCACTTTACTTATCGCATCCTATACTTAACACGGGGAGCATAGAGAGCAGTTGCGCTATTGTAACCAAGAGATCATTTGGTCCCGCCGCTAATTTGTATACATGCGCTAATCAAAAAAATGTACCTACTGCTCGACACTGGTGTTAACTGCTGGAAAGGAGCAAAAAAAGGGGGGTGGGGGAGTCCAAAATTAACAGGGAATTAAAAGGAATGCAGCTTCGGTGTTCTCTTGACCTCATACGCCATAGTAATGGATCTGGTCAGCAATGTCGCTGCTGTTGCAATAGGCTATATTATAAATGTATATTTCAAAAACTAATCAACTGTTAACATGAACTGTTAAAAAGTACTAGAGGAGTGACTAAATGAAAAAATACATTTTATTGTTAACGCATTAGACACTCCCAGAACGAAAATAATAAAAGCATACATTAACGACAAGCATTGCAGGGTGTATTGGAAAGGAATCCAGTATTGTGAACAGTGCTCAATAATAATATAAATATTCAATGCAATATATGATCCTATTGAAAAGGCTCCCACAATTAGAGAAATTGGACACCAAAATTGGTGATCAGCAGGTAGCGTAGCACAATTAGCACACACAAACTGTCCCTAAACTGATCGCGCTCATGCTCAAAATTTCTGTCCTCACCCTAAAATGCCAAACACTAAACACACAACTCTAAAATCAAAGTTGGTCCATAGAGCTCAACATATGTTTCGCCGACTAAGCGTCGGCTTCATCTGGACCAACAAATTTGTAATTTGCTTGTCGTTAATGTATGCTTTTATTATTTTCGTTCTGGGAGTGTCTAATGCGTTAACAATAAATGTATTTTTTCATTTAGTCACTCCTCTAGTACTTTTTAACAGTTCATGTTAACTGTTGATTAGTTTTTGAAATATACTATTTGTAAGTCAGGTTCAATCCTGAAGTAAAGCGAGTGCTGCCCCTACTTTCTGGTAGGGACAGGTGATTATCGTCTGGGGTGCTCTTGTATATCACTGGGCCCTCCACTTTCCTCTTCAATCTTTTATATTATAAATGTATCCTAAATCTAATATTGCCTAATTTTTAGACATTTTATGCCGGGGTTATTCATAGTATGTGAGAGGTTGATTACTGGGGTGACTGTTTGGACCATGTTTAAAAGGACACATGGGTAAATCTTGCCCTGTAACATGTATAATTTATATGTTGCAGCAGGAAAATGATTGTGGCTCACCTGGCCTTCCTTTTGGATCTATTAAATTCAGTGTAATGATTCTACATTCTGTCGGGTGGCATTCATTGTGCAATGCTCATCAGTCTTAATATATGTGTGCATCAAAACATGGATGATACGTCCACCTTGGAGGATTTTAATAATGCAGAGGTGTGAGGGCTCTTCGCTGGATGTGTTCATCTTTATACAAGCTTGTGAGGGCAGAGGATAGGTATGGCCCGGCACTCTGCACTGGAAAAACGGTTCTATCCTGTACACAACCGCATTAGCGCTGGGTCTCAGCCCAGGTCTTGTACACTGACAACCGCAAACAAGGTGATCTGTTGGTGGGTCGTCAGGCACTACATTTTAGTGGTTCACGCTAGGTTTTTCATATAGCGTCAGCATTTTAGCTCAGACCAGGGGATCGTGCCCTTTGCCTTTTAATCATTCTTTATATTCAAGTTCATGTATTTTCTCCAGTGCAACCGTGAGTGCGCAGTGCGATGACATTGTTATTCAGTACAAAATAATATGTAGTCTGCTGTTACTTCTAGTGTTCCCAAACTAAGCATTGTGAACCTGTATGAGAAGTGAAGTAGTTTGGGATCAATTTATCTACACCATGTCTTTCTTTTGATACAGGTAACGCCAAAAACAATGGCAAGTAACACACATTTGTGTATCAGACGTTGGACGACAAAACATGTGGCTAAATGGCTGCGAGATGAAGGATTCTGTGACTATGTGGACCTCCTGTGCAACAAGCATCGACTAGACGGCACAGCTCTACTGGCTTTGACCGAATATGACCTTCGCTCTCCACCACTGGAGATAAAGGTGCTGGGAGACATCAAGCGTCTCATGTTATCTATCCGAAAGTTGCAGAAACAAAACACCAGCGTTCTGGAGGAGTTAGGGCTAAACAATGAGCTGCTTACCGGAACGCTTGCTATCGGCTCCCAACCTAGCATAGACTGGATTTGCAATGGGGAGTTGTCTCGAGACTTCGACGGGCATGCCACAGACTCGCTCTTGGATCAGCATCAGTACTCCAATGGGAAGCAGAAGCACCCACCAAAAAAACTAGACCCAGAATATTGGAAAACAGCAATTAGCTGTGTTTATGTCTTTTTTGTGTTTGGGTTTACTTCGTTCGTCATGGTCATTGTTCATGAACGTGTTCCTGACATGCAAACCTACCCACCTCTGCCAGACATTTTCCTAGACAGGTGAGTAAACCTCTTAATTTGGAACCTAATTTGAACTTTAAATTAAGAAGATTTTCATGCAGCGACACAAACTATGAATTATTTTTTATATTCTCACAATGAAAATTTAACCTTTTTGTTTGTGTAAAAACACTCCAACATTTGTACATACTAGAAGATGCTTTGAGTTGTCATACCTGCACACATGAATTATTGCTATATTTCTGGGACAATGCTGAACAAAAAATAGAGGGATTTGTTGAAATGGGACACAAAGCTGATGATCCCAGCAATATAATGCAATTGGACTGTGAAAAAGCAAAAAAAATCTGAAATTTTAAAGAACCTGAAAACAAACCGGTAAATAAAAAAATACACAAAGCCCCATTTTTTTTAAAAGCAGAATTTAAGCAATTGATTGTCCCTGATCAATGCAATATCTAGTGTCTCGTCATGCTGAGATAATGTCATTCATTGGTAAGATATCACAGCCTTTATTTACCTGGTTCCAGCACTGCCATGCTTGCCCTCCATGGGCAGAGCTATAAGAGTGGCATCAAACAGTCCTGCAGTATTGGCACTTAGTGGTGATGTCAGTGTGTTGTTGGCTGTTCTGTAAGACCATGCTTTTACTCACCCTGGCAGCATGCTACTGCAAGACAGTGACAGGAATATTGCTCACAATTGCCCAATATGTGTTGGGAGCTATCGCCTAATTACTGTATACATGTATGTATGTATGTGTGTATATATATCTGAGGTGAGTACACCCCTCACATTTTTGAAAATATTTTGTTACATCTTTTCATGTGACAACACTGAAGAAATTACACTTTACATTGTAGCAAAGTAGTGAGTGTACAGGTTGTATAACAGTGTAAATTTGCTGTCCCCTCAAAATAACTCAACCCTGTTTAGACATTAATGGCTGTGTTATTTTGAGGGGACTGCAAATTGACACTGTTATACAAGCTGTACACTCACTACTTTTACATTGTAGCAAAGTGTCATTTCTTCAGTGTTGAACTGAAAAGATATAATACAATATTTACACAAATATATGAGGGGTGTACTCACTCCTGTGAGATACTGTAATATATGTGATTCATTGTCCAATTTTAAGTTTGGCTCACTTTCTGGTTGATAACTACTTAAAGTACTTGTCTTATCAAGTATCTTTCAGTCTGATCCTTTGATCCTGCGTGTGCTGCCCTTGTCCTATAATTCTTGAATTTAGCTTTTCCAGTGCTGGAAATATCCCATTTAATTCACAAAGCTGTGCACGTGAACAGAATTACAATTCGGTTTCTGCCATGCAGAGACAGGATAGTCATTAAGTCATCAAATGCTTATTTACTTTGTGTGTTTGGGATCTACCCCAGATGATTATAGATTGCAGTACTCCTTTTGCATTCAATTATGGTTTGATAACTACTGTAATTTGATCGGACAGTTCAGATGTGGTTTTTTTTTTTTTTTTGTATATAAAATCAGTATTGGAGGATACAGTCATTAGGTGGTTTACTTTTGTTTTTTTTTCTCTGACCTTCCTTTTTGGCGGTAAACAAGGTGTGGTTTGTCTTCAATTTAATTTAAATGTATTTTTAAGTGTGTAAATATTTGTATATAATTGTTTCTATAATGCACCCTGGCTTTCAAATGCATACAAAACAACAAAATTTATATTTCCCTAGGGCGCTCTCAGCAAATTTTGTGACCAAGTAAAAAAAATAATCTCTCAAAATGCCCTTTCACCAGGATGAACTCGCGTAATAGTGTAATATATACACCATACTAAAAGAGAAAATCATACATATGTAATTTTTTTTTGGGGGGGGGGGGGTGGAGAAACACCATAACCACTTAATTCGTCACGCTGTAATGTGCGTGACAGCAGCTTTCCAAAGTGGAAAGTTATCTTCCGAATTTAAGCTTGACACATGGTTCAGTTGGATAGCCTTCTGGGTTTTGGATCGGTGTGGGCTGCTTTTTTTAAATCCATCTGCACATTTCTCCAATACTTTTCAGTGCGCTTACATTAGGAAGCCTCTGTCTGTCATGATGCTTCCTACCGCATGAAGACGAGGCGGAGACCCTGGCATTGTATATATTCTGGTCTTTCTTACCCTGAAACCTGTGTCTGCTCTCCGCTCTGTCTCCGGGGGCCACGATGGATCTGAGATGTGCATGCGCGCAGCTCCAATCCATCGTTCTGCACAGACTCTGGCACTTGCGTTCATAAAGGTTGCAAGTCCCGTTGCAGTGCGCAAGTTGCCCATCATTTTTTTGCTGAATGTGTCCCATTAACTAATATTATGATTTTGGGTCTATTCTATGATAATTTTTTCTTAAGGCATACACAGTAACTTCTATCGCTATCCCACCAGTTCCTTAGGTCAACACAAGCAGCTGACATGCATTTTGTAATCGGCAAGACACAGTGCAGAGCGAAAATGTGCAAACACCGTAGTTTGTGTTGTTGCATATTGACACTGATCACCTTTTTTTTTTTTTTTTTTTTTAAATTCTTTATTTTTGGAAGTTTGCATCGACATAGAGAGTCAACATATAATGAAAAAGACCTCGCAGGGCCAAAATAAGTCAACTGGTAAACTATAGAAGAAAAACAAAAAAAGAAATTTAAGATCATTCTCGGAAAACACATGTAAATGTAAGGTCTCCTGCAAAAAACACTCTAGAGTTTAAAGTCATCTGCGAAAAACACATTAAGATTTCAACGTCATCTACAAGGAATGCACTCAACAAAATCATCCCCTATTAGGGGGGTCTCATCCAAAAAGCAAGTTATAGGGAACTAATGGCTATTAACAGCCAGAGAAAGTCTTCAGGTAGGGAACAGAAACATAAACATAAAAAATTAATAATAATAGCCAGTCTGGGACATCAAGCTGTAAAAAAAAAAAAAAAGAGGGGGGGGGGGAGGGAATAAAAAGATGGCAAAGGCCAAAAATGTGCCTGCCTTGGCGACTACCCAGACGGTCCATAAGGCCGCAGGGAGGCCAAGGGGGAATAACGGCACCTGGCCGGGCGCTCAGGAGCAAGCCGGGCACCAGGCCACGGTTGCGTCCGAGATGTCCCGGAATAGCCAAATTAAAAAAAAAATAATAATAAAAAAAAAAAAAATTGCCAAGCGGGGGGGGGGGGAGAAAAAATAGCTCGGTGGGATTTTCCACAACTCAGCGAGGAGAAGAGTCCCAGGGGGGGGACAAAAAGAGGTCCCCATAGTGTGGCTTTCAACCCGGGTCAGTAACCGCCCGATCCGGAGCGAGACCCGCTCCTAAAAGCACTGGCCAGGCTTCAGCCGGTTCCGGTATATTGTAGAGAACGTTCATGTAGGTAACCGCTAGTGAGCCAGCTAGCCCCCAGCGGTAGCGGACTCCCTTATGCCGTAGGAAGGCTGTCACGTCTCGGAACCGTCGACGTGCCACCAGGGTCATGAAGGGCAGGTCTTGATATATCGTCAGTAGGGCTCCGTCAAATCGAACAGGTGTGCTCTAGCTCCAGGGGCCGACATGAGTCGCGTCTTAGTTGCCACATCTGCGGCTACTGCGATAACATCCCTCGGGGCATCTTGGGGGGCTGTCGCAGCTTTGCGGATACGGTACACCCCCCAAACACGTCTGCTTTATCGGGTGGGGACTCGGATACCTGACGAGCCAGACGATTAGCATAGACGAGCAAGTCCGCAGCAGAGATCGACTCCGGGATACCACGGATTCGGACATTGCGTCGACGATGGCGAGATTCCAGTGTCTCCACAGATCGTGTCAGCAGATCAACTTGAGATTGTAGAGCAGACACCTGGGACGAGAGAACCACCTGCTCAGTCGCAAGGTCCGTAGTTTGGGCCTGGACCGCCACCACTTGGGATCGTATCACCTCCACATCAGCTTTCACTTTAGACATCTCCGTGGACAGCAGCGACTTAATTTCGGCGATGAAGCTCCGGTAGTCCCTCATCGTTGTGGGACGTGCATCATCCGAGGCATCCTTAGTATCCTCTCCAGAGGAAGTCGCCTCCTCAGAAGGAGCTCCCATCTCCCCTGCGGGCAACCATGCAGGACCTCATAGCGAGGAGAGCGAACGGCAGGCTGCGGTAAATCCCCGTCATCTGTGAGCGGTAAGTTTGCGTCAGTATAGCCCAATAGGGGGTCAGGGGCAAGAACCGCGGGCTCGGGAGAGGTCGCCACCACAGTCTTCTTGCGCTTTTTCTGTGCCCTCTTCCGCGCAGCAGGGCTCATTGCTGCCGGAGCTCGGCCTCGGGACCCCGAGGGCAACCAGTCAGTCTCAGGCAGACACCCCAATAACCAGGAACCATCCTCCTCTTCCGACGAGCCATACCCCAGGGGAAGGGTAGAAGCGATGGCTGTCGCTCTGGCAGGGCATCCACCCCCAAGGACTCCCTGATGTCCCGCTGTTTGGAACTCACCAATCCGCTGCTCCGTTTAAGTAGCGTTTTTTTTCCCATCTTCAGGGAGAGAGGAATGGTCGACCGCCGGGAATCAGTCCCACGCCAAAAAACCTCTGTCTCTTTGTCTGGGGCCCTCTGGGTAAAAATGTGAGGCCGACGGCCGGGATTCAGATCCGCTACGTGCAGCAGGAAACTCCCCAGGCTTCACAAAATGGCCGCCACCGCAAGGCCGAACTAGGCCCGAACTTCGACCGTCCCAAAAATGTCTCTGCGTGCCCGAGGAACAGCGATTCCGATGCGCTGCGGGTGTCAGGTCACCAACAAGTTGAAAGCAGAGGGAGAGGATCGCTAAAAATCTGTCAAAAAATGCTGGAAATGCTGAAATCACAGCAGAGCTCTCACTGCATGCGACCTCTCTCCCTGATCACCTTTTTAACCCCTTCACTACTGTAATTGTGTGCCCTTTAGTCTAACAATCTGCTGATTGTAGTCTAACGCAGTGAATATCGAGGCAAAATCTAGTCCTAAATGCTCAAATTGAACATGTGAAGTAAATACATCCCAAGCTGAACATTTACATATTTCAAAATACTTAACCACTTTAATTCCCATAAGGCTGAAAGTCCTCTCTCATACATATTGAGCAATCCTTACTGCCAGCAAATGTGGTGTAATCGCTTCTTCAGTGACGTCTCTGGAGATGTAAAAACACAAGTGTCTGACCCAGCAGCTGCTGTTGTCTCTCACGTCCAGAAACGTGAACTAAAGTAACATCTACCCCAGTCCTCCTGAGGTCTGGCTATGGGAGGCTTGTAAAAACACTTGGTGTTCATAGTAGAGTAACCCTCAGTAACAACCAGATGTATTAGGTTTTGATCCTCTAAACCAGGAATCTCAATTTCGGGGGGGGGGGGCGTCGTCTAGCTTTTTCACGTCCGGTGGTTGGCCCTCCCTGTCAAAACGGCACGGACGCATGGAAGTGCGGGCGCATGAAAGCATACGTTGCTGCCAAAACCAAAGGTCATGTCTCCCTGCTTTTTCTTCTTGTTCTTTCCCGCTGCATTTGACACTGACCACCCTCTCCTAGTTCTCTTCCTATCTCTCTCTTCGGTGTCTCCGCCGCTGGTGCCTCTTCACCCCCGGTTCCTCTACCAGTTTGGGTGACTCAAGGCTCTGTTCTGGGTCCTCTACTCTTCTCAATCTATACCTCATTTCTTCCTTTGGATTCTAATGTCCTCTATGCTGAGGACACCCAAATCGGCCTTTCCTCTCCCGATTTATCTCCTCCCTCCTGTGTTACAGGCAGTAACACAGTCCATCAGCTGTCTCCGACTGGATTACATCCCGTTTCCTAAAGCTCAGCCTCTCTAAAACTGAACTTCTCATTTTCCCTCCTTCTAAAGCCAACTTTCCTGCATTACTTCTACCTCTCAGGCTTGGTGTCCTCTTCGACTTTGATTTCTCCTTCTTACCTCTCATTCAGTTGCTAATGTTATTTTGCTACTTCCACCAAAAAACCTTTGCACGCATCTTCCCCTTGCTGCCGTGGTGCGTGCTATGACGTCCCTGCAGCAGATGGGCCTGAACGTTGCAGGGAGACATAGTATGCCCCATTAGCATCTATGGGCCTCTTCCAGCCCCGCCCACTAGCTGGCACACGCCATTCTCTGCTGCGGGACTGCCTAGTTCAGGCCATTCCCAGCAGCCAATGACATGCGGCTGCTGCAAAATGGGCCAAAGGAGGGGCCCGCCACAGCAGCTGGCTGGCGGGGCTTACTGGTATGCCCTGGCTGGCGTTTAAAGCCCTTGTGGGCATCACCTGCCCAGGAGGAAAGGGTTAATCCGGACTCTGAGCATTTTAGTATTCAAGCTCTTACGATCTTCTGCCTTAACTACTGTAAGGCTGGGTTCACACCTGGGCGTCGCGCAATGCGCGTGTTTTTTTACGAGCGTTCGCGGCTATGATATGGCCGCGAACGCGCTGCTGTATGCCCGAAAAGAAGCTCCCGAACTTCTTTTTGGGTCGGCCGTTTTTAAAGCGCGTTCCTGCGCGTTCTAAAACGCTTAGGTCTGAATGGGGCCCATAGCAAAGCATGGGATTTCCCCGTTCATGCGTTTTTAAAGCGTGCACGAACGCGCGTTAAAACGGCTAGGTGTGAACGGGGCCTAACTCCTGTCATGACCAAGTCCTACCTAACCCAATCGTGACGGGCAGAAGGAGCGCGTACAAGGGGTTACAGCTCCAAGCCTCTGAACTTACAAACTCTACCTGCTCTCAGGGCCCCAAGTTATGCCAACCGAACCCCCCCTTAAACTGTACACACCCTTCCGGCTATATGCTGCCACCACAAAAGTAATAGGGCACTTTCGAAACCCCAATAGCTGTATACCACCCCAATTCAGGAGCCCAACCACCATATACAGCTAATCTACCAAATGTTAAATACTACAGTAACGATAAACCGTGCTATTCGAAGTGTGAAGCATCTAGATCAAAGACCGTACTGGGTTTCAAAGTTTTATTGGAAAAAAGATATAAAAATACAAACTTTACACAGTGCCAATATCACAAAAAGTAGACCTACAAAATATAGGAAAATGTGCAAATGCAGTTCTTGAAATAAAATGGGACTTGCATAGAAAACCTGAGTATTTCCAGATTTTAAAATGTCCCAGGACTGTTCTTTCAGAGATGGTCCTCGTACCCAGTCCTTGGAGAAATACCCTGTGATTTTAGTCAGCATCCTGTACAAAGAGCTTACCCCTCAACCTCTTTCCCAACCCATTTGGTTCACATGGGTTCCCTGATCAAGTTTCCATTCAGCCCAAGAGAGCAGATCCGATAAGGGATTGTAAATACAGAGGTCTTGCCTTGCAAACTCCTTTGCAAAGACAGAGAAAAAAAAACATTCTGTGTTTAACCACTTCAATGCGGAGGACGCGCTCAGCGCGTCCTCCGCATTACCGCTGGTATGCGGAGGACGCTCTGAGCGCGTCCTCCCATTGGGGTCAGCGTTCGGCCGAGTTCCGGCCGATCGCTGGCCCCTCCGGTGCGGGCTGACATCCTGGATGTCAGCCGCGCATCCGGAACCGCAGCCGCCGGAATTAGGTGTCATCGTGGCAGCGCGATGACACCTAATTCAGGCGCCCCCCCCGCATGTGCGGAGGAGGCGCCTGAAAGGGAGGGGGGGAGGTCCTTCGGACCTCTCTCCCTCCCGATCGGCGCTCTGCGGGGGTTAACCCAGGCATCATTTGGAAGGGCACAGCCTGCCCTTCCAAATGGTGCCTGGCATTAACCCCTGGGGAGCTGGATCGTGAATCGGCGCTGAAAAGCGCCGGTTCGCGATCCTTTCCCGGAGCTGGCCGACATCTTGGATGTCGGCCAAGCCTCCGGGAACTCCCCCTGAGGACTGGCGTCATCGTGCGTAGCACGATGACGCCAGTCCTGGACTTAACCCCTAACTGCCACCAACTGTGGAGATAGGGAGTTCATTGGAACTCCCTATCTCCCGATCCGTGGCAGCTAGGGGTTAAATTTTGATATGGTTGGATCGGCCAGAGCATGGCCGTTCCAACGATACCAAACACTACTGTGAAAAATGTTGTAAAAAAAATAAAATGAAAAATACAATTTTTTTTTTTTTTTAAAAAAAATAAACACTTTTTTTTTTTTTCTTTTTTTTTGGTTTGTTAATGCAGCAATATTGTTCCCATTTCAATTATAATGTGAACAATGATGCTGCACTAACGATTTTTGTATGCGGTGCGTTTGTTAAAAATAGTGTAATTTTCCCCAAAAAAAAAATGTAACGAGACCCCATCTCTAATTTTTTTAACAAGCGCACCCCATACAAAATATAACCGCAATTGCTCGCATGTTAAAATGTGAAAAAAACCACTTTACACATTGTAAATTATTGAAAATACATATTTTATTGCATTTTTAGTTATAATATACAGACATGACATAACGTATACATATAATAATGACATATTATGAATCTACCGAGTCTGACGGAAAGAACGATGTATAATATGTCTGGGTCATATACTAAAATAAGCCTTCAAAACACGTTTAAACATGATGAGCAAAACCGGTAAAAATGACCTCAGCACAGGGGCGGGAAAAGCCTCAGCAGCGAAAGGGTTAAAATCTGACACACTGCTTGCAGAAAATGATGCTTGTGTGTGACAACCCCATCCTCTCAGATTCTCCCATTGCAGTCTGTAATGAACACCTGTGCCAGTTTCATCCAACTCCCCTCCTGCACCTCTCACACCTCACCACTGTTTCAATTTCTACACTGGCTCCCTGTTTCCTTTTAGAATCCAATTCAAAATATTGGTGCTCATGTGCAAAGCTCTCCTTAACCGTGCACCTACCTACATCTCTAGTATTGGCAGGTATATCCCATCCACTTCGCTCTGCCAATGATCTGATGTTCTCCTCTCCTCGTACCCGCACCCCAAACACGTGCCTTCAGGACTTCTCCTGAGCTGCCCCCTTTTTTTGAAGAAAAAAAAAATTCTTATGGAACTCCCTCCCCCACAACATTACTCTCCCCTTCTCTCCATAGGACTCCATGGAGGCTTGTGCTGCCGGTCAGCTGACCTGTAGGATCTCGCCTCCTGCAAGTCCACGGATTGATGGTGGAGGGAGACTGGGGACATATTTTTTCCCAGTCTCTCTGCTCCCGACTGCCAGAAGCGTCAGATCCGGCTGCCTATCTGATTTTTGGGGGGATTTTAAGCTGGTGCTGACTAATTATGCAGAAGTGGTATTGGTTAGCACCAGCTCCAAGTAGAGCTGTGCAATTAAAGGAACACTCTATTCAAACCCCCCCCCCCCCCCCCCGTTTTTTTACATTAAACTATCCCTATTCCCTTAATAAATAGGTAGGGATTTTTTTTTTTTTAACTGTAATACTGACCCTAAAATCCACTTGTTTCCAACGGCGGTTTTTTTATTTATATATATTTTTTTATACTCCCCTCCCTCCTCTTCCGCTCCCGTCCTTCTTAGTTACACTTGGCTAATGGTTTACGTGAGAAGAGCGCATGCGCGCCTCTCACATGAGCCAGCCAATCGGCAGGCTTTCTCCTGGCTCCATCTGCTGAGGATTAGTGTTGCGTGCAAGAGGATGCGTGCAACCCTAATCCTCAGGCTGCCGCCAGCTACTGCGGCGAGTTGGAGACGTCATTGCGATGATGTCTCCTACTCGGCAATAGTCGGCAGAAGCGGGAAATATGAATCCCGCTCTGCTGACAGCTGGGAGGGCGGAGTAAAGTCCTCCGTCTCTCAGCTGTTTTCAGCTGATCGGCTGAGCGGAGGGGGGACACGCAAGGGCATACTCAGGGCATCATGACCACCTAAAAAAGCTTAGGTGGTCATGTTGCTTTGAGTATCCCTGTAATCGCAAAAAAATTTCGCTATTTAAGCTAGGGCTGTGCAATTTAATCACAATCGCGATTTAAGCACATGCGATTTCTAAACCGCATAAGGCTGCGATTTTAACGTGTTCGGCTCCCTGTAAGCTTCCGGCGGCATGGAGCTTTGGGCGCTCACAGGGGGAACCACGTGTACAGCCGCGTTCTCGTGTCTCGTCACGTGGTTCCGCCAGAAGCTCACAGGGAGCCGAACACGCGGCGCAAAGAGGTGAACTGGGGCAGTATCCATGAGCTGAATACTGAATACATTTAGAATGTGTGTAGCGCTCACTCCCGGAGGAGCCGCTGAAAATGAACCACGGGTCAGTCTCCCCACACTAGGGAATAAATATACTCCAACACCGCTGTGAGTTTTTATCATTTAAATAGTTTACTAAAATAATAGGCAAATGTTGAGACACGGTATTCACAGATATTATTACAGTACTTTCGTATTGCGGTAAAACGCGTAGCGGAAAAGAAACGAAACACGAGGCTTCGTATTTCGGAAGAATAAAATATTCGCAACCGAACAGAAAAATATATGCAATTACTCAATAGTTCGGAAAAACAGAGACACGTAGCGAACCCCAAAATACAATCTCTTCGTATTACGATAAACGCGCAGCGGAAAAGAGAAAAATATGTATTCGGAACGTATCTTTAACCCCCGTTCCGATTCGTAACAGAATAAGTCCCGGAATGTAAAAGGTGTGTATGTGTGTATGGTACCCGGGTACTGTTCAACTGGCCAGTGAATTTACTTAAGTGATGTCTTCGACTAGTCAAGTTGGGGCCCTGTGGACTTTAAAGAGAAAACAGCAGCGTGTCCTTTAATCACAAAACAGCCTTGGAGGCCTCTCACCCATCCGACGATTGCTTTAGGCTCCGCTGACCCAGGACGTCTCTCCGCTCGATTTTGACTGGGGATACTAGCGGCCGGATCCGTTGTCTGACTTTATGCAGCTTGTCCAGCTCACCGCCTGCTCTCCGTACCCGATCAACTCGCGGTGACTCCTCACTCGAGGTCTTCGGTTCCTCCGGTCTGCAGCAATTCCTGGATTCTGGCAAGTCTCCTTCTCCTCAGGTTGAGTGACCCAATAATGACTGACAGGTCTCACTCAGGCTCTGGCCTAGGCCCTCTCGCGATCTCTTCAGTGCGTCTGCTTTCTCTCGTTCCCTGGCGCGTTCTTCACGAGGTGGAGGATGTAAGTGTCCAGTCCCCACCCACTTCCTGTCTCCTTGCAAAGCATGCCGGGAAATGTAGTCCCAATGTCCAGTGTCTCTAATCGCGACTGTCTCCATCTTGTGGCCAAAAATAGGTAATGCCACAGCAAGATTTTAACACAGCGCTACACATGTTTTGAGAAAGAAAAAACAATTGCCTAAATCGCAAATAAAATCATTTTGTCCATATTGCACAGCCCTAGCTCCAAGCTGTGGTTAACTTTTCAGTTAACCACAGTGGGGTGTAATTGGCATTAGGATTAAAAACGCTAATTACCGTTCGCTTTCCCTATGCTTAACATGGTGATTTCAAAGTACAGTAAACCCGCGGAAGCCAGTGCAATCTTTGTGCTAACAGGTTTTTTTAACCCATTGGCATTCGGTTTGTAATATGGGCGGCCTGCGCTAGGGCCATTTAACCTAACATTAATGCTTGCATAGCTGAGCGCGAACGTTCGTGTTAAGATTGTAACATTGTCTAAAGTCTTTAAAATAAAAAACACAAAAAGGTCTTTTAAAAAATGTGTCTTTGCAAAACCTTACGACTAAATGGTTTTAAATGGGAATATCTTAATTTTTAATTTTTTTTTTTAATAAAATTATTTATTAAATTGAAAATCTATGGGATTCGCTTTTTTAAACTTGTGGAATTGAAACAGTTAAAATATATATATATATATTATATTTTAGTATTCTTCTGAGGGACATATGGTGCAATTCGGCAGCACCAAATTTCAATGTCAATTTGCCTGTATTTGGTGAATTGACAGCTTTGTGAATAAACTAATTGCCCTGAAACTCCCACCTACGGTTAAATTCACTGTTCAGTGCAATTTCCGGGCCTATACAGAGGTTAGTTAATAACCTCTATCGTATAGGGAAATGCGCTGCCCTGTTCAGCCGTCTCCTCTCTGGCCGCTTTATCAGCAAAGGCTTCTATTCTTGGCACAGATTCCGATGGTTTCGGCTACCGCCATGTCAGCAAACTGATCATATGTTTGGTGCAAGAAGCAGAAGTTCACCTCTTGGGTCACCTCTGTCTCTGCTTTCTAAGTGAACCTACAATGTGTGTTGGTGCTAGTATATCTTTATATAAAACTATTCTAGGAAAGGTGAGTTTGGAAACCACTGCTTAAAGAACTATCTTCTGTTGATTTTAGTTGACGTTTATTATGTTCTTGTCTCAGTCCAGTGTGTTTGTGTACACCTAAAGGGTTGCTGAACTTTTGGCTGTCGACCAACACTTTGAAAATTCTGTTTCAGTTCTAGGGACACACAGTAGACAACTCTTACATACAATGGCAGTGAAAGTTACAGCTAAAGGGACACTCCACACAGTGTGTGTGCACTTAATCTTATGAGTGGTCATACTGTTGTGAGCTCTGTGTCTCTCAGTGGGCTAATTCAGCCATCCAAATGCAGAGGCTTGGTTCTGCTCAGCCCCTCGGCTCCTGGAGCCCTCGGCTCATGTCTCCTACTACTTTGAATACCAGCCCCTTTAAATGGTATCAAAGCCTTCTTGCATTGGGAGCCACTGGATTGGCTGAAGCACTCTGCCCCAGCCCCCTCATTCACATGACGTGCTGATCTGGAAGCATGTCATCTCCTGTACGTATTACTTCTTCTTGCATAAGCGAACACCAGGAAAGTACTGCCCTGAAATCTGTAAAATTCTTATGTTACAGAAGGGAAAAACTATTTAGGCAGTTTGTAAACTTTTCAGCCTGAATACATAATATATATACAGGATCTGGCAAATGACTAAAAACACACGTTTTAGTTGAAGACCTTGAATGTGTCATAAATTGGGCTTGCCTAGCTCATAGGTATTTTACATGTAAATAGAATTTATACGGAGCCCTCTTCATTCATTAACTCTAAAAGTATTCTGTGCCACCCCCAGTCCAGTTTTATGATGCAAGTTCTTTAACGCTAGTGATACACCGAAATGGAAATTCTGGGCCGAAAATCAGTCATTGGAACCTGAGCCCAAAGGCCGGCTCGGCTTGGCCTCCAGGGCCAAGATTCGGATGACTTATTATTTTTTCTGAGCTGAGCCTACTCCTTGCTCCTGGTGGCGTGTCCGGAGTCAAGCAGTTCAACACATTGCAGGACACCAGCCGGTTCCATGCTGCAGCAGGGCTCCTGGGTTACAGGGCCCATGTCCGGGGAGGGCACGGTCCTCCTGGGCCTATGGCACGCACATCCCTCCTGTGATGGTGAGAAGCTGCTTGGGGCCTGCTGATGATCCCCGGTCTTGCCTGCTGTTTCTGATCCCGCTTTAAATTCTCTGATATTTTGTTTCGCACTTTTTTTTTTTAATGTAAGCTTTACAGCTTTAGCGTTGTAAAACATTAATTTACTGTTGAATACATCCACTATTGGCTTATGCACATGTAAATACGGAACCACAACAAATACACTTGACAAAGGCTTTACATAAAAATCTTTGTACATTAAACCCTTGGGTACACTGTGCTTGACCTTGTTGAATTTCTGTTTTTTTATTTTATTTATTTTTTAACCTCTTTTATAGTCACCTAAAACCTGTAGAATCCTGAAATATTTAGGAATAACCAAAGTGAGTAAACTGTTAATATACGTAAAACTTTATGATCACAGCACCATCTTGTGATCACTTATAGTATAAAAAAACAGGCTCAACAGAAGTGTTATAGAACTTTCACACGTGTGTGTTGTATTTATTTATTTTTTTCTCTCATGCAGTGTTCCCCGGATTCCATGGGCGTTTGCGATGACGGAGATGTGTGGGCTGGTCCTGTGCTATATCTGGCTGCTCGTGTTGTTGCTTCATAAATACAGGTAATGGGTGGAGACACTGTCCGTTTTATTCACAATCACTTTTTCATGGTCACTGTGCTGACCTTTTATAATATAAAAATATGCTGGCATGTTCCTGTTTCTTTTAATGTAGCAATTTGGGTTGCTGCTTACAGTACAATATGAGGAACTTTTGAAGTGTGAAAAAGGGACATTTTACTCACCCTGACCACGCTAATTAGAGTGGTAAGGCTGTGTAGATTGCATGCTTCATCATACGGTCTCCTCAAGCACTTGGAGCGTTCACTTGGGGACAGCAGCTGTGGACCGGCGCTACACGCACACGAGGTGCGCGCACATTGCCAATCCGTCGGTCTATGCAAGCGATCACCAGACAAAGCGCCCACTTTAAAATATCAGTGCTGCACATGCCAAAGGTACGTACACAGCACTGATTCTGTAACTTGCATGCAAACGTTATGTAATTTACATAAGTAGCTCTAGGATTTCTGCATTGTGGAGGTCTTGGAGCAAAGAGAAAGAGCAGCCCAGCACTGCCAGACGAGTTTTTTTAACCTAACTTAAAGCCCTTAGAATCTGACCAATTTTTTCCATCAGCAACATCTACACCAACATTAATAGGTACATTTTTAGGGTAGAGTATTCCTTTCTAAGTATTACAGGAAATGTAGCTTGTCACAACTTCTTTGTCATGCTTTCTTAATTGTGGTAATTTGTCTCCCTTCCACCAAGGTCCATTCTGTTGCGCCGGCTCTGTAGCCTAATGGGGACTGTATTCCTCCTGAGGTGTATCACAATGTTCGTAACATCACTTTCTGTCCCTGGAGAACATCTCCAGTGCTCTGGAAAGGTAACATTTCATGTGTGGATGTTTTTTTTTTTTTTTTTTTTTTTTTTTACTTGCGCTTTGAAAACTGTAATAAAATATATATGATTATAGTATCTGGGTACCATTCGGTACTTCATTATAAACTGAAATGATTTCAGGAGTGGGTTTTGGGAGAGGGGGAACCCTTAAGTCTTTTTACAAACTCCCAACTGGAATCCAACACTGAGCTGCCTCCGGTTCATCTCTAAGGCCAGTGTCAGACGAGCGTTTTGAAGAGCAGAAGGAACGTCCGTGAGAGTGGGCGTTCCTTCCACCTGACGCACGTCAGGCCACCTTGCTGAGCGCAGTTAGTGCGCTCAGCGCTGCAAGGCTCGATCCTCCTATGGAGGATCGCGCTTTGCAGCTCCGTCAACGCAAGTCGTAGCATTTTGACTGAGAGGCCTGCTGCACGGATGCAGCATGGCCGCTGTTGCGCTCGCAATTCGTGAGTGCGCAACAGTGTCTGGCCAGCCCCGTCGCAGCGTCGGAAACGCTGCCACGGACACCACGTCAGTACGGGCGCACCTAGTGCGCTCGTCTGACACTGGCCTAAATGTGACCTGCTGCTGGCTTCTTGTGAACCATAACAGTCACATGTCTGTGCAGGAGACTGATCTGCCCTTCTGGGCAATGCTAAACCCGCTCGCTTGCTTTGTATGGTCACAGCGCCTTGGTTGGCCCTTCAAGTCTTCCACACCGGCGCACTCAGGTGTCCCGTAAAGTGTGTATATCTCCCAAAAAAATGTATACACACATAAACATGAAAAATATATGCATACATTGTGTTATGAAATTGTAGATAAGCCGCAATTGTACAGAAAAGTTAGTAAAAACAGCCGTAATTCATCACATTAATTAACACTGACTTCCATGGTCAAAGGGGGTAACCCAAAATCAATATTGTATGCAAGGGAAGAATACAGTGTGTTGCTACAGACACAGGGTCTGCTGGATTAAAACGTAACTTTTACCATTAAAAAAAAAAGAGTCCCCAAACATGGATTAAATAAAACCTAGAAATACAGTGGGGCAAAAAGGTATTGTCAGCCACCAATTGTGCAGGTTCTCCCACTTAAAAAGACGAGAGAGGCCTGTAATTGTTATCATGGGTACACTTCAACTATGAGAGACAAAATGTGAAAAAGAAAATCACATTGTCTGATTTTTAAAGAATTTATTTGCAAATTATGGTGGAAAATAAGTATTTGGTCACCTACTGTACAGTACAAACAAGCAAGATTTCTGGCTCTCCCAGACCTGTAACGTCTTCTTTAAGAGGCTCCTCTGTCCTCCACTCGTTACCTGTATGAATGGCACCTGTTTGCACTTGTTATCCGTATAAAAGACACCTGTCCACATCCTCAAACAGACACACTCCAAACTCCACTATGGTCAAGACCAAAGAGCTGTCAAAGGACACCAGAAACAAAATTGTAGACCTGCACCAGGCTGGGAAGACTGAATCTGCAATAAGCAAGCAGCTTGGTGTGAAGACATCTGTGGGAGCAACCATTAGAAAATGGAAGACATACAAGACAACTGATAATCTCCAACGATCTGGGGCTCCATGCAAGATCTCACCCCGTGGGGTCAAAATGATCACAAGAACCGTGAGCAAAAATCCCAGAACCACACGGGGGACCTAGTGAATGACCTGCAGAGAGCTGGGACCAAAGTAACAAAGGCTACCATCAGTAACACACTACGCTGCCAGGGACGCAAATCCTGCTTAAGCCAGTACATGTCCGGGCCCGTCTGAAGTTTGCTAGAGAGGATTGGGAGAATGTCATATTTTCAGATGAAACCAAAGTAGAACTCTTTGGTAAAAACTCAACTCGTCGTGTTTGGAGAGCGAGAATGCTGAGTTGCATCCAAAGAACACCATACCTACTGTGAAGCATGGTGGCGTAAACCTCATGCTTTGGGGCTGTTTCTCTGCAAAGGGACCAGGACGACTGATCCGTGTAAAGGGAAGAATGAATGGGGCCATGTATCGTGAGATTTTGAGTGAAAACCTCTTTTCATCAGCAAGGGCATTGAAGATGAAACGTGGCTGGGTCTTTCAGCAGGACAATGATCCCAAACACACCGCACGGGCAACGAAGGAGTGGCTTCGTAAGAAGCATATCAAGGTCCTGGAGTGGCCTAGCCAGTCTCCAGATCTCAACCCCATAGAAAACCTTTGGAGGGAGTTGAAGGTCCGTGTTGCCCAGCGACAGCCCCAAAACATCACTGCTCTAGAGGAGATCTACATGGAGGAATGGGCAAAAATACCAGCAACAGTGTGTGAAGACTTACAGAAAACGTTTGACCTCTGTCATTGCCAACAAAGGATATATAACAAAGTATTGATGGACTTTTGTTATTGACCAAATACTTATTTTCCACCATAATTTGTCTGATTTTTTTTTTAAAGAATTTATTTGCAATGTGATTTTTCTGGATTTTTTTTTTTTCTCACATTTTGTCTCATAGTTGAAGTGTACCTATGATGACAATTACAGGCCTCTCTCATCTTTTTAAGTGGGAGAACCTGCACAATTGGTGGCTGACTAAATACTTTTTTGCCCCACTGTAGATACTCTTCTGAGCGATTCCTAGTCTAAATACTATACTCTGGGATCCATGACGTGGTCCCAACCAGTTAGTCCCTAATATAAATGTACTTGAATGGACAGGAATAAACGCTCTTCCCTTAAAATGGAGAGCAAGGGAAACCCTGTATGTAGAGGAAGGAGAAGAGTGCGGAGTGAATGCACTACGCGTTTCGCCTACCAGCGTCATCAGGCGCATGGTGGCAGCATGATTCTCTGCCACCCATCATGCTGCCACCATGCTCCTGATGACTCCGCTAGGCGAAACACGTAGAGCTATTGGCATGAGAATTTAATTTACATTTTAAAACCTCTTCAACTCTCATCCCGCAACTATGGACTAATTACACACCTGAGAATTGCTGACAGCTATCACTGCAGGATAGCAGCCTTTTTTCTTTCTCTCCATACCAGTATTTACTGGGGTTTGTGTATCATAGGGACCTGTGTATTCATCTGTCTACCTATATTAGGGCTGTTACAGGACCATCCTAAGGATCCTAAAGTTTAGTAACTCTGAGGCGATGCATTCACTCTGCACTCTCCTCCTTCCTCTACATACAGGGTTTCCCTCTCTATCCATTTTAAGGGAAGAGTGTTTATTCGTGTCCATTCAAGTATGTTTATTAGGGACTAACTGGTTGGGACCACGTCAAGGATCCCAGAGCATAGTATTTGGACTAGGAATACGCTCAGAAGAGTATCCATTTCTATGTTTTATTTAATCCATGTTTGGTGACTCACATGTTTTTATTTCTTGAATAGTAAAGGTTACGTTTTAATCCAGCAGACCCGGTGTCTGTAGCAACACACTGTATTCTTCCCTTGCACACAATTCATTGTTTTATTACTAGATTTATATAAACCTCAAAGCGCAGCTGTAAGTCATGTTTGAATTATGCAATCACATTAGGTGCTCAATGTGGTCAACATTTGGATTTCGGCGCATTGCTGCATGAACAACATTGACGAGTGTCCACATGGATTACACTGCATAAAATTTCAATTTCTTCCTGTAGTGCAGCCAGCATAGGTGGTTTTATATGGTTTTTCCACATTTATTTAGTGTTCCCCACAGATAGAAATCAAGGTGTTAAGTCTGGGGAACGTGGAGGGAATTCAAAACCAGCTCTGCATCCTATCCAACTTCCTGGCAGAATGTCATTGAGGCTCTTATGTCTCGGTGGTAGTGAGGTGGTGCGCCATCTTGCTGGAAGTACAATTGCTCATCTGCAGAAAGTGCATGAATGGCTGGTAAAATGGATGTGCGAAGCATGTTGAGGTACACTGGATCAGTGACCGTGCCTTCAAACAAGAATGTTCCAATTAAACCCTTGGATGACAGTCCACACCGGACATTGACCCCCAGCAAATTGACTGCTTTGTCGACATGAATGTGAGGATTTTCTGGTGCCCAATGAACACAATTATGACAATTTACTGTACCATTTAGTTTAAACTGCGCTTCATCAGACCCCACCATTTTCTGTACAAAGTCCTCATCTACATGTACCATTTGTCGAAACCATTCACAGTACTCCATTTTCTGATCAGGGTCATCTTCGATCATGGCGTGTAACAGTCTCAGCCTGTAAAATTTCCAATGTGCTCTCTTCAGAATACGTTGTTTGCTTGATCTGCAAATTCCTGTCTCACATGCACTTTGTTTGATACAAACTGTTGCAACACCAAATCTGAGGAATCAGGACTTGTTGCTGTGCGACACCTCCCAGATCTTTGCTTGTGCACATCACACACAGTGCCATCTGTTTTGAACGGATCACGAATCTGTGCGATTGTTAGTCGTGTAGGTGGTTCTGTTCCAAACTTACGTCACCATTGTTGTTGAGCTTCACACACAGTCAAATTTACAATACCATCAAAATGGTCTTCGTTGCTTGAAAGTCAAGCGTGCCGCCACCATTTTTTCTTTTGACTCCTCCTGACTGTCACTTGATGATCTCAACAATAGTGCGACGTTTGATATCTTTAAAGGAAATAATCCTACACATTGCTGCCATAATTCGATACATGTTTTAACCTGTTGCCGACGCCGGACGTGCTATGCCGTCCTACAGCAGGCAGGCTTTAACGCTGTGGGGCGGCTTAGCATGTCCCATGGCTTTGATTTTTGCCCTCCCCCTCTCCATACTCACCTCTCTGGGGTCCCACACAGATCTGACTTCCTTGAAGACAGATCTGCGTGTTTATACGCCTCCCGGCATACTGATGTCATTGACCCCCCCCCCCCCCACCAGAGCAGGGGGAGTGCCTGAAGGGGAGGGTGGTTCCTTTTACACCCCTCTATCTCCCCATCGCCAGGGGGTAGAAATTCAAGACAGGCATCGCTAGAAAGGTCCCAGTCTGACCTTTCCAGCAATGCCTTTAACACCTTAGGTGCCAGGCCACGATCTGGAGCCAATTGGCGCTGGATCGCGGCCTATTTCCGGTGGGGCTGCCATCTTTGTCAGCCCCACCTCTGGGTCCCCCCCACTTGTCACCTGACGTCATCGCACATTGTGCATTGATGTCAGGTAGCCGGGTAACCCCTATCTGCCCAGGGATTCCTATGATGGAGATAGGGGGGATCCTTTGGACCCCTGTATCTCCCGATCAGTGGCAGCTAGTCTGCATTTCGTGTGTTTAAATCTCCATACATTTCACCGTATTTGATGACCTATTAGTGAACTCTGAGCATGTTATCATAGCTGGTCCAATAATGTTTAGTAGTACGTTTTTTGATTTGTTTTCATAACTATTTTCCCTTGGGCAAAATTTCCCCTTATTAACATTCCACTTCCTTTCTTTGTAGCTGTATGATAACGTGTGGGCCAAGCTACAGCGAGCGTTTGCCATCTGGAGTGGATTTGGCATGACACTAACTGGAGTGCACACGTGTGGCGATTACATGTTCAGCGGACACACAGTGGTTCTTACCATGCTGAACTTCTTTGTCACGGAATGTAAGCCTGTCAGAAACCTATTACTGTGTTTATTTTTGTTTTTTTTTATTGCAATGTTGTTCAATTTCAGTGTTTTAGGTTGGGGGGCAAAGCAGGTTAATCATTGTGATGTTGTAGATTCTGATAAACTAACTTTTTTTTTTTCTTTGTGTGTGTGTGTGTAATTCTGAGTTTTTTTCTGTGAACTGACGAATTAAAATGACTAGCATAGGAAATGGCTAGAGGTTCCAGGGTGTTGTAACTGGCCAGAAAAACACATTCTAAATTTAGGCTGAACAAAACATCTCATGGACACAAAATATGTGAGAAAAGCAAGGGTGAGACTAGTCAAACACTAAATGGTGAGAATACTTTTGTAATGTTTTACAGCGTTGATCTGTAACACCAATGTTCAGGACACTACTGGCACCAGCTTTAAATCCATACACTGTAAATACAGGAATTGATAAACTAACTTGCACATAATTAGGGATGCACCGATACCACTTTTTTAACACCGAGTACCGGTACTGATACTTTTTTCAAGTATTCACGATACCGAGTACCGATACTTTTATTTAATGTCATGTGACCGCTTTCCAATAAGAACAGACCTCATATAAAATGTCCTCAGCTTTAATATATATATTAATCTGCCGGTAAAGGTTGTAGCCCGGCCACTCGTTGGGAACCATGCACAAGCCGCGGTCTTGCGAGATCCCGGAGTTCACGTTATATCGCGGCTGGTGGATCCCAGGCGAGCCGCTGGGCTACAACCCTTTGCAGGTGGACTCTCGAAGGAGGAAGAGTGCTTGGAGAGGCCTGGCAGAATGCTGTTCGAGCACGGAAGCCAGCCCAATGCTGGCTTCCGGTATCGGGGGGCATCTGCACAAGTACCAAGTACGCGTGCAGATCCCGGTATCGATACCGATACTAGTGTCAGTGCATCCCTACACCTAATACATAGGCCGGGACTAAACTAATCCCAGAGCCAGCTACCCTCGTATTCCTAGGATTATACCCCTTACTCCTAAATTTCTTGCTTAGTTCTACACAAATCTATAGGAAAGCTTGTCTTGGTCTCTTTTTTTAGCTATAAAGTCTCATACAATTTTCAAACTGCAAAATATGCTGGATTTTAGTTTAATCTCAAAAGCCCCCTTCAAATATTTGATTTCTTGATGCTGATCTTGGCAAATCCTAGAGGTCATGAACCAAAAATCTTGATGGCATCTAATGTTCTTTAAAGGGATATTCTATTGAAAAATAGTTTGAGCAGAGGTTGTCAGCCGCAAAACAGTCATTTTTTTATTTACGGTGAAGTTACTTTTTTTTTTTTTTCTCTCCCTTTGCACGCTCAGGTTCTCCTCTTCACCTCAGGGGCTTCTGACCTGGAAGTCCCTGCAAGTATCTGATACAATTTGCACTGCTACGCAAATTGCTCACCACTACATACTTCAGCACTTTAGATTCTAGCGCCTCTGCAAAGAAATGGATCAGAGATGCGCACGCATGTGCAGACCCGATCCATCGGTGCCTCCGAGAGCACGCAAAACCACGATTGAGCTCTGAGAAGATGTCGACACACTCTCTGCATGCTGACGTCAATAGTGACCAAATTGAAAATGCTCAGCTACTGGTGACGTTGGGTGGGGTGGAGGAAACTCCTCCACTTCACTTTACATTTCTGCCAAATTGGTGGAGCTGGGGGTGGAGAAACAGAGGCACTACTTACATCCTGACCAACTGTTTTCTCTTGACCTCGTCCTGTGGGTCTAGAATCAGATCATTTTCCATGTGTGTTTGGTGAACCCCCAACTGGATGATTTTATTGGTTGGTTTATTCTACGGTTGCTAGTTCCTCAATGTTTTTTATGGACACATATAACTTATGTATGCTGATGGGCAGTGCAGAAAAAAATCTATGTCACAGCATGTAGAAATCCTATGCTGCAGATAGAAAAGGAATCCCACATAACCTGATTTGATTTCCGTCCTGCAGCATATGAATTCTATATGTTGCAGCAGTTTTCCCTGTTCTTCCCTCTCCATGAAATGGTAATGTGTGTAGGAAAATGTGGCCAACCTGGCAACCCTAGTGTATTTGTAATCGCTGGTGGTATACAAACATCGGGATGTTAAGACATTAGCCAACACTGGGATTTTGAAACAAACTCAACGAATGTCAATATTGTTGCATTCAGTGCACTGGGGGGAGAGTTACCATGCTGAATTCAAGCTTTGATGAAGCAGCTTGGAGCCCTTCTGGCCTTTGTGGAGGTCACCATAGATTTGAATTCCCCATAGTGATTCATAAATTTTGCATCTTAATTTGCATATGGAGAGTTTATTCACTGAAGAATAGGCGGACAAAGGAGTTAAATGTTTTAAGCTCAAATAGCAACGTTGTTAAATCCTGAATCTCCAGTTCAATATAGCTTGACCGTTTCTGGACTATATTTTACGACTTTTGGGGAACTCATCAGTACTGTTTAACACCTCGCACTGCAGATGGCTCCAGGATTTGTAAATAAGCCTCTTAACCTTTCCCTTGCTGTTTATTCTATGCAGTTCATCCAATTTTCTAGGCATTTATTCGTAAACAGATATTCCAGCAAATTAACAGTCTTCTTTTTTTTATTTTATTTTTATAGATACACCACGAAACTGGAACTTTCTGCACACCTTATCCTGGGTCCTTAACTTATTTGGAATTTTTTTCATCCTGGCTGCACATGAACACTACTCCATCGACGTCTTCATTGCCTTTTACATCACTACAAGACTTTTCCTCTATTATCATACACTGGCCAACACCCGGGCGTACCAGCACAGCCGACGTGCACGGATCTGGTTCCCTATGTTTTCTTTCTTCGAGTGCAATGTCAAGGGCCCTGTTCCGAATGAGTACTGTTGGCCATTTTCACGTCCAGCTTTCCTCAAGAATTTATTTGGCTAACTTTCCCTTTAAAAATAAAAATAAAAGGGATGCTAAAGAAGGAAAAGTGGGGGGTAAAGACTCTTAATTGTCCTACATCTCCTTCCTGTATCAGTATGGGCTGTGTTTAGTGCTGGTACCAAGAAAGAAAACCACAAAAGCATGTTGGCTGAAGACCATGTTTAGTTTCTCAGTATAAAGCTTGAATATGTTTTATTGGCACTTTTGGAAGGACCAGTGTAAGGCTGTTATTAATTCTTGCAGAGTATTTTTCTTACTTGTTTTTCCCTAACAACAAAAAATATGGAAGCAAAATCCCTGCATGAATAAAATATTGTATTAATGGATACTCGGCAAGGTAACAGTGTCAGACAAATTGAAGCCTGAGCTTTTTTTCCAGTCTTGTCTTAATGCCTTAATTTCTGTAAAAAGAAAAAAAAAAAGAGCAGACTGTCACATTAACCTGTTAACGTAATTTTTTTGTGTGTTTAGGGCTCATTTAGACAGATTGTTATAAATGATGACATCAAGTCTTTAACAACTGTTTGTTTGGGAGATGCTTATCAGACATGTGAGGTATTCCTGCTCCCACCCAAGTCCAGGCAGTATTCTCTGTGATGTCATTTTTATTTAATAGCAAAGATCTTGATAAACTGAAACCGTATTTTCAACAGCACAGGTATATGGATCTACAATGTAACCATGCAAAAATGAGATTCTGTTTAGACATATGAAGTGGGGTTGGCGTTTGTGTTTTCAAACAGAACAAGTATTTGTTCCAACATGACGAATAAGAAAATGCATTGCGTTTTCATGTCTAGACGCTGGACAGCAGCCCTCAGCGTGGTTTGTGTGACCTTAGTTAATTCGCCGAGTGATAATTACGTCTTGGTTGCAAATGGTTGGAATTCATGTTTATAAACGCACACAGTAGCAATGCAACAAAATCACCAAAGGGGCCTCTATGCTCAAAGCACCCCCCATACAGTGCTAACGAATATACTGTACAAGAGGTATGAGCATATACAGACCAATGGACGTATAGAAACCACTGCAGATCCTAATTCATCTGGACCGTTTGATGAATAAATCTGACTGGAATCCAATCAATATGAAGCTCTTAGAGCACACAACTAGCAGAGCAGCATGTAGCCTTAAAACCTATAAATATTTAAAGTGTCACATAAAACAATAGGAACCACTCGCAATTGAAGTGGCACTACATAGATATTGTAATTGCAAAAGAGCATATGTTAAAACAGTCGCCGTTCACCAAAATCCAGCAGGCAAGGTCCTCGAGTCCTATTTGTCCTCAGGGGAAAGCACTGAAGCGCACGACTTTTCATCTTGGGGTAACCCGGATTGCTGGAAGCCAATATGGGGAAAAGCGGATTAATAAGCTTTATGCGTTTCGTTTAGTTGGAAATAGAGACTTTCTCGGTCTGATCTGTATCAAATAGCACTCCAGGACCTTGAATGCTGAATTTTGGTGAACGTCGACTGTTTTAACATATGCGCTTTTGCACTTACATTATTTATGTAGTGCCACTTCAATTGTGATTGGTTCCTATCGTTTTTATGTGATACATTAAATGTTTATGGTTTTACGCTATGTGCTGCTCAGCTGTTTGTGTTCTCTGGGAGCTCCATATTGATTGGATTACAGTCATATTTTTATTCATCTAGCTGTCTGGATCTATTAGGACCTGCAGTGGTTTCTATACATCCATTGGCGTGGAATTAATGTTTGCCGTTAATTTAACCGCTGAACTGTAGGGTTCAGATCAGCGTTGTGAATCGACTCCAGGATGTTCTCATGTTCTATTTTGCTACACAAGACTACACTGAGCACACATAGATTTGTCTAGTTCCTGCCAGGAAGAGCCTGTGAATAACAAGCTCAATCCCTCTGCTGCAATACTACTATAAATAAATGTTTCTGGTTTATATTTTTTTAATATGGCTGCTAATGTAACATTATTTAGACAGACTTTACTATTTATTTATATGGTTGCATTGTGTATCTTGCACGGCCTCTAGGTCGTTGATGGCTGTTTGCTTGAGCTCCACGACGCTGGTCAGGTCCATGTGATCTTGGAGTGCCAAATCGGACTGTGAGTGATTCTTCAGGAGCGCACGTTTTTTGTTTTCTCTCCCAAGTGTGTCTTATTGTAGACAAAAATATTTTAATTTCCTTTTTAATGTAATTCACATTGGCAACAAATTCTGCTTTCAAGAAGAAAAACCTTGAAATATAAGCATTCTGCAATTTGTTTCACTTTTTTTTATTCTAAAATAATAACGCATCCGCATTGCCACCCATTTATATTCAAATTTGTTTGGTAAAAAAATTAGAGAATTAATGGAATGATTAATTGCCCACAGAGATAAAGATAATAAAGTGCTTAATGTGTTAAGTGCCATGGCTGCACAAAACCTGGAACCACTGTACTCCACTTTAACCCATTATTTTTATTTTTTTTACTCTTTGCTTTCCCGCAGAATGTAACTTATTAAAATAAGTATATCAAAATTCATAGCCTGTCACATCATGGTTCTTGTAACCCTTAATTTTTCTTCCCTTCCCTCCTGCCACTCCAGAATTTGTTTTTTAATTTTATTATTTTTTTGATGCAACTACCTCAGCAGAGACGTGCATCTTCTGTAACTGGCCTGACACTCGCACACATTAAGCTATGCTAATGCTCTCTGATGCATTTGTATTAGTTTTGCTGTTTTTTGTTTTTTTTTAATTTCTTTCCTTTTGCAACAATTGGGAAATGGGTTTTGCAGTTATTTAGAAAATTTGAAGTTTCTCCTTAATACGGCCATTTACCTCATCCCGTCCTGATTTAATAAAATATTTTTTATTATTCGGGCATTATTAGAGATAGGATTTGCAGCTTATATGGAAGAATCACATTCTTTTTTTTTTTTTTGCTTTTTGCAATATATACTTGTTCTATGAATCACTATATAGGGCTTGTTCACCACGGGCCAGTGTTGCCCAAACTGGCGAAAATCGTCAGTTTTACTCAAAACTAAAATCCAAAGAGTGCCAGTTGACATTTTTCCTGTGCAGTTATCCTGTTGCTGTTTTGGAGAGTGATATGTGGGCACTACGATACCAGCGACATTCAACAGTATTTACAAACCCAGCAAACACCTGGACTTAGTGGGCACATTATATAAGCGGTTATTCACTGTTATACTTTAAATTGTTTGGTAAATTAACCCTCATGTGGTTCTTGGGTTCTTTTTTCGCTGATTTGATGGCACTTGGAGGAAACCGTCTACTAATAACTTCCAAAATCTTGTGTTACTGTGGCTTGAATTTTTTACAGTGGCTGATGTACCACAGCAAAAGTGTTAAATCCTAAATGGTGAATTTTGACAATCGTGTTGAACTTGACATTTCATCCCAATTTCTTGCTTAGAAAATAAAAACTTCTAATTCTTTGTAAAAGTAAAGTCTAAACATGACTTTCTGGGAGTCCATAATGAGGAAGAAAAACTGGAAACGTGAGCTCACAAATTAAGCATAAAATGTATTGTTTACAAAACTGTCTATATAGTTTTTTTTTTTCTTCTTGGAAGTTTGAATGTAATTAATTTTAATATGTTCTGATTTTTTTGTTTTGTTTTATTGTCAATTATCCTGATGAAAGGATCGGTTTCTGTTAAGCCTGGACCACTGGGTGATGTAACCTGTTTACTGTTCACTCGCTCATTAAAGAAGAAAGTGATTATAATTAAATCCTAATTCTCTCTTGCTTTTGCTCTGATCTTTTTATATACACAGATCCCCTCCTATTTTTATATCTTCTGTTACAGCCTTATTCTAAAACTTTTTTTAATAATTCTTTTTCACATCGATCTATAGCCCCATACTGACGATGCAAAACAAAAGTTGACATTGAATTATTATTTTTATTTTTTTTAAATTATTCAGACCAAAAACTCAGCACATCATGACACACCTTTGGCAGCAATTACAGTCTCAACTCTTTTTAAATATGTGACAAGCTTTGCATACCTGGGTTTGGGTAGTTACTGCAGCATTTGTTGATGTTGACCTACATATAGTACTGCATTAACTTCCGAATAAGTGTGTGTTTGGCAATCCGTACTTATTTTTGATACGGTTTTCCAGTGCTCCTATGTTATAGATTATTATTAGAGCGAAGATAGTGCTAATCAAGCAAAAGACTTGTAAAGGGAGAATTGTGATTCTAGTGCAGCATCATTGTGAGTCTTTGTCCTTGTTGTTACGTTCACCTAATATGGACAGTCTACCAGCAAGAGACCAATATTGTTTCCATTCTTGTATGTACTAGTATCAAATCTTTTGTTTTTGACTAGATTTGTCTCTTCTGTTACATTGCGTTGCACCAAGGTTGGACTATATAGTGTTATTTGAGTGTTGATTTTATTTTTGCTATAGTGGTTTTCACAAATGCTGCTGCTTTTTTGCAGTTTAAGGCTAGGGTCAGACGAAAGCATTTTTCCCCGCGAACGTGAAGAAGTGCGTCCGAACGCATTGACGTATTTTTTCACGGAATGCGCAAAAACGGTCAGACGGCGCGCATTTTCGGGCGTGATTTTGTACGGATCGTCAATAAAACTCTTTTTGCGTCTGGACGTTATGTAGGCTGGACATTAGCAGTGTCTGACCTCTCCTAATCACGCACACACGCCGCTATGCCGCAGCTGCGCACTCAGTACGTCAGTACTAGCGGTTCAGCATTCTCAGAAAAATGCGTTCAAATTCCACTTGCGTTGCACGGCCGGACTTTTGTGCGGCCGTACTTTGTATATTGGCCGTCATTGCCCGTCATCTGCTGCTAGTGCGGCCGTAATTATGTGCGCCAGAACGCACGTTAAAAGTGCGCTGGTCTGACCCCAGCCTTAGGACATCCGGTCACGACCACATCGCTCTGCCAATGATCTGATGTTATCTCCCCGCACCCCCAACTCTTGCCTTCAGGACTTCATCCGAGCTGCCCCCTTTTTATGGAACTCCCTCTCCCGCAACATCAGACTCTCCTCGTCTCTCCAGTCCTTCAAGAAGTGTCTGAAAACACATTAGAGAAGCCTATCGGCTTACTCCATGACCCCCCCCTGTACATTTCTTACGCCATCTTCCCACCCAGCCTATATGCACCTCACTACTTCATGTTCTCTATTTTCCATAGTGTTTCACCCCTCTCCTCTTAGCACTCTGCTCAAGAGCTTACAATCTCCTACTGTTCTGTGTGTTTAACTTGTTAGGTCCTTATTAACCCTTTCCCGCCACAAGGTGTACTATGCCCTCCCTGCAGTGGGTGGACCTTGAAGCTGCGAGTCATACTAGTATGCCCCGGTGACCTCTGGGCTGGCCCCGCCCAGCACTCAGTGCATGCCATTTAACTCAAGCCGCCCCCCTGCAGCCAATGACATGCGTCACCTGGCCAAAGGGGAGGCCTGCCCCAGCACCTTGCGACAAGGCGTACTTGTACACCCCGCCGCGTTAAACGCCTCCCGCCAGGTGCCACCAACCTGACATTTAAGGGGTTACTACTTGTGATGAATCGGCCGCCACAGGATTTAGTTAGTTTAATTTCATTCTTATTTTGTTCTATTTCGTTTAACAAGGGAATTAGTTCCTATAAATAAAGGGTAGATTTAGTGTAAAACTGTTGCTAGACTTCTAATTGATCATGTTTTTCCCCTGCACCGATCCTGCTAGTAACCACGGAGTACATGCTTGCTACAATGTATCAGTCACTGAAACAGCCTGGCTGCAATTTGTCTGTATCTCCTGTGCTGATTAATAACTCGTTCCCCTTTGTGTCCAGCTTGTACCAGTGCCAATTGTACCAAGTGTACCCCAGCTTGTCTCATATTGTGTAATGCAGGAGGTTCCCCAGGAGATCGCGAATACCCTCCTGTTCAACCGCCCGCCCTGGAGGCCCCTTTGCCCCCACCAGGGCGCTTTTTGAACATTAGGTTCCCAGGGAGGGTTGCCTGGTGTGGGGTGAGTTTGAAGAGGAAGCGCCATCGCGAACCCCTCCATCCGATGGTCCCAAAACAGAGCAGCTACAGCTATGGAGCTCTAAGGCGAATACACCTCACCCGCTGCTGGGCTGTTTGTAATCACTGCTGCTCGGTCCCTGTTCCTGTATCCGGGCGCTCTTTTGACAAGAGTAACCAGGGGACCAGAACTAGCCAGCAGAACCCAGAAAGTGTTGCTGCTCCAGCGGAATTAACCCCTACAGACCCGCAACGCTAAGAAAAGCCCATGTTGGATATACAAAGGGCCTCTGGCTGGAGGCGGTGGCAGAGCTGGCGCCGGGATGTCTGGAGGAGCTGGGTTATCAAGATCTTGTCCTTGTCAATGTATATAAGCACTGTCTGTTCCCATTCTAAATACACTCGGATTTACCTTCAACCTACACTTTTGTCTCGACTAAGTGATTGGGGAGGGATACAGGGCTATTCTCACAGAGCCTCGGTATTCTCAGATCCAGGCAGAGACAAGCAGCGGATTGATGCCCTCTTAATAGCGGCATTACAGGCTCCATTCAGCAGATTGGCCGATTCTGAGCAGCCGCCTTCACTGCATCCAAGGCAGACACCTCGGCTGGCATGCTACCTCCCAGTGCTCCAAGGCAAGGACGGAGATAATGGCGAATCTACTCCTGAGTAGCGGATTTTGTCACATTGGTGGCACAGCGGTGGGATCTCGGAGACCAGCCCAGCAGGGGGAGATACAGCCGCTGGCTTGACCCTGGTCTCAGACATTACAAAACTCCAAGAGTCAGGAGCAGCCCTACAGCCAGTGAGATATCTGAGACCAGCCCAGCAGGGGGAAATACAGCCGCTGGCTTGACCCCCGGTCCCAGCCACTCCAAACCACTGGGATTCTCAAGACTTTCACCTGACAAGGGACCTTCCAGCTGCATGGACTTTGGTAAAGCCAGCCTTGCTGAAAGCCACACAGCAACGCTGGCTGGGAATTCAGAAAAAAGTGCACCAGCATCAAGTCCAAAGCAGTCCCCTTGTCAGAATTACTGAGGTCCAACAAGGTGAGCATGGCCCTCTGAGGACTCAGAAGTCGCATAATGGTGGCAGGAGATACAATGGAAGCTGGCACTGTTTGGAGCCAACCCTCCAGAAGAGGTGATCCCAAGCATTTTGGAAGGGATCAGTCAGCTTCGAGTGGCCAAGTTGCAGCACCAGCTCAGGGGAGCTACAGCGGTCGACCAGCACAGAGATCCAGAACTTGATCAGGATGTTTTGTTGGAAAATGACGCAGCTCGTCAACAGCTCTGGAGGGACACTATACAGCTCGAGCAGGACTACCTAGGCAAGATTCTTCCTACCTGGGGTGAGCGATACTGGAGACTATGGGACTTGCAGGTGCCATTCCCGGGAGTTCAACCAGTAGTAGAAAGACTGACCCAACTGGAGAACCTGATCCAGAACTAGAGTGGAACGATCCCACGGAGGGCTATGACTACGGCAGCCCGGGATTAATATTTGACGCTCTAGAGGATGATCCCTCCTTCAGCAGTACAGCGGAATTGAAATTGCAAGAAATCTGGGAGTTTCGGGAGATTGAGCCCCTCGAAGATCTCTGAGCAGTGACCTAGACTGGCTGGCTGCTTGTGAATGGGATCTGAAGCAAGAATACAGGAGGTTGTTTGATGGCACTTCCCCGTTTGCTCTCACCCCTATGGAAACGGTAGAAGCAGAGCGGCCAACAGGACACGGTGGAGCCGACCTGCGCCCAGGATCTGCGGCCGTTTTGGAACACCAGGACGAGGAGGCAGTCGGCCTCTCTCCAACAGCAGAGCATTTCCCAGGTCTCGAACGCTACTGAGGAAGCAATGTATCTGCAGCCACAGTACAGCGTGTTGTCCAAGGAGAAGGCAAAGGACACGGCGAGTGCATTTCCTGTGATGCCTGCAGTGGAGCAAAGTGCTGGTGCATTTCGGAAGCTTAACAAGGACCGCGACAGAGCAACGGTGGATGGGACTGTGGTCTCCACCAGGGAGAGCCATGGGGACGCCGAGAGGGGAAAGCCGGACAACGATGAGTGAGATCAAGGCCCACCCGGGCAAGTTGCTGGAGCCACGGAGCACTCTCACTCACGGATGGGTGGAGGAGCGGGATACGGTAGAGGGGTCATGGACCGCAGAGGAAGAGGCTGCGGTCCTTCCCACGGAGCCCAGAATATGTGAGGCAGTTGGCCCGGATTCCCGGCTTGCATTGGTAGGCACTTCAGCGCGTAGAGACTACAATTTGTGCATGGGGGAGCAGTGCCCCAACCCAGCGGAAGAGGTGGCATCAGGACCGAGATCTGCTATCCTCGTCCCCCTACTTGCTACTCCAGGAAGCTGGGAGAAGGAGGCATGGCCATTGAAAAAGGCCCATCCAGGCGAATTACTGGAACAATTTGACAAAAGACCCCGAACCCCAACAGAGCACTCCCAACCGCGGATGGGTGGAGGAGCAGAGTGCAGCGGACTCTGCCTGGCCCAATGCAGAAGATGCTGTGGTCTCACTCCCCAGCAGCAGATTGTTGTCACTAGAGGGATGGCAGGCAGCCTCGCTCCCCAGAGGCGGGTTGTGATTCTGGGAGTGGAGATGGTGGGTCTTGCTCCCCAGCGGATTACATCCCAGCAGGAGGGTGGGGGTGGCCCCTTTTTCCAGCAACGGTGTGCTGCTGAACCCTGTCCCCGAGTTGTGGGGGACGCCTACTGTGGGATTGCTGCGGAGGCTGAGATTTCCAGCTACGGGCCCTCTGGATGCTGGGCAGCTGGCCAAAGTGTACCCCGGCTTGTCTCATATTGTGTAATGCAGGAGGTTCCCCAGGAGATCGCGAATACCGCTGGCAAGCTGCCAAAACCCTACTCCTGTTCAACCGCCTGCCCTGGAGCCCCAATATGCTTGGTGTGGGTGAGTTTGAAGAGGAAGCGCCATCGCGAACCCCTCCATCCGATGGTCCCAAAACAGAGCGGCTACAGCTATGGAGCTCTAAGGCGAATACACCTCACCCGCTGCTGGGCTGTTTGTAATCACTGCTGCTCGGTCCCTGTTCCTGTATCCGGGCGCTCTTTTGACAAGAGTAACCAGGGGACCAGAGCTAGCCAGCAGAACCCAGAAAGTGTTGCTGCTCCAGCGGAATTAACCCCTACAGACCCGCAACGCTAAGAAGAGCCCATGTTGGATATACAAAGGGACTCATGCTGGAGGCGGTGGCAGAGCTGGCGCCGGGATGTCTGGCGGGGCTGGGTTAAGAACCAATGGCCAGCCGGGTTATCAAGATCTTGTCAATGTATATAAGCACTGTTTGTTCCCATTTTAAATACACTCTGATTTACTTTCAACCTACACTTTTTTGTCTCGACTAAGTGATTGGGGAGGGGTACAGGGCTATTCTCACAGAGCCTCAGTATTCTCGGATCCAGGCAGAGACAAGCAGCGGATTGATGCCCTCTTAATAGCGGCATTACAGGCTCCATTCAGCAGATTGGCTGATTCTGAGCAGCCACCTTCACTGCATCCAGGGCAGACACCTCGGCTGGCATGCTACCTCCCAGTGCTCCAACGCAAGGACGCAGTTAATGGTGAATCTACTCCTGCTGAGTAGCGGATTTCGTCACACTACTTGTAACTGTAACTCTTCCTGCAAGCAGCCCATACATGGCACATTGGCTGAAGGTAAACCACAAATGTCAGAGAAACCAGAAAACTTAATTAGGATTGTTCAAAAACAGATGATTTTTTTTTGTTTTGGCTTTAAAAAAAAACAATGGCATTTGGCATGAATAGTGAATCCTACAGCACCATATGTTGTGCTTTTTTGACAGGGAATCACTCTCCATATGTTTTTGCTGATCCCCATTTAGAATTTTTTTTTTTGTAAATTCTTGTCAAAATGTTGCCGTCACTAGTAGGATGACGGAGTGAAAGAGGAGTCCTTGAGCGAAAAAAAAAAAAAATTGTTACATTTTTCTTAAAATTTATATAAACAGAGGGGAACCCCCTGTTCATCCCTATTGTGTACAGTTTGATTGTTTTAAAAGGTTGCCTTTAATACCTTTTCGTGTGGGTAAGAACACCTTTTACGCTATGAAACCATGTGGTCTGCGGCAGCCAATCACATGGCCACAAATGTACCTCAAATTTCCCTCCTCAGCCAGTGATATGCAATGACAGTCACTCGACATTTAGGGATGCTTTTCTTTAAGTCGTATGGTGTTCTGTTTTCTCCTTTTACAGGATGTATTTAGATACCTGTCATCCAATGAAGTGTCTCACTGAAAGCATTATGAAAAATGAGCAAAGCTTCCCCATGCAGTGCAGCAGCATAGACTGCCAGCTTTTAGGGTGCAGGTGAGTCCTCTGTTTTTTAAGGCAGTGTGGTGCCAGCTCCCTTCTTCATGACCATTTATGTTGAGGTAGACTACCCTTGTGCCGTCAGGTGTTTTGTTGCATTCCCACGGAGGCCTGTCTGGGGTTGTTCGATTGACCACAATTTCTTGGGCACGTTATAATTTCATGCAGAAGATCATTGGGATAGAGTGGCCCTGCAACATGTATAACTTATATGCTTCAGGAGGAAAATCTCTTCCCTTATTAGGATTGGTGACATGGGATTCCTTTTTTTTTTTTTTTTTTTTGAATTTCAAAATTTTTATTAACAGTAAACGGCCGCGCAGGGCCACAGCAGGCTAGTCAGCAGGAAATCAACGTAGATAAACATCCCCAAATAGGGGGGTCTCATCGAAATAGAAATCAAAAATTAGTTTGTCTGCAGGAAACATTGCATCATCACAAGGAATTATGTTCACAACGCTATCAAAAAGATGGTAATCCAAATAACAGAGAGAAAAAAAAAAAGGTGGGGGGGTTGTGAAAAATGGCAAAGGCCATTGCCGTGACGCTCCTGGCACGCTCCTGAAGGAGGCCATGGAGGGACAATGTCACGGGGCCCAGGACCCTAAGGGCCAATCATAACGCAAAGTCATGGTGGCGCGCCTCAGGCATCCCAGTAATGCCAGAGAAAAAAAAAAAAGGGGGTGGGGGGAATGGATACACCATCTTCTGCAGTGCAAGCCTTTGAGGAACAACGTGAGAGAGAGGAAAAAGAAAGAAGAAAAAAGAAAAATTAAATAAACATCCCCAGATAGGGGGGGACTCATCAGATAATAGTACACATATATAAGGGTAGGGGGAGGGTCATAGATCAAATACTTAGAAACGTATAAGTTGAGACATCGGGGGTAGAAAATACTCGGCGTAAAGACCAAAACATTGGGTAATCTCAGAGTGGTAGAGTCATTGGGTGCAGTGGAAGAAAGGCAGGGGAAGAGAAAATGAAAAAAGCATCATGGAGGGGATGGTCGTCAGAGTTCAATGTGGTCTTGAAGCAAGCAAATTAACACAGTCAGCCGGTATCCAGCAAAGGAGGCCGGGCCACCACAGGCAGGTACATGCAGGGTCGTCCAGATGTCTCCGTCCCCTCAGGCGTGTAGGCTCGGCCGAGAAAAACCTTGCGGGGTGGAACCGCTTGAAAACTCCGTGCGCACATCCATGTCGTCTTGACCACTAGCTGGTTTTTATGTCTTCGGAAGGGCCGGGCCGATCTGCGATCTCCAGATCTCCTCCGAAAATCCACTCGTTGCCGCCTGCGCCTCCGCGCCTTCCTAGCTGCCAATCGATCGAAGCTGCCAGTCCCCTTCTTTCGGGGGAGCACCTCCGGCCCCCACCCTGCCATTGTAATTCCCATCTGGGGGGGGCGACTGGCAGCCTCAGCGTCTCCAGTAAAAGTCAGAATCATTCCACCGCTCGGCCTCGGATCCGCTCCCGGACTTGGAGGGTCAAGCAGCGGCACAGCCAACGGACCCGGTACAGCAGGCTCCGGCAAAGTTGCATCGTTGTCCTCTGGGACAAGTATGTCCTCTTCTGGCATGCGCGGGTGGGAAGCCGATGGCGTCCCGCAGCCTCCCAGTATGGCCATCATCCGGCGCCAGGTCCCCCCTGTGAGCGGGCTCAGATCGTCTCCCTCCAACAGCACCAAACAGGCCTCTAGGGCCTCGATCGCGGCCATTTTCACTGCGGTGGGGGGAGGGGAAGCGACCCGGTGCCCAAATTCATCAGTCCTCAGCCATCTGTCCCGATCAGTCAGCGGGAGACAGGGGCCCTCCGTCTCCGTAGTTCCCCTCACGGTTCCAGCATGGGAGGTACGTACAGGTGGGCACAGCAAGCGGGTAACCGGCGCCGAAGGGTAGGCCCCAAGATGGCCGCCAGCAGCGACCTCCATCAAGCGAACCGCCCGGGAAGCGGCTGTCTCAGGTCCGGTGGGGGGGTCAGAACGGGCCCCGGACAATACACCCCGATGGCCAGCCACTCAGGGCTTGTAGCATGAATTCTCGGCGTCTATAAAGTGGCATAAAGATCCCTTTAGAGAGAGGACGGGTCGGAGCTCCACAGACATGCGTCCTCTCTCTTCAGCAGCCGGCCACACCCCCGGGATTACTTTTTACCTGCAGCATATAGTTTCTACATACTGCATGGTTGCATTCTTCATGCACTGTCCATATGCATAGACAACATAGGAGTCCTGGAAAACATGGCCAATCAGGCAACCCTTGGACTGTCCAACCTGATGAGTGGGTGAGAGTCAAGAGATGTAAAGGTCAGGCACACCCATATCTGGAACTCTAAAAATCTGGAACACTCCAAAAACCGGAATTTTTTGGAGTCCTTCCAGATTTTAGTAAATCTGGATAAGCGGTGCTCTGGCCACACGATGCTGCTTAGGAGCCTTGGCAAACCATGGTACACGCTGGAGGCCTCTGAGCAGTCCCAGCGCATGACATGCTGCCTGCAGAGCCGGTGCTAGACTATTTTGCGCCCTAGGCAAGACTGACAACTTGCGCCGTTCCCCCCCCTGAAAAAATTAACTGTTGAACACACACACACACACACACACACACTCTCTGTACGCGGGGGAGGACACACACACTCTCTGTACGCGGGGGAGGACACACACACTCTCTGTACGCGGGGGAGGACACACACTCTCTGTACGCGGGGGAGGACACACACACTCTCTGTACGCGGGGGAGGACACACACTCTCTGTACGCGGGGGAGGACACACACTGTGCACAGGAGCCGCACACGGTTGTTCAGTGCCCATCTTACCCCTCCTCTGGTCAGGCCCAGGATCGGTCTGTCCCTCTGTTTTCTCTCGGTGTGCCTTTTCTTTCTTAAATGTCTTTCTCTCTTTCTTCTGTGGTTTTCTTTCAGCTGGTGGCACCTGTACGTCACCATAAGATGTCCACCTTCTGCACAATGTTGCTGGCTGCACAATGAGGAATGGGTACAATAATCGAACCCCATTTGGAGCTGACTTTGCCCATAGGCTACGGTGCGGCGGAGGCGGTTGCATAGTGGGAGCACCGGCCCTGGCTGCCTGGAGTCTTGCTGACTCAAAGCCCACTCCCAGCATGTTTACAGAAGGGAGGTGATTGTGGCTCTTCAGCTGCAATCTCCTTCATATGTGAGAACGGTCCTAGTGAGTGACTTAGGCTAGCGGCACACTAGCAAACATTTTGCGTCCGTCTGATCGTACTGTTTGCCGTCCGTCGTAGCTTTATAAAGGAGTCACTGAAACACAACACACGAAGCACCTGCGCACTTTTTCACGGACGGGCAACGCAAACAGCTACGGACGCGAAAACAGCATCAACGTGAAAAAGCTAAATGGACGCAAAAAAGCCGCCGCCAATGTGCATTTTCCTGTCACCGTGAAGATGTCAGACATGCGCAGTCGTTCCACGTGCAGGAGCTCGACACGCTGCGTGTCCTCTCACCATCACAGCACGCGTTCGATCGGCCATGGATGCAGAGTACCTGATCCAGCTCGTCCAGCAGCATCCCGTGCTGTGGGACACCGCAAATTCCGAGTACAAGGACAAAGTAAAGAAAGGGAACGCATGGACTGAGGTCACCAAAGAGTTGATAGAGGATTATGATTCCATGCCGGAAAGTTTTAAAAAAAACAAAAGTATGTATAAATTTAAGTGGTGTTCATATATATATGGTGTCTCGGTAAACGTGTTAGCCAAGTGCAGGAGACCGAATAATCTAGGACAAATTAAAACTCCGAACTATATACATTTTTAATTTCAAAATTTTCTTAAAACAAAATACACCAAAAAATTATAGCAATTACTATACAAAAAGTACTATACAATACTTTAATTTAGGAAGCTGGTTATTGAGAAAATGAAAACTAAATATTTACATTTAAATTCTGCCCATCTGCCATGGTATCTGACTACTCTCGCTTACAAAATAATCCGCTAATGTGTCTCTATACCTAAAGTTTCTCCTATTTACATTCATAGCAGTGCTATTCACAAAGTCTTCAAATGCAGCAGAAGAGAACGAGTCATCGAGATTATAGCCATCCCGGTCTCGGACGAAATTCTGTAGCACGCAGCAACACTTGACAATGTCAACAGCGAAATTGACATTTACGTTTAATGGTCGATGGAAAATGCGCCATTTGTTAGTAAGGATGCCAAAAGAACATTCCACATAGCGCCTAGCTCTTGACAATCCATAGTTAAACACCCGCTTCTTCTCGCTTAACTGTGTTCCTGAATATGGTCGCAGTAAGTTAGAGGACAGTCCAAACGCCTCGTCCCCCACAAAGGCAAATGGCACAGCAATGTCGGTGCCCGGTAATTTTTGTGGCTTTGGTATACTCCGGCTCCTGCTCTGAATTTTGGTCCACAGGGTTGAATTACGAAAAACCGTTGAGTCTGAGTCTTTGCCATACGATCCAATGTCGACTTATGTGAATCTGTAGCTAGCGTCAGCTACTGCCATCAGACCAATAGAAAAAAAGTGTTTGTAAATCATATATAATGATCCACTTCACTGTGGCTTGATAACGCGGATGTGTTTTCCGTCCACTGCTCCAATGCAGTTCGGGAAATCTGCTCTTTCTAGAAATCCATGAGATATATGGGCCCATGGTTCCTCGGTTGGCGTTGGTATACATTCTTCTTTCATGGTGTTCCAAATTGTTTTACACACTTTCCAAATCAGAATACCTGCAGTTGATCTGCCGATACGAAACAAGTAATGTATGTCCTGTAAACTGCAGCCACATGCAAGATACCTGGCAAAAAAAGAAAGGTTTAGGGTTATAAGTGCATTTATTAACTTTGTCATTCTTTTTGTTTATTAGTAAAGTCAGTAATGGTTAAGTGGCGCACCTTGAGGGATAATTACGTACGCAGCCTAAGGAAGCAGGAGGAAGGCTCATGATCAGGGTCGGGAGCAGAGAAGACCCGAAAATACATTTATGCTGATCAACAATATCCTTCATTAAAAAAAGTTTAGAGCCAAGACCCACAGAAAGCAGCATCCAGGCTATACAATCAAGCTGCTCAGAATCAGGAGAGCCAACACCCTCAGCCTCAACAGAAGAGGGAGCAACCCAAGCCATCCACTCCACGCCAAATAGCACCATTAATGTCTACACAGAAGTCTCAGAAGACGACCTACAGATCATCCCTGAAGAAGGAGATGAAGCCACCCTGTTTCGCGAATCTGGTGAAGGAAAAAAAACCCAAAACAGACGCAAAAGGGGAGCAGGTAATGTGGAGGAAGCTCTCATAAAATTCATGGAGTCGCACCAGCCTCAGAAATCGATGGCGGAAGAAGATGATGATGTTGCATTTCTGTATTCGCTTATACCTATGATGAAAAAATTATCATCACCACAGAATGCTAGTTTTCGAATCCAGACCATCCAAACACTGGATAGAATGCTTCATCAACCACCGAACCCTGCAATGTCACATACTACAGCAGCGCAATCGCAGACATCAACTTGTAGTGGATACTACGGTAGATTCTTGGAAGCACCAATGCACACCGATATGGCAGACTATGAAAATTTGTAGTCGGTTTCTGTTCTTTTGTTAATATAGCCTATTCCCAAATATTTTTTTTTAGTTTACTTTGTGATAAAAGGTTACAAATGTAGGACTTAAAATTTGTTGTTTATTAAAAAAAAAAATCTTTTAACCCCTTCGCTGCGGAGGACGCGCTCAGCGCGTCCACCCGCAGGTAACGTTCCTTGCGGAGGACGCGCTGAGCGCGTCCTCCCTTTGGGGCCAGCGATTGGCCGGGTTCCGGACGATCGCTGTGCCCCCCGGTGCGGGCTGACATCCTCGATGTCAGCCCAGCACCTGGAACCGCCTCCGGGCTAATTAGATGTCATCGCGGCGGTGCGATGACATCTAATTCAGGCGCCCCTCCCGCATGTGCGGAGGAGGTGCCTGAAAGGGAGCGGGGAGGTCCTTCGGACCTCCCTCCCGATCGCCGGCATTGCGGGGGTTAATCCAGGCACCGTTTGGAAGGGCACAGCCTGCCCTTCCTAACGGTACCTGGAATTAACCCCATGGGGGCTGGATCACGAATCGGCACCGAAAAGCGCCGGTTCGTGATCCTTTCCCGGAGCTGGCCGACATCTTGGATGTCGGCCAAGCTTCCGGGAATGCCCCCTGAGGACTGGCGTCATCTGCATAGCACGATGACGCCAGTCCTGGAGTTAACCCCTAACTGCCACCAATGGTGGAGATAGGGGGTTCATGGGGTAAATCTCCATGTATCTTTCCTGGTAAAATCCTTTATAAATAAATAAATTCTCTGGCCATCTATTGCATTCAAAGACTTCCGTGAATTGTAGGCAATAGACATGGGGGGGGGGGCAGAGTTTGATATCCCTGTCCTTAAAGGTTACATTATTAAAATGTGACTCAATAATAAAAAAGTTCCCTTTAATAAAAAGGTATGTTAAAAAATAATCTTTAGTCATTGAAAAAATATTTTTTTCTAAAAAATAATAAATGGTCTTAAAAAATAAAAAGGGCAAATATAATGGGTAAATTTAAATTATTTAAACTTGTCGAATTGAAACACCAAAAACATACAGGGTTATTCAAAGAGAGGTGAAAAGTAGGAGAATGACTGGAGAATGGAAAATTCTAGGTCAAAATAGTCGATTTGGAAAGTGAGATGAATGGGAGAATTTTTCTGGGTGGATATTATGACCTAGAATTTTCCATTCTCCAGTCATTCTCCTGCTTTTCACCTCCTCTTTGAATAACCCTGCAGGTCATTTTGTTGACATTTCAGTGTAGTTTAGCATTCTGTGAATAGACAAATTAGTTAATTCTCAATGGGGCAAATTCGCTGCCGCTGAATTGCGGCGAAATGCACCCTAGTTTGCTGTCAATTTGCCCATAGTTGGTTGACAGCTTTTTGAATATAAACTGCTAAGGCTAGGGTCAGGCGAACGCATTTTTCGCGTCGTCTGTGAAAAAGTGCATTTGAACGAATGGACGTATTTTTTCACGGAATACGTGATCGCGGTCATACGATGCGCATTTCCGTCCGTGATTTTGTACGGATCGTCAATAAAACACTTTTTGCATCTGGACGTTATGTTGGCCGGACATTAGCAGCGTCTGACATCTCCTAATCACGCACACACGCCGCTAGCGGACGCAGCGCACTCTGTACATCAGTACTAGCGGTATCACATTCTCGAAAAAAATGCGTTCGCCACCTGCGTTGTGCAATGTACTTCGTATATTGCCCGTCATTTGCTGCTACTACGGCTGTGATAAAGTGCGGCTGCACGTGCGTTCGCACTGCGTTCGTCGGTCTGACCCCAGTCTAATTCGGTGCAGGATGTTAGTGAATGACTCCCTTGCGTCATTTTATTTTTAGTTCTTCATTGCCAAAACTAATGAGATAAAATAAATATTTTCAGTTCTGGTAAAGTGTAATTTGTGGGGGTATAAACAGCTATGCCATATGTTTCCTACAGTGAAGCAGCAATGGCTGAAACCAGTGATTTGCGCCGCTGTGTGTGAGCGCCTCCCTCAAGACATGAGCCAAGGACAGATCTAACAGCGCCACCAGCCGGCAGCTCAGCAAGAGGTCACCTTTTGTGGACCACTGCGCATCCTCCGATTTACCTCCCGCCTTTCAAAGGACCCTCGCTGCGAGGGGCTGTCTGCGTTCCGCCTGTTTAGATCAACTGGGAGAGCTGCATGCCTCTTCGGTGCCTTTCCGCTATAGACGCATCCCCGCCCTCCATTACCGAGACATACGGACAGACAGGAACGGAGAGAGAATTCTTGTTTTCGCTTCAGAAGAGGCCAGTGCCCGGCCAAGGGAGGCCCGCGGGGGGCGCGGCCTAGGCGTGGACTATGGGAGGGGCTAGTAGCTGACAGGCTCTGTGTCTCCTTCACTTCGCCCTCCAGCTTCGCGCACCGGACAGAGCAGGCCGCGGATCGCCCAGCACAGGTAACGCAGAGCTCTCCGCCCGCCCGGGGCCACGTGCAGCTCCGGGGAGGGGAGTCTGGGGCTGTGTGGCATCTTGCAGGCCGGCGTCTGGGCTTCTGATCCGCGTGTAGGAGGGATGAGCGAGGCCTTGGCTCTGCGGAGCTGGACAGGGAGCCATGTGACTCCCCTGCAGCGTGTGAGTGCAGCCATAGAGAGCAGAGCCGGGTGTCAGCGCGCATTGTGTAACACACTGCATCCAGTATGGGAGAATGTGTCTGCCTTGTATGAGCATATGTGAGGGAATACATTGAATCTGCCTTCATATGTAGTCACGTGGCCTGCACATCCTGCAGCTGTGTTACTCTTATGCAGCTTTGCAGTGACTGTGTGTGAGGGAGACCACTGTATTGTGTGTAAATCATTATTATTGTTTCACTAATTCAGTGGAAAATCTTGCATGAAAATCCAATCTTTACCATTTTAATCTTCTAATAACTTTAGAAATGTTATCTTCTTGATTTTGCAAATAAGAAATGTTTAAATGTCATTTTATTTTTGCTTAATTATGGTTACTCTGGGTGTACCTGATTTGCATCTGTTGAAATCTGTAAAAAGAGAATGTGTATTTAATGTACACACTGTCTCCCAAAGCCTGCACAAATCCACCACATGGACACACAGAGGTCAAACATGCCAGGATTCAATCGAACCCTTTCCAGTTAAAAAAATAACTGAAATCTGCAGATTTCCCCCTCACATTGTGCGGCTGAGCCTCCTATATGGATGATTTTACTCGTACTTTGTGTCCCCTGGTGTTACAACGTGCAGATTTCATTCAATATCTCCAGTTACAGGGCGGCCTTGTCACTCCTATACGCAGGTCTAGAAACCCATGTATAAGAGCAGGATCCCACTGCTTCACCAATACAGCTCAGTTTTAATGTGTCCATCCCGTTTCCATGGTATATGGATCCGGGCTGGACGCTTCCAATACAAAGTCTTATTCATTCGTCTCAATACTAGAGCTGAATAAAATCCTAATTCTGGTTTAGGCGCAGACAGAAAGCGTGCATTGATGGTGGTGTATGTCCGCACTGTCTTGATGGACATCAGGTTGTGTTTCTATGCCTTGCATCTGTCACATTTTAGGTTTTATACTCCATTTGTTGCTTGGTCTGGCAGGGCACGGTCCAAGGTCACCTTCTGCAGCCCCTGTCACCTTGTGCTGACCCCGGCTATTCAAGGACGCTGTCAGTGATGGGGCAGGTTGACATTCCACCCCTGGAGTGACGCCTAGTAGATGTGAATTGTGTGATCTAGGAGTGCAGGCAACCGGAAGGGCATGTCAGAACCTAACTGTACCTGCAGGGCCACATTCTTGCTGGGGGTGGCTGTGGTGCTGCTCCCTACCTTTCTTTGTGCCTGGAGGAACAGTCGTCCTCCCTGACTTCCTGCAGTGGCATTTCCTGAATGGTCAGAGCCATATGAGCAGCTTCATTCAGTTTCCCTTTTGTTCCTGGTTGAACCGGCTTTAATTTCCCTTGAAGGGTCTCTGCTGCTTCCAAGATGTCTGCCCGCTCCCCCCTCCCGTCCATCAGTGCTATAAATAGATATTAACATGTGGCTGGGCTTTTTTTTTTTTCTTCATTTTGACCTTAACCCCAGCAGACCCTCTGAAGTTCCCATGACACCGCTGACCTTTTATGTTCGAATACAAGATTGAGAGGAAATGTAATGGTTTTTCGGATGTTGATACTCTGTTTACACACGTTTTCTCACACTGCAGATTGTCATTGTCTCACCTCGGGTGATTTTCTATTTCTCAATACAGCAATCTAATAAATCCTTGCTTTTATACTCTATACATTTATTATTACCGTAATCCTAGAACTCTGACAGTTTGTGCAGTGCTTTATAATATGGTTGCGGAACACTTTGACAGCTCACCTTTAGGCGGGGTTCACACCTGCATGTTCTTCAAACGTGCGGTTTTTTTTTTATGCGCATACGAAAAACGCCCATTTCAGCACGTTCGCGGCTATGTCTATGGCCGCGAACGCGCTGCTATGCGCACCAAAAGAAGCTCCCGGACTTCTTTGGGCGCAGGACGTTTTAAAGTGCGGTCCTGCGTGCTTTAAAACGCCCATGTGTGAACGGGTCCCATTGAAGAGCATGGGATTTCCCCGTCCATGCGTTTTTTTTTAAAGCGCGCAGGAACGTGCTTTAAAACATATAGGTGTGAATGGGGCCTTAAAGGCCTGTCCTGCAGAATGTGTCTGTTGAAATGCTTTTAAAACTGTACAGGGAAATTAAGTTACTGGTTAGTGTTTGTCCGTCCAGATGTGCAGATTTCCCAATCAAGTATTGCAATAATCCGTTTTAGTAGAATATCTCCATAGATGCTGCTGGTTCCTTTTTTGGACCCGGTGACAGTTAGTCTTGGCCTGAGGATACCGCAGGGGGTGGGGGTTTCTTAGGCTAGGCTTGTGTATTGACGGAGGAATAGGTAAGGTAAAGGATGGATGGAGTCTCGTGATGATGTTCCTCACATACCCTGAGGTTAATCTGTTGGTTTTCCTGCTGCTGCTGCTTTAATGTCCTTCTGTGCAATCGGTATGAAGTCAGTCTGCACCTTGCATACACTGTATCTTACTCCTGACATCCAGCTGGTGATCTTTTTTTTTCCTGCGTGGAGATTATATTGCCATGTGACTGGCGTGAACATTCTGAGCATGTGCCCATTAAGACAATGCGTTTCTGTTCAGTCTCTGGACGTTGCTTCGGTGAATGGAGCTCATGGGATGATCCGAACCTCATTCTGACACTTCTCATTAAGTTTGAAGAAGCGTGCGTTCTCCTGGAAAAACTTACTGGCTGCAGATTCGCCGACCAAAGAATGTCACTGCGTGGAAAAGCCGGTTACACACTTACTGTCTGAAAGCGTGTGACTGAATCTCTGGAGGTTTTGTATCGCACTGGTTTGAAATGCAGACCATGGATTCAGAAAAACCAACCCCAATATTTGAGTTCCTGGTCCACGATGCAAAGATCTAGTAATAATGTTAGCAGCCATACTCCCCATTGTTCACCTCCTTTTGTGCAAGGTGACAAGTAGAATCTGTCATCCACACCTCCTGATTAAGGTCTTTTTATGAAGTCTATATGCTCTGCAGGTCTTATGCGGTCACTGTGTTTAGGCTCCATGGCTGTCATGCCCGTAGAAAAATAATATACAGACTTGGCTGGGGTCAGTCACGCTATGCACCCATACTGACGTGCCTCCCGGTGTCTGTCAGTGCTGTGACGCTTCGGGGCCGGCCACATGCTGTAGCGTGCACTCAAATTGCTGGTGTGCTGCAGCCATTCTGAAAGCCTCCCCGTTGAAGCGGTACGGCGCACGTTAGGGTTTGCAAAGTGCGATCCTCCATAGGAGCCTTGCAGCGCTGAGCGCACTAACTGCACTCAGCGAGGTGGCCAGACAGGTGTCAGAGTGGAAGGAACGTCAGCTCTCATGGACGTCCCTTCCGCTCTGCAAAACACTGGTCTGACCCCGGCCTATAGTGCATATAGTGACTGGAACTCCATGCATCACCTGCAAAGTCAATAGGTACAGCCTGTGGTGTATTGCTCTTTAATATAGGACTCTTTGGTAGCCGTAGTTAGGACTTGAGAAAAGTGTGTTGGATATAGTGCTCCTATTGCAGCCCAAGTCATGGTTACTTTATGAGCTCGACCTGCATGTTTATTCTCTCATAAAAGGCATTCAGGTGGCGCGCACACACACAGTGTAACTCCATTTGCAGGGGGCGTGTCACATGACCCGGGCATCATCCTGTCTCCTGGTTAATGCATGCTGACACTCCTAGTGTGTGACGTAAGCTTGGTGTAATGTAACCCTGGGGGCACAACAAGGGAGAGGCCTCAGACCAAGCATGCGTTGCATATCCCTCTAATCCGCCTCTAGTGGGATAATTTACTCCGTTCACAGCAGACTTGCTCATTCTGCCGTCACACAGCAAATACCCGCTGTGTACCGGAGGTGCACTCATGGCACGGTGTTTGAAAATCACTGAGTTCGATGATACCTGCTTAACGCGCCGGTGTAGTAATGCTGGAGCTGCCGCTTGAATGATTTCTAAGACTTCTCAGGCCACAGAGGTTTTCTAATACTCGCCACTTTTGGTTTCGTCAAACGTTACCCTGAATTCCTTCTAGCTTGATCTGTCTTTCTGTTTTTTGGCTTTATATTCACTCCTAATAAACAGCCGCCACACCTATTTATCCGCACAGCCTGTGACTTGGATTAATCACCATTGGAAATACTGAGCAATGAGTTTAAGGATTTTTTGCTAGAGTTATGTCAGCGACTGTGCTGTGGTGTTTTTTTTGTTCTATGGATGATAGAAAAACAAAGCCCTACCCATACTACATGTGTGTCTTTACTTTGCTGTATGTGGGTAAGTTGGTCAGATGAAAGCATGCTCTGCGTCCGTGCACAGCGGAGGTACTTTCTGACTGACGACAAGGTAGTGGCCACACAGTCCGTTTTTGTGACTGATTTTTTTTGACTGATGTAGATGGGAAATAAAATGAATATGAAAAACCATTTTGTCCGTCAAATGCAGTCCGTCTGACTGCGTTCCATCACTCACACACAAAGCTATGCGGACGTGGCGCATTCCGCACATCCGTTCTAGTGGTTTTATGTTCGTGCCTAACTTGCCTCCGTTTGCCGCGTCCGTACTTCTGTGCGCACGTACTTCGTCTGTGGTTTTTCTATTGATCATAATTGTATGCTACCACGAACTTTAAGGCTGGCGGCACACGAGCGTTTTGAGAGAAAGGAAGGAAGGAACGTCTGTGAAAGTGGGCGTTCCTTCCACTCTGTGCTCAGCGTACAAAGCGCAATCCTCCTATGGAGAATCGTGCTTTGTATCCTGTCAGCGTCCGTTTAGCTTTTTGACGGAGGGCTTATTCACGTCCGGTGGATGGCCTTTCCTGTCAAAAAACGCACGGACGTGTGGGCGCACATGAGCCGTAAATACACTCGTGTGGCAAAACGGACGTGATCACTGCGCTCGTCTGACCCAAGCCTAATTCTAAGCCGGGGACATCTGGACCCTCAGTGAAGAATCCAATTATTACATGGTATCTTGTAATTGCCAATAAACTGAAGCTGGATCTTGCGCAGAATAAATTTAGGGGGGGGGTTAAATTTGGCTTGATGTGTATCATTTGATAGTTCCCATGGGAATAGGGCCTTCACGTCCTCCTGTATCTGCTGGCAGGAATACTGACCTGCCTCCTGTATGTATTGTAGAATTGTCCTGCCTTTACCCTTACACCTTGTACAGCGATGCAGAATGTGTTGGTGCTTAATAAATAAGAACCCTAAACCGCTCTGAGTTGTTTTGATTTTACAATCTAATCTCCTGTCGTTTCCTCTTCATATTGACACTTTTAGTAAGGTCTGTGTAATGTGAGAGCGCAGCGTTCTGTGGATCCCTATGGAGCTGTGCGTTCTGATGATTTTATTGCATTTGGCCGAAGCGTGCTGGAGCCGGCGCTGCTTTTATATACCCGTGCCTGCCGTGCTGCTCACCCCCCCCCCCCCCACCACACATAAACATTTCTATATACGGGTGACGGTATGAAAAACCGTTTCTTGCAGGGAAGTTGCTCATCAATGTTTTCAGTCTCCTTCATTTCTGGCATTCCTTCCACGGGACTCCAAATCCGTTCCTGTTCCAGGTATAAGCAGCACACACTGCCTCCTATACCGTACATCCAGAGTGAGTTGAAGCTCAATAAGTGTTTCATAAGTATTCATACGTTTGTCATAGGTTAAAACTCGCTCTCCATCTGGCCTAGAGGTTTGTCTGGTCGGTTCAGGAGAGACGGTCTATGTTTTGCCTTCTGATGGCCATGTGTCTGGAATCCGCGTGACCTCTTGGGGGGGGGGTCCCTCTGCATAGGGCCAGGCTTTCGTTTTTGAGGTGCTCGAGGCAATGTTAACATTCTTTTTATTTTAGTACAACTCTGCAATTCTAATTACTCTGTTAAAACCTTTTTCCCTTTTTAACCCACAGAAACAATGGCTGTACCTCCATCTTACGCTGATCTTGGCAAATCCGCCAAAGACATCTTCAACAAAGGATTTGGTGAGTGTCACGGAAGGTATACTGACAGCATACATCATTCACTGACATGTCAGGTGGTGCTATTAATATTGACTCTTTTTCGGCGCACTGTACAAGGGCAAAGCTATTTCAGGGTTTGTGTGGCTTTTACAAATAGCGCAGCGTATTCATTTAGGAGACTAAAGTGTCTATTCGTTAAGCGTTTCACTTCGGCGATTCCACTTTGCTGACAGTATGGTGAATTCACTGGACGGTCACCGTAGTGCGCCGAAGATGGAGTCTCCAAAGCCTCACGAAAAAGTTGAACATTGCCACAGAGGCCTTGACAAACTGCAAAAAAAAACAAAAATCAGAACTCTCCTAATTGTTTAAAACAATAAAAGTGACTTTAAATGGATCTAATAGTTTTTTTGTATTTTTTTTTGGGGGGGGGATATGTCTTTTAAATAAATTTGGACATGAATTTCGTCAAACAAAAAGGGTTTTTGCTGAAAAAATAGTTTTTTTTTTAAATTTATTTATTTAAAGAAAAATGCTTTTTTTTTTCTACATTGAATCCTATGGATTAGCCAGTTTAAACTTGTTAAACTGAAACACCAAAAATAGGGCATTTAACCAACACTTCGGTGCAGTTCATTCTTTGAATAGATGAACCATTACCTCTCTGGGTCAATTTCACTGCCGCTAATCACCAAATTGCAACGTACTTGCCGTTTATTCACCTGTATTTGGTGAATTTACAGTTTAGTGAATGGAATAACTGCCTGACGTTTCACAGAATAGTGAAATTCACTGTTCAGTGCTTGGTGACCTGTGTCTCAATGTGGGTGTTTTTGGACTTTGATGGCACACAGGGCTTTGTGTAGAGACCAAGCAACAAGGATTGTACCACAGTGGACATCTGTCTGAAATGCACTGTGTGCCAGATAAGCTTAGAGAGCCTGCATGCGCCAAGTTCACTTTCCCTGCGATCTCCCATTATGGGACGGACATCGAATTAGTCTCGAACATCAATGAAGTATGTCATGCCTCGACTAAATATCGCCTCCTGCTCGGGGTTGCTGCCATGATGCCTCTTCATTGGGGATCCTTGCACGATTGACTCTCAGCGGACTCTGCAGACAGTGTGCTTGGTTGGCATGAGGAGTGAGTGGAGGGCTGCCCTTTTAGGGTGGCTCTTCCAATCACAGCTGTCACTCACCGCAGCATCATGCTACCAGAAATGATTGACAGCAAAATTGTAACAGGGAGCTATTCACAATTTTCCTGTGTTCACAAAAACCCTAACACGCGCACACACATACGGAAAGGGATTCGAAATGAGCCAAACCAATGTTGGACATGAGAAGCGCTCTTTGATTTACCCCTCAATTTGTGTAGTAACTTCCAGTCTGGGAGCAGAATAGATCACAATGTTTGCTCTCACTGCTGAACATCTGACAAGTGGCATTCTGAAAATGCAAATTGGGGGGGGGGGCTTTTTTTTGCAATTGGGAAAGAAAACTCAAGCTCCTACACTTAAATTACTGAACCGGCTGGGTGGAGTAGAGGTAACATCACTGCTCTGCGTGGAGAGAGCCTGTGGAGACATGGGTTAGATTCCAGCAAGAGCACCTCTCCAGTAAGTGTCCTTGGGCAAGACACCTAATGGTACATACTCGCCACCCAGGAGGAAACTTGAAAACGAGAGAAATCTCAATGTATCCTTCCTGCTAAAATCCTTTCTCAAAAGGTCTATTCAGAAAGCACCAAAATTGCGTGCACTTCCAGTGATTCCATTTCACTGAAAATACTGAATTCGCTGCTTGGTGAATCGTCACCGTATTTTGCCAGGATGGGAGTTACCAAAGCAGTTATCAGACAACACTAAAAAGACACATTGTGCTAATAACTGCTGTATTGGCATCGCGAATTCCCCCGAAATGGGAAAAAAAGACGTCTCCTAATAGGAGTTTAAATCAATGTGTTTAAATAACAAAAAAACGTATTTTCAACCGTGAATTCCACCTTTCGGTGCAATTTGTCTATTCACTAATACAGGCGAATTGACAGCAAAATATGGTGCAATTTGGCACCACCAAAATTGTCCATAGACTATTTGTGTCTTCTATTCAAGGAAATCTGAATTGCACCAAAATGCCCTGATCGTCAGTGTTTCTATTGGACAGGCTTAAACATGTGAATCGCATAGGTTTCAATGAAGAAAAAATTAAGATATTAAAGATCTTTTTGTATTTAAGAGGACCAGTTTTATTTTTCAAAAGTCCTTTTTTTAATTTTTTTCTATTTTGTAGGACTAGAGCTGTGCGAGTCTAACCTGCTTCTAGGAGCCGGCTAACGTTTTTGAATAAAGCTTTACTTGGTGACATTGTACAGCTGAGGGCTTGGAAAGTCCTGGAGTCAGGTGGTAGCCACTTGCTCCTGTTTTTTGGAATTCTTTTGTTTCAGACACATGGGTAGTTCTTTTCAAAAATATTGCCTTTTTAGAGACCTCCTGCTGGGGCCCAAAATCAAACATATTGTGTATTGGCTTGTCTTTTTTTCCTTTTGTGTAAAAATAAATTACTCTTCTGTCCCTTTTGACTTTGTCTGGACCAGTGTAGCACCTGAGCTAGTTTGCAGCTGTTCACCACAGTAAATATTTATACTACAGAGTCACTAACCCCCACAGTCTGACCTCTTGTCTATAAAATTAAAGGTATATTTCTTGATACAAAGTAAATTACATTATATACATTGGTTCATCTTTGATAATGCTGGTAGAAATATGAAGGGGGAGACCTGTGTCCTGCTTGATTGTAGAAAATAACAACAAATGGCCAACTCCTAGAAAGACCCAACTAATACAGACTGTATATCAATGTTCAATCAAATCATCCAATAGTATTTATTTTGAATGTTTTCTTGTAGGAATCTAATTGGATCCATCTGTTCTTATTTTTGGCAGGCACCTTAAAATGTATTCGTATGCTTTGCCCATAGCTACGAACTATTCTTCATCCTTTTAAAGCATTCCCGTCATGCCCTTTGCTTGTCTCCAATAGGCTGGCTTATCTGATATCACCTGACAGATGAACCTTGGCGGCTCTGATTGCTCTGCCAATTGCTAAGCTGGTGGTGCTTTGCAGGTAAGCATGACAGGAGCACTTTAAAATGTAAGTGGTCAGTGTTGGGCAGACTTCATCCAGAAGGCCAGATGTTGACCACTTACATTTCAAGCGCTAATGGATGATATCGGATAAGCCAGTCTATTGGAGACTAGCAATGGCAGCGCCCAGCACTGTATGAAGGGAGCGCTCTAAATGTAAGTGGTCAGTCAGGCCTGGTTCACACCTGGGCATTTTACAACGCGTTCCTATGTGCTGTAAAACGCTCAAACACTGAAATCCCATTATTTCCTATGGGCATGGTTCACACCTGGGCGATTTACAGCACGTAGGAACGCGTTGTAAAACTCCCTACGCCCAAAGAAGTACAGGAGCTTCTTTGTGGCGTATTACAGCAGGTTTGTGGCCATAGACTTCAACGAGAAAGCGCAGAAATGGGTGTTTGCGTCATTATGAACGCGCATTCTGCACATGGCAACAGGCACGAAGTCTTTGACAACGGTGTCCAATGAAAATCAAAAAACGCGCGTACGACGCGTGTTTCTAATTGTCAAAAAGCCAGGTAATGGGCTCATAAAACGCCTGACAAAAACGCATGTAAAACGTGCATATGATACGCTCAGGTGTGAACCCAGCCTCTGTGTCTGACCTTCTGGATGATGTCTGCCTTAGTAGCCAGTTTGGGCATAATACACTAACCTTGTTCTACTTGAAAGTACAGATCTCATATATTACATGTTTTATAGAAAGTACAATTTTTATTTTTCCTCCAAATACAATGCAGGACAAGCCTAGAAAGCAAAAGAATGAGCAAGTAAAATTGCCAGAAGTAGATAATGAATTGTGTGCTACATTGTATGGTCAATGTTGTTGTAGGACGAGTGCCCAGGCCTAAAATGAGCACGTTTACAATTTTCGTGACAATTTCTAGATATAAAGTACAGTTTCATTACCTGCTTGTGAGTGTATTTATATTTTCCTTCTCTTTGCATCAGGTTTTGGTCTAGTGAAACTTGACGTGAAGACAAAGTCTGCAAGTGGAGTGGTAAGCGTGTGGTTCATCCAGTTTCTTTTTATTCTGAATTGTTGCTTGTGACGGAAAGACCTTTTAATAAATGACCATCTGTAAATCTATTATAAAAACACTGGGTGACAATTAAGCATTTTAAGTTTTCAGATTTTAGTTTTAGTTCATTGAAATGAAAACCGGAAAACCCTACAGCTGTGTTTGAGCCTCGGCACTACATGTTCAATGATGGCTAGCCAGCCACAAGCCTGTTGCATCATGGGACATGTAGTTTCAAAACATCTGGTGTGCAGACTCTAGGTTCACAATCCCTGCCCTAGGATGTGATCTCAAATGTGAGATACGGCCTGGAAGCTGGAGATTTTTTATTTTTTTTTGCCAGGTACTTTGTATGTCTAGCTGAACATAGACTTTGCTAATAGTGCGTTTTCCCAGCAGTATTGGAAAAAGATCTAATAACGAACAGACCTAAAAGCCAAAACAATTTTTGATGGCCATCTAGTGTGGCAGCTTGGTAAGAAATGTCACGTTTCATTGTCGTCCCGTCCCCCCCCCTCTGCTACACTCATAGGCGTCTGTAGGGGGGGGGGAGCGTGATTACCCCCCCCCCCCCCCTGAATTCAGCTTCCACCTTCCCCACACATATTCTGATGATGTTTCTCTGGCCCCATACATCGAACGTGGTCGTGTTTTTTTTTTTTTTTTTTTTTTTTTTTGTGGTGTCACTGTAAAGGGCAGAGTCCGGCTTTTCCAATGATATACAATATGACCATATTCATCATAAAGTAGAGGTAACCTCACTGCTCTGCATGGAGAGAGCCTGTGGAGACATGGGTTCGATCCCGACGAGCATCTCTCCAGTAAGTGTCCTTGGAAGACCCCTAACGGTACATACTAGCCACTCAGGACATACTTGGAAACGAGAGAAATCTCAATGTATCCTTCCTGGTAAAATCCTTTTAAAAAAAAAATAGACAAAATCATAAATAACAAAATAAAACTTTTTTTTTTTTTCACGGTGAAAATGGCTCAGCAGTGACAGGGTTAATGGTCAGATTATAACATTGTGTATTACTTTCATTTTTGCCTTGGTTTAGTTGTATATTAAGGGGTAATGGGCAGGCTTCATTCCTCGCAGTATACATTTTATTTTTTTCAATCGGTAGGCTACATGTCTGAATACATTTCATGTTTTCACCTGATTACTGGCATTTTAGGGGTTAATGGGTAGGCTAAATGCCCCACAGTCTATTCGTGTAATGTTTTCTCTTAATGGCATTTTAGGGGTTAATGAGTAGGCTACATGACTCAGTCTCTTCATTTCATATTCTCCATTAATGGTAGGCTACATGGGGTTAATGGGTAGGCTACATGCCACACTTTTATTTTGTTTCCCTGCTTCAATGACGTTTTAGGGGTTATTATGGAAGTTAAACTAAAGGGTCTATTCATATTTAGATCCATTGCTTTGTCACAATTTGGAATCAATTTTGCCGAAAATATTTAGCGAATGGTCACTGTAACTTGCGAATTGGAGTCGCTGAAGCAGTTATCGGACATTAGCAAAATTTCTGCAAATAAAATGTTGAATTTCTGTACCAGGTTAGTAAAACAAAAGGGTATAATCATGTCACATTACTCTCAGATTATGGAAAAATATATATATTTATCCCCCCCCCCCCCTCCGTTTTGTCTCTTATGAGCCCCCTCTATATATTGCTCCTAGAGTCGCCACTGGCTACACTGCACCTGCAAGAGAAATTCTAGTTTACCTAATATTTTATGTAATGTGGAGTTTTACAAATTCAGAGTAACTATGACTTTCAATGATACAAACCCCTCGCTTTAATTCATTTCTATTGCTTTGTACATTTTAATGTTTGTGCAATTATTGCTGGTCTGTGTTGGCGTAATTATTATTGACATGGCTTGGTTTGCAAACTTTTTTATGTCATTAAGTAACTTTGCATATTGAGTCTTGGTTACGTTCATAGTATTTATGTGTTTGGAATTTCATGTATTTCAATAGAACTTTCAAGTTTTGTAATAGAAGCTGTACTGGTGCTACGGCTACAAATACATCACCTGAGCTGTGTGATCTGGGGATGAGCTGCATCAGTGAATTAATGTTTGATGCTCTGACTCTGCAAGAAAAAATCAGTTACTAGTGACCTCACTGTATTTTGTGAAGCAGAAATTTTGTCCCAAATCATTTTATGTCTGACCTAATTCATTACAAAATGCCATCATGGACCATGTGTGCCAAATGTGCCATGGGACCAATATGAGGACGCCAGGCCAACAGTTTCTAAATGTCAACGCTTGTATTGTAGTCCAGTTAACATGATGTCTTTGTCATGGTGTCTCATATTAAAGAGTAAAAGGTTAAAATAATGCATGTGAAGCACTGTGCTCATTTATTTACTTGCTCTTGGAGATACCAGCGATGAGGAAGTGATATTTTCTTTGTACATAGTTGCAGAATAATATAAGAATATGCATTGGTCCTGTGGTTTGAGCCATACCTTGGCCGGCACTTACAATGCTAGGGGGTGTCCTCACTTAAATCACCAGTGCGTGGGTTTGTCAATCTAATAGAATTTTTAACTTTGTTCTGGTCACTAACTTTTTTTTTTTTTCACGGTGAAAATGGCTCAGCAGTGACAGGGTTAATGGTCAGATTATAACATTGTGTATTACTTTCATTTTTGCCTTGGTTTAGTTGTATATTAAGGGGTAATGGGCAGGCTTCATTCCTCGCAGTATACATTTTATTTTTTTCAATCGGTAGGCTACATGTCTGAATACATTTCATGTTTTCACCTGATTACTGGCATTTTAGGGGTTAATGGGTAGGCTAAATGCCCCACAGTCTATTCGTGTAATGTTTTCTCTTAATGGCATTTTAGGGGTTAATGAGTAGGCTACATGACTCAGTCTCTTCATTTCATATTCTCCATTAATGGTAGGCTACATGGGGTTAATGGGTAGGCTACATGCCACACTTTTATTTTGTTTCCCTGCTTCAATGACGTTTTAGGGGTTATTATGGAAGTTAAACTAAAGGGTCTATTCATATTTAGATCCATTGCTTTGTCACAATTTGGAATCAATTTTGCCGAAAATATTTAGCGAATGGTCACTGTAACTTGCGAATTGGAGTCGCTGAAGCAGTTATCGGACATTAGCAAAATTTCTGCAAATAAAATGTTGAATTTCTGTACCAGGTTAGTAAAACAAAAGGGTATAATCATGTCACATTACTCTCAGATTATGGAAAAATATATATATTTATCCCCCCCCCCTCCGTTTTGTCTCTTATGAGCCCCCTCTATATATTGCTCCTAGAGTCGCCACTGGCTACACTGCACCTGCAAGAGAAATTCTAGTTTACCTAATATTTTATGTAATGTGGAGTTTTACAAATTCAGAGTAACTATGACTTTCAATGATACAAACCCCTCGCTTTAATTCATTTCTATTGCTTTGTACATTTTAATGTTTGTGCAATTATTGCTGGTCTGTGTTGGCGTAATTATTATTGACATGGCTTGGTTTGCAAACTTTTTTATGTCATTAAGTAACTTTGCATATTGAGTCTTGGTTACGTTCATAGTATTTATGTGTTTGGAATTTCATGTATTTCAATAGAACTTTCAAGTTTTGTAATAGAAGCTGTACTGGTGCTACGGCTACAAATACATCACCTGAGCTGTGATCTGGGGATGAGCTGCATCAGTGAATTAATGTTTGATGCTCTGACTCTGCAAGAAAAAATCAGTTACTAGTGACCTCACTGTATTTTGTGAAGCAGAAATTTTGTCCCAAATCATTTTATGTCTGACCTAATTCATTACAAAATGCCATCATGGACCATGTGTGCCAAATGTGCCATGGACCAAATGTGCCATGGGACCAATATGAGGACGCCAGGCCAACAGTTTCTAAATGTCAACGCTTGTATTGTAGTCCAGTTAACATGATGTCTTTGTCATGGTGTCTCATATTAAAGAGTAAAAGGTTAAAATAATGCATGTGAAGCACTGTGCTCATTTATTTACTTGCTCTTGGAGATACCAGCGATGAGGAAGTGATATTTTCTTTGTACATAGTTGCAGAATAATATAAGAATATGCATTGGTCCTGTGGTTTGAGCCATACCTTGGCCGGCACTTACAATGCTAGGGGGTGTCCTCACTTAAATCACCAGTGCGTGGGTTTGTCAATCTAATAGAATTTTTAACTTTGTTCTGGTCACTAACTTTTTTTTTTTTTTCGCTCCATCAGGAATTTACAACATCTGGATCATCAAACACAGACACTGGCAAAGTGAACGGCAGCCTAGAGACCAAATACAAATGGTCAGAATATGGCCTGACTTTTACAGAAAAGTGGAACACAGACAACACTTTGGGAACAGAAATAACCATTGAAGACCAGGTAAGAGCTTAACATAAATTGATACAATATGACGCCCAAAAAAAAAATAAGACTTCTTTTTATGAAAACGCTAATATGGCAGACTTTGTAATGTTGGCTACTTTTTTTTTTTTTTTTGGGGCAAATGACGAGCCCCTAATGTTTCAGTTTTAACAGCTTCGCGCAAAACCGCACACGCAGTGCAATTTTTTTTTCTCCCACGCAGCATTAAACGTTAACGCGTGTAAATTAATGCTGGTATTACAATCCGAGCGCTTTTTTTTTTTTTTCACGCGATTCAGCCAATCTGAATTAAGAACTACGATTGTCTCCCGTTCAGGTTTTTTGCACCTGTCAAAATCTGAGTATATATGGTGCAGCAATAATAAAAACACACACAACTTACTCGCCACCCAGGACATACTTGAAAACGAGAGAAATCTCCATGTATCCTTCCTGGTCAAATACTTTCTCAAACGTTAACGCACATTTTTTGCGCGGACATTGTAATACGACGTTCTGCGGGAAGGGTTTTGCCCTTCGCGTTAATGCGTTTTTGCGCACGTGCAAAATTGTGTGCGAGTATAATAGTGCCCTAGGTGTGTTGACTGTTTTCAGATTTGGCCACGATTCCATACAGTGGTTTGTTTTCATGGTAGTTATTGGCTCCCTCACGGTTTGAGCAAAACATTTTGCTATGTCTGCTTCTGTATGACAAAAAAAATAATTTAATCTTGACTTTGTTCGACATGTTCTCTCTTCTCATAGATCGCTAAAGGTTTGAAGCTGACATTCGATACAACCTTTTCACCAAATACTGGGTGAGTAACTGTAGAAACAAGACAGTTGGCAGTTTCTAAATCTTTTTTTTCTCCCTCACTGAGGGATAAATGGTAATCTGTTCCAAACACATACAGGTCTATTCAAAGAAAGGTGAAACTCAGAAGAATGGCTGGAGAAGTGAAAATTCTAGGTCAAAATAGTCAAACCAAAAAAATTCTCCCATTTATCTCCCTTTCCAAATCCGCTATTTGGTCTAGATTGTTCTCTTCTCCTGCCACTTCTCCTCTTTTTCATCTTCCTCTGAATAACCCTGATAAGGCATTATTAAAATGTCTTCAGTGTCTTCATATTTATAGGAGGGGGGGGGGGATGATTTTTTTTTTTTCCTTCGAATTGTGTATTCGTAAGGTACCTCCCTGTTATTCCTGAATAATTTTGCTGTGATGTTTCTATTTTTTTTTTTTTTTTCTTTAAAGGAAGAAGAGCGGCAAAGTTAAGGCCGCCTACAAGCGTGAATACGTTAACTTGGGCTGTGATGTTGATTTTGACTTTGCTGGCCCTGCCATCCATGGGTCTGCAGTTGTGGGTTATGAAGGGTGGCTTGCTGGGTATCAGATGACATTTGACAGTGCCAAATCCAAGCTGACAAAGAATAACTTTGCTGTTGGTTACAAGACCGGAGACTTCCAGCTCCACACAAATGTGTAAGTAAACCCTGTTCTCAGTCTTTTAGTAATGTTTGCTGTGTTTTCTATAAATGCAGCTGGTTTCCATTTGTATAGGAACTGTTAGGCCCGTGTCAGACGAACGCAGTGATCACGTCAGTGTTGCACAGTTTAACGTCCGTCGTAACATAGAATCATGATCAATAGAGACCCACACACTAAGTACGTGCACTGAACTGCGCACGCACCTGGCAAATGGACGCAAGGTAAAACCGCTAAACGGACGCACAGAGTGCGCCACGTAGCGTTCTGTGTGATGTCAGACACAGAGCATATGTGACGTCCAGCACCTTGACGCAAAAATGGCTTTTCATATCCTTTTCAGATTTTTATAATTTTTCGTATTAATTTTGTTCTTTTTTTTTAATTTTTTTTTATTTACAAAAACAGACCATGTGGTGTCTATATAGTATCTTCAGGCAGTACGTCTGTTATGCTCGCACGCTGAGTGCGTTCGGCTGACCTTAGCCTTAATGGGTCAGTGCAATTCCATGGAAGCTCCCTGATCTCTGCTTGAGCCGGTATTCAGATGGCAGTGTTTCCCAAACCTGTCCTCAGGACCCTCTGATAGGCCAGATAGCTGAAGCACAGGTGATATGATTTGCTGCTCAGTGATTGCAGGATTCAGTCTGCTTTTCCCCCAAGGTGATCTGCAAAATCTGGCCTGGTTGAGTGTCCCGAGGACAGGTTTGGGAAACACTGCGATAGCAATTCTGTCTTGCAGACCCTGGTTTTGAGTGGTTTGTGCAAATGCAAAAAGCACTCTTGGATCATTAATTTTAATGTTTTTTTTCCCTCCTCCCCTTTTGTAGTGAAGCAGTTGTACCAAAACCACCTTTTTTTTTTGTAATGAGTTTATGGAACATTTTCTATTAATTGGGCAACAAATTAATCTTTCTGAATTCTCCGCCTGAACACTAAAAAAAGTGGTTTTAATCTTGATTTTTACATTGCAATGGATTTAAGACTGTTTACTTTCAAGATCAGGAGATCGTATTAAACGTTCGCTTTTGTTTTGTTCTAGGTATGCATTACATGCAGCTCCTCGTTTTATTTTCTATACACATGGTTTGCTTTATGTGAGCTAGGTAACTTTAGAGCAGAGTAGATGCCACTTTTACCTGCATTTATAATTTCCCTTTATTTCCACTGCAGAAACGACGGGTCAGAGTTTGCAGGCTCCATCTACCAGAAAGTGAGCGATAAAATGGAGACCTCGGTCAACCTTGCTTGGACCTCTGGCAACAACAGTACCCGCTTTGGAATTGCTGCCAAATACAAGCTGGACTCCAATGCCGCCATCTCTGTGAGTGCCCAGTTACTGTACTGTCCTTCTCTTGCCAAACTTTTTCCTTCAGCCCTTCAGACAGACTTGCTGTTTTTGGGCGAGCCACAAGTTGCGCAGCCTCTTGTTAGATAAAAAGTGGCTGAGGACACAGAGAAACATTGTGTAGACTATCAGAAGATTTAGTCTGTTAAGTCCTACCATATCAAAACGAATTAAGTCTGTAGGAAACAAACTGCAGTCCTAACGTGGCCTATAAGTTGATGAAGTTTCTTTTTGTACTTCTAAGTCCAACTTCATTCAGATAATTGGGCAAAAAGGCATTTTGCTTTTATATACATTGATGTAAAGCTTAAAACCAAAATATTTTTCTTTTTCAGGCAAAGGTGGACAATTCCAGCCTTGTAGGAGTAGGTTACACCCAGACCCTCAGGCCAGGTAAGTGCTTTCACTATGAGTCACTGTTAAAGTCCCTTCACGTGCAGTTATATGAAATGCTCACATCTGTGTGTGAAGTTGTTTGAATAGCAAGGTCAGAAGAGACCAAGAGCTACAAGACTGCTGACAGTTAATGCAGAAAGAAGCCTGCACTCTGCACAAATGGTGTTTTCCACCAAGCGCCGGTGTTTGCCAGCATTGCAGTGCTGAGAAGCATTTCTCAAAACTATAATCAAAGGGCAAAATGAGAGGCTTTAGGCCACCTTCACACCTAAGCGTTTTACAGCGCACTCCTGCGCGGTGTAAAATGCTTAAACAATGAAATCCCATGATTTCCTATGTGGGCATGTCACACCTAATCGTTTTAAAGCGTGCAGGAACGCGCTTTAAGGCTAGGGTCAGACGAACGCATTTTCACGTTGTCTGTGAAAAAGTGCGTTCGAACGAATGGACGCATTTTTTCACGGAGTACGCGATAGCGGTCAAACTATGCGCATTTGCGTCCGTGATTTTGTACGGATCATCAATAAAACACTTTGTGCATCTGGACGTTATGTTGGTCGGACATTAGCAGTGTCTGACATCTCCAAATCACGCACACACGCCGCTAGTGGACGCAGCGCACTCTGTACAACCGTACTAGCGGTTTTACGTTCTTGACAAAATGCGTTCGTTTGCCACTTGCGTTGCGCAGCCGGACTTTTGTGCGACCGTACTTCGTATATTGGCAGTCATTGCCCGTCATTTGCTGCTAGCACGGCCGTGATTAAGTGCGCCTGCACGCGCGTTCGCACTGCCTCAGTCTGACCCTAGCCTAAAATGGCCGACACAAAAAGAAGTCCGGGAGCTTCTTTTCGGGCATACAGTAGCGCGTTCGCGGCCATATCATAGCCGCGAACGCGCTGCAACGTGCGTTCGTGTTTTTTTGTATGCGCAAACGCGCGTAAAAAAACACACGCATTGCGCGACGCAGCGCTACGCCAAGGTGTGAACCCAGCCTTACAGTGTAGCTTCTGTTTGGATTCTAGTTTTGAGTAGCTGTTGTTTCTTTGACATTGGCGCTCAGTGGATAACATACAGGTCTACTCACTAAAAGGTGAAACTCTGGAGAACTGGCAGGAGAAGAGAACAATCTAGACAAAATAGCCGATTTGAAAAGTGGGATAAATGGGAGATTTTTTCAGGTTTGGCTATTTTGACCTGGATTTTTCACTTCTGCCAATTCTCACTTTCCAAATCTGCTATTTGGTCTAGATTGTTCTCTTCTCCTGCCAATTCTCTTATCAGGCATCACTTTTACTTTGCTATGACAGTGCATTGCTAATGTGACCTACTTTAATCTCTTAATGATTTGTTTAGCATTTTTATTTGCAATTGCTTAGTTAATGTGTGGTTTTTGTTTCTTTCAATCTCTTCAGGAGTGAAACTCACACTCGCTGCTCTCGTTGATGGAAAGAATATAAATGCTGGAGGACACAAACTTGGCCTTGGTCTAGATTTGGAGGCTTAAACCTTCCTCTGTTCTGTGAATATATGCCAAGGGATATCCAGGAATATTGGCCTTACCTATATATCTGTTCTCAAAACCATAACCAGCAAAGCTTATGTTTACCTCCTTCTGTTTCTTCCCCACCATCATAGGACAGAAGCTGTGTTGAGGTAGAAGTTCCATATTTGATTGAACCTAGTCAAAGTTGTCCGGTTATCTCCTCGCTGGGATCCTCCATTGAAGCACTCCCTTACATGTTATTTAAATGGGTACTTGACTATAAATAGTGCTTCCCACCACAAATGAAATGCACCTCTACTATGGGGAAACACCAAATGTACATGTGTTTGCATGTTTTGCTTTTATGTTCCTTTTAACATTTGATAATGCCAACTCTGACACAAACTGCAACGTAGGTCTCTTCAGCCAAAGGGACAGAAGTTTTGCGTAAAAATCACCTTTATTTTGTGAGGGTGTTTTTGATATCCCTAAACCTAACAAAAATTATGAATAAAAACAAAGAAACCTAAATGTTGTTTTTTTTGGTTTTTCTTCTATAAATTTATTCCATACGCGTTTCTAGAGAGAGGCTAAAGACCTTGTGTGTTATCTGTCAAACGCAACATTATTATAAATACAAAGTCCGCACTGTTACTGCAAAGTGACCATTAATGAAGCAAGCTGCACCGTGGCCTACAACTGCTCCCTACGTGAAGGCACAAAGGCTAAAATACAGCCAAGCATATATTAAGGTTCTATGGCTGCATCCATACATACTGTTCTCGGATACATTGCAGTTTGAATTGTGACATTCCCCATTTTGTATCAATATGCAGACTTTTCCATACGTCGAGCGGCAGTACCCATGGGTTCATCTTCAATCCCAAATGTAGACAGGTTACCAAGCCTAGAAAACAAAAGGACCCTCCTAGAGCCAGGTGAACCCCTCCCTCACCTGTGACTCCTCCCCTGTTGCCTATAAGGAGACCTGAGCCCAGAACCCCCCAGTCATTCCTTCCTGTCCTCCGGACAGGGTTACCTGGGAGGCGGCTGAGGGGGAATCCGTTGGTTCCGGGGGCGGCCGCTTGTTTCTCCCTTGTTTTCTGTCTGGGCCTCCCTGGCCGGGTACCGGGTGGTGCTTCGGTGGTGGGTCGGCCGGCTCCTGCGCTTCGTTTGCTGCGCAGTCCGGAGTGTCTGCGGCTGGGAGTCGCTTCTTGATGACGCGGTTTCCGGGGTTCTCCGGCGCATGCGCTGGAGGGCGGGCGCCTTCTTCCCACGTGGTGGGGGAATCTCTGGCGCCACTTCTCCGCAGTCGCTTGCCTGGTGAGCCGCAGGTCAGCGTTGCTGTTCCACCGGCGCTTGTGTCTCCTCCTCTCGCCCCAGATCGGCTTGGTGCAGGTTAGTGTGTGTCTGCTTGGGGGTGTTCCAGCAGCTTGTTCCCATCACTTATGTCGTCCTTGCTTGTAGGATGTCGGCCCCGGAGGCGCTGCCTGATCTGGGAAAGGGGAAGGCCCCCTCGAAGTCAAAGCACCTGGTCTGCTCTTCCTGTGCTCAGCCCCTGCCCGACGGCTATAAGAAAGCTGTGCTCCCTGTGTGCCAAGGATGCGGGAGAGGGGGCGAAAGTCTGAAGTGACTGCCTTTTGTGTCCTGGCTTCAAACTTCTCTGCAGCAAACGTTTACGGCCATGCAGGCTGCTGCTGCTCAGCCTCCCCCCGTGGCTGACGTTCCGGGTCCCTCCGGTTTGTCTTTTTCTGGTCCGAGAAAACGTCGGCGTACGGAGTATGAGGACATGGAGTCTGAGGAAGAGCTCCTTGATCCTGAGTTTTCGGACGTCTCCTCTGATGATGAGACTTTGGCTGTTTTTGATGAGGACTGTGCCCGTCCGTTGATCAAGGAGGTCGTCTCTGTGATGGGGGCTCCGGATGCACCGACAGGGGCCCTTAAGACTAAGGCGTTTCCTTTTCACCCTTTGTTGAAGCAGGTTATGTCTAAATGGTCTGTGCCTGACCGGCGTCCTTTTGTCTCCAAGAGGTTCCGATCTATGTTTCCCCTAGCCTTGTCTCCCGCTGAGGACTTTGGGGTGTTGCCGAAGGTGGATGTGCCCGTGGTGCAGCTTCATCACAGGTCTGCTATTCCTTCTGGGGACTTGTCCATCGGGTCCTTCAAGGTGGACAAGAGGATTGAGACTGCCTTGCGGCGTAACTATGCTGCCCTGGCTTCCCAGGCTAAGGCCCTGGTGGCGGCGTCTTCCGTTTCCCGGGCACAACGGCTCTGGTTGCAGGAGCTGGAGGGTGCTTTGTCCGGCCTCTCCCCTGAGTTGCGTCAACTGTTCCTCCTCGTTCAATCTGCTTCGGATTTCTTATGTGACGCTGCGATTGAATCCCTGAAGCTGGCTTCCCGGGCCTTGGGCCTCAATGTGGTGGGCCGTCGTGCGGTCTGGCTCCGGTCCTGGTCGGCTGACACTGCTTCGAAGAATTCGTTGTGTGGCCTGTCCTTCGAGCCGGGTATGCTGTTTGGATCGGCTCTGCAGGACTTACTGCAACAGCTTGCTGATGTTAAGAAGGCTCTTCCACAGGATCGGCCCAGGGATGCTTGGCATCGTCGGGGGTTCTCCGGGCGTGGGTCCTTTCGTCCCTACAATAGGCGTTTCCGCCCCTTCCGTCAGCGTATGCCTGAGCAGCGTCCGCAGGCTCCGGGGTTTCGTAAGTTCAGAAAGTTCTGACTCCGGTGTCCCGGTTGGTGGTCGTCTTCTTCACTTCGCGGCTGCGTGGCAGGGGACGACTTCAGATGCCTGGGTTTTGGAGACTGTTCGGTGTGGCTACGTTATTCAGTTTGTGTCTTCTCCTCGTAATGCCTTCCTTCTCTCCTCTCAGCATTCCACTTACTCCGGGGATCAGTTGTTCTCGGAGGTCATGGGATTGCTGGAGAAACGGGTGATCGAACCGGTGCCTTCGCAGGACTGCTTCCAAGGTACTTACTCTCGTCTTTTTCTAGTGGGGAAACCGGATGGTTCCTTCCGCCCCATCCTGGACCTTAAGTCTGTGAATCGATTTGTGCGTAAGGAACGGTTCCGGATGGATACCATTGGCTCTGCCTCTCGGATTCTGCGGCCTGGCGATTTCATGGTCACCTTGGATCTGCAGGATGCTTATCTTCATGTCCCGGTCGCCCGGGTAAGCCGGCAGTTCCTCCGGTTTGCGGTTCAGTCTGGGGGCAGGGTGTTTCATTTTCAGTTTCGGGCCCTTCCCTTTGGGTTGTCCTCCGCTCCCAGGGTTTTTTCGAAGATTTTGATCGTTATTACTGCTTTTCTGCGTCACGAGGGCCTGTACATTGTCCCCTATCTGGACGATTGGCTTCTTAAGGCCTCTACTGTACCGCTCCTCGAGGCTCATTTGGCCCGCACGATCGAGGTTCTCTCCCGGCACGGGTGGCTGGTGAACTGGAAAAAATCGCGCCTGGTGCCAGTGCAGAGGATTGTCTTTCTGGGGTTCGTGTTGGATACGTCTCTCATGGCTGTTTTTCTTTCAGATTCCAACAAGGAAAAGCTTCAAGGTCACGTTCGAGCTCTTCTGCTTACTCCGTGGGGCTCCGTCCGGGGACTGTTGCGGGTTCTCGGTCATTTGACGGCTGCTATCCCGGCGGTGCCGTGGGCGCGTGCTCACGCCAGAGGTCTGCAAGGCGATATCCTTTCCCAGTGGGATGGGGACCTGTCCCACCTGGACCGTTCGATCTGCATCTCGGGGTCCACAAGGGCTCGGTTGCTGTGGTGGCTCCGCTCTCCGTTCCTTGGCGCGGGTGTTCCTATGGCGGTTCCGGAGTGGCTCACGGTGACGACGGACGCATCGCTTTCCGGATGGGGCGCTCATTGTCGGGACGTCCAGGCCCACGGGGTTTGGGATCCTTGGACTGGCTCTCTGTCCTCCAACGCCAGGGAGCTTCTGGCCGTCTGGGAGGCTCTTCAGGCTCTTGCGGGGCTTCTGCGTGGTCGGGCCGTGCGGGTCCAGTCCGACAACGTCGCCACGGTGTGTTACCTGAACAAACAAGGGGGCACGCGTTCGCGCCTCCTTTCGGCTCTGTGCGGCACCATCATGGACTGGGCGGAGCTCCATCTGCAAGCGCTCTCTGCGATTCACATCCGAGGTGTGCTCAACGTCCGGGCGGATTTTCTGAGCCGTGCTTCTCTGGCGCAACGGGACTGGTCCCTGTCTCCGGCGGTGTTCTCGGAGGTGGTCTCTCGGTTTGGCCTTCCGGTCATCGATCTCATGGCTTCCAGGCTTTCGGCGAAGGTTCCTCGCTTCGCCTCCCTCCGACGAAGGGACTGTCCGGATCTGCTGGACGCCTTCTCGTTCCGGTGGGCCTTCGAGCTGGCGTACGTCTTCCCCCCCCGATTGCCCTGATCCCGCGGGTCCTTCAGAAGATCAGAATGGACCAGGCGTCGGTGGTTGCGATCCTCCCCTTCTGGCCGCGCAGGGTCTGGTTTCCGGAGGTGTTGTTTCTGTCTCGTCGTCGCTATTTGGTCCTCCCGGTGTCGGACTCTGCTGGACTTCCCTGCTCTCCCGGCCGGGATGCTGGGGTCGTTCCGACTGACGGCGTGGCTGATGCTGCCTCCGTACTGACTTCTCTTGGTCTCTCGTCTGGCCTGGTTTCCTTGTTGTCACACGACGTTAAACTGTTGACTCGGCGTATCTATGATCGGGTTTGGCGCACGTTTCTCTCCTGGTGTCGGGTGCGTGCTCTTGACCCGGTCTCTATCTCCGTTCCTGATCTGCTGTGCTTCCTGGAGAGTGGGTTCCGCAAGGGGTTGCGGCCTGGAACCCTCAGGGTCCAGGTGGCTGCCATATCTTCGGTCACTCTGAGGGAATTGGCTTGCATCCTTTGGTGCGAAAGTTTTTTCGGGCGGTGTCCTCTCTGCGCCCCTTTGTCAGGGAGCTGGTTCCGCCTTGGGATTTGAACTTGGTCCTGGATGCCCTGTGTGGTGCTCCCTTTGAGCCCCTGGCTTCCTCCTCCTTGCGGGACTTGACTCTCAAGGCGGTGTTTCTCACGGCTATCACCTCTGCCAGGAGGGTCGGGGAGCTCCAGGCTCTCGCTTGTCACCCCCCCTACACGGTTTTCCATGCCAGCAAGGTGGTGTTGCATCCGTTGCCTGGTTTCCGTCCTAAGGTTGCCTCTCCCGGGAACCTTGATCAGGAAATCGTTCTCCCGTCTTTTTGTGACGCACCGGGCTCCTCCTCTTCTTCTCTGAGCAAATGGCGCACCCTGGATGTGGTGCGGGTCTTGCGGGTGTATCTGGAGCGTACCAGCTCCTGGCGTCGCTCTGTTCACCTAAGGGTGTGGGTGCTTCCCGTTCTTCCATTGCTCGGTGGGTTCGTCAGGCCGTAGCCTTGGCTTATTCGGCTGGTGGTAAGGTTTCTCCCGTAGGGGTGACGGCGCACTCCACTAGATCTGTGTCGGCTTCCTGGGCCTTGCATGCGGCTGCTACGGCTGAACAGGTGTGCAGGGCGGCCACCTGGTCCTCTCTTCACACCTTCACGCGTCATTACCGTCTGGATGTTCTTGCCTCTGCCGAGGCGTCCTTTGGGCGCAAGGTTCTGCAGGCGGTGGTGCCGTCTTGATCCCTCCCTCTGATGGGGGCTTTGTAGGTCCCATGGGTACTGCCGCTCGACGTATGGAAAAACTATTTCTTACCGTAAATATTCTTTTCCATAGTCGTAGCGGCAGTACCGCTTCCCTCCCTCTGCTTTGTGTTGTGTTGGTTTTTGATTAAAGTGGTGTGTACTTGATGATTTGGTTCTGGCTTGTCATTGACTGGGGGGTTCTGGGCTCAGGTCTCCTTTTATAGGCAACAGGGGAGGAGTCACAGGTGAGGGAGGGGTTCACCTGGCTCTAGGAGGGTCCTTTTGTTTTCTAGGCTTGGTAACCTGTCTACATTTGGGATTGAAGATGAACCCATGGGTACTGCCGCTACGACTATGGAAAAGAATATTTACGGTAAGAAATACCGTTTTTTTATTACCTTGGATCGCACAATGAGGGAGTAGCCTCACTATTCTTGGGAGTCTCGGAAAGAATAGCATTAAATGGGTATGAGAGGAAAAAGGCACATGTACAGTCTCCATTCACTTTGAGGGGCAACAATCGAGTTTAATGAACAGAGCCATGTTAAACATTACCAAAGGAAGCTTTCTTGCTCTCTTATGTACTAGATTGTACAATGTTTAAAATTTGGTTACTTTTTCATGGGCAGGCTAGTGCATTTACAGACATGCTTTGAGTCCCACGCTGTCACAGGTCCTACGTTTTAAAACTGGTTTAAGAAGCACTCGATGCATAATCAATATTTACGAAGATTTTGGGGTGGCGTTGAATTAACGAAGCAGCTAGACCTTTTACAGCATACCTACTTGCCTGATTTTAACCTCCGTTTGAGTGTGAAATTCGCTTATTGCTGTAACACCTGGTGTAGAGGGGTTTTAACTTTTTTTTTTTAATGCTTAAATTTTAGACCTTTTTGTAAAGGGTTTTTGCAAAAATAAGTAAATGGGTGTTAAATTTTTTTAGCTGTATTTACATTGAAACCTAATGGGATTCGCCTGTTTAAGGCTAAGGTCAAACGAAAGCATTTTTACACGCGAACGTAAAAAAGTGCGTCCGAACGCATTGATGTATTTTCACGGAATATGCGAAAACGGTCATACGATGCGCATTTTCGTGCGTGATGTTTTACGAATCCAAACCAGGAAACGTTTTGCGTCTGGACGTTATGTTGGCCGACAAGAGCAGGGTCTGACGTCTCCAAATCTCTCACACACACACACACTCACTCACGGGGTTCTCGAGAAAAATGCGTTAATTTTCCACTTGCGTTGTGTGGCCGGACTTCGTATATTGGCTGTCATTGCCCATCAAGTGCGCCAGAACGCACATTAAAAGTGCGCTGGTCTGACCCCAGCCTAAACCTGTCAACTTGAAACACTGACAATCAGGGCATGTCACCGGAATTTGGGTGCTAGTCGGCTTTTTGTTTTGGAAGAGGGAGAAAAGCAATTTTTAAAGGTTGAGGGAGAACAAGGGGGACCCTGTCCTGATGTTCAGAAAGGGGCCCCAAGATTTCTGATGGCTGCCCTGTTTAAGATCACTGCTCTCCAACTACCATATTTTATAGCAATAGTAAAGATGGAGGTGATGGTCATCAGGTCAAACAGACATGTGTTACTTAAAGATATATCATTCTGACAATGAGTCCCCCTGGAGTTTTATCACTGCAGGTTTTCCATGAGACAGGTGACCGCTTTAGCACGAATGTTAAAAATCAAGTAAAAAAAAAAAAAGAAAGTAGTATGACTAGGTAAATAAAATAGGATTTTTAAATTTGTAAAAAAAAAAATAGATCACATGGTGAAAACTGCATTGTTCGTAAGATATTTATCACTGCGCTTACCTGATCAGATAATGTAGTGGCAATTAGAGCTGCAGCTCCAGACACTCTGGATTTATTTTAAGGAAAGGTAACAGCACTTACTATGGCACAATCTACACTCTCTGAGCCGAGGGAAGAATAAAACATCGGCACAGTGATAGGTGAGGCTGTTCCTGGGCTCAAGTTGGAAATGACAGCCACAATGGGAGGTGAGAGGGATGGGGACACAGCAGGGACCTGCGGTGGATCACTGGCAGGTGAGGTACTGACATCACTTTTCATATAATGCACTTCACTCAGCATATCAGACACTCGAGTAGGAGTGCCTGTCCATCCACGCTGCAGACCTGGTGATGATGATACTGACAGCATGCACTGGTCTCAAACCAACTGAGGTCAGTCAGTCTCAGGGCCCAGCTTGCAGCCCAGTACAAGGGGCATTACATGTGTGATGGGCAGCCCATTGATCACTGGAGGGAGCATGAGCATCAAAACGCACCCTTCCAGGCTTGCCTGCCTGTGATGCAAAATGACAGGTGCTGCCACAATGTCTAAAAATTGTTAATTTAAAAAAGAACCTGGACTGATGCTGTTTTTTTTTCATTGGATCTTATGTGGGAGGTAGCTGCGAGCTTGGAGTCTCCTCAGGCACGCAGACTGTCCCGCAGCATGAAGCTGGATGGACGGGCGGTCCTGTTACTGTGCCGGACCCTCCATCCAGTTTCATGTGAATCTGACTGACAGGCTGCGAACACACAGACGATGAGCTCTACAGGACGATTTCATTAGGATGTTAGAGAAATGCAATGTGAGGCTTTGCCTCAAGTCTACCCAGACTGTACATCCTTGAAGGGCAAGGCCACCAAAGGTTCTCTGCTCCAAGCCCATAAGGTCTAGAAGTACTAGTGACAGGTGGTGATCAGTGGCCATTCACTGCTTCCCAAATACAAAGCAGCACCTTCACCTTTGCTGGCAAAGCTTTATGGAAGATTTAGTCCAACAGCAGAAGACAGATCTTGTTGGCTGAACCTCTTTTATAGTTATCATTTACATAGCAAAAACAATACAGTAAATAAGGGAGGCATTAAAACAAGCAAAAATGTCAGAAACTAGGTGTTTAGGGCCCTGCTCAGCTGAGCTTTGTTTTTCCATATTGAAAGGTATAGCGCTGCTAAAAGCGATCTTTAACATAAGTCAAACCTTGGGCCCGATCACCTGGTGTGAGCTAAAACGTCATCAATGAAGAAAAAAATTAACTTAGCACCTGCTGACCTGTGTACAAGGTTTAGTGCACTCTAGGGAAACGCTGGAAATTAGCGCAGGCATGCATGATCTATTGGTTACAAGTGCTCTATAGCACTCCCCATGTTAAGTATAGGACGCGGTAAGTACAGAAAGCTTGCGCAACAAATCGACTAATTACCAAGCGCCAATTTTTTTTATTTTTTACCCATTTCTAGTGAGAGGCAAACAATCTGGTCAGGCGCTAGACTAAATTTACCTGGCGCTAACGCAAAAACATGCAGATGCTAGGGTTCGCTCACACTGGGCCCTTCACGTACACATACCAGAGAGATCCCCCATTGCCATTGTCAATCTTACATGGCAGGTGTTTTGGTGGTGTGACCAACATAATGAAAGCTCGCAGGTTAATGTCAGACGAACGCAGTCTAGCGGACAGACGTACTGACGGAAGATACTGTAGACCCCACAAGGTCTGTTTTTGTTGAATAACGTAGAAAAAGGAATTATGGGAAATAAAATTAATATGAAAAATGATAACTTGAAGATCTGAAAAGCCATTGTGTGCGTCAAGGTGCAGGACTTCGCAAATGCGATGCGTCGGACATCTCACTCACAGAGAACGCTACGCGGATGTGGCGCACGCTGCGTGTCCGTCTAGCGGTTTTACGTTCTTGCCTAACTTTCGTCCGTCTGTCACATGCATTGTGAGCGTGCGGTTCAGTGCGCACGTACTTCGTTTGTGGGTCTCTTGATCATGATTCTATGCAGTGGTGTATTTAGGTTTTGTGCTGCCCTAGGCCTGACTAAACTCGTGCACCCCCTAATTTAAATTTGAGGCACCCCTTCCTGTCAAGGCCACACCTCTTCCTGGTTAATCCCCACCCTTCCTCTTTAAGCTCCACCTTTTCCTCTCTTTATATTAAAAGTGGATACCAAGTGCCTACTTGTATATTTTGTATACCATTTCAAATGTATCTATTGAGATAAATAAAATTATGAAATGTTTAAATTCAAGCATTTTTACAAAGAACAGCCACGCATGTTAAGTATACTGGATCACAGCCGCTCTAATTGGTTGAACAATAAAATCCACAGAAACGTGCACTGCATATGAGCGCATCACAGAGCTGCACAGCAATAAAACCCACAAATGTGCACTGTGTATGAGCATATCACAGAACTGCACAGCAATAAAACTCACAGTAATGTGCAGTGTGTATGAGTGTATCCCAGCGCTCCAAGGCAATAAAACTCACAGTACTATGCAGTGTGTATCACAGAATCCACAGCAATAAAACTCCCAGCAATGCAATGTTTGGTGTGTGTCAGCGTATCAGAATCCACAGCAATAAAAATTCCAGCAATGCAATGTGCAGTGTGTATATTAGAATCCACAGCAATAAAACTCCCAGCAATGTGTGGTGTGTATGAGTGCATCAGAATCCACTGCAATAAAACTCCCAGCAAACCGAGTGTATATGAGCACACAGCAATTATTTATTCTACATTTACCGGCCTCCGTCCGCGGTAGGGCTGTGTGCAGAGTCAGCAGGGACTGTGTACAGACTCAGCAGGAGGTCCCTCCAGGCCACGTTAGGATCGCGGCTGTGCCTGTGCGTGGAGCCATCTTGTCAGCAGTGGGGTGCCACTGCCAGAGGGTGCACCGTGGCTTTGATTCCCTTCCTGGTGGGTGTTCAGTCCCGAATAGAGTGACAGTTCATGTTAACGAAAGGGTGGGCAGCTGCATGCGTGTCATGTGGCTCAGCCAGTCAGATGGTACTGAGACTCAGTACCACCTGACTGGCCGGACCGAGTGTGACCTGCACGCATGCAGCCTCACCAGGAGCCAGGCAGCTCAATGACAAATTTCTATCACTGCAGTGCTGGTTAAGGAAAGGTCAACTTTAAACAGCAGTAAGCAGACAGGGCTTCATATTCTGCTGATACACCCCCCCCCTTACCTGCCATTTACTGTCATCTTCTCTCTCTGGACACAAATCACATCCCCCTCCTAGAGCTGCTGCGGGGCAGGGGAGGAGCTATGAAGGGAGGAAGGGGGATTTTTATTCTATTCGATTTTATTCCGTATGCAAACGCCATGCTCCGCTGCTCGTTGTTTGAGAACACAGCTCAAAGCTGACACACAGTGACAGTGGCACCTCCTAGTACCCCCTAATGACACCCCAATAATCACTGGTACCTGGGGCGGCCCGCCCTCCGCCACTCCTCTAAGTACACCACTGCTCTGGTGATATGCTCACACACAAGTTTGGCGAACTGCCAGCAAGTACGGTGCTGTTTGAAGGCATTGCAAATCCCCATAGAGAAGTAATGGTTAATCTATTCAGAGAACACCAAACAGCAGAGAAATGTCAGTGGTTTCAATCAGCAGGTTCAGGTATTCAGGCGAACCCCATAGGTTTCAATGTTAAAAATATTCCCGTTTTTATGCAATATCTAATAAACGACTTATTTTAATCTGCAGTAAAAAGTCTTTATTGATTATTTTTTTTAGTACCATTTAGTAATTTTTCTGAATTTTTTTTGGCAAAATCCCACCCCCTTTTTTTTAATATCGGTTCTTCTTTTTCTGTAACAGAACTTTTTATTATCAATCATAGGATCTTATATGTAAATTCCAGACATTTTCGTTCAGTAGTTCTTTTGAAAACAGCAGGCCATGGGTTTGCGGTGGCTGCATACAGCGGCCGACTCCATGCACTTTGGGGACCCTGCGGTGAATGGTGAATTCACTGCAGGGTGGGGAAATTTTATTCCCCGAAGTGCAGGGAACTACAGAACACCAAACTGTTGGCGTCATTTCGGTGCTCTGTGAGTAACCCAATTAGTGGTGAGGTTTTTTGTTGCCCCCTGGAAAGTGAAAGCCTAGGCGTTGCCTACCCAGGACATACTTGAAAATTAGTGATATCTCAATGTTTCCTTCCTGGTAAAAGAGTTTGCAAAAGTAAAAAAAAAAAAAAAAAATATTTATTTTTTTTAGGGGTGGGGCCACCCGGCGGGCCGCCGCCCCCTGGAGAGTGCCGCCCTAGGCCTAGGCCTTGTAGGCCTAGGCCAAAATACACCAGTGATTCTATGCTACGACGGATGTGATCACTGCATTCGTCTGACGCCGGCCTAAACAGCAATATATTACTCGCCTGATTTGATTATTTATATTAGCTCCAACATGGCATACAACATTGTACATAAGCATTTTATATTTTTATATGCCTTTTTCTTTTATATGCGTGTTTTATACATACGGCACTATATGGATGATATTGCTTTTTATACATGTTTGATTTATTATGCAGAGATTTGAACAGTAATTAGGTATCTCTGTGTTATCCTTATGGCTTATCTTCTTTAGGGGATTTATATTGCTCCTTTACAATATTCTGCGCCGCAAGGAATATCTATTACTTGTACTGTTTCGATCACAATCTTGGTTGGTTTTATTGTGAGTTTTTACCCTTAGCAGGCAGCAAACAATTCTACAACTATTGAAATATTATTTGAGTTAGCGCCTTCACTATTACCTCTATTAATATGGACAGGCTTTGTGGAGTGTCACCTCACTTTGCATGCTGACATCATCAGGTCTATCCGATTACTCGTAGCAGCGTTTGTACAGGGAGAAAGCAGACATCAGCTTGAATTGCACACACATCAATCCTTCACTCTGACCAGGCAGTCACATACCTTGTGTGTGAAAAGTATGCAAGTTACGTGAGATACATCAGACAAACAAATTATGTATCAATCGAAAAAATAATTAGCCAACTAATCGATTTATGAAAATAACTCCAGTCCTTCAAGAAGTCTCTGAAAATACCTAACTATCTGCTTACTCCATGATCTCCCCACTTTCATTTCTTGCACCATCTTCCCACTCAGCTCCCTATGCACCCGCTACATCTAGATTTTAAATTACTGCCGGGAATGGGGCCCTCACATCCTCCTGTATCTGCTGGCAGCAATACTGACCTCCATATGTATTGTAGAATTGTCCTGTCTTTACCCATTGCACCTTGTACAGCGCTGCAGAATGTGTTGGCACTTAATAAATAATAAAGCCCACCTCTTAACCCTCACCTAGTGTGTCACCCCTCTCCTCTAAGATTGTAAGCTCTCGAACAGGGTCCTCTCTCCTACTGTTCTGTGTGTTTTACATGTATGTATATTTGTTATTCTGTCTCACCCATTTTACATTGCTACAGAATTTATTAGCAATTTATAAATACTTGTCACTGCAGCTGTAGTTGCCGCCCTAATATAAAGCATGGTGTGGTGACAAATGACAGTGATTTGCTGCCATCTAGTGTTAGAATGGCAGTAATGCTACTATGCATTTAAACATAAAACTGCAAATTTATTTATTTATAAAGAATTTTACCAGGAAGGATACATTGAGATTTCTCTCGTTTTCAAGTATGTCCTGGGTTCAAGAACATTGAAGTGTTACAGTTACAGAAATACAAAGTCATACAATGCAAGATATTAAAAAAACAACACAAATATACAGATTAACAGAAAATAAATATGTAGGAAATAGTCATTATGTTACATGTTTACAGGTGCATTCTGTATTGAGGTATGTTAGTAAGGAGCGTTCTTCATCCTTTTGCTACAAATGTCACCAATAAGAAAAAACAATAAAACTTAAGTATTAAAAGATTGAAGTGCGGTTACACAAAAACACTGCAAAAAACAGCCTTAAAAATAAAATCAATGCTAAAATGTGCTCACATACAGCCATACTCACACCGAAAGCAAATCTAATTCCACTATTCAATATTATTATTCTTTTATATAGCGCCAACATATTCTGTAGCACTGAACAATAGGTACAATATAGACAGGGTTGCAATACATTGAGACTGAGCTACATTTGACAAGCCAGCACAGGAGGAAACATGGGCCCTATTCCCATGGGAATTTACAATCTAGAAGGGTTGGTCAGGGGGCTTCTTTTCTTTTCTTAGAGATGATTGTTTGATCTCTTAGGCTAGGGTCAGACGAGCGTGATTTCTACGGACTGTACGTCCGTGCAGTACGGACATCGTCAGTACGGAAGACGCAGTAGTGGTCACACAGTCCGTTTTTTCACTGAAGTTATTTTTTGACGGATGTAGGAGGGAAAAATAAATTACAATGAAAAAACATTCTGTCCGTCAAAAATGCTGGACGTATAAATGCAGTCCGTCTGACCATGCTCCATCACTCACACACAAAGCTACACGGACGTTGTGGACGTGGCGCACTCCGCACGTCCGTTCTAGCAGTATTACGTTCTTGCCTAACCTGCGTCCGTTTGCAGCGTCCGTCAGCCCCCGCACTTCTGTGCGCACGTACTTCGTGTGTGGGGCTCCATTTAACACAATTGTATGCTATCACGGACGTACTTATGTGCGGCAACACGGACGTTAACATTGCGTTCGTCTGACCCCAGCCTTAACCTCCCTGGCGGTCAAATTTTTTCAAAATTTCGTGTCTAAAAGCGTCTCAATTTTTTTTTTTAAAGGAAATGTGTTTTTGTACATAGTTAGCCTGTAATAATTAGGAATCACGCACTGAAGTCCGTGAAATCAAGAGTCCTTACTGGTAAAATCCTAAATAAATAAATTAGTAAATACACTGAGTCCGATAAAGTTTGAAACACAACATAATAATTTATCCCAAAAATAATTATCCAAAATAATGCAAATAAATGATATTCAACAAAAAACACCGAAATCTGTCTTGAAAACAAGGGTGAGAGGATGTATGGTCTTTCTTATCCTGTACTGCCACTTAGTGGCCGTTCATAAACATTGCACTTATCATTTTACACTGTAGAATCCAATTTTTCTAAGTTTGCTACTAGTCCCGCCCCCCCTGCATTGTGTGACTCGCAGGGAGCCTTCCAGGAAGCAGCTCGCCGCGATCACACTGCAGGGACAGCGAGGGAGCCAGGAGGAGATGAGTAAACATCCAGCCCGAGTGTGGCTCGGGGTTACCGCTCGCGGTAGTGAAATTTAACCCCGAGTCACGCTTGGGAATACCGGCAGGGAGGTTAAGGAGTTGTTGGCAGCACAAATATCCAAACTTCACGCTAATCTCCATCCTTTCCTTAATCCTAACAAGTTCAGTGTTAGAGTGGAGTAGAGGTAACATCACTGCTGTGGAGTCATGGGTTCGATCCCAGCAAGAGCACCTCTCCAGTAAGTGTCCTTGGGCAAGACAACTAACGGTAGATACTCGCCACCCAGGACATACTTGAAAACAAGAGAAATCTCAATGTATCCTTCCTGGTAAAATCCTTTCTCAAAAAAAAAAAAAAGTGGTCAGGCTGTGTGGATGCACCCCCCCTGCTTTGACAGGAAATGCAATGTGAAGTGGAGGCATATCCAACCAACTATCCCGCAGCTAGAGGCCGTGCTGCAAGAACAATTCATAGAGGTAGAAAAGTGGATGAAACACAACAAACCTTTTTTAAATACTGACAAAACTGTCACCACGATCTTTGGAACAAAACCTAAACTACATAAATTGCAAAATACCCATCTATGTGTCAGGACAAATTCAAATGGCACGCTGACCACAGTCACTTCTCTCAAATATCTAGGTATGTGGTTAGACCCAAATCTATCCTTTGGCCCCCACATCGAAAAACTCTCATCTAAACTTTATCCCAAAATAGATGCCCTGTACAGAAACAAATACTGCCTGAGCCCTGCGGTAAGAAAGCAAATTGTACAACAAATGCTTATGCCGGCTATTGAATACGGAGATGTAGTGTATGCAGCCGCCCCGCAAACGCACCTCCAGAAACTTACTACATTGTATAACTCAACCCTCAAAATTTCCACTCGCATACTCGCATTTGGCGAGTGGAAATCAAGTGAGGGCGAGTGGAAATTCACACGCAGGCAGCACGATAAATTATATCGTACTGCCTGCTCTGTGTATCCCAGCGGTGGCAGTTTTTTTTTTTTTAGTCCGGCCGAGGTGCTCAGGAGTGACCAGTCAGCGTGCTTTGCTTTCACAGTAGCAGCTGGACATGGCCCGAGTCATTTCCGGCGCGCTGACCGCTCAGTTGCCTCTTCTCCCTTTCCCATAGAGAGCACGCCGGCTACAGTGCGTATTCCAGGGATAGAGAACTTCCGGCCAGTGGGGGAGGAAATCAATCAGTCAATCAGTCCTGAGTGCCACAAAGGGAGCGGGTGCAAATTCCCTCTCCCTCTGCTCTCCTTACTCCAATTCCTTCTCCAGTCATTACTGCTGCCCTCTTGATCTCTTTCATGCTCAGTCCCTGAATCCGGCATGCCTCAGCAAGTGAGGGAAGCGGAGACAATCCCCGCCCCCTCATTCTACTCGCAGGGCAGGTAAAAGGAGGGGGAGGTGTGGAGAGGAATGAAATAAATTCTGGGGACAGAAATGAAATAAATGCTGGGGACACAAATGAATTAAATGCTGGGGACAGAAACAAATTCAATGCTGGGGACAGAAATGAATTAAATGCTGGGGACAGAAATTAAATGGGGAGAGAAATTAATAAAATGGGGAGAGAAATGAACTGGGCAAAATAAATGAAATAATCAGAGGGAGAAATGAATTAAAGGGGGCCCTTGACAGAAAAAAGGTTCCCCACCCCTGTTGTAAACTAAGTGAAAGTAAAAAGCTGCCGAGCTGTCAGTGCGCCGGAAGTGACGCCAGAACCAGCGCCGCTACTACAACTCCTGTGAGGGTCCATAATTAGTGAAATGGTGGCGTAGGTGTTTGAGTTTATGCAAAATAAATCAATTTTATAGAAAGAGGTGATACGGAAGGAGCAAAAAAGAAAAAAAATGGGGATGGAAGTATCGCACATGAATATTAATGGGATTATCTGTTTAAGCATCCAAGGAGGAAACCTGACTTTGGGGTCTTCTAACTTCTGTTGATAACCTGCCATATGAAAAATGAAAAGAGAGTAATAAGTTCCCCTTGATATGTCGGATGCATAAACTCCAAATTCACTTGGTCCTAAAAACTGTTGGAGAGGAGTGTGTACTTAATGGATGAAACTACTTATCTGGGTTTGGTGCCTGGGTATACATGTATCTGATGCCTGGGTATTAATGTTATTTATTTTTGTAGCTTTATTCTGAATAAAACTTAACAGTGTAATTTCATAAGATAATTTAAGAAGGCGTGTTTAGGGGCGGAGTTCAGGGCAGGGTAGGTGGGGCAACTGGTGGCGAGTAACTCTTAAGGTCTAACAAACAAAGAGGGTTTATACTGTGGAAACACCCAAAGCAATGAGCAGCAAAAAACACCACCCTGATATCCACCAAATTCAGAAAGCATATAGCATGAAAAACAAAAATTGGTGGTGTTGCGCTAAAATAAAGTAAAAAACTTATGTATAGTCTATGTTGGAGGCATGTTATCTGCACAGCAAGGAGAGAAAGAAAGTTCTATTTCTCTATAGTTCGTTCAGTGGATGTCCAGTCCCTGTTGTGGAAAGGATTTTCAGTAAAATCTTCCAAACCTTTGGAACGAACGACCACTTCTTTGATGAATCTTCATTAAAAAGTATATATCTCGAAAAAGGAAAAACTCGATAGTGTTATACCTTTTATTAATATATATTAAAAATCTACTGACATAATATACGTACAGAATGTAGGTAGTGGGTTTAGGATTTGATCTCACCCACTGCCAGATAGAACATTGCGTCCCGTCAAGCCTTTATAAACAAAACCACCCGGAGCTCCCGGGCTGCTTCCAAGGTGGTCACTCGATACCAAAGGTGGGACCGCGATGATAAAGTGACGTAGTGCTGACGCGTTTCGCCCCGCCCACGGGACTTCATCAGAGCATACGTCACTATGCCATCATCCTCTCTAAATAGTGTCTTGACTTGACACACCTGTTGAACTTCTATTAGAATTTTCTGAAGCCACTCCCAATGGGAGATCTTACAAATGCTTCAGTATATTTGAATATATTGCAAAAAAGCACAAAACAAATGTATTGGAAAAAATTGCCACATATAGGCGATCACAAAAGCCTTAAGAATAATCATTAAGGCTAAAAATTCATAACACCCATAAAACACTGTGTGTATGGATCAATGAATTTTAAAAAAACTTAGCAAAGAAACAGTATTAAAAACAGCAAGATTTTTATATCCAGGTGGCGGGCACTGCGATGGGAACGAGGTTCGCACCCAGTTATGCTAATCTTTTTATGGCTTTTTGGGAGGAGACTTTTTTGGATGATTACCTGGGTGCGGGCCTCGTTACCTATCGTCGATATATTGATGACGTCATTTTTATTTGGAAGGGAGATGAGGCCTCTCTACAGGATTTTTTAGTTTTTTTGAATGGGAATGATTTTAATATCCATTTGGATTTTAACTATAGTAAACAGGAGGTGGTCTTTTTAGATTTATATATTTATATAGAGAATGCCACCATCAAAACACGTACCCTTTTTAAACCTGTAGATGTCAACAGTTACATCCATTTTTCCAGCGGACATTTTTCCCCTTGGCTCAATAACATCCCCAAGGGACAATTGATGCGTCTCAAGAGGAACTGCACTGAAAATGAGCACTTTTTGAAAGAATCGGTGAAACTTCTAGCTGACTTCAAAGAAAAAGAATATCCCGAGACAATTTTAGAGGAAGCTTTTCAAGGGGTGAAGAAGATCGATAGATCTACTCTTCTAACACAAACGAATTTTGGAAGAAAAAAGAACCCCACAACAAGGTTGATTTTTGATTTTGACAACCTACATATGGACATTAAGAAGACTATAAATAAATTTTGGTATCTTTTGATGGAAGATGAGGATCTGAGGGGCATTTTGAATGAAAGACCCAGTATCACCTTTAGGGGTGCCCCCAGCCTAAAACAAACCTTAGTCCAGAGTTATATAAAAGAACATAAACAAACAGGATGGTTACAACAAGAAAAAGGTTTTTTCTATTGCAAAAATTGCCAATCGTGTAAGAACTCTAACAGTCCAAAAAGTAGTAATTGCATCAAGAACTATAAATCAAATATAACTAATATTGAGTACCCAATTAACAATTTAATTACATGCAAAACCAACAATATTATCTATTTATTGGAATGTCCGTGCGGACTACAGTATGTGGGACGCACGGCAAGACCTTTACACAAACGCATAGATGAACATATTCGCAATATTAGGAATGGGTACATGCAACATTTTGTTTCTGCACATTTCTTTAAGTCTCACAATTCGGACCCAAGAGGTCTAAAGTTTTTGGGCATTAAAAGGGTAGGAAAACATTGGAGAGGAGGCAATAACATTCAGAGAATGGGGCAGGAAGAGATGAGGACAGCATATGATTTAAGAACTTTCACTCCTTTGGGTCTCAATGTTGATTTTGATCTTTTTAATTTCCTTACTTAACTGTATTGACATAAATCTTCATGGTAGTTATGATTTCTGCCTTTTATTATGTGTCTCTATTATGGCCATGCGTTTTTCTTGTATGCGGTATATAGTACTGTTGCTTTTTATTATTAATAGTTTTGGAATGATGGAATATTTTTGGATGTTTTTCTATGTGTCTTTTACAATTCATGTTTTTTTACATTTACTCTTGTAATCATGTTGTTATGTTTTTAAGATCCCTCCCCTCCTCTTTTGGAGCGTTTTCAGAAGTATTAAGAATCTATACTCTTTCTAATGTTCGTTTTTAATGCTGTTCGTTTTTTAATGCTGTTCGTTTTTAATGCTGTTTTTAATACTGTTTCTTTGCTAAGTTTTTTTAAAATTCATTGATCCATACACACAGTGTTTTATGGGTGTTATGAATTTTTAGCCTTAATGATTATTCTTAAGGCTTTTGTGATCGCCTATATGTGGCAATTTTTTCCAATACATTTGTTTTGTGCTTTTTTGCAATATATTCAAATATACTGAAGCATTTGTAAGATCTCCCATTGGGAGTGGCTTCAGAAAATTCTAATAGAAGTTCAACAGGTGTGTCAAGTCAAGACACTATTTAGAGAGGATGATGGCATAGTGACGTATGCTCTGATGAAGTCCCGTGGGCGGGGCGAAACGCGTCAGCACTACGTTACTTTATCATCGCGGTCCCACCTTTGGTATCGAGTGACCACCTTGGAAGCAGCCCGGGAGCTCCGGGTGGTTTTGTTTATAAAGGCTTGACGGGACGCGATGTTCTATCTGGCAGTGGGTGATGTCAAATCCTAAACCCACTACCTACATTCTGTACGTATATTATGTCAGTAGATTTTTAATATATATTAATAAAAGGTATAACACTATCGAGTTTTTCCTTTTTCGAGATATATACTTTTTAATGAAGATTCATCAAAGAAGTGGTCGTTCGTTCCAAAGGTTTGGAAGATTTTACTGAAAATCCTTTCCACAACAGGGACTGGACATCCACTGAACGAACTATAGAGAAATAGAACTTTCTTTCTCTCCTTGCTGTGCAGAATAACATGCCTCCAACATAGACTATACATAAGTTTTTTACTTTATTTTAGCGCAACACCACCAATTTTTGTTTTTCATGCTATATGCTTTCTGAATTTGGTGGATATCAGGGTGGTGTTTTTTGCTGCTCATTGCTTTGGGTGTTTCCACAGTATAAACCCTCTTTGTTTGTTAACCCTTCATCCACTTATACTGAGTTAACACCTTGTTTACCAACATGGCGATCTTCGAATATAGAGATAAGCATGGTGATTTAAATTATAACCAATTGTTTAATGATGAAGTCGAGATCACTACAGTACCTACTAGTGAGAATTCTTTGGAAGATGAGTTTAAGAATCTCCAAAACCTTATGAAAAAGGAAATGCGTTTAAAATGGGATATAGCAACCTTTGAACGGTATTTACATGAAAAGATTACCCCTAGGGGTTTAAGATTTTTTAAGAACTCGACTTTTGATAGAGATGTACCAGAATTCATGATGATTTGGAATGAAGCTCTTGAGAGCTTTTCAATCCACATGATGGGTATTATAATCACCAGAAAAAAGGAGAATTTGTCCAGAATTAATAGAGAGATTGGTAAAATACAAGACAAATTGTCTCCATTCTTTGAACTTCCAGATTTTAAGACTCTTTCTAAACAAACGGAAGTTTTTCTTAATAAGGAAGAAAATGATACGAAACAAATAAAAATCACAAAATACAAACGTGATAAATTGGATTATCTACACAATCAAGTGTGGACTTTTAATAGTCTACAAAGAAAGAAAACACATGAACAACCGTCAGTGCAGACTGTGAGGAACCCCTATAGAGATGGTGGACACTCAGGACGAAGAAAGAGTCAGTCTATGCACGGGTTCAATAATACATATTATGCAGGTGATCCATATGTGAAAAACAATCATTTTAGTCACATTCCGAAAAGAATTCGGGATGAGAACAAAAAAACTCTGTATGATAATAAAACAAGAAATGAACAATGGATACATCCAAAAAAAGTTCATAGACAGAAACAGCATTACAATCAATTTGTCTCTGGGACTAATGCTATTCCCTTGAAAAATCGTTTTAGACCACTTGATAATGAGGAAGTCTTTTTCGAACCAAATCAAGAAAAAAACAAGGATTGGCCGATTGCCCCTAGAAAGAAAAGGGAGGATTTTTTATCGGCAGGTTCAACCTGGAAGAGACGAAGAGAAACCGATTCAGATTCGGCAACATCAGAGGATGCCGAGCTGGACAGAAAAAGGGAAAAGAGGAAAATGAAAAGACCGTTGAGATACTAGTAGAAACTGAACAAATTCCTTTTGACAACATCATCACTTTGAATCAGAAGGGGATTTTCAATCTATCCGAAAGGATACTCTCTCCTATGGAGATTGAAGTTCTCAGTAGGGGATTGAAATTTGCCCCCACACGTAAACATGACGGATTTAAAGCATTGATTGATGTCAAGAAGTTTGTCCGCAATTTAACTTTAAAAAAGTTTTTCTGTAAGAATCCAACTGAAAACAGCAATCCGATCATCACTACATATGTACATACAGATTTGAAAACTAGATCAACTTTCTTCCCTCAGTTCTGCAAATCCAGCTCCATGGACATGTTTGAAAAACTAGTCATTAAAGATTTAGAAAAAATTAATAACAAAAAGAATTTCGTCTATGGGAACAGGAAGAATAACAACATGTCTAAAAAAGAAAGAGAGGCTTTGAAAATACTCAAGGAGGATAAAAATACAATAATAAAACCGGCGGATAAAGGGGGAGGGATTGTTTTGATGACAAAAACCAAATATATAGAGGAGTGTGTAAGACAATTGAGTGATAATAATACGTATAAAATCATGAAAAAAGATCCTACTAGTGATATGAAAATAACGTTAATGGCACTACTGAATGAAGGACGGATAAACAATATTTTGAATAAAAAGGAATATGAATATTTGTCTATTAATCATCCAAAAATACCTACCTTTTACATTTTACCGAAACTTCACAAGAACAGAGAAAATCCTCCTGGCCGCCCCATTATATCGGGCATTGGGTCCATTTCCTCGAGACTGTCAGAATATATCGATATCTTCTTGCAGCCTGTAGTGAAAAACACTAGGTCGTACTTAAAGGATACCAAGGATATTTTGAATATTTTAATATAACATCAATGGCAGGACGATTTTTGGCTAGTGACGGGGGACGTTGCTTCCCTTTATACTATCATTCAGCACTTTAAGGGTCTTCAAGCTACATCTAAATTTTTGGAGACGGATGGAAAAATTCCTTTGGAACAGAGAGACTTTTTAATAGCTAGCATTAAGTGGATTTTACATAACAATTATTTTTGGTTTAATCAAGATTTTTATATCCAGGTGGCGGGCACTGCGATGGGAACGAGGTTCGCACCCAGTTATGCTAATCTTTTTATGGCTTTTTGGGAGGAGACTTTTTTGGATGATTACCTGGGTGCGGGCCTCGTTACCTATCGTCGATATATTGATGACGTCATTTTTATTTGGAAGGGAGATGAGGCCTCTCTACAGGATTTTTTAGTTTTTTTGAATGGGAATGATTTTAATATCCATTTGGATTTTAACTATAGTAAACAGGAGGTGGTCTTTTTAGATTTATATATTTATATAGAGAATGCCACCATCAAAACACGTACCTTTTTTAAACCTGTAGATGTCAACAGTTACATCCATTTTTCCAGCGGACATTTTTCCCCTTGGCTCAATAACATCCCCAAGGGACGATTGATGCGTCTCAAGAGGAACTGCACTGAAAATGAGCACTTTTTGAAAGAATCGGTGAAACTTCTAGCTGACTTCAAAGAAAAAGAATATCCCGTGACAATTTTAGAGGAAGCTTTTCAAGGGGTGAAGAAGATTGATAGATCTACTCTTCTAACACAAACGAATTTTGGAAGAAAAAAGAACCCCACAACAAGGTTGATTTTTGATTTTGACAACCTACATATGGACATTAAGAAGACTATAAATAAATTTTGGTATCTTTTGATGGAAGATGAGGATCTGAGGGGCATTTTGAATGAAAGACCCAGTATCACCTTTAGGGGTGCCCCCAGCCTAAAACAAACCTTAGTCCAGAGTTATATAAAAGAACATAAACAAACAGGATGGTTACAACAAGAAAAAGGTTTTTTCTATTGCAAAAATTGCCAATCGTGTAAGAACTCTAACAGTCCAAAAAGTAGTAATTGCATCAAGAACTATAAATCAAATATAACTAATATTGAGTACCCAATTAACAATTTAATTACATGCAAAACCAACAATATTATCTATTTATTGGAATGTCCGTGCGGACTACAGTATGTGGGACGCACGGCAAGACCTTTACACAAACGCATAGATGAACATATTCGCAATATTAGGAATGGGTACATGCAACATTTTGTTTCTGCACATTTCTTTAAGTCTCACAATTCGGACCCAAGAGGTCTAAAGTTTTTGGGCATTAAAAGGGTAGGAAAACATTGGAGAGGAGGCAATAACATTCAGAGAATGGGGTAGGAAGAGATGAGGACAGCATATGATTTAAGAACTTTCACTCCTTTGGGTCTCAATGTTGATTTTGATCTTTTTAATTTCTTTTACTTAATTGACATAAATCTTCATGGTAGTTATGATTCCTGCCTTTTATTATGTGTCTCTATTATGGCCATGCGTTTTTCTTGTATGCGGTATATAGTACTGTTGCTTTTTATTATTAATAGTTTTGGAATGATGGAATATTTTTGGATGTTTTTCTATGTGTCTTTTACAATTCATGTTTTTTTACATTTACTCTTGTAATCATGTTGTTATGTTTTTAAGATCCCTCCCCTCCTCTTTTGGAGCGTTTTCAGAAGTATTAAGAATCTATACTCTTTCTAATGTTCGTTTTTAATGCTGTTCGTTTTTTAATGCTGTTCGTTTTTAATGCTGTTTTTAATACTGTTTCTTTGCTAAGTTTTTTTAAAATTCATTGATCCATACACACAGTGTTTTATGGGTGTTATAAATTTTTAGCCTTAATGATTATTCTTAAGGCTTTTGTGATCGCCTATATGTGGCAATTTTTTCCAATACATTTGTTTTGTGCTTTTTTGCAATATATTCAAATATACTGAAGCATTTGTAAGATCTCCCATTGGGAGTGGCTTCAGAAAATTCTAATAGAAGTTCAACAGGTGTGTCAAGTCAAGACACTATTTAGAGAGGATGATGGCATAGTGACGTATGCTCTGATGAAGTCCCGTGGGCGGGGCGAAACGCGTCAGCACTACGTCACTTTATCATCGCGGTCCCACCTTTGGTATCGAGTGACCACCTTGGAAGCAGCCCGGGAGCTCCGGGTGGTTTTGTTTATAAAGGCTTGACGGGACGCGATGTTCTATCTGGCAGTGGGTGATGTCAAATCCTAAACCCACTACCTACATTCTGTACGTATATTATGTCAGTAGATTTTTAATATATATTAATAAAAGGTATAACACTATCGAGTTTTTCCTTTTTCGAGATATATACTTTTTAATGAAGATTCATCAAAGAAGTGGTCGTTCGTTCCAAAGGTTTGGAAGATTTTACTGAAAATCCTTTCCACAACAGGGACTGGACATCCACTGAACGAACTATAGAGAAATAGAACTTTCTTTCTCTCCTTGCTGTGCAGAATAACATGCCTCCAACATAGACTATACATAAGTTTTTTACTTTATTTTAGCGCAACACCACCAATTTTTGTTTTTCAAACTCTTAAGGTCTGGCTAGTAGCTTGGGAATTGAAATTTTGAGCCCTGGTATAACTCATTCTGCCGCTTTGTGCTACAATGTAACTACATGACCCACCATTGTGACATGATAAAAGAGCTAAACTGGCCATCGCTGGAATCCAGACGCTCCCTTCACCTTTCCAACCTGGTGTTTAAGAGCTTCTCTGGGAAGCTGCCACCCTACCTGAATAAACTGTTTCCCCCAGCAGTTCCCTCCTCCTATAACCTCCGATTCAGGACCTGCGCCTTACTTGGAATACCACAATACAAAAAGACAGTGGCTCGGTCCTCATTTTCCTACAGAGCACCACATTTATGGAATAACTTTCCAGACGCCATCAAATCTTCCCCCAGTCTTAGGTCACTCAAGACATCCACAATCCACAATCTCAACTTTAATCCTACTGTTAATATTTTATGCTTGCATCTATCTATTAATATTTTGGCTGTCTGTTTTTTGTTTGTTTTCTATGCTGAATGTATACTCTGCTTTTTTAAACCAATGCTGTTAAATGGCTGCCCCTCCCCCCATGTCGTAAAATCTGCTTTCCCTCAACAGACCACATGCCCTAACTCTATGACCTCTTTCTCCTACAGACCTGAAGCTAGTTCATATCACCCACTGACACGCCAGGTTTGCAGGATTTCTGAAGCACAGCACAGGTGATATGATTTGCTGCTCAGTGATTGCAGGATTCAGTCTGCATTTCCCCATTGTGATCTGTAAAACCTGGCCTGGTTGAGGGTCCCGAGGACAGGTTTGGGAAACACTGGTCTAAGCGATGGTAAATGCTTAAGATCAATATGTGTGAATAAGATATTTTGCTTTTGTTCTAAATCATATTTTTATTTACATACATATCGGACACAGGTTGTGAATATTTGTCTTTATTTTATGCATATTTATTTGATATTTGAGGACAGCAGAATTTGGGGTGCCTTGAACAGCATCGAGACTAATACACTCCTGGTTTCCAGCATCTCTCAGGAATCGCGCCTCATGACGTAAGCAGTGATACAGCCCAGCTTTTGGGAAACCTCGCCAAGCTCATGAAATCCCAGAGGATTCTGGACATAGGTGAGGAGACGGGTCTTTTCCTTTTTAAAATCTAGGCTACATCTCACAATCATGACATTGATGGGTTGTTGTTTTTCTTTCTTTCATCTAACCTTGTTCTTTCCTACATCCTTCTATAATAGCTTCCGTTGGCGCCTTATCTATGGCCGGCATATGGGGGGAAAGAAAGTAGTAAAAATGAAATGAATCTTCATATATTCGTGCACTTGTAATAAAGTGCCATTGAGTCATATCTGGCATAATAAAGCTTCTGGAAGTGATAGTTTAGCCTTTATGAACTTTACCTAAATTAATTTGGCTTGTTAAAACAAGTGATTTGCATAGTGGTGCACTGCAGAAGCAGCTGTTGGCACAGGGACTCTGCTAGTAAATAAGGCTCGTGCATTTAGATCAGGAAGATCAGGAATAAAAAAATTAATGGATAGAAAATGTTTTAATATGCTGATAAATATTTAAATACAAGTTGCATATCCTTATATTGTTACTGTTATTCTAGGCCTTTGCAAAGTCAGTGTATGGGGGTGTAAGGTGTACACAGCACAGAAAGAAATAGGATTAGAAATAGGGTACTCTATTGGAAAATGGAGTTTCCTTTTTTGCCCTTAAATATTTGATCAGATGTTGCCGACACCCTCTGCTTAAAGGGACATGCAAGCTTTGTCAATGTGCTTTTAAAAACATGATGCTATGCCTCTTGAATGAGTCAATAGTCTCATTCAGCAGACATAAAAAGCAAGTAAATGTGATATTGTTTCATATCAACCTGCTTTTCTTTCTTGGCATTTTCCACACCCACCTCAGGAGGCAGTTTAAGTTAACCAATCAGTGTGATAAAAAACTCACTGAGCATGTTCGTCTGAGTTGCTCCTCCTCCCTCTTGCAATGTGAGCTGAGGGGAGGGCGGGGCTGACCTTTCACCCCCAGCTATTCCAGAGACCGGGAAGGAAATAAATCCATATACTGTAAACAAGAAGAAAAAAGACGGCAGAAAAAGGGACAACAAAGAAAAGCACAGACACAGCAAGAAACGGTAAAGAGAGAAAGACAGCAAGATAAAGCAGAGAACGCACAAGACAAGGTGCAGTGAGAGAGAGAGCGCACACAAGAGACAGACAGCACAAGAAAGGGTGTGAGAGTGAGTGACTGTGTCAGGGAGTTTGAGTACCACAGTGAGTGTGTAAACCATGAAAGAACGCAACTGAGCGTGCGAGAGCGTGACTGAGTCTGTGTGTGACCGAGTGTGAGAGCGAGTCAGCAGGTGAGTGTGTGAGCGAGTCAGCAGGTGAGTGTGTGAGCGAGTCAGCAGGTGAATGTGTTTTGCTTTCACAGTTGGAGAGATGCTAATATTCAGCTCCTCGGTTTCCCCAGTCTGAGGTCCTGAGCTCCACAGCTTGTGTTAGTTAATACAGTCACAGGTATTTATAAAGCGCTAGCAAGTTCCATAGTGCTGTACAATGAGAGAGGCATAATAACAAATGTAGTATAAACAATATCTCTTAGGCGCTGTGAAAATAGGAAAACGTGTAAATTCCTTATGTTATAATGTATTCCTCTGTAAATACAGTTAATATATCTGTAATATACGTTTAAATGAACAATGATTGAAGTTTACTCGATGAAAGTCGCTTTATAATCCACACAAGATCTAATTAAATTCTAGAGTTCCTTCAATTTTATATTTCATTGATGGATTTATACCTATAGGGCCCTATCACATTCTTAACGCAAACGTTAACGCGTGCGCAAAAACGCATTAACGCGAGGGGCAAAACCCTTTGCGCTGAACGTCGTATTACAATGTCTGCGCAAAAAAATGCACGTTTACGTCTACCGCGGGTGAACCTACTGCAATGCGCGCGTCCTATGCTTAACATTGTGAGCGCAAATGCGTTTGTGCGCTGGTATGCGGATGGTATTACAATCTATGCGCAGGAATTAACGCATAGACGTTGCGCACATAATTTTAGCAACTCCTAAAAGCTGGTGTTAATGGCAGATTCTATCAACCTGGCCGAAACCAAATACACCAGCCCAAAAAAAAAGAAAATCTGCAAAGTATAGTTACACATTCTAAACATACCAAACCAATAAATTTGAGAAGTTTTGTGTGCATTTATTATTGCTGCAGCATATATGCTCAGATTGACTTTGACAGGCGCAAAAACTTAACGTGAGTTAATTGTGGTTCTTAATTCTGATCGATTTAATGCTGAATCGCGTGAAAAAAACAGTCCGCACACTGATTTGTGCGCGTACGTTTAACGCGTGTTATTGCTCGACGGATGAAATGCGTGAGGATTGTAATTCCAGCGTTGATTTCCGTGCGTTAACGCTTGGCGCACATATTCACACGTTGCGCGAGCGTTTTAACACGAAGATTGTAATAGGGCCCTATATGTTTAAATCCATCAATGAAATATAAAATTGAAGGAACTCTATAATTTAATTAGATCTTGTGTTGCTTATAAAGCGACTTTCATCGAGTAAACTTCAATCATTGTTCATTTAAACGTATATTACAGATATATTAACTGTATTTACAGAGGAATACATTATAACATAAGGAATTTACACGTTCTCCTATTTTCACTGCGCCTAAGAGATATCGTTTATACTGTTCTCCTTCTGTGTCAGACAGTACCTCTAGAGGCTTGCAGTGGACATATATTGTCTCTATATATATTCTTTCCAATTACTCTATACTATACAAACTTAGCGCCTTCTCAGCTTTACCAATATTCTCTGTATAATAACAAATGTCCATACAAGTTAAACACAAAGAACAGTAGGAGAGAGGACCCTGCCCAAGAGCTTACAATCTAAGAGGAGAGGAGTGACACACTAGGTGAGGGTAATAGCTGAGTATGTGAAGTAGTGGGGTGCATGGGGGCTGTGGGCAAGATGGAGCAAGAAATGTAGTTCCTGTGAAGCTTTGATGGGTGGAGTAGTGGGCGGGGAATGTTTAGGAAGTAGGAGCTGAAGAAACACCCCTTGTTGAGGGGCGTCGCCGGGGACGATGAAATCCGGGTTTAAAGCAAGAAAATAAACTTTTTTTTACACATTTTTAAATTTTTTATTGATTTATTCTAGTTTGTCTATAGGTATAAAAGTGTTTAAATATCAATTTAAAAAATATTTCTAGACCTACATATCCCTTTAATTATATTTTAAAAAAAATTTTCTCCCCTTTTATCCCTCGGCGCGTGCAACTCCTTTTCTTCAGCTCAGGGACTCCCGAACTCGGCAATCCCTGTAACTACCTAGCACAATGTGCGTTGAGTAGGTACTGCAAATTGCAGAGAGGGATTCTTCGCTGCCTCTAAGTCAGGATGAATAGAGCTTCCCTTGAAAACAATCACAGTCTGCGTATATTTTTCATAAAAATCGAAACTCTGTACAATTCACAGATATGTCAATAGGGACAGGTGACGTGTTCTAGTGACCTTGACACGGCCATAAAACCTATTAATTATTTACCAGCAGCCACAACACATGGCCTTGCTTCTTCATTCATAAGAGATGTAGGCCGAATAGGTTTCTATAAGAGCTGCTGCTTTACTCTATGCAAGTATAGTTTATTTATAAAGTACTTATAGGGGCACGAAACTTTACAGTAAAGGAGCCACAAACTAGTAATTGGCACAATGTGCACATACCGGGATTGGCAGCTCCCGTCCTGTAAAACCTGTGGTGTGAGTAGAGCACACAATCCTCCAAATTATAATTTGTGATTCAAGGGAAGTGTTTTTATACAATCTGCAATGTGGCATTTTTTAATCATGGAGATCTAGAAACCTTTCAATTAATACTTCTTTAAAACCAGTAACTGTAAATAAACAATTGTCTGAGGTCGCAACCCTGGAGGAAAAAATGGTAATTACTGCACAGAGAGGGCCTGGGATGTTCTGTGAAAGAATGGGGTAAATATAAAATCTCTCGCTCTTTAGAGCGTTAAAGCTGAAGCTATAATTTGCTTAGACATTATTAAAGTTTACATTTTGCATCTTTAATCACAGACCTGTACAAATAATGTGATAAGTGCAGTAGTTGAGTATGTGGGTACACAATGCGGGTATGCACTTAATTATTAGATTTATGTACAATTTCTCAACTCATGAATTATACCACTGACAAGTTAAAAAGTATTAATGAACAGACCTGTGTTTAGTGTTTATCTAAACATTAACATGATGCGTTCCTGATCGGGTCTTTACTTTTATTCATCATGGGATTTGTATCCTTTACTCTAATTTAGTGACTATTGTATATATGTGTTTTTATTTTTATGTTAGCATCTTAAAATGGTATTTTTCCCTTTTATAATTGCACTAGCCGAGTGTTACGTCATTGCGATATTCGCTGTTGCTTTCTTTTATTCTGCCACAGGGAGGAGCTGTGGATACAATCCACTCGTCCTGGCTTTGGTGCTGCCACGCGATGGGAAACTGACTGCAAGTTTTTGTGAGACTGAGGATCAGAGTTATGCAAAGGAATCCTGGAAAGCGGTACCGTGACCACACACATATTGTGATGCTTGTGTGCATTTTGTCCCCTGGGAAGACATAGTAAAGGAGTGGGTTTGCGCTCTGTATTTGCTGGAATACCAATAATATAATAAAAGCATAATCAGATTTGGGTACACATTAATGCTGTACCAAGCCTAGGCTTCCTGTACCCTCTTTTACTTTTCATATTAAAGTTTGTCTTTATCAGAATTTGTTGTTTCTATAAAGCCGCAGAAGTGTGGTATGCGGGACTGTGACTGTGCGCACCCGCTGGATTCAGGGCAGGATTAGGCTAGTGTCAGACGAGCGTCTTTGGAGAGCGGAAGGAACGTCCGTGAGAGTGGACGTTCTTTCCACTCGACGCCCGTCTGGCCACCTCGCTGAGTGCGCTCAGCTCTGCAAGGCTCGATCCTCCTATGGAGAATCACGCTTTGCAGCTCCGTCAACATCCGTTCCAGCGCTTTGCCCGGAGAGGCTTGGATAACGGACGCTTGTTGCACGCGCAGTTTGTGCATGTGCACAAGCGTGTGACCGGCCCCGTTGCAGCGACAAACCGATGCAACGGACGCCGTTAAGCACATCAGTACGGGCGCACATAGCGCGCTCCTTTGACGGTGGCCTTAAGGGTATCATGGGCCTGGTGCTGTGAATTTTCTTGGGCCTTTTTATAGATACGCACCCCTATATATACCTACATGTGCACCTACACACCTTTATTATATACCTACACGCGTGCCTATGCACCCCTATTATATACCTACATGCGTGCCATTCACCTAAACACGCACACATCCAATCCCATTCATTTAACACGCACACATCCAATCTCATTCACCTAAACACGCACACATCCAATCCCATTCATTTAACACACGCGCATCCAATCCCATTCATTTAACACGCACACATCCAATCCCATTCACCTAAACACGCACACATCCAATCCCATTCACCTAAACACGCACACATCCAATCCCATTCATTTAACACACGCGCATCCAATCCCATTCATTTAACACGCACACATCCAATCTCATTCACATAAACACGCACACATCCAATCCCATTCACCTAAACACGCACACATCCAATCCCATTCATTTAACACGCACACATCCAATCCCATTCATTTAACACGCACACATCCAATCCCATTCATTTAACACGCACACATCCAATCTCATTCACATAAACACACACACATCCAATCCCATTCACCTAAACACGCACACATCCAATCCCATTCATTTAACACACACGCATCCAATCCCATTCATTTAACACACACGCATCCAATCCCATTCATTTAACACGCACACATCCAATCCCATTCATTTAACACGCACACATCCAATCCCATTCACCTAAACACGCACACATCCAATCCCATTCATTTAACACGCACACATCCAATCCCATTCACCTAAACAGGCACACATCCACACCTAAACACACTCAAAAACATAGCCCCTCCCATAAACCTACAAACACACACATCCACCATATACACCTAAACACAGTTGCCCCATCTGCCCCTATGTTAATCCGGCCCTGGCTGGATTGATCAGAGAGTTTGGGGTCTTCATGCAATGAGAGAGGGATGGTGACTGGAACAGAGTCTGTCCCCCTTTTTTTTATCTTTTAAATAGAATGCCAGGTGTTTAGTTCCCTCTTTAGACCTTTGTTTTGCTCTTTTGTCGTATCTCAATGTATGGTGAGAATAAACCAAGCACCTTTATCTGTTTATTCATCATCATGAAAGGGAACGCCGTGTAGTGCAGCCTGGTGTTTCTAGCCATGTTGCACTTTTGGGTTTGAGTAAGGTGCTGAAGGAAGAGTTACAGTATATGCTTTTGGCCATAAAATAGTTTTGGGGTGATTAGGTCCATTTTAGCATTTAAGAAGCTCTCTGTTCAGTGTATCTTGCCTATCTCACCGCCATCCTCTGTAACGTGTCCGTCTGATGTTCCTTCTCAGGCCGGTGTGGACCAGAAGATTCACATGGAAGTGAAATCTGCGGAGCAGACTCTGGGTAATTAGTCCGGGGAAGTGTTCATTACACAGACATGTAGAAATAACATTGAAAAGGGAGATGAGCGTTTTAAATGGGGATGGAAAGGATGTGCTCTATATGCTGATAATTCTCCTCTTTCCTGGGTATTCGATCATTTCCCCCCCTTTTCTTTCAGATGATTTGCTCTCGGCTGGTGAAGCAAGCAGTTTCGACCTGATTTACATCAACATGGCTGATGCGCAGAACTGCAGGACGTGTTATGAGAAATCTCTGCGTCTCGTAAGAGTGGGAGGAATACTGGCTATAGATGGGGTGAGTTATTTCACTTATGTAAACATAGTGTTATCATTCTATACGTTCCAAAGCTCCCAATAATAAAACCAGAATTAAACTTACACAATTACAAACTTCGGAACAAAAGGTCTAGATTGCCCTGCACAGCGCTTACAATTACAAGCTACATAAATGTGTGTGTGTATATATATATACACACAGCAGAGGTGTGGATTAGTGTCACACGACTTGGACTCATGTCACAAATTTGGTGACTTGAGACTCGACTTAACATATACAAAGAAGACTTGAGATTTGACTAAGACCAGTGTCAGGCGAGCGTTTTGCAGAGCGGAAGGAACGTCCGTGAGAGTGGACGTCTGATTATGCTGTGCACTAATGAGTCACACAGAGGTGCACAGCAGAAGCAAGAGTGAGAGCAAAGCCTTATCTGGTAATTAAAGGGCTTCCTTTCTTCATGAAAAGGGAGAGGACTTTTCTTTCAAATATGAATAATTCTCTAAGGGAATTAATGGATGTAGAAGAAGCTTGTTTTACAGTGTGGTGCGTCCCTCAGGTCTGTCTCCACATTAATATGAACATTTTTAAATGTTTTTCCTCTCACATGACCTCTAAACCAGTGTTTCTCAACTAGGTTTGAGAAAGCGTCCATGTTCTCCTGGATACGTATTACTACTTCATGCAGAGGGGATCGTAAGGAAAAGTGCTTCCCTGCAACATGTGTAATTCATATGGTGCAGAAAGTAAATCAAGGCAGGTCATCCGGGATTCCCTTTTCATTCTTGCCTGCAGCATAGTTACATAGGCTGAAGAAAGACGCGCAGCCATAGAGTTCAGCCTTTCACACTATGGATTCTACATGCAGCAGGGTTGTATGTTTCATGCATTGCCCATCAACATGAATAAACTATATGGGCAATATTGAGACTAACATGGAGATGGTATGCAGGATAATGTGTTCTTGCAGATTTTCCCTTATCGTCTCCGTGTTAATGTACAATTCTGGGGAATGTGCTATCTCGGCAGCTCGCCCCAGGACACAGCTCTAACCTCCCTGATACTCGTAGCAGCGCAACCGTGAGTGTCCGCTCCTGGAGTCCATAGAACTCAATGGATGCTTGCGCTTCTGGGCCCCGAGCTCTGCGCATCCTCACTCTTGCGAGATCGCGGAGTGATTGTGGAGGGAAACGAGGATCTATTTGTTCCCTGTCTCCCTCTGCTTCCAGGGAAAAGAAGTAATGGAACAGGCTGCCCATTTCACCGTGGAATGAGAGGTGAATATGTAATTTTTAGGGTGGTGTTAAAGCGTATTAAATGCATTTGTAGAATCATTTAACACCAGCTTTTAGAAGGTGCTAAAGATTTTGGCTTGTGCGTCCCGACTGTTTATTGCGCCCGCACTTTGTAACAGGTAGTGACAACTAATGATGTACTTACAGGTACTGACACACAGATACTCTTTTCTACTTAAGCATTTGTAAATCTTCAGACGGGCTTTGAGAGGAGATAATATAAACCCACAGACAGAGGATACAGTATAAAATATTTTAAAGCATTCGCTCCATTGGTTGGGAGGGATGGAGGTGTTAAAACGTCCACACCATAGTCTGTTTTAAGTGAAGTAAGTGGCAAACTGTATTTTTTATTTGAACCCATTTTGTTCTGTAGGTTTTGTGCTATGGAGCGATTCTGAAGAAGAGTGCGTCTGCAACAGCGCAAGCCATACAGCAGCTGAATGAAGCCGTGTTGAGGGACGCCAGAGTAGCTCTAAGCATGTTACCAATGGGAGATGGACTGATGCTGTGTTTCAAGCTTTGAGACCACAATGGACTGCATTGACAGGATGAGATTAGCAAGGTATCAGTGTTTGTACAATAAGGATTTACACAAAAACAACCCCATTTCAGGAAATAAGCCTGCTTCTATTACATTTACAAAGTGGATACCTGCATGACTTTTACAACCTCTGGATTAATCCGGCAAAGGACAATCGTGCAAAACCGTTAAAGCTGGATTAACCAGGAGAGTCAGCTTTCTGGCAAATCCAAATCATTCAGTGTTTGTGTTATGAATAGAAGAATTACATTTTTTTTTGCAGGAAACAATGGGTATTTTATTCAAAGTAAGAGCCAAGCGTTCACTACTTGTTCCATGCATGTGCCTGTAGCAGGAAATTACAAGTCTGGATGAACCCACTTTACTCTTATTTTGTTAACAGTTGAAGGTTAATAGAAATGAATAGCTGTGAATAAAGCTGTCTCCATGCAGCTTTGGTAAAAGAGCAATAATCAGTATGCAGGAATATGTTTTATCAGGTCACATGACATCAACCCTTTTTAAAACTAGTGCCGGTTTCTTAGTCTTAATCATTTACATTACCTTTAACCCTCCAGATGTTTTGAAACTATATTTCCCTATATCTCCCATGCTCTGCTACTTATTTGATTGGCTGAGTCTCAAGGGAATTGTAGTTTCCAAACCCCTTGTAGGACCAGGATTGCTGACCCCTGTCTGAGCCTTATAAACAGACACCTCTTGCCTCTCCACCTTCATTCTCCCAGTGTATTTAGACTGAATGCACTGTATTTGCTAAGGAGAGTGCCTGCTGGTCAGTCCTGATATAGCACAAATGCTGTAGCAAGTCTGACAAGGAGACTTATAAGGCCGGGCTCAGAGAAGTGTTTTTAAGACTGGAAGGAATGTTTGTGAGAGTGGACGTTCCTTCCACTCGGACGCCCATCTGGCCACCTCGCTGAGCGCAGTTAGTGCACTCAGCGCTGCAAGACTCAATCCTCCTATGGAGGATCGCGCTTTGCAGCCCTGTCGAACGCGCAGTCTGCTGTAGCGTGCACAATTCGTGTGCATGCTACAGCGTGTGGCAGGCCCCATCGAAGCGTCACAACACTGTGACGGACGCGGAGAGGGACATCAGTACGTGCACACATAGTGCACTCGCCTGAACCCGGCCTAAGGCAGCTTCAGCTGCTTACTGGACATCGGTTGATGTGTCCAATGTACTGTAAGTTTAGTAACATGAGAGTTCATTTACAATTCTACAAATATGTGCAGATCGAGATAAATCCATCCCTGGCACCTGATGGTACTTTAATGATCAAGTTATTGCAATCTTAAAAAGTGAAAGAGTTAATTAGATTTATTGTACACATGAAATTACATTTAGACCAATGGGACTTACAGGATTTCTTGTCCGAATACAACCAATGAGTTTTAAGTCCAAAGACAAATGAAAACCAGTCTTTTATTCCCTGTAAAATGGTTTCCTATAAACAGAATCCTGGTGGATTAAATAAGCAATTGAATTTGAAATCACATCTGTTATTATAAGGCGCTGCCATCCTGGTGAATGCCCCAAAGCATCACCATAGTCTCTTCTATAGACTAGCTCAGATAACCTAAGTATGTAAGGTTGCCACCTTTCCTACAAGACAAACCCGGACACTTTAACTCCGCCGGCAAATACTTCATGTAGCACACACACGATGCGTATGAAGGATGACTGAAACCTTCCTCTGACAGCACTTGGACAGCGGAGTCAGCAATTTAGCATCCACTCACACACATTTTGTTGGCTGTAATCTGCATCTGAGTGTCCTTATGCAAGTGAAAACAGGAGGCATGGGATTGTGCCGTCTCACCAGAGGGAATTGTAGATACTTTTAGAAAACCTTTTAAGTGATTTTGCAAATTCCCTTCATATCAGGTTGTCACAGATAGTATTTCCTTGTAAATATCGGCTCGAGATGAGAATAATGAGCGACACTGAAATCACATGTTACTCTTTTGCTGCCTGCAAAAAACGCCATCCTCCCTCATCCGATATACCCTTACTCTATAGACATCCTTTGTCTTATATACACTTACTATTTATTCTTTCTCTTTCAAGACGAAGTAATGGGAGCTGCAGCTCACAATGGGGAAGTGGAGGGGTCACAGCCCGGACTGAATCATATGTCCTGGTGGCAGGTAATCTGTAACCCAAATCCTGGACTGTCCCGGTGAAATCCATACAGGTGGCAACCCTGCATATGACATGTGAACTCTTAAGTAGCTAGATTGTAAAGATTCTCACACTGAGACAGCATGGCCTAAAAGATGCAGGTCCCCATCAGTTGTCTTCTGATGTATAAAAACCACAACGTGTTCCGTTCAAGGCTCCACTTTCTAGTTTCAAAATGTTTGAATTCTGTGTTTACCATGAATATTGCAAGACTTTCTCTATTAGCAACAGAAGCACTTCATAAGCCGTGGCTGAACACTGTCTGTCTGTTCCTTAATAGGGATATTGAATCTCAGGGTGTACAGACGTGCCCGAATATCATGCTATATAAAGGGATGTCTGATGTATTTAATTGCTGCTATCTTGGCTCCTGTTGAGGAAACCAGTAACACAAGGGTCAGCAACCTTGGCTCTTTAGATGTTTTGCAACTACAATTCCCATGATGCTCAGCCGTTCATTAGGTTGGCTGAGCATCATGGGAGATGTTTCCAAACAACTGAAGGGCCATGGTTGTTAAGCCTTGCTGTGAAAGGTCCACTTTTAACATATGTTAAAATGCTGCCAGACGCCCCAGAATCTTAATGTTCGTAAATATTTATTATTTTTTTTTGTACATGAATTATACATTGAGTGTTTACTTTAGACCGATGTATTGAAATTGGAAATGGAATTAAACCAGTTTCAATATGTGACCTGTGACAGCATGTGAATTGAATAAAACAATCTGTATATATCCTAGCCTCCCCTTTTGTGTATACTATTTGGATTATGCTGTGAAGGCAGTGACATGTTTTATGCCGGATAGCACAAGATATGTAATAAACATTTATAACAGATACTGATAATATAATTACCATAAAGAAAAGGAAACTGTAATTTTAAACATTGTACAATCTAGGACATAAGAGAAAGTTTCCTTTGGTAATGGCAGAGACCCGTCACTATCAGGGTTATTCAGAGAGCGGTGAAAAGCAGGAGAATGACTGGAGAATGGAAAATTCTAGGTCAATATAGCCAATTTGGAAAGTGAGATGAATGGGAGAATTTTTCTGGTTTGGTTATTTTGACCTAGAATTTTCCATTCTCCAGTCATTCTCCTGCTTTTCACCGCTCTCTGAATAACCCTGTAAGTGAATGGAGAGGGAGAGAAAAGTAACATTGTGGGGTAGATGGGGTTTAGGTAATTGTGCATTTCCTTCCCTGTCATCCCATTATTTCTGCTTCTCCCTATAGAAGAGGAGGATAACCCTTTACTGTGCGATCCCGGGGAATAGAAAGATACCCCATTTGTATCATATTATGTGGAACGTCACAAATAACCAAACTGCAATGTATCCGAGCCATCCCAGGGCTCAAAACCGTATGTATGGATGCAGCCATATAGACCCTTTATACACTTAGCTGTATTTTTTGCCTTTGTGCCTTTAAGCCTACACACTACAACCAGCTGGTTTAGGGAGCAGTTGTAGGCCACAGTGCAGCTTGCTCCATGAATGGTCACTCTGCAGCAAAGGGAATAGTGCTGACTTTGCCGTCATCTGTCATTTGATATTAATAATATAAAGATGCTTTTTTAGGGAATCCTTATGATTGTAAAAAAAAAACATTTTTATTTCTTGTCACTTAACAACGAAATATTTAACTGAAAGATCAATAAAAGCGATTCAATGTGTGGACCAAAAGGAAAGTCCAAACTAACTGCAGAAATATTGGAGGAACTGTGTTCAAAAATGTCCCCCTCGACTTGAGCCCTGAGTCTGTCCATATAGATATGAGGTATCATTGGAAATGCCACAGTCCGGCCTTTCCCAGGATAACAAACCTGACTATGTAGTGTAAAAATAAAGGGCCCTATTACAATCTTCGTGTTAAAATGTACGCGCAACGCGTGAATTTGTGCGCCAAGCATTAAACATTAATGCGTGGAAATCAACGCTGGAATTACAATACTCACGCATTTTTTCATCCGCCAAGCAATAACGCACGTTAAACGGACGTGCACAAATGCTCGCGCAGTAACGTTGCGCGCAGAAATCAGTGTGCGGACTGTTTTTTCACGCGATTCAGCCAATCAGAATTAAGAACCACAATTATCTCACGTTAAGTTTTTGCGCCTGCCAAAGTCAATCTGAGCATATATGCTGAAGCAATAATAAATGCACACACAACTTCTCTCCATTTTATAGGTTTGGGATGAGTAGAATGTGTAACTATACTTTGCTGCATTATTTTTTTGGGCTGGTGTATTTGGTTTCGGCCAGGCTGTTCAGATTTGCCATTAACACCAGCTTTTAGGAGTTGCTACAATTATGCGGGCAACGTCTATGCGTTAATTCTTGCGCATAGATTGTAATACCATCCGCGTACCAGCGCACAAACGCATTTGCGCTAACAATGTTAAGTATAGGACGCGCGCAGTAAAGTACGCTAGCGCAGGGTTCGCGCAGGTTTACCCGCGGTAGACGATTACGTGCGTTTGTTGCGCTGACAATGTAATACGACGTTCAGCGCAAAGGGTTTTACCCCTCGCGTTAATGCGTTTTTGTGCAAACGTTTGCGCGAAGGTTGTAATACGGCCTAAAAACTTTTAAAAAAATATACATTTTTATTTTATTTTAAATTACAATGTTTTATACCAAGTAATTATTTTTTTTTAAACTCATTGCATCAAACTACAAGGGAAAACTTTAGTAAAATAACACAAAGGTTTAAATGATAAAATGTGAGGTTTTGAACTTGGCCCATATTAAAATGGAGGCTCTTGGGGTAGGGCATATATATATATTTATTTTCTCAAATTACAAAGAATCAAGAAATGGGGACACAAACGCATAACAAACAAATACTAACATCTTAAACAGACCATGAGATTACAGTTATGATTATATACTGTAATGAATGCATATTAAATTTATAATTCTACTATTAAGGTGGGAAAAGTAGGTCTTCTAAGAGTAATTTGCTTTTTCGAATAAATATTTTTTTTTAAATGTTCTTGTCATTTATTACCTTTCAATATTACATGTGGATTAATGGATTTAGATGCACCATAATGCCCTTTCTGACACATATTCCATATACAGACACATTCAGACTGATGTCACACTTAATTACATTGAATACTGTGTGTTGTAATAAAATAATATATCCTGTGATCAATATCATTTATTTTCAGTCCATAACATATTAACCACACAGGGATGCCTTATTCTGGAACGCTGTGGCTCTACAATACATACAAAATGGCTTAAAAAGCCAGAAAAATGGGCCCTGTATGTACTTTAGGATCCTAAGGAGATGCTAAATATTGGTAATATTGTAGCACATCATGTTTTAGTGCTTTTTACATTGAGTAAGTATCACTACTTTCCCGCTGGATTTGAAAACCAATGCATATGTGATAGGCGGCCTCTGATTGCAGTTGGTCCAACTGTCACGACAACAGTCAGGTACTTACCTGAGTCACCTGAGCCAACTGCCACTTCCCAGCGACGCTTTCGAGCAGAAGAGAAGTGTTTTTTTGACTGGTGCGATTTTTGCGAAAAACAACCCGAAAACCGAACATTCGAGAGGAGAAGAGGACCATCGAGCAGAGGAGGAGAGGACCATCGAGCGGAGGAGGAGAGGACCATCGAGCGGAGGAGGAGAGGACCATCGAGCGGAGGAGGAGAGGACCATCGAGCGGAGGAGGAGAGGACCATCGAGCGGAGGAGGAGAGGACCATCGGGCGGAGGAGGAGAGGACCATCGAGCGGAGGAGGAGAGGACCATCGGGCGGAGGAGGAGAGGACCATCGGGCGGAGGAGGAGAGGACCATCGGGCGGAGGAGGAGAGGACCATCGGGCGGAGGAGGAGAGGACCATCGGACGGAGGAGGAGAGGACCATCGGGCAGAGGAGGAGAGGACCATCGGGAGGAGAATGAAGAGGAGCCGAGGAGAAGACCGCAGAGCCGGGGAGGCGAAGAAGAAGCGCAGAGGTGAGAAACAATTTAAATAGAGGTTTTTGGGAGGGGGGTACATTATACAACAGGGTAGGACAGTGGGTAATATTACAGCTTAAAAAAGCATCTTAATGTATTATTTCTTCTTCATGACGGCTGATGTTTGTTTTCAAAATAATCCAGAGCCCTATAACTATTCCCATTCATTATAAAAAATAAATAATAACTGATCGTGGTAAGAACCAGGTGATCTCTAAATTTTATTTAACTCTCTCAATGACTGGTTAGATTTTCTTTATCTTGCGGCTTTTTATGGTGCTGTCTGGTTGGATGTCCAAGGAAATTAATCATTTATTTCTATTATTCTGCACATTATATTATTCTTACATGTATTATTATCCTTATATTTGATCACTTTCCCTTTTTCAGGAAGATCCAGTGCCTGCGCCGACATCCCGGAGCGAGCAGCGGAGACCCGAGTCTGCCTGGAGCGCTTCATCTTCCATAAGATACTCGGAGAAGGCAGTTTTGGAAAAGTATGTATATCCCCACAATACGCAACACGGGGTATTTAATTCAGAACAGAAGTGAATAGAGAGACACATATAATGTAAGGTTTATTTACTCATAAGTGCAAACCTTACAGAAGGACACTTATTTCTCTTTTACAATATATTTCTTTATTTCTAAACGTTTCATTATGGTCAATGTGTTCACTGTAGGATAGATTTATTAAACAATGAGCTGTAGTGAGGTGAAAATTAATTGGGTTGGGGGCACCTCCAGCTCCGTTAGATTTAGTAAAATGCTGCGGTTTATAGATCCGCTTGATACAGGTCATCATTTAATCAATAAACTCCACATCCAAGAGTCACATTTCTCTTTCCATGTGTTGTTTCAATGTGTATGTGAGCTATAAGCTGCATTAAAGTGTATTATCTGAGGGGTTATTACTGTTAATGTGTTAAAGCCGCAAACTGAAAGACATTTTTTCATACATGGTTTAACTGTCATTACTGTCACTTTAGTCACATGACCTCATGATGCAGGTGCATGTTCTTAAAGGGACACACCATGCAATGTAACATCTTATGGTTCAATGAAATGTTAATGTGTCTGATTACATTTGTGAATTAGTGTAATCAGCTCATAATTCATATATTATGTTGACATGACTTAATTAAGAAATTAGATATAAATTTACCTATTACTTTCTGTGCGTGTGAGGCAGAACTTGTTGTAAAGATTGATTTCCGCCTTGAGTAGCACTACATGTCCCAAGATGCTGGTTTTATGCTTTTAGGGTAGATGAAATTCTGTAAAAGCTGGGGACCAGGTTTTGTGCAGTCTCGCTCTGGGGATTTCTCCCTTTATGCCACATCTTATCCTTTATTTCAACCGGAACTTTAATGTTTGTGATAAGGTCTGCAATTATTGTAAGGCTTTCCACAAACGTTAAAACTCGACTATTCCAATCCAAATTCTATATCTTGGCTTTTAGACACAGTTAGTGTATGTTTATGCAAATATTGAAAGTTAAAGAAAGGAGTTTAATGAGACATTGTCAGCATTTCATTTAATTAGACACTGGCAGCATTTCATTTAATGAGACATTGTCAGCATTTCATTTAATGAGACATTGGCGGCATTTCATTTAATGAGACATTGGTGGCATTTCATTTAATGAAATATTGGCAGCATTTCATTTAATGAGACATTGTCAGCATTTCATTTAATTAGACACTGGCAGCATTTCATTTAATGAGACATTGGCGGCATTTCATTTAATGAGACATTGGCAGCATTTCATTTAATGAGACACTGGCAGCATTTCATTTAATGAGATATTGGCAGCATCTCATTTAGTGAGACATTGTCAGCATTTGATTTAATGAAACATTGGCAGCATTTCATTTAATGAGACCTTGTCAGCATTTCATTTAATGAGACATTGGCAGCATTTCATTTAATGGGACATTGGCGGCATTTCATTTAATGAGACACTGGCAGCATTTCAGTTGCAGCACCAACCTTTGTAAGGCTAACGTTTGTCAAGGGCTTGATAAAGATCGCTGCTCCAAACGAAACGTTGCTTATGTTCCATTTTTTGAAGACTTTGGCTTCCATGTTTTGTTGTGAGTTACTCTTGGGGGGCTACCTGGGGGGTCGCTGCACCCAGACTCTTTTGGATCTGGATTCAGCCAATTCATATTGCCAGGTGCACTGTAACTTTTTTTTCTGTATGATTTATTTTTATACATCACATACTTTGTATTGAAAAAGCAATAGTATCTAGAGTTGCTCTTTATTCTCGTAGCTGCCATAGAAAAGGTAAAACATTGTAGTTCCAAAACCTGAGATAAACTGATTTCACAAAGTCAGAGTCACTTTGAATGAGAGAACAAATGTATGAGAAGGTCCACTATGCTTTCTAGCCATTGATTGTAGAGCTTTAGCACAGCTGCCAGTATGTGTGTAAATGTTTGGCTGTGTGTGTGAGTGTATGGCTAAATGTGCTGTTGAAATGATTATGTGGCCTTTAGGTTGTGAGCGAAAAGTTTCCTTCATTCTCCGAGTCAAACTTGGTGGTCAGTGTTATGTTATGGCTTTTTTTGTCCTACTCATCATACATTGCTACAGAATATGTTGGCGCTTTATAAATAATTGCTCATGCTTAGTCTTATTTTCTCTTGTTGCAAAATAATTAAAGACTCTGCACACAGCCATCATGTATAGACAGATATATATTGAAATGACCTTCAATTCAAGTGCCACTGAAATCACAGAAAGATAGACTCTGGTCAGGAAAAGTAGACAATGAAAGGGGTCCAGACCCTCCAATTCAGGTTGTGGTATGTATTAGAGCAGTGGTTCCCAATCGTGGTCCTCAAGACACCCTAACAGGCCAGGTTTTCCAGTTATCTGAAGCACAGCTGGTATGATCAATAATTGCAGTATTCAGTCTGCTTTTCTCCAAGGTAATCCTTAAAATCTGACCTGTTAGGGGTCCTTGAGGACCGCGGTTGGGAACCACTGTATTAGAGCAGTATTTCTCCACTCCAGTCCTCAGGACCCACTAACAGTTCAAGTTTTAAGGATTTCCTTGGGGAAATGCAGACTGAATCCTGCAGTCACGGAGCAGCAAATTATATCACCTGCGCTGTGCTTCAGATATCTGACAATCTTGACCCGTTAGTGGGTCCTGAGGACCGGAGTTCAGAAACAATGTATTAGAGCATCTAGGCAACGGTTTGGCAAGATAACAGCGTTTCTCAAGCTCGGGAAAAGGCAAGTCCAAACCAAAAAATGTATTGTATGATTAATATTCCAGAAATACGTCACCAAAACTGGCTCTGCACATTGCAGTTTACTGAAAATAAAAAATAAATGTTGTTACAGGTTCTTATAAGTTCCTGAATAGCCAGATCATCGGTTTGGTTTTTTTGGGGGTTTTTTTGAATGCAATGTGGAATCCAGGCAGTCTCATCATGGAAAGGCAAGATTTATTAGGATATTAGCAACGTTTCGGCTGTCTTATGAAAAAGGTTGCAGAGTCAGTCAAAATTGTGCCAATATCCTAATCAGGCATGCCTTTGCATGATGGGACTGTCTGGCGTGCGTGCGTGTTTGTGTGTGTGTCACCTATATCACATGAAAAAGAAGTACTGTGTCATGGTAGAAATGGGTAACTAAATTAATACGGGGAATTGGAAGATTTAAGCTATGAAGAAAGGCTTCCATGTTTAAACCTGTTTAATTTAGAATAAAGGCACCTTAGCGGTGCCTTTAAATTACTCGATAATGCTAAACATTGTTGCAGCAACCCAGATGATTAAACCAATTTATCCTTGTAGTCTGGAAATAGATTCATAAGGATTTGATGTTGAGTCATTGTGGCTCATGGTACCAGGGATATTGGTAAACTACGGATAATGTGAACTATAGTCTCTTTGAACCTTTTTACACTGAGAATTTGGAGAATATTACGAATGCTAGAAATGATTTAAGACACATTGCCCCGGAGCGAATTAGCTGATGGGCTGTAGAATATGTGAATGGAAGTTTATTCTATCTTAATGTGTGGAGTTGGGAATTTCTGTGAGCACCACGAAGTGCTGGTAGTGGCCATGATGGAGATATAGTGCATATAATTGCCTTTATTCTACTGAGATAAATGTAGATATGTTAGTAAAGGTGACACAGTATTTTTCCTCAATGTGAATTGCGTTCAGATCGATTAAACTTGAAATTTTCATGCTGGAGTCAATGGTTCGATGGCTGCTCAGTCAGGCGCGCTTTACCCTGCACTTAGTTGATGGGACTTGCACCTAGATTATAATGGTGAAAAGATCACATCTTCAACGTGAAGCCTCAGATCTTAATATCAGACTTTCAGCCACAATCTCCTCGTGGGAAATCACCATGTTCTGATAAACGCTTTGTCGGTGGATAGTGAATGTAGACCATAGCCATAAAGATTGACATACTGTGGTCAGTGGGCATAATATTATTTACAAATGATAGTAAGCAAAGTGCTAAATCTATGAATATGCATCTGTCCAGCAGATAAGGATCTCCTATGTAGAAAAAATAATTGTAAAACCTAGAAAATATTAGAAATGCTATTTCTGCGCATTATTTATAGAATTCCAAATGGGTAAAAATAAACATCACCAAAAAAATTGCTTTAAAGAAGATTATCAGACCCAAATCCGTATTGAGGCCTGCTAGTGTCACTGTGTTCTGGTTGAATGTCAGTTTGGCCCCTGGTTATGAAGTTCTCCTGACCTCCCCAATGTTTAGGGGCTTTTATGATCTCAAAAGAAGATACATATTAGCAGTCATTATCACGAAGCTCTGCAAAATCTGTTGTAACATTATGTTGCAAGAAGTGAACATTTTATATGTGTTTGTCCAGTGTGATATGAAGCTTTCTGGCTGTGCAGACCATTTATTGAAAGCCATGCAGGCAGGATGATCCATCACATTAATGGAATTACACATTATAACATTCTTAACAGATATGCTGCTCTATTTCATTTGTGTATTTTTTAATCGATCTTAAGAAAGACTTGCACAGAAACTGAAATGTTGCTGCAAGTGGTTCGTCCAATAAACCTGCTGCACTGCGGCCCATTTATATACCTAGGTCAAAACGTAAGTCCAAAGAATGAGAACCTAGCAGCCTGTTTCCCTTTCTTAGCCGTTTATTTACACACGCACACAATTATCATCCATTTATGCACCTGTAAAGATGTAACATAATGACTATTTCCTTAATATTTATTTTCTTTTAATCTGTATATTTGTGTTGGTTTTTAATGTCTTGCATTGTATTACTTTATTTCTGTAACAACTGTAACATTTCAATGTACTTGAACCCAGGACGTACTTGAAAACGAGAGAAATCTCAATGTATCCTTCCTGGTAAAATACTTGATAAAGTATTTTAAATAAATTAAATAAATAAATTAAATAAATAAATACATTTCCACGCACAATAAACCACACATTTACACATTGTATGCAGAAGTAGTGTCTTTTTTAGAAAGTTGAACCTAATGATATTTTTGTGATGTTTTCAGGAATAATAATAAATATTAATAAACCTGGAATAAGATTATTGTTTTGAAACGATTGTTTGGTTTACTAACATTATATTTCTATTCTCCTTTTTAAATGTGTAAGATTCATTTTATTCCCACATGGATAAAGAAATCTTATATGTTGCTTCGTTAATACAGAAAATTGATCCAATTTTTTCATTTTCGTCAAGGTCGTGCTGGCTTCCGATAAGGTGACAAAGGAACATCTCGCCATCAAAGTCATCGATAAGCGGTCCCTTATCGGAAGGATGAGCAGATTCCAAACCGAGTGCCGGGTCCTCCAGATCGCTGCCGGGTGCAGATTTCTCACCCATTCTTTTTTCAATTTTCAGACAGAGGTACCAAAAGTTATTTTCCTATAGCAACCTGTCCTTAAATATTCCATTTTGGAGTTTACTACCTACACCAGCTATTTCAATGTACTTCTCGCATAAAAACACACACATGGTATATGTTGGGATTTCTGTGTTAAATTTTAGTATTTAAAGTATTCTATTTCTATGAAGTGTGGCGCCAAGCAAAAATTTTGAATACACATGTGCTAGGGTGCTCTATCACGCGCCACTAACCGCACTGTGTCTCCCAACACCCACTACAATACAACTTTTACAATACAAATGGTTCGGCTTCAGAAATATGTATAATATTTTTTATCATGATTACAATCACCTGCACAAGTGGGAAGAATTTTTTTCATCCTACAGTAATTTTCTTATACATGCATATAGATACGGATGACAATGTTGTATCTCTTCAAACATGAATACACATGGAAAATAAAATACAGAGAAAAATTCACATACCGTAACATGTAAAAAATGCGTATATAGTGTGTTTTCACACTCACACTTTATTAAACCCTAACCTGCTCTATTTATCGCCTAAAACTTTACCTAAAAAATAAGAAAAATCCACAAAAATTTCAAAACATAAAGAAAGAGACTACAGAAAAAGAAAAGAATAAACTGTTAAATATAGATTTTTCTTTTTTTACATTGAATCCTATGTATGGGATTTGCCTGTTTAAACCAGTCTAAGTGAATCACAGAAAATCCGTGCATTTCACTGAAAAGTTATTTATAGGGAGAGAGGGAGAAGTCTGTGGACTCTTTTAAATAAAAATAATGAATGAGAAATTAAACCAGAAAATTGCTTGTTCAGTCATGCTAAATTGGAATGTCTCTTCAAATAGCTGCGTTTTGGTTGGTTTTATTTGCGTTTTGTGACTTTTTTTTACCTACATTTTGAAAATTAGGGTAACTTCTATCTCGCCATGGAGTACCTGAGTGGAGGTGACCTGTTTGACTACCTGGAGAACAACGGACGGCTGCATCTCCACACCACACGGTAAGACTTAAAATTATTATGTGAAAAACAGGGAGCAATAGAAAAACTACATGTGGAAGATGATATAACAAATTGCAAGTGGTACTTTTTTATATGAATATTTTGCTTCTTTAAAACTTAGAATATTGTCTATATCTAAATTTTTTTTTAATAATGGCTAATAATGTCCAAAACCAAGAATAAACTTTATATAGAGGCTAGTTCAACAAAAATCTAAATACAAGTATAACCAGTAACACAAAAAGCAGTTAAAAAATGCAAAGAGATGTAAACATTGTTGTTATAACCTTGATCTTTTTCAGTGCGGTAGCTGAGGCTCTTAATATCAAGGACCAGAGAGTGTCGGGCTCGGTCCCGGATTGTTGAGTCTGGGTGCCAAACACCTTTTTTTTGTGGACTTTCTTCCTTCCACTCAGTTCCATAGCTTCATTGCACTGCCTGTACTCTTTTAAGCTGTGTCTCTCAGACTGTCATCATCTCTGAACCTCTCTGTACTTTTATAATTGATAAACGTTATCATTTTTATCCGTATGCTTTCAGACCTGAAGACGAGAGGGTAACTCTAAAAAGAGGAATATCACTGCATCCGGCAGTACTCTGTGATTATAAACTGTATCAAATATGTGGAAAAAAGAGAGATTAATTTGGCTTTATACTGGCCAGTCACTATTTGTATTTCTAATTACCATTTTATTTGTGATAACCATTTCATTCTTTTTAATAAGATTCTTTGCAGCTGAGCTGGTCTGCGGGTTGCAGTTCCTCCATGGCCATGGAATCATCCACCGGTAATTATAAAATGATTTATATACAAATTTAAACACTTAAGGAAATGATCATTAAATGAATGACGGGCACATACATGTATTTCATTGATTAAACCCTCTCCTACACAATATATATCACATCCTATCTGCCCTATTACGCATTACAATGTAAATCTCTTTATAATTATCACTTGGAATGTGCTCATGAAACAAACGGCAAACAGAATCCTGAATGTTTTCTTTTTGCAGAGACCTGAAGCCAGAGAATATTCTCCTGGACAGCGTTGGTCATCTACGAATCGCTGATTTCGGACTGGCATTGGAGAACATGCACGGCATTCGATGTGCATCAGGTCGAGGTGGCACGATTGGTTACATGGCCCCAGAGGTGAGAAGTAAAATGTGGCTCATAAACATAACTGCTCTGTAGCACAGTAACCTTGTGGTACAAGTGATGCATAAAAGCACTATACTTCCCAAGCAATGCCTTTTTTTTTCCTTGTAAATATAAGGTTTCCTATTTGCCAAACACTTTCTATTCCTACTTTCTATGAGCCAGTCATTATTGTCACCTAATAAGAACTTTGTAGGATAGCAAGGAAATATCAAGTTGTGTCTTGCACTTTGTCCAGTGATAGTTGTATAGTTTAGACGTAATGTCAGCTGGTTACGATGTTCAGGGAACACATTTGCAAATAAATGAGCTTGTAAGAGATGAAGTCCCCCTTTTTTTTCACTCAAATCTACTCTTTAAAGCTTAGTTGTAACCTCATGATTTCTGATCCCATGGGATCTTCTCCATATCATACAGACTCTATTTGAGCTGTGATGTGGTGAAGCCAAGTACTGGTTTCTGACAAATCGTCTTGTTTTGTAATTGCTACAGATGCTTCAGGGAGAGAGATACGATGCTGCTGTGGACTGGTGGGCTTGCGGAGTTATCCTGTATCAGATGGCCACTGGGATCCACCCATTCGACAATGGAGGAAACACAGAGACAGTGGAGTCATCGACGCTTGAGGGGAGCATATTCTATCCAGACTTCCTCAGCGACGTGATTCAGGATATTCTGCAAAAGGTGAGTCTGTTCATGCAGCATAAATCCAATACATGAAGATATGTAAAATATAAGTGAAAATAAAGAGAATGACTTTATTTTGTTCCTAACTGATACTGTCATTCATTGCTTTGCGCATGCATCATTTTTTCCTGTAGTAAGTTGGTTCTTTGTGTGTTATTCTATCAAATGCATTATGGGCTGTTTTGTTTTCTTGCTGATTATGTGTCAATGTTTCGGTGAATAAAGACAACAGTGTGTTTCTTTCAATCATTCTGTTTTTCTAAATAGCTCCTGCTGAGAACACCGTCCAGGCGCTTGGGGGCTTTAGGCAACATCAGACACCATCTATTCTTCCAGCCCATTGACTGGGTGGAACTGGAGGCTGGAAGACTAAAGCCCCCCATCTTAAGCGCAGTAAGTACTTAATGATAAATTTCACATACTCTGGTGATTGTCATAAATATGTTGGTGCCACTTTTATTGTAAGATGAAAATGACAACTGAAAAATATTTTGCAAACCTGTAGATTCTTAGTATAATACAAAATCATGTGGATAATCATGTGTGGATTACTAATATCTGCTTTTATTTTTTTTTATAGCCACCCTTGGACAATTCCATCGACCACCTAACTCAGGAGCCTATAACACCATCACTAACATCACATCACAAGCACCATCATCCTCCTCCACATCTTCATTTTCTTCTACATCCACCTCCTTATTTTCCTATACATCCACTTCCTCCCCCTCCTCCTCCTCTATATCCACTTCCTCCTCCTCCTCCTCCTCTATATCCACTTCCTCCTCCTCCTCCTCCTCTATATCCACTTCCTCCTCCTCCTCTATATCCACTTCCACCTCCTCCTCTATATCCACCTCCTCCTCCTCTATATCCACCTCCTCCTCCTCTATATCCACTTCCTCCTCCTCTGTATCCTCCTCCTCCTCCTCTGTATCCTCCTCCTCTGTATCCTCCTCCTCCACTGTTTCCTCCTCCTCCTCTGTATCCTCCTTCTCCTCTCTATCCTCCTCCTCCTCTCTATCCTCCTCCTCCTCTCTATCCTCCTCCTCCTCTGTATCCACCTCTTTCTCTGTATCCACCTCCTTCTCTGTATCCACCTCCTGCTCTGTATCCACTTCCTCCACCTCCACAGCTTCTTCCTCCTCTTCTTCAGTTACTTCCTCATTTTCTACAACAGTCACTTCCTGCTCCTCCTCTTCTACAGACACTTGCTCCTCCTCTACATAATCTTCTTCCTCCTCATCTTCCACAGCCATTTCCTCCTCCTTTTCTATTTCCTCCTCTATAACCATATCTACATCCTCTATTACAGCTGCTTCTTCAATGTTCTCCGCATCTTCATTATTTATCACCATCACCACCACCATGAATCCGAAGTAACATCTTGCACCAGTTCATAGCAGCATGTATCTCTCTCTCTGACAGCCCAGACATAAAGGCAAGTGAAATCTTTATTTGATATAAATCTGTAGGGACGAAAGAAACCTGTTAATATCTTAATACTGTTTAGGATCTGTAATATTTTATACAGTATAAAGAAAAATTAAGAAAAAAATAGTATTAAGAAAAAAAATGAAGGAAAAACCTAGTTGAATTCTAGAAGCAGTTTGTTTATAACATAGAAACAAAACAGAAGAAAATGGGATTTATCCGGAGCAATTGTTTGTTAATTTAATATTCATGTTATTTTAGTGATAGTCATACAACAATCACATAAACAATAAAACGTGGTACCTATCTTCTAATTTATATAAGATAATAAAATAGAACTTTGGATAACTTTGCAGGTGATATTAACTTTGGGTGATAATCGGGATAACTAGGTGATTAGCGTCAAATTGGGACAGTTGGTGGGACATGGGACAATTGGAGGGGAGTGATAATACGAATATGGAAGTAAAGAGTAGAGTAGATACTGAATGAAGAAATAAAATGTAACTTTTAATAAACTAGTGCATAATAAGAGATGCCTACACATGGCAAGTCTAAGTAGACCTATCTATATTGAATCACCATGGTTACCAGTACTGGAACATGTAGGTACTGTATACATCATAAGAATGCAAAGATAAACATAGTAGGAGGAGATGCTGCGAGCGCTCGAATATTATCAGTCTTGCACAAAGTCTATAGGGTGAAAATAAAACCCCAGTGTGATAACAAAGCAAAGTTAGAAAAAGAAAGTCACTGCATCGCTTCATTGCTCTACACGTTTCGCCAATAGATTGACGTCATGATGAGCATAAACAGAGCTGTATATAAATCAAAAGAAATATTGCTTAAAAAATATTGAATAAAAGGTTAAGTGTAAACGAACCACAGGTGGGAAGGGAGTTACTGACCAACACCAGCCCCTGATCTATAGGACGAGGGCCACAAACTAAAATGTCAGGGAGATTGCATACAATTGTCCTTGCATCCTATGACAGATGTGGGATTACATGACCGCCATCCGCTACTCTGTGCTTTGGAGGATATTGTGAGCCCATCCTTTTGTTAGGTATTTGGAGTCATGAATTAAAACACATGAAATCTCTCCTTGCCATCAACTAAATCAGGCAGCTGGTGGGCAGCAAGAAAATGTGGGTCCGGAGAGGGCGGCCTCGCTGCTCACCTGCTTTATGTTTCAGCAGAAAACTATTAATTAGAAAGGAAATTAAGTGCCAGTGTTTGCCAGTGTTGCATTTATGCTATCGCTAGTATTCGCAACATGAGTGCTTAGTGAATAACCCCATATAATGATCTTCATAGATTTATTGACTGAATAATCTGAGATTCTTTTTTTTTTTTTTAAATTTGACAATTTTTATTGTGCACAGCATAAAGTACAATAAACAGCAAAGTACGGTATATACGAGAAGTGAAGAATAATAAAAAAAACTCCAACAATTGTTCCGTACAAAATTTTGTGTCGTGCATCCTTTTTCCTTTTTCAACAAACTGTTAGCTCAATGAAAACAATCATTTTGCGGTAAATAACCAATTACTCAGTGAGTTAGAGCTAAAAGATCAGTAACAATCAAACTAAACAGAACAGCGGACTGCCCAGTCCAGAGCAAGTGATAAATCGTAACGTAATCGTTAAGGCCAATGAGTTGAGTAGAAGGTTACAGTAGTCAAGGTCCAAGATGAGAAAGGGAAGGACGAGTTCAATGCTTTTTAGTTAAGTGTCAAGATCTGGTTATTGACTGTATGTGACGAGTGAAAAAGAGAGCAGAGTCATGGAGGACACAGAGACAGTGATTGAAGTAAAGGTAGCCCCATTCACCTACAGGAGGCAGGTAGAAGAGGAGGGGCAGGCTGTGACACAATCTAACACGGGAGGAGAGATACGAGAAGAGGTAGGACTGGGTGTCATCAACTAGAATAACAAATAACTCTAAAAAAATGCTTTTTCTGCAATCTGACTTACTATTATCTTGTTCATACATTAGGACCCCCCCCCCACTCTGCACATTTTAAATAACACTCACTTATGAATTTCTTTTCCTGCAGCCAATCACTGGGTGCGTCTCCTTTAACATCCTGGATAATGGAGTTGACATTGCCATCGCTCGATCCGCAGACATAGCTACAGCAGCAGAATCGTACTCACAGGAACATCGTGAGAATTTTAACATCTTTTTTTCTTTTTCTTTCCCCTTATCCCTCCAATAATTAAGTTTGTGTTTTTAGATCGAGGCCCCTATTCCCAGTGAGCATTTACTATTTGTCAGTGAGATGTTAACTCTTTCAACTCCACTCACAAATACTAACGGCTCTGTGCTATTCCTAGCCGAGTGGTAACGTGTGTTACGGCTCAGCTCTAATGGCACCTTACTTTACTTTTACACGTCCAATACTTTGTATACTTTGTATCGGAAGTGGAAAAGTACTGTGAGCCAGTGAATAACGAGCGATTCCCAATCACCCGTTATTCAAGGCCAAATTATGCCCCAAACCTGGTGTTATACGATTTATTTTGTAATCGCTTAACACTTGAGTGGGTTAAAAGCCATGAAAAACTTATATGGGGGGGGGGCTGCACTGAGGCTGGTAACAGGTTATCAGGATCAGGGATTCTGCCATATGTCACTGGCAAATCCCGGCTCCATCTGGAATAGGGGCCAAGCAGCAGGCAGTGTTATAGTAATGTATGCATATTGTCCCACCCCCTCTTCCCTCCCCAAAAAAAACAAAAAACCAAAAAAATATATATTTGTTTGTCTGTCTTCGTCTGTCTTCGTCTGTCCTTAGATAAGTGTATGAAAGTGCATGTATGGATGTTTAATATATTTTACACAGGAGGACACTTTATGCAAAAACAGGAGAGGTTTACCTATTAACCCCTCCTGTGGGCTTCACGGAGTGCTTTATTTGCCTAGAGTGTTTAATCTCTCATCCCAGTATAAGGTATGGGAAGTGAGATCAGGAACAAGGTTGCTTTTCATCTCGCTGGAGTCCTTGGATTTATAATGTGTGGTAAGTGGTGTCAGGGACAAGGACTACATTACGAGTCAAGTGTAAATCTAACCAAGTCTCTTGTAAATTTACCAAAGCCATAATGGTCTATGGGAGTTGGTCAGTTTCCACATGACTTGGAATATAACCCAAAATTTTATTAAAAAAATTACTAAGTTTATATCGAAACCGGAGAAAAAAGAAATCTCAGTGATTTTTTTTTTCTAATTAGTATATTCATAATCAAGGGGTATTAACCCCTTGAGGACGGATGGGTGTTGCCCATTGGGCAGGGGTTAACAATGGTGAGGTGTACAGTTACGCCTCGCCGACAGGTGCCGCCGCAGGCCTCTAATTTGGCCACCCACACAGCCGACGTGCGGCACTCCTCATCCGCCGCAGGGGGGCAGCCTGAGTTCAGGCCGTCTCTCTGCAGCCAATGACGCGCGCCGATTGCAGGGAGGGGTCGAGACGGCCCATTGAAGACAGTGGGATGTCCATGTACACCCTGCCGCTTCAAGGCGCTCTCGCCGCAAGGACGGCATAGAACATCCTGCGGTTCGAAAATGTTAAGTGGGAAATGCATGAAAAAGCAATATACATTCCTGCTCCTTTTAATTCAATACAATAACCGAAAACTGAGAAGCAAATTTATTAAAAATATTCTCACATTTGAAGTTGCTGAAGCTGCTTTTTTGAGCAGCCGTCCGGTGGGCTCATGATTTAAACACCCTTCATAAATGGGGGTTATCCATTAATCGCTATTGGTTACCATTGTTGAAACCACGATAACTTCAGTGATCCAGAGAGGGAAACTCAAACAACAGCAGCAAGAATAATCTTTGAAATGTCTGTCGTATAAGTTTCCTTCTCTGGGTCATCGAAATTCTTTGTTGTTACAATAACGGTAAACAATGGGGATTATTCATTAATCGTCAATGTATATAAATGGCATTATCTGACTGTCAGAGTCACATTGCTGTCAAATCTATACGGGATTATAACAACGTTTGGCGTATAATTTCCAAAATAATAATAAATAGGGAGAATGTAAAATATAACATCTGATGGAGTGGCGGGTTGCTCGGAGGAGGGTGCAGGTTTGTTTACATTTAGTAAATGTTAGATACACGCCCCGTATTCAGCAACATACAGCAAAATGTGCTGTCAAAGGTGAGGGTATTTTTAATATTAATTTCTTGGGTCTAGATGTGTGAAGTGTGTTTGCATTTGATAAAATTGTTCCATATAAGGTGCGCATGGCACCAGTAGACACTAGTATATGTCCATTTAGCATATACTGTGTCTCCCAGCCCAGTGCAGCGGGGAGGGTCACCCAGTAGGTGAAAAATGGAAAAAGCAGTGGAGGAGCACGAATGTCGCCCTGTACTGAATGTATCCCCTTTGGACACAGCACCAGCTTGTTAATTTGATAATTTTTATAGAAAGAAGCATTCTTTCTTTAAACAGAGGTGGCTCTAGAGTTAGCGAGGTCTTAAGCAAACTTAGCTCTGAGACACTAATATAACATAAAAACGCAGGAATTAACCCAATAAACCTATAACTAAGGATCAGACATTTCCCTTGGTAGATTAGTGCATGTTAATGTAGGAGCATAGTAATGTGGCTTATCTGTAATACCATCAACGTGTTAATACTGTAATTCCATACAAATACCATTGTGATAGTCTCCTGTTTGAGTGAGGCTTTAGGCGACCGCCTGTTCAGCATTATCATAGGGCCACCTCTCTTTTTAATGGAAGGGCACGGCAGAAGCCGTCCCTGACTCCCAAGGTAGGTCTCAGTAGGAGCCTTCCTTTATTCTGAAGTAAACCTGTATTTTGGCCAAAAAATGGAACTAAAGGACTCTTAGTTTCCAGAAGTAAATACAGACTAAAAAGAGTTAAACGTTTGTTGTTTTGTTTCCAGCTTTCCTTTTAGTGTGGAAAGCTTGGAACGGTTAGGTTAGTGTAGGGCCCTGCCCAAAGAGTCTACCTTGACGTGGTGGCAGGCTTAACATTTTTTGGCCAAAATAAGGGTCTAATTCTTTACCCCAAGATTTCTGGTGATTTTTCCCACACTGACCTTTTGCAACTATCCATCCCTCGTATCTCCATGACCTCCAACCAGGCAAGTGTACATCGTTGTCAGAATTTGACGGTACCCTGTAAAGTAAAACTTGTATCATCATCATTGTCCCTATCTTCAACAAACACTTGAGCGGGTCTGTCAAACTCCAGCCCACCAGATGTTTCTGAACTGCAACTCCCATAAGAATTCTGGGATTTGTATGCCTTAACATCTGGGGGGCTGTGAGTTTGGCAGCCCTGCCTTACTGGTTTGTCCCCTTTCGGTACATACATATACATAATTTACCTTATTGCATTGTTTTATTTCTTCACATATTGAGTTCCAGCCTTAAAGGGATATGTTTGTACCGTAGCAGCCCTCTTCCTGACTCTGACAATCAGTAACACACCTAACAGACAACATTAACTGGAAGGGACATAGCTTTCCCATACACACAGCATTCAGGCACTCGTCACTGAAAAGCACCAAGTGGAACAGGCACAGCAGACCACTGGCGGTTCTGAAGAAGGAGCACCGGGGATATCCGTGCCCCCTCCCAGCTGCAGTCCCATTGTACAGAATACAGGTGACATTTGGAATTTTGAAACCTGTATCTTCGGTACCACACAAGCTACATAGTCCTCTGATGTGTCTTTGGAATGGCTGGATTCTGACCTTTCCAAAGATACCAAACATGACTATTGTCAAAATATAGAGTAAAAATTAAACGCAAGGGAAAATAGCGTGTTTTTTTTCTCTATTTTGTTTAAATTTGTGCATTTCCGTAGAAAAATGCAGGTTGGGAATTGGAATGGCTCAGTAGCAAAAGCGTTAACTTCTATGTATGTAACCTCTGGAGTTGACTTGAGAAGGATACACTTAAAATATATAAACTTCTATAGTTTGTATACTGTATGTCTAAGCCTGTGTGTATCTGGTGTATGTATATAGCTATAACAAATTGTGTATAGACAAGCATCGAATACGATGCAATGAATACGAAAGAAAAATACCAATTTTTCATATTGATTCAGTGTGTATAGCTAAATACTTGTATATGTATTTTGAGTGTGTGTGTGTGCTTGTATACAGCAGTGTATGAGTGTGTATCTGGGCACATATATTATGTGGGGGGAGGGCACAATTTTCTGTTTTTGCCTCGGGTGCAAAAGTAGCTAGCTACGGTTATGTTCGGGTATTAGTGGGTGACTGGACCTGTGGTATGCTATTGCTGGTGGTCCTCGATTCTCAATAGCAGGCAGAGCATGTGTCAGAAAACAGACTGATCAACATTAATGTGCGGGGTCTCTCAAATGTCACCTGAGCTGGAAGAGGACAGACCCTGTACGGCAATGTGCTGGAGGGAGTGAGTGTTATGAGCTCAGCCTGCGCTTAGGAGGCGATTCTGCCGGTCACTTCTACTGCAAACTGAATTGGTGGAGTGCCCCTCCCAAAATTGTGTTTCGATCCGCCCCTGCAGCAGACTGAGGTGTGTAAGTGGGAGACTGATATGTCGTCTAAGGGGTGTATGGAGTAACTCATATGTGTCTGTGGGTTGAATGGGGAAGACATGAGTTATGAGAGGTGTATGGAGGGGTTGACAATGGGGAGGAAGATGTCATTCTCTGACCCAGGCAGCCATCCCTGCCTCCATTCAATCTGTGTGCACCATTGACTGTCACCGTTGAGGGCCAGAGGCATAACTACTCTTCACTAGGCCCAAAATCTGTGCCATGGGCCTCCCTCACCCCAACTGAATCAGTTACTCAGTTATTTTTTGCCTGCCCGCAGTTGGTGCTTCCACAAGGCAATGTACAACTTTTATCTGTATATTAAAGAGTTGCCATATCAGTTCTGTATTTTAACAGATATGGCCTACAGTGACAGTGCTGTACACATTGTGTAGCGTCTTTTTCATTCTCATTTTTAACTGTGACATCCTGAGCTGTATTGTACTCAGGCGTTATTCACAAAGCACCGTTGTTTGAGTTCAGAAACGGTGGATTATCTTCAGTGAACAGCGGTGAGATATTGTGACGTCTCCAAGGTGGGCACGGCCACAGAAGTGAGTCTCTCTGACTCTGTTAATGAAAGTAACATCTGTAGTTCATCCACTGTTTGAGTTCTTGTTACAAAAGTATCAATATCACTCATTCACCTCCCTGCCTGTATTTTGATGGACAGGCTTGCGGTAACAGCATTTTTATAGGAATTAATATAAATTGCCAACACCAAAAATGAGAATATTTAAAGTTGGGGAACTTTATCCACTGAAAGATAATGCACAATGGTGGATTGAGAATAGATAAAGTTCACTTCTTCTGCTGCAGAATAAGGGTGGTGTCGTTCTTTAACGTTATTCTGTTGTTTGCCATTGTTTGCATTTACGTCTCCTTTTTGTTGAATTGTCTTTCTCTGTATGGCAGTAGCTCATAGTAGTTACAAATAATGGGGGTTTGGGTGTCCCTTAACAAGCTTGATAAACCCCACCCCCATTTTTGCCCTTAAATAATTGGGCAGATGCGCTGACAGCATTATTATTTTTTTTTCTATTGGCTGAAAATGCGCACCTTTCCTCCCTTGGCACACGGTGCCTCTCCTGTCAGATCAGATCTTCTGAAATCGAGAATTCGCTGCACCTTTTTATGCAGTTTGCGCACCTATACAAATTGCATCGTGTAACATATGCATATTGTGCATTGTTTAGAACATGCATAATATCTGTCATCAAGTTCCGAAGCACCTGTGCAAATGATGGATCAGAACTTTGTGTGCATGCGCAGAATCGATCTATCGGCTGCTTCTCTTAGGATGCTCACTATCGCAAGACTGAGAGAGTATGATGTCAGCAAATAGAGCATGCTGACTAGGGATGAGCCGAACACCCCTGTGTTCGGTTCGCATTCGAACTCGAACAATTTCGAAAGTTCGAACTCGAACATGAACCGAACTCAATGCAAGTCAATGGTACTCAAAAATTTGGTTTTTAGAGTGCCCTGCAAGAGGGCATATATGCAAGATATTTGCCATAAAAGGTGTATGGGGGTCCAGGTAGTGCCCTGGGGGACAGGAAACAAGGACAAAAAGTTTTAAAAAAAGTTTTTAAAGGGACAGTGAGTTTTCCATGAAATAAGGGTTAAAAATAAAAACGAAAAATTCCTTCAAATATCGTGCCTAGGAGGTCCCCATTAGGGATGAGCCGAACACCCCCGAGTTCGGTTCGCATTCGAACTCGAACTTTCCAAATGTTCGAGTTTGAACTCAAACTCAATACAAGTCAATGGGGCTGAAAATTAGATTTTTAGAGTGCCCTCCAAGAGGGCATATATGCTAGATATTTGCCATAAAAGGTGTATGGGGGTCCGGGTAGTGCCCTGGGGGACAGGAAACAAGGACAAAAAGTTTTAAAAAAAACGTTTTTAAAGGGACAGTGAGTTTTCCATAAAATAAGGGTTCCTTCAAATATCGTGCCTAGGAAGTCCCCATAACCTGCCCGTGAAGTGGCGGATTTCTAGGATGTATAGAAATTAGGGATGTGCGTTTCGGTTTCGGAATTTTCACGAAATTTCCCGATTCGTGTTTTCGGATGCGGCCGAATTTCCGAAAATTTTTAGACCCGAAAATGGCAGATCCAAAAAGTTTTCCGAGCCGATACGAAATATTTTCGGAATTTTCGAATGGACTTGAAATGTGTCAAATCGAAATTTATTGCTTTGAAACGAGGAGAACAGACTTTCCGAAAAAACGAAAATTTCCGAACTTACGAAAAGTCGATACAAAAAACGAGCTAAGTGACACGAAAATCCAAAAAATGGTCGAAATTCCGAAAACATGTACAATTCCGAAAAACTAAAATTTCCGAAATCACGAAAAGTCGATACAAAAAACGAGCAAAGTGACACGAAAATCCAAAAAATGGTCGATATTCCGAAAAAAAAAGTACACGAAAAACTAATCGAGCTGAACCGAATCGAAACAGAAATCGGTCGAAACGAGCCGAATCGAAAAGTTTAAAAATCCAAAAAATCGAACCGAATCGAACCGAAAAAAAAAAATCGGTGCACAAGCCTAATAGAAATATGTAAAAACCAAAAAATGACATTTCAAATGACGGTAAATGCTTTTCCTTTAATCTATCCATAAACAACTGCTTGGGGCGGCAGTCTGTATGAAAAGAGGAGACATTTTCGGACACACAGAAAAAGTTTAGTGATTTTTTGGCTAAATTATTGTGAAACTTATGCAGGCTTTGGATGAAAGTAACAATAGGTGCTTTAAAATTGGGCCTTTAGTGTCGGCAACAGTGCCGTCACACAGTAACCCCTCTGAGGATATGAATCCTATACAGGCGTCAGTGGCAGTGCAGCCAAATATTGTGCCTTTGGTGCCAGGCCAGCAAGTGCCATCATACAGTAACCCCTCGCCAGGCCAGCTCACATCATGCGTATATATATATTGCCCAGGCCAGCTCACATCATGCGTATATATATTGCCCAGGCCAGCTCACATCATGCGTATATATATTGCCCAGGCCAGCTCACATCATGCGTATATATATATTGCCCAGGCCAGCTCACATCATGCTCACAGACAGTCACAGATGCACCATCATGCGTATATATATTGCCCAGGCCAGCTCACATCATGCGTATATATATATTGCCCAGGCCAACTCACATCATGCTCACAGACAGTCACAGATGCGCCATCATGCGTATATATATTGCCCAGGCCAGCTCACATCATGCGTATATATATATTGCCCAGGCCAATCCCCTGGTAGAGATAGGGGATTCATTTGAACCCCAATATCTCCAGGCATCTAGTGGGTCATGGAGGGTGTCAATCGAAAGGCCTGAGCATGGCCTTTCGAATGATACCCAACATGACCAGGTATAAAGTAAAAAAAAATAAAAACATGTATTTTTTTTTGTGTGTTATTTTTATTAATGCAGCAATATTGTTCACATTTCAATTATAATGTGAACGATGATGCACTAATGATTTTTTTCTATGGGTGCGTTTGCTATAAATCACGTAATTCCCCCCACAAAATGTAACAAGTCCCCATTTCTAATTTTTGTACAAGCGCACCCTATAGAAAACATAACCGCAGACGCTCATGTGCTAAAATGTGAAAAAAAAAACACTTTACACACTGCAGATGATTAAAAATTCTATTTTTATTGCATTTTTTTCATAATATACCAGGACAGGACGTATACATATAAAAATGATATATTATGAATCTGCGGAGTCTGCCGGAAAGAACGATATCTAACATGTCGGTCATTTAATAAGATGTGGCTTCAAAATCGCGTTTAAACATGATGAGTGAAAGCGGTAAAATTGAGCTGAGCATGAGCACACAGCGGTGAAATGAAGCATATTAGAAGAAGTTTTAGGAGGGAAATTAACACTTCTCACTCAGAAGCAGACACCACCCCACCCCCTCAGTATAGTCTACATACATACATACATACAACGTATCGAATTCATTACACCAGACTAAAAACACCTGTTGTTATGCTGTTTGAAAACCAAAGGTCATTTAGAGGTGAGAATCTTTGCACTTACACATTAGTTTTTAATTCAATATCTAATAAACCATTGATAATATTCTGCAGTAAAGAGTGTCTTTATTTCTAGATTTTTTTAGTATTTTTTTAAGCATTTTTTACACTTTTTTCAAAATTTCTTTTTTTTTTGTGAACTCGAACCGAACACACCCAAAACGTTCGAAGTTCGTGAACTTTCGAACAGCCAAAGTTTGAATCGAACTCCGAACTGATCGAGCCGAACAGCTCATCCCTAGTCCCCATAACCTGCCCGTGAAGTGGCGGATTTGTAGAATGTATAGAAACATTTAAAAACAAAAAAATGACGTTTCAAATTACGGTAAACGCTTTTCCTTTAATCTATTCATAAACAACTGCTTGGGGCGGCAGTCTGTATTAAAAAAGGAGACATTTTAGGACACGCAGCACAAGTTTAGTGATTTTTTTGGCTAAATTATGGTGAAACTTATGCAGGCTTTGGATGAAAGTAACAATAGGTGCTTTAAAATTGTGCCTTTAGTGTCGGCAACAGTAACCCCTCTGTGGTATTGTGGAAGAGTGCAGGGTTGGACCATGCGGTCAAATATTAAGATGATATAAATCTGGTAATATAGGCGTCAGTGGCAGTGCACCCAAATAATATGCCTTTCATGGCAGCAAGTGCCTTCACACCGTAACCCTTTTGTGGTATTGTGGAAGAGTGCAGGGTTGGACCCTGCGGTTCAAAAAATTAAAATGATATAAATCTGGCACAGGCGTCAGTGCAGCCAAATATTGTGCCTTTCATGGCCGCAAGTGCCTTCACACCGTAACCCTTTTGTGGTATTGTGGAAGAGTGCAGGGTTGGACCCTGCGGTTCAAAAAATTAAAATTATATAAATCTGGCACAGGCGTCAGTGCAGCCAAATATTGTGCCTTTCATGGCCGCAAGTGCCTTCACACCGTAACCCTTTTGTGGTATTGTGGAAGAGTTCGGTGCTGGAGGTTTTGTGAATGCAGAAGAGATCCCCGATCTATTCAGTTACGTCAGCATCAGGGGATTGATAGCTGCTGATCCAGGACTGATTCATTTTTATAAATGTCAGCCGGTCTACAGAGTCGGTGGACAGACGCACTCTTTTGTCTGTGACAAAACCTCCAGCAGCACTGAACGTCCTTTCAGAAAGCACGCTGGATGAAGGGCAACCTAGTAGCTGCATAGCATATTGGCTATGTTCTGGCCAATGATCCAATCTCAACACCCAGTAAGCCAGTGGATCATCTGCTGGAAAGGTATCCAGGTCTGCCCTTGAGGTCTGCCCTTGCCCCTAGGTAGTCCTGCACCATACGGTGAAGATGCTGGCAATGGGTGCCTACATTTGACGTCCCTGGGTGTCGTGGACTAAAAAAATTTAAAAAGGCATCAGTCAAGCGGCCCCGGCCTTCACCACTATTCCTCTGATCATCCGCAGCCTCAGAAGCACGTGTGTCATCACTTGGTAACCTACCAATGCCTGGAAAGGTGTTACACAAGTGTCGCTTTAGATCGTCCTCAAGTTTTTTCATCCTGTGCTCCTTCTGTGCGAGCAGGATGAGCTCTGCAACTTTACCCTTGTATCGTGGATCAAGAAGGCTTGCCAACCAGTAATGATCCCTCTCCTTGATAGCACAAATCCTGGGGTCCTTTACCAGGCTTTGCAGGATAAGGGAGCCCATGCAACGTAGGTTGAGGTGGCATTAGCTTCCGAGTCTTCCTGGTCAATGAGGAGGATGACCCCATCGTGCACTTCCTCCTCCCAGCCACGTACTAGTCCTTGTGTTTCTGGGCACACAAAACCATCCCTTGAGGAATCCCCACCTTCAATGCCCCCACTACTTAAATATTCCTCCTCCTCCTCTGCCTGTCTGATCTGAGGAGGACCCGCTGGAATGCTGTCTGCGGAAAGACTGGGGCCTTCAGAGCTAGGGAAGGCCTCCTCTTCCTCCCGCTGCTCTGCCTCTAGAGCCACATCTATAATTCCCCGCAGAGTGTGCTCCAGCAGGAACACTAAAGGAATTGTGTCACTGATGCATGCACTGTCCCTGCTCACCATCCTCGTTGCCTCCTCAAATGGTGACAGTACAGTGCATGCATCCTTGATCATCAGCCACTGCGGGGGGAAAAAAAAACAAGTTGACCTGAACCTGTCCTTGTGCCATACTCACACAGGTACTCGTTGATGGCCCTCTGCTGTTTGTGCAAACGCTGCAGCATTGCTAATGTCGAGTTCCACCTGGTGGGCATGTCACAGATCAGACGGTTTGTGGGAAGGTGGAATTCTCTTTGAATTTCTGCCAGGCGAACACTTGCTGGGAATGACCGTCTGAAGTGGCTGCAGACTTTTCTGGCCTGGCTGAGAAGCTCTGCCAGCCCTGGGTACCTGTTTAGGAAATGCTGTACCACCAGATTTAGGACGTGTGCTAGGCATGGTACATGCGTTAATTTACCCAGGTGTAGGGCGGAGAGAAGGTTGCTGCCATTATCACAGATGACCATTCCCAGCTGAAGCTGGCGTGGTGTTAACCATCTCTGCACCTGCCCCTGCAGAGCTGACAGAATTTCTGGCCCGGTGTGGCTCCTGTCCCCTAAAGAAACCAGCTCAAGCACAGTATGGCATCTTTTTGCTTGAGCCATTGCGTAGCCCTTGTCAGGCGTCAGTTTAACTGCCACTTCGCCAGAGACACAGGAGGAGGAGGAGGAGTGAGAGGTGGTGGTGGAGCAGACAGACCTCATACAAGCAGCTTTCTGGAGGCGTGGTGGATGAACAAGCTCCAGCACAGAGCCCCGTCTTGGATCTCTCCCAGCTGCAATCAGTTACCCAGTGTGCCGTGAAGGAAATGTAACGGCCCTGTCCATGCTTGCTGGACCACATGTCTAAAGTCACATGCACGTTGCCTTTCCCAATGACTCGATAACATTGTCTTCCACGTGCTGGTATAGTGCTGGAATGGCCTTCCATGAAAATGGCGTTTTGGAACCTGCCACTGTGGTACAGCACATTCAGCAAATTCACGGAAGGAAGCAGAGTCCACCAGCTGGAAAGGCAGCAGCTGTAATGCAAGTAATTTTGCTTAGCTAGCATTTAGACGCTGTGCTTGGGGATGGTTGGTACTATATTTTTTCTTACACTGCAGCAGCTGGGGCAACGTAATCTGGCTGCGTAAATCTTCAGCTGATGGGATGCTGTCACATTGTGAGGGAGGACCTGGTACATCCATTACTGTAGCATCATCCCTGTCAGTGGAGGTTGGAGTCAATGACATGGCAGGACATATAGTGATGGTAGAGACAGGTGAGGAGGACCTACGCAAAGTTTTGCGCCAACGGGATGTGTGGCAGGAGGTCATATGTCGCCTCAAGCACGTGGTACCCAAGCGTCCGGTGTCTTTCCCACGCTTGAGCCTCATCTGACATAGATTACAAATAGCAACGGTGGGGTCTGCTGCACATTTCTTGAAGAACTCCCAGACAGCAGAGTTCCTGGATGTGTGCTTTGAGACAACAGCACTCTGCACCTGAGCAGCTCTGACATCTGATGCCTTGGACTGGCTAGTGCTACGGTTGGTCATAGAGGACGTTGTGCCTCGTGTTTGTTGTGCCTCCTCCTCCTCCTCACTTGACTCCTCTGTTCGATCAGGCACCCAGGTGGAGTCAGTGACCTCATCATCATTGTCATCACCCCCTATCTCCTCGTCACTGGAGCCAACTTGGCAGTATGCTGCAGCTGCTGGGGCAACATGAGTGCCAGTTATTTGTGTGTCACCCCCTTCCTCTAGGTTCATTATACTCCCTTCCTCAACCTCAGAGATTGAATCAGAGCACTGTAGTTGCTGCACATCCTCAAGCAGCATGTCACTGTCATTATAGTCAAACAATTCAGCTGACTCCTCCGTGTGTGATAGTGAGGCTACGGCAGGAGTAGCTGTGGACATGGAGGCTGCATTAGCTGCTTTGGCAGCTGAGGTGGACTGTAAACCACTACAAGCCTGGCTGGCAGAGGACGCGGAGGATGAGGATGGCCTGGTTAGCCAATACACCAAATCCTCTGTATGTTGCTGCTGCTTAAGACGGCCAGCACCATTTAGAAAGGACAAGCGTGCCCCTGCAGAGGATGCACCATGTCCACGACGACCAGAGGCACAGCCTCCCGTCACAGAGGCTGCTTGCCCTCTTATCTGTGTCTGGGAGCGTCTGCCTGTCATTTTTGGTCTTTCTGACATGGTGAATGATATATAGATTAAAGCTATACAGAACTCTGATTCAACTGTGCTATAAAAATTGGAGATATGCTGCAGGACTCTGATTTAACTCTGGTATAAAGATTAAAGATTTCCAGAACTCTGGTATAACTCAGTGAGACACCCTGATAGCTGGCAGCCAGTGACAAGACACAGATTACAATTCGCAGAAATCTGCTAGAAGTATGTGGGACCCCCTGATAGCTGGCAGTGAGAAGACACAGATTACAATTCCCAGAAACCTCCTATAAATCAGTGAGACCCCCTGATGGCTGGCAGGGAGAACACAAAGATTACAACAATTCCCAGAAATTTCGTAGAAATGAGACCCCCAAAATACTTGGTGGCAGTGAGAACACACAGATTACCACAATTTCCAGATATTTGGTAGAAATTACTGACCCCCCCCCCAAATACTTGGTGGCAGTGAGAACACACCGATTAGAACAATTCCCAGATATTTTGTAGAAATTACTGACCCCCAAAATAGTTGCTGGGAGTGAGAACACACAGATTACCACAATTCCCAGATATTTTGTAGAAATTACTGACCCCCAAAATAGTTGCTGGGAGAACACACAGATTACCACAATTCCCAGATATTTTGTAGAATTACTGACCCCCAAAATATGGTGGCAGTGAGAACACAAAGATTAGAACAATTCCCAGATATTTTGTAGAAATGAGACCCCCCCCAGTAGCTGGTGGCAGACTGGCAGTGAGAACACACACTAACACAACAACAATCTCCTCTCAAACACGTGCTGAAGCGCTGTGTGAAGCCTTATATAGTGTGCTGCGGGATTTAGCTCTGTGAGCTATATAAGAAAGGACAATAGGAAGAAAGATGCTGCCCCCTTCCAGTCTGCCTTAAATCCAATAGTATGAGGCTCAAATAAAAAGAGAATAGGGTATAATTAAAATAAAATGGGAATGGGGCATAATTTGAAGTGAAATGGGAGTAAAGGCACAAATCAAACAGAATGGAAATGGTGATACAAATGAAATGGGAAAGGAAGAAAAAAGTGACTATTACTTCCATCGCTGAAGAATTCACCCAGTGTAATCTCTCCATGGCGTCCTCTCTTGGCAACCTCATCTCTTCCTATGGACTTCAATATCATTTCTATGCCGACGACACCCAAATCTACCTTTCTGCTCCTGATCTCTCACCTCCCGTGCTGGACCGTGTTACTGCCTGCCTGCCAGCTGTCTCCGACTGGATGACTTCCCGTTTCCTAAAGCTTAACCTTTCTAAAACTGAACTTCTCGTCTTCCCTCCCTCTAAAACTAACATTCCTGCACCCATTTCCCTTCAGCTGAATGGTGCCACGGTTGCCACCATTACCTCTACCTCTCAGGCTCGTTGCCTCGGTGTCCTCCTAGACTCTGATCTATCCTTTACTCCTCAGGTTCAGTCACTAACCAAATCCTGCTACTTCCACCTACAAAACATTGCACGCATCCGTCCCTGTCTTAATCAGACCTCTGCTAAAATGCTCATCCAAACTCTTATTATCTCCCACCTCGACTACTGTAACCTCCTTCTCTCTGGCCTTAAGAGATCCCAGATTCTCCCTCTGTTATAAATGTCTGTGCCAGACTCATCCACCTCTCCTCACGCACCTCTCACACCTACCCCCTTTGTCAATCTCCACACTGGCTTCCTGTCTCCTATAGAATCCAATTCAAAACATTGGTGCTCACATACAAAGCTCTCTGCAACCGTGCCCCTGCCTACATCTCCTCCCTTATTAACAGGTACATCCCATCCCGACCACTTCGCTCTGCCAATGATCTGATGCTATCAGCTTCATGTACCCTCACCCCCAACTCCCGCCTTCAGGACTTCTCCCGAGCTGCGCCCTTTCTATGGAACTCCCTCCCCTGCAACATCAGTCTCTGCCCATCTCTCCAGTCCTTTAGGAAGTCTCTGAAAACACATTACTTTCGAGAAGCTTTTCAGCTCACTCCCTAATCCCCCTATGAACATTTTCTGCACCATCTTCCCACACTGCCCACATGCGCCCCCAACACTTCACATCTTCTATTAACCCTCATCTAGGGTGTCACCCCTATCCTCTTAGATTGTAAGCTCTTGAGCAGAGTCCTCTCACCTACTGTACTGTGTGTTTAACCTGTATGCTTATTTGTTGTTCGGCCTCCCACTGTACAGCGCTACGGAACTTGTTAGCACTTTATAAAAACTTGTAACTGTCCTACAAACTCCAGGGGCCAATACCAGTGTGCACGAACGGTAGTTGCCGGTATAGCTTAGCGGCTCCCCACTATAAAGACTTGGACCTAAATAAAAGTATCGGTACTCAGTTTTGGTGAGTACCCAAAAAAAATATCTCGGTACTCGTACTAGTTAAAAAAAATTGGTATCGGTGCGTCCCTAAGGTTTTATACAATGATATAGTACTTTGACATTCCTGCAAATAACATTCTCAATTCTATATTTTATTAAGAATCTGAACACAGCAATGCTTTCCATACCCCTTGAGACTCAACAAGCAGACGTGAGAACTCAGCATTTTCATACCAAGGTTATTTTCTTGAGGACAAAAAACAGAATGAGTGTCATATTTGGCACTAACCTGTCTTAGCTTCTTAGCACTAGGGTGTTCCCGCAGTGACAGGCGGAGCAGATAGGATCTACGTGGATCATCCTGGCCCTCAAAAATTTCTGGGACTTTCTCCTTCGGAAAACAGAAAATACGCCTTTCCTAATGGAAACAAACATTTTCATGACAGTTGGATTTTAACAGTCTATATCAGGGCTTGATAAATCCCGAGGCAGACGACCACATGCTACAAGGATTTTTTCTCTGGCTCCTAAATATCTGGATAGGAATACAAAATGCATATACAGTGTACGGTTTCCTTGGATCCTAAAAAGGTTTAGTTGTTTTCCATGTTTAATGAAAGGTATTTAAATCTGGTAGATAATTCATTGAATTCATATTTCTATATTCTAGTAATATTTGATATCTATATAAATATATAGGGCCAGATTGACTGCTCAGCAAATGCCTGATCATGAGGTAATGCTGAGTATGGTCTCTCTTGGTTTCCTGTTTTACCATGAAGTGCAGATGTTCTATTCAATTTCATTTCCTCTAGAAACTATGAGAGGCTGACCAGCCGAGAGGAAGGGAAGGATACACATGGTCCATGGTCAATTGTTTAAATACATCCTATGGAACATTCCTATTCCTAGAATAGGATATAGCTGTGATGTCAATTTAGGCGTGCCTACTAGGCTAGTACAGGAAATGTTTGTGTAAGTCTAGGTACTGCCCAAAAGTAGAAAAAACACCTCTTCCTATAATGCTGACGTATTGATTCTTTATTGGTTGTAATCCATGAATCTGTGATGCTCCCATGTTTGATAAAACTACTGAAGGCATGAATTTTGCCCCAGAGTAAAGGAAACCACTTAAGGCAGCACTTGTGTCCTGGTTCTTTTTATTCTCACTCGAGTTGTTCCTGTATGCTCACTGGGTCTGGTGACAAAGCAGCTATCTCTCATCACTGGATGTGGCCATTCCTGTGGTGCTTGCCAGAATATCTATCAATTTGGTATCAGAAGTGCGGATTTGAACTAATCAACTTATCTGGGTGAGTATGGGTGACATAACTATTTTATTAATATTTATTGAACCTAATATTCATCATAGATAACTTGCTTGTTCAAATTTACGAACTCGCATTATTTGATTTGATAGTGCAAGAGTTTATTTTGAATGATTTGATTGTTTGAGTGATGGTGAATGAAAAATAGGATTTTTTTGCAATGGTCTGGGTAAAGAATAGTGATCCTTTCTCTTTGTTTCCTTGATCAGTTGTTTGAGTCCCCGCAGTTAGTGACTCACATTTGAATTGTGTTGTAAAGAGTATTATATTTTAAAAGATTAATACCTTTAAGTTTCCCGCCCCGAGAATTGGATCTCTATTTACCTGACTACTTGTTATTTCCTATTTGTGCGTGTTCTCCCTGATAGTGTAGTTAAAAAGATTTTAAATAGAATGGAGATTGCTGTGTTTTGTGATTTGGCTCAGTGAGAATAGAGGAAACTGCGCATTTTTGCGACCCTTTCCCTCTCACCCTTTTAATTGCGCTAACCCTTCTCCTTCCCCCCTCCACCGCGCCTTTTTTTTTGCGATATGGGTGCCAAAAAATCCTCCCATATAGATCCAAAAACAACGGGCAAATTAGATAAGCACTTCAATAAGAAGTTAATGCCCCAAAATGGCCCTGCTGAAACGCCCGCCGATTTGTACAACGTGTTGCTGGCGGATATTTCACCACGCCCTTTATAGATTGTCTTGCTGGCTGGACTACAGCCATGCATTCTTTTGATCCATTCCCAAATTCAGGAAGCTTCTCTTCCTATCATATGTCCATGATAAAAGGCTTATGTCTTGGCGACCAGAAAGCTTTCCCATATTTCCAACCTGACTCAAATTGGGATAGAAAATATATGAAGGAATGTGGTAAAGTGTGGATTCACTTGTCCTCTTCATATAACCCCATTTCTAAAACTCCTAAAGATATATCATGGTCCATAGATAATCCCCCACCTTACAATTCCTCTCCTCCTGCCCTTTCACAACCTACTCCCAAACCCTCTTCCCTTTATCCCAGCCTTGACCCTAAGACTTTGGCAGCTGTGATTACAACTATTGAAACGACTACAAATCCTCTGCCTTCCCCCGAAGCCCTAACACAAAATATAGGTGTTTTAGGTGCAATCGTAGGAATACCCCATGTTGAAACAGAATCTGACACAGAACAAGATGAAACTAGCACATATGATTGGCAAAATAAAACCCCTATGTCTAAATTCAGTACATCCTCATTTGTATCCACTTCCAAACCCAACCGTGTAGGATACTCTCCCCAAATGCAATCTTTTATTGACCAATTTGAACCCCAACTTCAGAACATAATAACTAGGACCCAATCTGGCAAAACTATCAACCCCCCTGCTAGATATCAGATGCCCTATTTAATTGCAGGAAATAATGTCGTTATTATGCCCCCTGATATAGGAACCTTAAATTCGATAATTAAGGGTTCTCCTAGTCCCAGAATTCCCCGACTGCGACAACACAATACCTTAAACGGGCGACACGAGGATTGCAATTAACTCAGGAAGATTACAAGTTGATCATTAACGGTGTCATGGGATATGCTGATGACACTGGTTTTGATTGGACTCGTGTTCTCTCACTTCAACCCCCCCATGTTCCTCTAATAGGTGCCCCTATTACACCCCAAAATTTGCCTTTACAAACATCGGTCCAGATTGATGATATGTGGACAGAAGTTTGTGATGAATGGACTCGTAATTATGGAGCTCGACGTTCTATGGTCGCAGCCATTGCATGCAAACAAAATGCCAAAGAATCTGTCACCGAATTCGTCCACCGGTTCCATAAGAACTGGAAGGAGGATGCCGGCATGACATTAGATGGAGATATGGGTCTCCTTTACACTCAAACTCTCATGGGTAATCTCAGAGATGATACCCAGAGAATTGCTAAACAGGTGATTGATAACTGGCCAACAGTGGTACCTATTGATCTTAATAATAGGCTCCTTGTTAAAGATTCTGCTGGTTGCTTTGACCTGCAGCATTCTAAATATATGTTAGCTGTTTTTAACAGTTCTTCAGGTCCCCCAGGTAATAATGGTCCTCGCCCTAAACGGACTTATTATCGTCCTCAACACCCCACACGTACCCTAGGTACTTGTTTCATTTGTGGTGATCCAAATCACTGGCGTAATGAATGCCCTCATAATCCCAGGAACATTGGCAATACTGCTATGAACCCCCAGCCAAGATCTCCAACAAGCAATGCTGTTACCTCTCCTAACAATGTCTGTGATCCACCTCGTCATAAGATTGATTGGCAAAACCAATCAAATGCATGATGTGGCCCAGAGGCATGCTCCATCTCATGTGTTCAGGTTTCAGAAACAGTTGACCATTTGCCCCTAGTGATCCTTAATTTGGAGGATCATAAAACCCCATTCCTTGTGGATACGGGTGCTACAAATTCGACGCTTACAATAGAGTGGTGTTTGTGGTCAATTAAACCTGCTGAGACGCCATCTTTGGGGATTAATGGAGTTCTAACAGATACGTTTGTCACCCCACCCATTGCTATTTCTTCAAATTCTTCTCCTGCCTCTGTTTCATTCTTTTCATGTTATCCCTACCTGTCCTGTTAATTTGTTAGGCAGAGATTTGCTTTCTTTGCTTGCTGTGTCTATTCTCTGCATGCCATCTGGATCTTTACATGTGGATTCTCCATTCTTGTCTTTTGAAGCTGCTCCCAGCACATGTCATCCCCCACCAGCCCCCACTCCTCTCTCTCCAGTGTCTCTATCTAACACTTCCTCCCATTCCTTCTCTCCTCTTCACTGTGCTTTCCTTTCAGCACCTGATCTCGAATTGTGTGTACATCCGGATGTATGGGCAATTGATGAATACGATGTGGGTTCTATCTCCTGCACCCCATATTCGGCAAAATTAAAAAAATATGCAAGTCCTGTCTATCACAAGCAATATAATCTGTCACCTGCTAAAGTTGAAGGAATACGGGAATTCATTCGCCGCTTCCTTGCTACTGGCATTCTGCGTCCCATTGTAAGTTCGTACAACAACACCTGTAAATCCTGTGCCTAAAGGAGATGGATATCGCTTTACTCAGGATTTCAGATCTCTCAATGAAATCATAATTCCTATTTCTCCAATTGTACCTGACCTCCCAACCCTTCTCACCTCCATACCCCCAGACTCCACACATTTTACAGTCATAGACCTAAAAAATGCCTTTTTTTCTGTCCCAGTACATCCAGATACACAACACATTTTGGCTTTTACATTTGAAGGTAGTCAATTTTGTTGGTCAGTTTTACCTATGGGATTTATTGACAGTCCTGCGTCTTTTGCTCGTGCCCTGCGTGAGACTCTGTTGAGTTACAGTCCGCCGGAAGGCTCCACCTTACTACAGTATGTGGATGACCTCCTCCTATGTAGCCTCAGCCAAGCTGCATGTTACACTGACTCTGTTGCTCTCTTAAACCATCTACACTCAGAAGGCCACAAGGTGTCCAGAAAAAAGATGCAATTTTGCTCCACCTCTGTTGAATATTTGGGTTTCGTTCTCACTGAGGGATCTCGTGTCCTCTCACCGTCCCGCATTCAGAGCCTGCTCCAGCTCAAGCGTCCTGCCTCCAAAACAGACATGTTGTCCTTTCTAGGGATGGTGAACTTTTGTCGTCATTGGATACCAGACTGTTCCTATTATGACTCTGTTCTTCGTGCGTCTGCTGCGCGCACAGCTCCGGACCAAATTGTTTGGTCTCCGGACATGGTGTCTGCATTTGATACGTTAAAGGAACTGTTGGCTACTGCACCAGCACTGGGGCTACCGAACTATAAACTGACTTTTCACCTCTACTGTAGGGAGGATGGGCGCACAATGGCGGCTGTTCTTGCACAGGTCCACGGGGGGGCACTGCGTCCAACTGCATTTTTGTCAAAAGTCATGCCACCTGTTGTTCAGGGAATGCCAAATTGTCTCCGCTCCTTGGCTGCCTGTGCCATGGCTGTGGAAACAGTTCAGTCCTTAACCCTAGGTACTGACACGATTCTCCATACACAACACAATGTCTTGCATGTACTTCGTAACCTTTCTACCCAGCACATTTCTTCCCAACGTTTGTCTGGTTATGAAACTGTACTAACTTCTACCTCCAATTTGTCTGTCAAATACTCTTCTGTCACTTCTGGTCCTTCTGTTGTTCTAAACGCTCTCCTGCGTCTACGCGAAGACCAAGAGGAGCCTCGTGAATTACATGATTGTCTTCCGCTCATTCAACTAACGACCTCTCCTAGATCTGATCTTTCTGACACTCCTCTAGAAGGTCCTGATATTCGTCATATCTTTGTTGATGGCTCCTGTTCTCGTCCTTCTGATTCACAGTATCTGACTGGTTATGCTGTGGTTGAATTGCCTGACATTGTACATGAATCTGCTTCCATTCCTTCAAATTCTTCGCAAGCTGCGGAACTCTTTGCTTTAACAGCTGCATGTAAACTTTTTAAAGATCTCCCTGTCACCATTTATACTGACTCTCGTTATGCATTTGGTGTTGTGCATGATTTTGGTGCACTATGGCATCGCCGTGGTTTTACTACGGCTGATGGACGTCCTATTTCTCATTCTGATCTGATTTCTGATCTCCTGTCTGCTATTCTATTGCCTTCTCGTCTTGCTGTTGTTAAATGCAAAGGTCATGATCCTGTTGACTCTTTTGTTTCTCGTGGCAATCATTTTGCTGACGCTAAGTCTAAAGCTGCTGCTCTTCATCTCCTACCATTTCTCTTGTTCCTCACCCTCCAATTGTCACCTGCTACCTTTCTCCTTTTCTGCTGCCCCAGAAATGGATGCTTAAAGAACTCCAGGCAGGTGCTACTGAAGCTGATGTTTATCATTGGGCCTCAGAAGGCCTTGTGAAGTCTCAAGAAATTCCGCCTGATGTTAGAATTTATGAGAAAGGAGGAAGAGTTGGCTTACCTGCTGCAGCAGCGCCAATCTTTATTTTTTCTTTTCACGGTCCTGGCCACAGATCTCCCAAACTCACATACAGCGAAATGGCTAAACATTTTTCTGTTTGTAATCTTAAGGCTATGATTAATTCCCAACTTTCTCGTTGCCTTATATGTGCCAGAAATAATACACAGGGCCCAAAAATTAAAACTCAACACCTACCGCCTGCTAATGGTCCATTCCAGGAACTCCAAATTGATTTTACACACATGCCCACTGCAAAAGGTAACCTGAAATACCTTCTGGTAATAGTTGACAAGTTTTCTAGATGGCCTGAAGCCTTCCCTACTGCAAGAGAAAATGCCAGAACTGTTGCCAAAATTCTTTGTAAAGAATTAATACCCAGATATGGATGCCCCATATCTATTGATTCAGATAATGGTCCTGCCTTTACCTCCAAGATCACACAGGAATTGGTAAAATTAATGGCCATTCAATGGAAGTTTCATTGCCCATACCATGCGGAAAGTTCCGGAATCGTGGAACGGCAAAATAGAAATATCAAAAATAAACTTAGAAAAGCTACTGAGGGTACCTTCAAGAACTGGCCGGATTACCTTCCAGCCATTCTTGCAGAAATAAGAATGACCACCCATTCTGTCACTGGCCTTTCCCCCTTTGAAGTTCTCATGGGAAGACCTTTTCCTACCCCATGGATTCCTAAGCAAGGTCCCCTGGTAATGTTACCAGGTGATCTGGATGAATTTAGAGAAGCATATGTTACTCAATTGCTTAAAACATTGCATGATTTCCATAGAACGGTCTCCTGCTCTTTCCGCCTCTCTCCACAGATCCTACTCACCGTTTTGTTCCAGGAGATCGAGTGCTCGTGAAGGCCCTGCATCGTCACAAAACCATTGATCCACCATATGGAGAGCCGACTACCGTCCTTGCTGTGACCAGAACCGCCGTGCTGACTGATGAATCACCTTCCTGGATCCATGCATCAAGGATAAAGAAAGCGCCATTCATCCCTGATGACTTCATTCCTGATCCACCTGTGACCTCAACCCCAGACGTGGAATCGATGACCCCTGCTTCTAGATGACCTCCTCCTGTGACGTACCCCACTGATGAATCTGGAGTGTGGGCCACAGCAGTTGTCAGCCCCTGCTAACCTGTTGGCTGGTTTCCCAGCTGAAGAATCGTTTTCCCCCAATTTATTTTTTATGCCTTTTAACTGTTCTACTCAATCTGAAGAGTAGTACCTTTTTGTCCTCATTTACACGAACTGTTTATTTTTTGATGAACTTTCCTTTTTCACAAAGTAATACATATTGTATTTACTCTGATTTTACACTTGCAGTGTCTATTGCTAGAACTACTACCAAGATGTTTTGCTCTTTTTCCAAGAACTGTTGTCTTTTTGTTGGTTCGCTTTTAATCATTATGATTTATTTCATAATACTTTCTGGTAGTTCATGTTATTATCACAGATGTTTCTGGGAAGATATTGTAGGTCCCCACAATATCTCCTTTGCTCGTCCCCCAGTTCTTAATATGCGTTTGAAAAGAGACTTGCATCGACCTAATAACTATGCATATGCTGCTCAGACTATATATGAACTTTCAGGTTTCAACAAGTCCTGCTGGATATGTATGGCCAAACCAACTAGTTCTAAATATGGTATACCGTATGAAGGAGTTGCTTTGAATCTAAGTCTTTTTGATGATGATTTGTTTACATTGCCTACTTTCTCTAAAACTACTAACAATCCCGGTGCCACTTTTATACGTGCTCCCCTCTTACAGGAACATCGTGGTACTGCAGTGATACGAATGAGATTTAACATTACTGGTAGAATGCCTTCACCAGAACCTAACAGAAAGGAACCTCCTTGCCAGGTTATAATGGATCATATGTATGTCCCTAATAATTCTGAGATGAATCTACAAGCCACTTTTCGTGTTTCCTTTCTTTACGGTAATAGTTCTTCGTCCTGGTTTAGCACCCCTTGGCATTCTAAGTTAGTGTCCTCCCCCCTTTGTTCTAACCCAGGTATACCAGATAAATGTGTAAGTTTATGGCAATGGATGGATAAAACTTTCCCTGTAAGTGTTGGCAACGCCAACTCTGCTGATTTCATGTTTGGATGTATTAACGCATCCCAAATTAATGCTACCCATGTTTTGTTTAAAAATACTGTGTGGAATGTAGCATCTTTGGGAAACTTAACTTACATGATTCCAACAGTCCAAAAGATTGGACCTTGCAAGTGGAAGATGGCACATACTCTAGTATGATAATGGTTGCAACATATTATATTGATGCTTATGCTACCTTGCCCTTAACCCCCCTTTTTACTGGTTATGTGGTAAATGGGCATATTTGGTAATACCTAGAACTTATGTTGGTGAATGTGTTTTGGGTCTTATTGGTCCATCTCATACTATTCACCCTTATGTTCCGTCTGGTATGCGCATTGACCTACATAACACTGTACATCGCTCTCGTCGCTCCTCCATATCTGTCAAAACCTCTGAGGCAGAGCGATTTGGTGGAATCTTGCTACCCGCATATGGTGTTGCTCGTTTGTATTCTAAAATGAACCTTTTTGTTGACTTAGTTGATGACTTGTTTAATCACACTACACATGCTCTAGCAGTTCTTTCTGCTGAGCAACGTCAGATTAGAGATGCAGTAATTCAGAATCGTATGGCCCTTGATTATTTGTTAATGAAGGAGGGTGGTGTATGTGGTCTTCTTAATTTGACCCATTGTTGTTTTCACATTGATGACATTTCAGGTGAAGTTTCTCAAGATATACATGATATTGAGGAAATTCAAACCCAACTCAGGAAAGTATCAAGTCCCTTAGATGGATTTGATTGGACCTTTGGCTTTAGTTCTATTTTTGGTAGCCTAGGTTCAACTATTTTACATGGTTTAATGTATCTCGTTATGATTATTCTTGTTATTGCCATTTTTTACAAATTGTTGATGCTATGCCTTGAGAAATGTTGCGTTTCTAACTCACATATGATGCCAGCCTATCCTATACTTCACACCCACCTACTTTGATTCCTTTTCAACGTTCCACTCTTATGATTAATGACTAATCTCTTTTTTTATTTCTACGTATTAGAATGATTTATATGTATAATGTGATGACAATGTAACCCCATTTGTAATAGGTTCACTAGTTTAGTTTAGTTTTCTTTTTAATTAATGATCACGTGATTCATGATCAAAAGACGGATTGAAAGGTATTTAAATCTGGTAGATAATTCATTGAATTCATATTTCTATATTCTAGTAATATTTGATATCTATATAAATATATAGGGCCAGATTGACTGCTCAGCAAATGCCTGATCATGAGGTAATGCTGAGTATGGTCTCTCTTGGTTTCCTGTTTTACCATGAAGTGCAGATGTTCTATTCAATTTCATTTCCTCTAGAAACTATGAGAGGCTGACCAGCCGAGAGGAAGGGAAGGATACACATGGTCCATGGTCAATTGTTTAAATACATCCTATGGAACATTCCTATTCCTAGAATAGGATATAGCTGTGATGTCAATTTAGGCGTGCCTACTAGGCTAGTACAGGAAATGTTTGTGTAAGTCTAGGTACTGCCCAAAAGTAGAAAAAACACCTCTTCCTATAATGCTGACGTATTGATTCTTTATTGGTTGTAATCCATGAATCTGTGATGCTCCCATGTTTGATAAAACTACTGAAGGCATGAATTTTGCCCCCAGAGTAAAGGAAACCACTTAAGGCAGCACTTGTGTCCTGGTTCTTTTGTTCTCACTCGAGTTGTTCCTGTATGCTCACTGGGTCTGGTGACAAAGCAGCTATCTCTCATCACTGGATGTGGCCATTCCTGTGGTGCTTGCCAGAATATCTATCATTTAATGGCTACTAATTGTGATGTAAGGTTATCAAACACTGGTCCGTACAGTTTTATAGACAGGTTGTTTGCCAACAATGTGGTAAGTGATGATCAAGAATATAACAGTTACATAACAAGTTCTACACTCAGTGGAAGAGACTGTCATAGACAGGACAAATGATTATTTTGTAGAGTCTCAGATCTTAGCTAACCTTACATATTTACAGGCTGCCTCATACAGCACAGCTCACACATTTATTGCTCCTCATAAACCTCTGCATAAAATTCAGAATTGTTAGTGAATAATTCCACACGTAAAAAAACATAATATTAAGGGTTATAATATTTAATATGTGAGTAAAAGCTACTTGATCCAAAGAGAAATCTGACCGCCGTCTGGGCTCGAGGAGGAATTTTTCTCCCAGTATGTTGCAGTTTGGCAAGCGCTTCAGACTGGGTTTTATGCCTTCTTTTGGATCAACGGCAGTAGGTGATGTGTGAAAGGGTGGACTCAATGGACGCAGGTCTTTTGTTCGGCCTATGTAACTACGTAGAAGAAGAACTTTTCATGTAATATTAAACAGATGGGAACTAACCATATCAGACGTACAAAAAGTAGCACTGCCGGGCAACTGTCCATCCAGGCTGCAGACATGGTCACGAGGATGCACTGGGCTCAACTCAGGGCCCAGACAGCAGCTCAGTACAAGGGGCTTTACATGTGTAGTGGGCAGCCCAGGCAGCACGTTGATCAAACGCCACCTTCCAGGCCTCCTTGCATTTGAGGCAAAATAACAGGTGCTGCCACGGTGTCTAAAAATGTTCAATAGAAAAGAACCGCTCTGACTTCACTGATTGCGGACATTTAGCTGACTTTTCTCCGCAGACTCTCCGCACCTGGACTCCCTGAGTAGCCAGCCATCGGGGTGAGTTGTCCGGGGCCCTTTCTGCCCCCCCCTCGGACCAGAGACACTTTTTGCCGGCTGTTACTGCTGTAGGAGGGGCGGCCAGTGGCCATTTTGGGGCCTGCACCCGGACTTCTGAGGTCTCCCTGCTGCTCCCAATTAGAGGGTCTCGTTCCCGGTTCGATTTCTCTTACCCTGGCTCAGTGGGTCCGGCTGTGGTCTGGCAGCCTCTGGAGGGTGCCAGCCGTGTTTCCACTGTAGGCCCTGCCTGTATCCCGACCGAGAGTTGCCATGGCGGCCATCTTGAGACCTCCGGCCGCAGCGTGGTACCCCAGCTCACACAGTGAGGAGATAAAGAAGGGTGGGGGGACAGAGGGCCCCCGTCTCCCGGCCTTTCCAGCTGACCATGCAGGAGGGGTGCTTGGGGTGCCTGCGCTGCGGAGCTTCGCAAGACCGCTACTTTCCTCCATGTCCAGCATGGAACGGGCATTCTCGCGCCTGGAGAACATGCTGCTGGCGCTGGAAGATGAAGAGCCCCCACTGACGCGCGGTGATCTGCGGCGCTTCACAGAGGTCCTGCGGAGTGGCAGGAGTGAGAGCGCCTTGGACGTGGAGGCGCATGGGAGCTTCCAGCGGGCTGCGGACTCGCACGGCTGCATAACGCGGGAGGAGTCTAGTGACCCCTGGATTGAAAGCGCTGACTCGGCGCCACAGCTTCCTATTGCACCGCCGACAGAAGAGACAGCATCGCTGAGTGATCCCGACGTTCCCACCGATCACGGATTGCTAGACCACACTGGGCCGCCTGGAGCGATGACGGAGCTTGGGAGACCCGGTCAGAGTCTGGGGGTGAGGGTGAACTTTCCCGTGCTGACCAGGGAGGCAACACGGGCTGGATATCTCGCCCCGTCTCTTTCCGCGGTGCTACCTGTGGCCCTCCTTCAAGATAGTGATGAGGCAAGCCGTCATGTGGCCTGTGCCCCGGTGGAGCTGCACATCTGGCTTCCTATTGCCGGGCGTCCGCGGGCGGTGAACCCTGGCCTTTCTCCTGGCACCCTCCCTGCTTTCCACGTACTTTCCTTCCGAGACACTGGCTGATGCGGTTTTTCTTTACTAGATGAAACTTTTTGTTGTCCCCCCCCTTTTACACCTGTAGACTCTGTGTGATTATTTACCTTGATGACGACCCCCTGCTTTCGTCCCTTACACCTTTTTGTTTTCTCATGACACCCCTCCCTGGCTCACCATTATACCCCTCATTGTATGTTTTTACTTACAGAGACTCATTTTGTGTACATACACTTGGGACAGCTGTCACTTCCCTCCTTGCCCTGCAAACTTGAGTCCATACTGATGATACCCCCTCGGGGGCTGATATCTCCTGAGACTTTTGCTTTTATCTGTCCCCCCTTCATTTTTATTCCCCCCCACTGAGACATATTATTAGCAAACTATACCCCATTTAACACCCTTTTCTCCTCCCTTTCCCATGTTTTTTATTTTTCACCACGCCACCTCGTGCTGCAGACCCTCTCCCCCCCTCTTTTTTTTTTGGGCGTTGGGGCAACTTGGGGCGTGCCACTGTGGCAGCCACCATTGCTCTGTCTGCCGCACTTGTCCCTCATGTACCCCGGCCTTTGTGACCTGCACATGTCCATGGCCTCCTACGGTTCCTCGGACCTTCGGGACTGTGCCAGGACAGGCACACATTTGGCCTTTGCCACCTTTTCCATTCCCCCCTTTTTTTTAATATATATATAAAAAAAAAAAAAAAAAATCGGGGTCCTGGAGCACTTTTTGGTGTGTCTGTCCACCTCCCCCCCTAACTTACTATTCAGTGATGTTTATTGTTTGACCCTGCGAGACCATTTATTATTTACTTGTATGATTCACTGCTCTCTTCAAATTTTTTTTTTTTGTTTGTTTGTTTACCCTCGATGAGACCCCCCTCTTTGGGGATGTTTATTGCTAATACTGTATGTGATTTCCCTTAGATGACTTCTTTGTTTTCTCCTGATGTGTTTTCTTTGACGTTTCATGGCCCTGCGAGGCCATTCCATGCTTTGTATGTAGTGTCCTACTAGCTCCCACCTGGACTTGTGTATCCAAGGCTCCAGCAAGCATTTTCACTCCATACAGTTTACAGGGCAAGCCTCATTCACAGTGTCCTACTAGCTCCCACCTGGACTTGTGTATCCAAGGCTCCAGCAAGCATTTTCACTCCATACAGTTTACAGGGCAAGCCTCATTCACAGTGTCCTACTAGCTCCCACCTGGACTTGTGTATCCAAGGCTCCAGCAAGCATTTTCACTCCAGTTTACAGGGCAAGCCTCATTCACAGTGTCCTACTAGCTCCCACCTGGACTTGTGTATCCAAGGCTCCAGCAAGCATTTTCACTCCATACAGTTTACAGGGCAAGCCTCATTCACAGTGCCCTACTAGCTCCCACCTGGACTTGTGTATCCAAGGCTCCAGCAAGCATTTTCACTCCATACAGTTTACAGGGCAAGCCTCATTCACAGTGTCCTACTAGCTCCCACCTGGACTTGTGTATCCAAGGCTCCAGCAAGCATTTTCACTCCATACAGTTTACAGGGCAAGCCTCATTCACAGTGTCCTACTAGCTCCCACCTGGACTTGTGTATGCAAGGCTCCAGCAAGCATTTTCACTCCATACAGTTTACAGGGCAAGCCTCATTAGTCGCTCAAAACCAAAAAAGCGAACTGCTGGTCCTCGGCGACTTTAATGTTGATTGGCTGAATCCTAAAAACAATAAACACTGCTCACTGTTTAAGGCTTTGCAGCTAACACAATTAATCTCCTCCCCCACTCGCATTAATATGAAAAGCCCTAACCACACCTTGCTGGACTGGATTCTCTCCTCATGTCCTGATCGAATACAGGAGGCAGGCGTTCTCGCTGACAGTTTCAGTGATCACTGCCTAGTGTACTGTGTGCGCAAAATAAGGGCCATAAAATGTCCACCAAAGGTAATAATCACCAGGTCTTTCAAGAAATTTAATCTTGAATCCTTCCTAAATGATCTCAAACAGCTCCCATGGTACAGACTAAACCTAATCCCAGACCTGGACTGTGCAATTGAATACTTTCAAGCCGAGCTCCTGAAAGTCTGGAACACCCATACCCCACTGCGCAAAGTGCGAGTAAAAGGGGCCCATCTCCCCTGGGTTACAGCTGACCTCACGCATATGTACCAGCTTAGAGACTCCCTGTGGTCAAAGTTCAAGAGTACTGGATCCATGAACGATCACTGTGAATACCGAAAATGCCGGAATGAATGCACAAAAGAAACAAAAATGGCTAAAGCCCAATACTTCAATGAAAATTTAAACAATAACATATCAAACCCCAGAAATTTTTGGAAAATCATAAGTAACATACAAGCACCCCCCAGCCACTCCCAACCAGCTGCTTTAAAAGTAAACAACCAAACTGTACAACACCCCCTAGATGTAGCAAATGCTTTTAATAATTATTTTGTTGGATGCGCCACCACCCTGATTGCTAAGCTAGGAAATGACACTCAATCAGAAAGGCTGCACGCAGGTCAGGACCCACCAACAGTGCAAAGACCCCATAACCAGAGAAATTCAGTTTTAGGCCAGTGCCTGTCAGTGCCATCACTAAACTTCTCCGTAACCAAAAAATGAAATACCAGTCTGGACCTGATCAAATCCCAGCAATGCTGCTGAAAATCAGTGCACCAGCAATTGCAAAACCTGTCGCAACCCTGATTAATGAATCACTGGCGACTGGATACATACCCAAACTCTGGAAGACTGCAAGGGTGGTACCTATCCATAAAAGTGGAGACAATACTTTGGTATCCAACTACCGCCCAATATCACTGCTCCCTGTAATGTCAAAAATTCTGGAAAAATGTGTCTACACTCAATTACGTGATTATTATCAGTATCAGAACTATTTAACCCCAGATCAATCAGGCTTTCGTCTAAACCATTCAACTACAACTGCCCTTTTAAAAGTTTGTAATGATATCCAAGCTGGCATGGAACAAGGAAATCTAACTGGAGCCATCTTCCTTGATTTTGCCAAGGCTTTTGACACCGTAGACCATGGCATCCTATTACAAAAACTTAATGAACTCTGGTATTGGTGATAGTACGTTAACCTGGTTCCAATCCTATGTGTCTGATAGGTCTCAATTTGTGTCCATTTCTGACAGCACTTCCCTCCCCCTCCCAGTCACGTGTGTGGTGTACCACAAGGCTCGATACTTGGCCCCCTGCTATTCACAATATTCATAAACGATCTGCCCAATGTCTGCAAAGCTTCAACTGTACACATGTACGCAGACGACACTGTAATCTATACCAGCAAACCAAATCTCCCACAGCTGGAGGCAGTGCTGCAAGAACAATTCACAGGGGTAGAAAAGTGGATCGCAAATAACAAACTTTTTCTAAATACTGACAAAACTGTTACAATGCTCTTTGGAACCGCACCTAAACTACACAAATTGCAAACACCCCATCTATGTGTTGGGACAAAATCAAATGGCACGCTGACCACAGTCACTTCTCTCAAATACCTAGGTATGTGGTTAGACCCAAATCTATCTTTTGGCCCCCACATCGAAAAACTCTCATCTAAACTCTACCCCAAACTAGGTGCCCTGTACAGAAACAAATCCTGCCTGAGCCCGCGGTAAGAAAGCAGATTGTACAACAAATGCTTATGCCAGCCATTGAATATGGAGATGTATTGTATGCAGCCGCCCCACAAACACACCTCCAGAAACTTACTACATTGTATAACTCATTCTGTCGCTTTGTGCTACAATGTAACTACATGACACACCATTGTGACATGTTAAAAGAACTAAACTGGCCATCGCTGGACTCTAGACGCACCCTTCACCTTTCCAACCTGGTGTTTAAGAGCTTTTCTGGGAAGCTACCACCCTACCTGAATATGCTGCTTCCCCGGCAGTTCCCTCATCCTATAACCTCAGATCCAGGACCAGCACCTTACTTGCAATACCGCAATACAAAAAGAAAATGGCTCGATCCTCATTTTCCTACAGAGCACCACAATTATGGAATAACCTCCCAGACACCGTCAAATCTTCCCCCACTCTAAAGTCCCTTAAGACTTCCCTATTAACATACCTCAATACAAAATGCACCTGTAAACATGTAACATAATGACTTTATTTCCTCCATATTTATTTTTCTGTTAATCTGTATATTTGGTCTTGTGTTAATTTCTTGCATTTTACTATTTTGTATTTCTGTAACCACTCAATGTTCTCGAACCCAGGACATACTTGAAAACGAGAGAAATCTCAATGTATCCTTCCTGGTAAAATCCTTTTATAAATAAATAAATAAATAAATAAATGTTGTTAAGTTGACTCTTTATCAAAATAAAAACTTTGAATACAAAAAAAAAAATAGAAAAGAACCTGGGCTGATGCTGCGTTTTCATTGGATTGTATCTCCTATGGAGATAAATGGATGAGGGAGATAGCTGAAAGCTCTGGTTCACCTGTCATGGTGCTCGTCGCCAGCGCCGCAAAGAGACTAAATAGGCACCATTCCCCTCTCCAGGAAAACTCCAGATCGGGTTTTCCCCTGCCTCAGATCCAGGTGCCCAGGAATCCACTCCAAGTTTCACGGTGATTCCCAGTCTTAGGTGTGGGCTGGTTCTGGGCCTCATGTATAGTGGCACTCCACCCAAGAAGGCGTGCTTCTGCACCTCACTCATTGCATCCTGACCAGTGTGCAGAGCACAGCTCCTCCTGTTCCTGGATTCCCACCCTGACCCTCCATTGTTGTCTTCTATTCATATTCCTGGACACCCTCCATTGTTCCTGGATTCCCACCATGACCCTCCATTGCTCCTGGACTCTGACCGTGACCCTCCATTGTTGTTTACATCCATATTCCTGGACTCCCACTGTGACCCTCCATATTGTTCCAGTATAATATTGTGTTGAACTTCAAGTACCTCTGATCTACCAGTGTATGACTTCTGCTATGGACATTGACCACCCCACTGCCAGCTGTCTGCCACATCCAATGCTTGAACTTTGACCATTCTAACGTATTTGCTCCTTTCTGATACCTCGTCTGAATATTGTGTTTAAATCTCTGCCCTCTGTGTCGCCTGGTCCTCAGCCCTCGCCTTGTTCTACTCATTTCAGTAAGTGTGTTCTTTAGTTAATCTGTGCCTCCTGATTTCTCTTTAGGCCCGTGTCAGACGAATGCAGTGATCACACCCGTGTTGCCGAACATTTTAATGTCCTCGTAGCATAAAATTATGATCAAGAGACCCACACAGAAGTGCGGACGCACAACGCACGTGGCACCGGACGCAATTTAGGCAAGAAAGTCAAACCGCTAGGACATACGCACAGAGTGCGCGACGTCCACGTAGCTTTGTGTGTGAGTGATGGAACGTAGGCAGACGGACTGCATTTTTGACGGACAAAATGGTTTTTCATATCATGTATCAATTTTTTCATTTTACATATTAATTTTATTTCCCATCTACATCAGTCAAAAAAAACGTCAGTCAAAAAAAACGGACTGTGTGGTGTCTACAGTATCATCAGTCAGAAAGTACGACAGTTGTGCTCAGAATACGTTCGTCTGACATTACCCTTAGTCAAGCCTCTTCATGTTCTGCTCCTCTGTGTCTGGTTAAAGTATTCTGTGTCCTGTCCACCCTCTCCTGTCCAGTCTGCTTAGCGTGTCCTGTCCTGTATATTGTGTGTATCTAATAGTCCCATTTCTTTCTTGCCCAGCCACCTTCTATACTGCGGTTATTATTTATACAGTGTCCCCTATTGATTTACTCCTGTGGTTTATTCCTCATAATAAACATTTTATTCTTTGAACCCCGACATATCCGTCTCTCTCCACTTTGTAACCGCACATTGGGCTTGAACCTGCAACCCCGCACATGAGTCGTGACATCACCTTAGTCACGCAGACTGTCCCGCAGCATGAAGCTGGATGGACGGGTGGTCCTGTTACTGTGCGGGACCCTCCATCCAGTTTCATGTGAATCGGACAGGCTGCGAACACACAGACGATGAGCTCTACAGGACTGACAGAAAGAAAAGCAAATTTGGCAAACTTTAAAAATAATTTTCAGCTATTTCAGCAGGACGTTGTCAGTGCAATGAAATGTGAGGCTTTGCCTCCAAAGCCTACCTGGACTGTACATCCCTGGGGCAGAGGGGCCAAGCCCATAAGGTCTATGATCCGGCACTAGTGACAGGTGGTGATCAGTGACCAGGGAACATTCACTGCTTCCCCAAATACAAAGCGGCACCTTCAATGTATTAGGATGACATGTATATTATGAGGATGATACATTTTACACTGAGGGTGGAATTTTAATTACTGGTATCTAGGCTAAAAATATTTCAATAATTGTATCTATTTAATCTTCCGTTACGTAGTAAAATGTTCTATAGAATATGTCATGAATGATGCAGTATTTTGGAAGATGTTTTACTGTAGCAGTTGTTACACCAGATCTGACGAATGAATCACTGCGTTGTAAAAGACACGCAAGACACTCCTAACCTGTTTATAATGTAACATATTCCTCTTGGATTTACTATTTCTGTGTTTGAGTAAAGCCTGAATGGATATGTACAAATGATAGAACAAATCAAAATAATAAGGAAGCTGCCAAAACTACCACTAGAAATAGAAAATGGATTAAATCTTAATCTAGAAAATACTGTAATTAACACAAAACCTTTTCATATAGTGGACCTGACATCTGCAAGAATGGTTCAGGATGCAGATAAAAGAAAATTACACACAGGACCAAAAACACTCTTCCCAACATACAGGGCTCTAATCCATATACGTATGTTGTAATCTTAACAGATCCATTATAGTCTCTGGAGTTGCTAAATTTACAACAGCTCTGGTCAGTGGCGACTCTAGGAACAATATTTAGGGGGGGCACATAAGATACCACAGTCAAAAGTGTGGGGGGGGGCACTAATAATTTTTGCCACTAAATCATAACACTGAAAAAACTAAGGGCTCTATCACCTGGTGTGAGCTAAAATGCCATCACTAAAGGAAAGATTTAGCGCGAGTCGCTAAAACGCAGTGCTTGACGACCTACTAACAGATCACCTTGTCCACGGGAGTCCGCGTACAACGTCGTTTAGCGAATGCTAGGGAATCGCTAAGACCTGGGCTGAGACTCAGCACTAATGCGGTTCTGTACAGGATGGACCGTTTTTTTCCAGTGCAGAGTGCCGGGCCATACCTATCCCCTGCCCTCACAAGCTCGTATAAGTATGAACACATCCAGCCAAGAGCCCTCACACCCTGCATTATTAAAATCCTCCAAGGTGACCGTATTATCCATGTTTAAATGCACACATATATTAATTAAGCCTGAAGGGCATTGCATGATAAATGCCACCCGACAGCATGTAGAATCATTACACTGCATTGAATAGATCCAAAAGGAAGGCCAGGTGAGCCACAATCATTTCTCTGCTGCAGCATATAAATAATACATGTTTCAGGGCAAGACTTATTCACGTGTCTCTTTAAACATGGTCCACACGGTCACCCTAATACTCAACCGCTTACATACTATGAATAACTCCCAGCATAAATGTTTAAAATGAGGCAATATATTAGAATTAGGACATATGTGGATAAAGGATACATTTATAATAAAAGTCTACTGCAACAGCAGCGACATTGCTGACCAGATCCATTACCATGGTGTATGGGGCCAAGAGAACACTTGTGCTGCATTCCTTTTATTTTCCGGTTAATTTTGGGTGAGGACCTGTTTTTCAGTTTATTTGAACTTAGCACCAGGGTTGAGCAGTAGGTAAAATTTTGTGATTAGCTTCCCTCAGAAAATTAGCGCTGGCACAAAGTGATTTGTTAGTTGCAAAAATGCTAGGATCTCTAGCGCTCCCCATGTAAAGTATAGGACGTGGAAAGTACAGTAAGCTTACGGGACAAATCGCTAATAACGATGCGCTAAGTGATTTTTACCATTTGTAGCGAGAGGCAAACGATCTGTTAATCAGGCGCTAGCCTGAATAAACCCGCCGCTAATGCGAAAACATGCTGACGCAAGGGTTAGCTCACACCAGGTAATAGTGCCCTAAATAAGTATATATAAATAAGATTCCATGATCCCAGAGTAATGTGATGCAATGATGCCTTTTTATTGTACTAACCTGATACTTAAATTCAATATTTTATTTATCGCAATTCGGCAGTTTTTGCTGAATGACTGCTTCAGCGACTCCAATTATAGCAAATTACAGTGACCTTTTGCTAAATAGGGAATTTGCAATATTTTCGGTGAAATGAATTCCCCGAAATGTGATGAAAAGCAAAGGATCTAAAAATGAATAGACCCTTTAGATTCTAACTTCCATAAACCCAGGAAAATACAATAAAAATAATAAACAGTGAGGCATGTAGCTACCCATTAACCCCTAAAATGTCATAAATCAAGGAAAAAAATGAAATGTAAACTCTGAGGGATGTAACCTGCCCATTAACCCTTAATACACAACTAAACAAAGGAAAAAACTAAAGTAATACACAATGTAATATATAGTCTGAACGTTCACCCGTTCAATGCTGAACCATTTCAACCCTGTGCAAACGTTTACAAGCACCTTTTTATATAAAAAATTATGAGTTTTAGTTTACACTGAATATGGTCCTGTTGGATATCATTGGAAAGGCCAGAATCTGCCCTTTCCAATTGCACCTAGATCGTCCTTATACGATGCAAAGGAACAGAGATACAGGATTCCAAATATGTGGGGGAAGCAGGATACTGATTTCTGGTGGGGGGCACATGGGGGGGCAAGGTATAACCTAGGGGGCAATTGCCTCCCAGTGCCCCCCTGTAGAGATGCCTATGGCTCGGTTAACACCAACTTTGGAATATTGCCCAGAGTTTGGTGCTCAAGGAACCCAGAGCAGTCAAGAACCACCACAGGTACTTCATCAAGTAACAAGAGGAACCCGGCACTAAAGTCTTATTAAAAGTGGTCATTCACAAGCCTGAAATGCCGAGCTCCAATCGTTATTAGAGACACAGATAACTCCATTAGACAATACAACAAAATACTTAGACAATGTGTAATGTCAAAAGTCATGTATTGTATGAATCCAGTTCTAAGAAGCAGAAAGGTAGATTTTTATGCTGGAAAAGCTTTACGGAAGATTTAGTCCAACAGCAGAAGACAGACCTTTTTGGCTGCCCCTCTTATCATTTATATAGCACAAACAATACAGTAAATAAGAGAGGAATGAAACCAAGCAAAAAATTCAGAAACAAGAGGTGTTTAGGGCCCTGCTCAGATGAGCTTAGCTTTTCTATATTGAAAGGTATAGCGCTGCTAAAAGCGATCTTTAACTTAAGAATAACCTCACGTACACATACCAGCGATAGATCCCCATTGTCAATCTTACATGGCAGGTGTTTTGGTGGTGGTGGTGTGACCAACATAATGAAAGCTCTAAACAGTAATATATTACTCGTCTGATTTGATTATTTATATTTAAGCTCCAGCATGTCATACAACATTGAACATAGGGCATAAAACAGGTAAAATAAATCAATGTGAATTGCATTTAAGAAGAGGTGTTCTGCACCTGAATTATGAAAGACTGCAGTGTGAAATATGAAAGAAACAATATGACCAGGTTTATGAATTGCAGAGAACTCACCAATGTAAAGTCCAACAGCAAAACTGACCCCCAACAGCGCAACGCCAACAGCAGCATCTCGCTGAATGCTAGAAAAGGACATGGCGAAACAAGGAGCAGGTCCAAAGGACACAGAATATTACAAAGCACAGCACATCCTCATGTTCCTCATACAATACCTTTCTGGTCATATGATCCAGTCAACCAATAGGAAACAAGAATCTTGCTCACTATAAAGCATGGTGTGGTGACAGATGACAGTGATTTGCTGCCATCTAGTGTTAGAATGGCAGTAATGCTACTATGCATTTAAACAAAAAATAAACTGCAAATCATGGGCTCTATTCAAGAGTTGGTGCAAATGTGGCACCTCAATATATAATCGTTAGGGCTAAGTTTAATGCATGGCATTCATATTACATTCCTGATGCTACACTGGGGTGAAATCAGTTAGCGGCTTGCAGCTTGAGCAAGCTTTCTGTATTTTGTGCATCCGATACTTAATATGGGGAGCGCAAACAATCTTAGCGTTTCGATAAGTGGTGAGGTATTACAATGTTCAGGCGCAAATTACCGTAGGGATGCGGGACGCCAAAAGTTAGCATCTCCTAACAGCTGATGTTAAAGGATTCGGCAATTGCAAAATCATTTAACATTCCATAAAACTGCCCCATTTAGGCTTGTGTCAGACGAACGCATTGATCACGCCCGTTTTTGCGCACATATTAACGTCCGTGCTAGTATAGAATTACGAGCAATAGGGAACAACACACAAAGTGCGTCCGCACCGAACTGCGGACGCACAACAGACGCAGCAAACGGACGCAAGTTAGGCAAGAATGTCAATCCGCTAAGACAGACGCACGGAGTGCGCCACGTCCGCATAGCTTTGTGTGTGAGTGATGGGAAGAAGTCAGACAGTCTGCATTTTTGACGTCCAGCACCTTGAAGGACAAAATGTTTTTTGATATCATGTATCAATTTGTATCATTTTTCATATTAATATTATTTTCCATAGGTTCCTCTTTTTCTCTAAATCAGTCAAAAATAACGGGTGTGTGGCCACTACCGAGTCTTCCGTCAGAACGTGCGTCCGTACTGCACGGACGCACAGTCCGTACAAAATGCGCTCGTCTGACACCAGCCTAAATCCAATACTCCTCTCTTTTACCACGTCAAGAAGGGTGGCCCAATCCGGTGCTTTTTCTGGCTGTGAGCAGAGTGAGACTGGGAACAAATAGTGTGTCTGGATCTGCCCCTGACAAGTAACCAGATCCGTCAGAGCACGCTCTGCTGCTGACATCACTGTGTCTCAGACCACCCACGATAGTGAGCATCATAAGAGAGGCAGCCGTTCCATCGTTCTGCGTGGCACAGCTTGACTTGCTGACAGAAAGTACGCATGTTCTGAGCGATGCACACTTTGCTTACCTAAGAAATGCAATATGCATTAGTGTGCAAATTGCATAGAAGAGCTGCAAGAAGCTCTGGTTTTCAGAAGCCCTGAGCTGAGAGGGATGAGCAGTGTTTCCGGAGTCAGAAAAAGTGTGTTTTAAGCTAATAAACAAATAATAATTGGACAGTTGTTGTAACAGAGTGTTATTTTACGTGAACTACAACTACTGTTACAACCCTATGGGGTGCCAGCGTTCCAAAAAACCCCCCCAAAAAAATAAAGCCAATATTACAGTGCCAGGAAATGCAGGTGCTTCTCAAAATTATACAACAAATGGCAAAAGGCGAACTAAGCAGTGCAGCGTTTCCTTTTGCGGTTTCAATTATAGTTATTATTAATCTTTATTTGTAAAGCGGCAGCATATTTCGCAGCGCTGTACAATGGGCACAGTATAGTCAGGGTTAGAATACATTGAACAACATTTGACAAACCAGTATAGAAGGAAACTAGGGCCCTATTCCCGTGGGAACTCAAAATCTAGAAGGGTTGAGGGTGGAAACAGGAGGAGAGGACTGCAAGGTGAGACTGTGAGAGTGATGGACTGCAAGGTGAGAGTGATGGACTGGTTGCGTCAGTGAGACGGGTGGTAGGCTTCCCTGAATAGGAATGTCTTAAGGGAGCGTTTGAAGGAAGAGAAACTAGAGGAAAGTCTGACCTACGAGGGAGAGCGTTCCTGAGGATGGGGGCTGCGCGTGAGAAATCCTGCAGTCTATCATGGGAAGAGGTGATGCGGGGAGAAGCTAGGCGCAGGTCACTGTTTGACCTTAGGGATCGGGCTGGGGTGTATTTGGTGTTTAGTGAGGACAGGTAGTGGGGAGCAGAGTTAGTGAGAGCTTTGTAGGTCAGGGTAAGGATTTTGAATTTAATTCTGCAGTGGATGGGGAGCCAGTGAAGGGATTTGCAGAGAGGAGCAGCAGAGACCGAGCGGCTGGTGAGGTGGATGAGCCTGGCAGAGGCATTCAGAATGGATTGTAGGGGGGGGGGTGAGAGGCAGGAGAGAGGGAGACCACCTAGAAGATTATTACAATAGTCAAGTCAGGATATTACAGGATATTACAATGGTTTTGAAAAGTACTGGTGTTTCTCAGAATCACTATACCAACAATTTTTAATAGGGCTTTTTTTTTTTTTAGCACGCTGGAACTTAGTGGATAATCCCCTAGCATTTGAGCGCGCCAGAGGAATAAAACTCACAATAATGTGCAGTGTGTATGAGCATACCTCAGTTTTGTTGTACATGGAACACATAGAAACGAGCGCAGATGACACCTTTTTTCCACGTGTATAACAATATTGCACTATTTGTGTTGTTTTTCCTGTTTTTTCTTTTTGAGATCCTCAGAACATTCTGCTAAGGAAAGGATTTTGGAAGGACTTTTCTGTTGAATTTTTATCAGTGCATCTCACAATAAAAACCTCTAAAAAGTTCTCTATGTATACTTAACCGCGCTACTGTCATGTGATTTTCCAGAAAACCACTGACAGGGAAAAATCACTTCTCATGAATTATACAGCAAGAAATAATTGGAAAAACGGAATTATGATGATCGTATGTTGAGCGTAAGACGGAATCCAAAGGGGACAGTAGGGTGTAAGGAGAAAAGGGAAAGCATAAACAAACAATTGGCAAAATATAATCATAAAAGAATGAAAATGCCAGAGACAGAGCAGGACAGGACACAGGGTAGGCTTGAGCACCAATTTTTTTTTCGGTTCGTTCGGATTTTGTAAATTTTCGTTTTGACTCGTTTTGGCCGATTTTCGTTTCGGTTGGTTTCATTTTTCGTATCGACTTTTTTTCGTGATTTCGGAAATTTTAGTGTTTTTCGAAACGTCTGTTCTCCTCGTTTCAAAGTGTCTATTCGTTTTGACGTAAACGAATGTTTTTTTGGATACGATAATTATACGATACGATAATTCTGTCGATACGATAATTCTGCCATTGAGATTTCTCATGTTTTACAAGAAGGATACATTGAGATTTCTCTGGATTTCCAGGAAGGATACATTGAGATTTCTCATGTTTTACAAGAAGGATACACTGAGATTTCTAATTTTTTACGAAAAGGATACATTGAGATTTCTCATGTTTTACAAGAAGGATACATTGAGATTTCTCTGGTTTCCCGGGAAGGATACATTGAGATTTCTCATTTTTTACAAAAAGGATATATTTATTTATTTATTTATAAAGGATTTTACCAGGAAGGATACATTGAGATTTCTCATGTTTTACAAGAAGGATACATTGAGATTTCTCATGTTTTACAAGAAGGATACATTGAGATTTCTCTGGTTTTCCAGGAAGGAACCATTGAGATGGGAATGATACAAAATTTAATTACAGAATCAGCGATATAAATACGATGTCCGAAATTACTGAAATGGAACCGAAATCAGGAATGGAACGAAAATTTATTTCGATTTTACACATTTCTAGGGAAAGGGGAGTACAATGGAGGCGCTATTGTGGTGTGGATATTTATGTTATGCGGCCGACAAGGATTATAACACAAAACCTCGACAGAAATGTGCAAACAACAGTAGAGAAAGAGAGGGGGATCCTAGTGGCGCAGTCCCTTCTGAGGGTGATCTATATACTGTGGGTACAGGTATGAAGTTCCTATTGATCCAATAAGTGCACGGTCGAAATGACCGCTAAAGTGCTGTTTAGAAAGTGCAATAGTAGCAATGTGCAGAATAAAACAGTAGACGTCCTGTTCTATACAATAATAATGGCTGTCTTAGTGCATTCAGGAACCATATAAATGCATAAGAAGTGCAATTGCAATAATAGGGAAAAAAGTGCATATATAAGTGCACGTGAAAAAATTCCTAAAAAGAGTCCCGTAATCCAGTTGGTTATGAATAAAAGGGAGAAAAAATATATAAAATAGTTCGGACCGTATGTTATATAGTGAAGGCAAGGGTGATCCAGTAGAGTCTCTGCTAAGATGATCCGGAGGTTTCGAGTGGGATCCTGGGGTATTGTCCTCTCCTAGGTCCTATACAGACTCGCGATTCCCAGAAATTGGGAAGGGGAGGGAGAGGGAAACAAAAAAGGAAAAAATGGTGCAATACTGATAGATAAATGGTCAAGTGCCCAATGACAAGGGGACACTTACAGTGTATAGAGCCTCTCGTACCGGCTCTGGTGTGAAGTGCCTCGGGCCTAATCGAGGGTGGCCTCTGCCCTGCTTTATAGTAGTCCCGAGGTGACCTTTGCCTCTTTTCTTTAATGCTTACAAAGAGAAAACATCCTCATAGCGCAGTATGCAGTCAATGGTTAAAAGAGGTACATAATGATCAAAAACAAACTCACCGATGCTGGAGCCTTAAAATGCAGGCTCAACTTGTGGGCATATGGTACTACTATGGTGGGTACCTGCACCTCTTTCAGCAGCAGACAGTCTGAGTATAAGGCTAGGGTCAGACTGAGGCAGTGCGAACGCGTGTGCAGCCGCACATAATCACGGCCGTGCTAGCAGCAGATGCCGGGCAATGACGGCCAAAATACGAAGTACGGTCGCACAAAAGTGCGGCCGCGCAACGCAAGCGGCAAACAAACGCATTTTTTCGAGAACGTGAAACCACTAGTACTGACGTACAGAGTGCGCTGCGTCCGCTAGCGGCGTGTGTGCGTGATTAGGAGACGTCAGACGCTGCTAATGTCCGGCCAACATAACGTCCAGACCCAAAAAGTGTTTTATTGATGATCCGTACAAAATCACGGATGAAACTGCGCATCGTATGACCGCTATTGCGTATTCCGTGAAAAAATAAGTCCATTCGTTCGAACGCACTTTTTCACGGACAACGTGAAAAATGCGTTAGTCTGACCCTAGCCTAAACACGTCCACGCTGCCCGGGACTGTCTGCTGCTGAAAGAGGTGCAGATACCCACCATACTATTTTACACATTTGTGAAAATTCCGAAATCCCGAAACGCACATCCCTAATACAGGGTAAAGGCTATAGAGCAAGAACAAGGCAAGTTGAAGATCTCTGGGACACAGGCAAAGCTGGGGGTCTCTGGAAACAAGATGAGAAGATCCAAACCTGAATCAAGAGTCAGTACATATATGATAAATACAATAATCTGACAAGGAGAAAGGGGTGAGGCAGGAATATATAGGAAGGAAAGATCAGAGACAGCAGGAGGAAATAAATCAGGACCTGGGCTGCATCTACCGCCATTCAAAAGAAATGGGAGCAAGAGGTAATGCTTCTTGGACCAAAGGGGGGAAACCAGTAAAGCACTTCCTGAAGATACGGACAGTGACAATGAAAACAAGTTCTTCTTGATAGAGTACAGTCAAATTCTGACAACGGTTTAAACTTCCCAGTTTGGAGGTCATGGAGATACGAGGGATGGATAGTGTGTTTGTCAGGAAAGCATTACACAGATTTCTGCTTTTCCCTTTCTGTGCCCACGTTTGGAGAGGCATCTGTAGGACAAGACTTGATGATAATATCTGGTCCAAAACCTTCTGATGACTTCTGCTTCAAGTGCCTTGGAACTTTTAAAATTGCAAAAGGTCAGTGCGGGAAAATCACCAGAAATCTTGGGGTCCCTTAGTAAAGAATTTGACTCTTATTTTGGCCAAAAAATGTTAAGCCTGCCACCACGTCAAGGTAGACTCTTTGGGCAGGGCCCTACACTAACCTAACCGTTCCAAGCTTTCCACACTAAAAGGAAAGCTGGAAACAAAACAACAAACATTTAACTCTTTTTGGTCTGTATTTACTTCTGGAAACTAAGAGTCCTTTAGTTTCATCTTTTGGCCAAAATACAGGTTTATTTCAAAATAAAGGAAGGCTCCTACTGAGACCTACCTTGGGAGTCAGGGACGGCTTCTGCCGTGCCCTTCCATTAAAAACAGAGGTGGCCCTATAATTAGGCGAATAGGCGGTCGCCTAAAGCCTCACTCAAACAGGAGACTATCATGAGGACGTTCCCCACACGTCCTCAGCAGTGAAAGGGTTAACACCTTGATGGTATTACAGATAAGCCACATTACTATGCTCCTACATTAACATGCACTAATCTACCAAGGGAAATGTCTGAGCCTTAGTTATAGGTTTATTGGGTTAATTCCTGCGTTTTTACGTTATATTAGGGTCTCAGAGCTAAGTTTGCTTAAGACCTCGCTAACTCTAGAGCCACCTCTGTTTAAAGAAAGAATGCTTCTTTCTATAAAAATGATCAAATTAACAAGCTGGTGCTGTGTCCAAAGGGGATACATTCAGTGCAGGGGCGACATTCGTGCTCCTCCACTGCTTTTGCCATTTTGCACCTACTGGGTGACCCTCCCCACTGCACTGGGCTGGGAGACACAGTATATGCTAAATGGACATATACTAGTGTCTACTGGTGCCATGCGCACCTTATATGGAACAATTTTACCAAATGCAAACACACTTCACACATCTAGACCCAGGAAATTAATATTAAAAATACCCTCACCTTTGACAGCATATTTTGCTGAATACGGGGCGTGTATCTAACATTTACTAAATGTAAACAAACCTGCACCCTCCTCCGAGCAACCCGCCACTCCATCAGATGTTATATTTTACATTTTCCCTATTTATTATTATTTTGGAAATTATACGCCAAACGTTATTATAATCCCGTATAGATTTGACAGCAATGTGACTCTGACAGTCAGATAATGCCATTTATATACATTGACGATTAATGAATAATCCCCATTGTTTACCGTTATTGTAACAACAAAGAATTTCGATGACCCAGAGAGGGAAAATTATACGACAGACATTTCAAAGATTATTCTTGCTGCTGTTGTTTGAGTTTCCCTCTCTGGATCACTGAAGTTTATCATGGTTTCAACAATGGTAACCAATAGCGATTAATGAATAACCCCCAATTATGAAGGGTGTTTAAATCATGAGCCCACCGGACGGCTGCTCAACAAAGCAGCTTCAGCAACTTCAAATGTGAGAATATTTTTAATAAATTTGCTTCTCAGTTTTCGGTTATTGTATTGAATTAAAAAGGAGCAGGAATGTAGATTGCTTTTCATGCATTTCCCACTTAACCTTTTCCAACCGCAGGATGTTCTATGCCGTCCTTGCGGTGGGAGGGCCTTGAAGCTGCAGGGTGTACATGGACGTCCCCACTGTCTTCATTGGGCCGCCTCGGCCCCTCCCTGCAGCCGGCGTGCGTCATTGGCTGCAGAGAGACGGCCTGAACTCAGGCTGCCCCTTGCGGCCGATGAGTGCCGCACGTCGGCTGTGTGGGTGGCCAAACTAGAGGCCTGTGGCAGCACCTGTTGGCGATGCGTATCTGTACGCCTCGCCATTGTTAACCCCTGCCCAATGGGCAACGCCCATCCGTCCCCAAAGGTCCCCCCTTGATTATGAATATACTAATTAGAAAAAAAAATCACTGAGATTTCTTTTTTTCTCCGGTTTCGATATAAACTTTGTATTTTTTTTAATAACATTTTGGGTTATATTCCAAGTCATGTGGAAACTGACCAACTCCCATAGACCATTATGGTTTTGGTAAATTTACCGGAGACTTGGTTAGATTTACACCTGACTCGTAATGTAGCCCTTGTTCCTGACACCACTTACCATACATTATAAATCCAAGGACTCGGCGAGATGAAAAGCAACCTTGTTCCTGATCTCACTTCCCATATCTTAAACTGGGATGAGATGTGAGATTAAACACTCTAGGCAAAAAAAGCACTCCGTGATGCCCACAGGAGGGGTTAATAGGTAAACCTCTCCTGTTTTTGCATAAAGTGTCCTCCTGTGTAAAATATATTAAACATCCATACATGCACTTATCTAAGGACAGACAAAGACAGACAAACAAATATATATTTTTTTGTTTTTTTGTTTTTTTTGGGGAGGGAAGAGGGGGAGGAACAATATGCATACATTACTATAACATTGCCTGCTGCTTGGCCCCTATTCCAGATGGAGCGGGGATTTGCCAGTGACATATGGCAGAATCCCTGCTCCTGATAACCTGTTACCAGCCTCAGTGCAGCCCCCCCCCCATATAAGTTTTTCATGGCTTTTAACCCACTCAAGTGTTAAGCGATTACAAAATAAATCGTATAACACCAGGTTTGGGGCATAATTTGGCCTTGAATAACGGGTGATTGGGAATCGCTCGTTATTCACTGGCTCACAGTACTTTTCCACTTCCGATACAAAGTATACAAAGTATACAAAGTATTGGACGTGTAAAAGTAAAGTAAGGTGCCATTAGAGCTGAGCCGTAACACACGTTACCACTCGGCTAGGAATAGCACAGAGCCGTTAGTATTTGTGAGTGGAGTTGAAAGAGTTAACATCTCACTGACAAATAGTAAATGCTCACTGGGAATAGGGGCCTCGATCTAAAACACAAACTTAATTATTGGAGGGATAAGGGGAAAGAAGAAGAAAAAAAGATGTTAAAATTCTCACGATGTTCCTGTGAGTACGATTCTGCTGCTGGAGCTATGTCTGCAGGTCGAGGGATGGCAATGTCAACTCCATTATCCAGGATGTTAAAGGAGACGCACCCAGTGATTGGCTGCAGGAAAAGAAATTCATAAGTGAGTGTTATTTAAAATGTTCGGGGGGTCCTAATGTATGAACAAGATAATAGTAAATCAGATTGCAGAAAAAGAGTTATTTGTTATTCTAGTTGATGACACCCAATCCTACCTCTTCTCGTATCTCTCCTCCCATGTTAGATTGTGTCACAGCCTGCCCCCCCTCTTATATCTGCCTCGTGTAGGTGAATCTACCTTTACTTCAATCACTGTCTCTGTGTCCTCCCTGACTCTGCTCTCTTTTTCACTCGTCACATACAGTCAATAACCAGATCTTGACACTTAACTAAAAAGCATTGAACTCGTCCTTCCCTTTCTCATCTTGGACTCTCTAGGACCTTTACTACTGTAACCATCTAAACTCATTGGCCTTATCGGCTCATTCTTGGAGACATTGTATCTATTTCATACACTGGTCAAGTTACTTAGCCACTTGCACCTCATGGTGTATCATTTATTGTTATTTTGTGTTAATTTGTTTTCTGGTACATAGTGTCTGTTGTCTCTTTTGTAATTTTTATGGTGACTGTTTATACATAGGTCTACTTAGACTTGCCATGTGTAGGCATCTCTTATTATGCACTAGTTTATTAAAAGTTACGTTTTATTTCTTCATTCAGTATCTACTCTACTCTTTACTTCCATATTAGTATTATCACTACCCCCAACTGTCCCATGTCCCACCAACTGTCCCAATTTGACGCTAATCCCCCAGTTATCCCGATTATCACCCAAAGTTAATATCACCTGCAAAGTTATCCAAAGTTCTATTTTATTATCTTATACCTATATAAATTAGAAGACAGGTACCACATTTTATTGTTTATGTGATTGTTGTATGACTATCACTAAAATAACATGAATATTAAATTAACAAACAATTGCTCCGGATAAATCCCATTTTCTTCTGTTTTGTTTCTATGTTAT